>CM061095.1:4800000-6000000 GCA_030770545.1 Macropodus opercularis | reverse complement strand
CTCACTGAGAGTGAGGGAGAATGAGGGAGGTGGAGGGGGAAAGACCTTGGTGGAAAGCAGAGGGCGTCCAGGAAAACATCAATGAAACTCAACTGATGAGGGCTAAAACTGAGAAAGAGCAAAAAATAAAAAATAAAATAAACTTGACTTTGACGAAGAGTTGGGCAAAGATGTGCAGGATTGAGCAGACGGGGAGGAGAGAGTGAGCTGGGACGAGGAGTGAGCAAGTGATGGAGTGAGTCAGAGAAGACAGGGAAGTGTGATAAAGACAGAGATAAAGGCAGAGATAGATAGGTGACAAGAAGAGAGCATAAATAGATAGGCAGGCTGGCTGAGGCAGACTGACAGAGATGGATGGCTGACATGCAAAGAGAGATGTCCCTTTGGTTGGAGCCTATACCCGTGTTTAGTTCACTCCCTGTCATTACTGGCCATGGCCCAATGTCAGTCCAGCTCCTGTAAGTCGTGCTCAGTCCCCTCCGTCCCTCTGTGTGTGTGTCGCATGCTGTGCGCTGGTACTCGTCAGTGTGAGCCAACTCCAAGCAGTTCTACAGTATGTCTGCACGTCCTGAGTCACAAGGACACGCAAGCATAGCTCAGTAGACCCACACATGACAGTCCTCGATAGAATAGGTCTGTATTGTCATTGTCACATGTACAAGGAAATTTAAAGTCACTGCATTATTCAGTTTTACATATTGGGGGCATCCCTGGACAAAACACCAAAAGAACATTGAGTGGTGCATAGTTGGAATCTGTGGATCTGAGGCATATGTTGTCGGTTTTGCATAAAGGGTTTTGGTGATGCAATTTAATTTGATGTGTAACATCGCTCGATTTGTTCCTGATTAGTGCGTCGCTTGTTTTATCTGAATCAATAGAGTACAACAGAACACAGGTTCTTACTTTTGAAAACCTGGCACTTGTATTATCCATAATGCACCATAACGGCTTGTAGCTGGATAGCGCCATTCATGATTTAGTGTAACTGTATCACAGCAAAGCATTTTCAGAACCATTTCAGCTAGATTTGGGCCCAATAATCCAACTAGCCGCTGCATTATTCACTTCCATCAGCAACCCTTAAAACTTGAATTATTATTATGAGCACTCTGTGGATATTTTAAATAAGTGCTTGTGAAGCCATAGTAATATGTAGTAGTATGTGAGTTCACTATAATGGAAAACACAAATTAAGATAGGCTTAAGAGTCAGCTAATGGATTTAGTAATGTACAGAAATTAATGGAATCATCAGTTGTGTAAAGTTTGTGGTCCTAAAAATGCATCGACATCTTTTGTTGAGTTATAGTCACCACAATCCATTACGTTGCTTGGGGGAAAAGCTGACCAAATACATGTGTTTTCTGTGAAAAAACACATATATATTAAAGCACCGTTTTTCAAAGTCTTGGCCATGCTCCAGGTTTGAGCCCCAGAAAGATTTAAAACGTTCCTCAAATTGCTGTAAAATTAGTAGCCAAAGCTATTAGCTATGTAACGGCGCCAAACACTTTCAGCCAACAGCACGATGAACTGCGACACGGTCCTCCAGGTCACTCTGCCGAGAAACGACAGCGCGATATTTTGTTACATTAGCTTATAGTATAGAATCCGAACTGCAGTCAGCAAAAGCAGCAGAGGGGAAACGCGGAGAGAATATACAGCCCCCCTGAGGAGGAAAAGTTCGAAAACACCCTGTAATAAAACACAGGAGATGAGTTGATGGGGAGATAGAGAGATGGGAGGGAGTGTTGGGGAGCGTGGATGAATAGCAGAGAGTGATTATACTGGATGTCTTATCACTCATGTTCCTCAGTAGCTTTATTCCCACCCCCTGCCCTGTCCTGAAACACAGGCCCATCCTTCATCTCCAAGCAGAAGGGGTATGGATGTATGTGTGCGATGCATTTATCTACTGGAATTTGCCAATTCAGTGCTTGCATGTGCTTCTGTGTGTGCGCCTCATTGTGGCCATGTAATATCAGGAGCCTCTCAGTAATATGGACTGTTCTGAAAATCACTTCATTAATCTAGAGCGCTGCACATTTATCTCCTGGTATCCGGCTCCTGTTTAATACTCTGGGTGTGTGTGTGTGTTTCAGTAGGGTGGCAGTGATCATCATAGGAGAGAGAAAGGGGGGGGGGGAGCAAAGGTCAGAGACTTGAGAATGAGCGTTAGAGAAAAAGCAAAGAAGGCAAGACTCGAAAGAGAGAAGTGAGTTAAGCAGACAGATGGATAAACAGACAGATTCACGTAGACAACCTGAAGGGACAGAACTTAGCGAGAGATGACAGAGACAGAACGATAACACAGGCAGACCGAGCAGGCGAGAGATTAAAAAAAAAAAAAAACAGAGGAGCGAGCTGAGAAAAGAGATGACATATTTCTGTATATAAAGGTGGCAACAGCTGGCATAGCCCACTGTTGTCAGGGCCTTTGCCGTGCTGGAACGGTAAAGTTCCCTGCCAATGCATCCTTGAATAGCCAGGGCTAAAGACAGACTGCCAATACGGCTCGCTGAACGGCCAGGGCTAAAGAAAGATGCAAACAGTGGAGCCAAACAGGGACATAGCCGAGGATTTTAAAGGGGGGAAGCAGCTGGCATGACCGCGTAGAGGTCTGTGGGACACCCTGCCAGGGAAAATGTCACATTAATGTTTGCTAAGGGCAGGACAGCAGCCTGTCACTATATGTGCACTGCTCTTACGCTGGTCCTGACGCACACTGCCTCTTATATACTTACTTATATTTCATATTGCTGCTGTACACGCTTGGCCAGGACCCAGGGGCAATTCTAGGATCAGAGCATCTGTAAGAAATAAAAGGAATTTGACGTCACCGGTAGAAAGTTGTCTAATACTTGGCTCAAGCTCTGCTCTCCTTGTGCTTTGTTGTGTGTCCACCCCACCTTCCTCCTGGCAATGCTTGAGGGTTCACTGTAAATAGTTGTTGACCCACAGTGCAACGTTCGCAACAGCTGCTAGACGTCATCAGATTTACTCGAACACTGAGACAATAGCTACAGATACTGTGGGCACTAAACTACAGCGGAACAAAGAACCAAACGGGGCAAAATGAAAGAGTTTTGTTTCCCGCAACTTCCCGAGCGCAGCTGTAGGACTCATTCGATGATCGGACACACTCCGCAAAGTCAAAGTTAGAATAACTTAACGACTGCTTGCGGTGGTCCAGAATCCAGGGCCGTGGAGGAAAACCCTGATACCATAAACTGCCTACCAACAAAGACTCAACAAAGAAGAACAAGTAAAGCTTTGGTCAGCCAGTCCCCACCACTCCACATCTGTAGCTGCCTCATGGATTCATTCATTCAGCCACTGGTGATGGAGATTGTAGCAATATCTCACAGCTGCACCACTTTCCATTGGCATCAAACACTCTCAGTCCAAGACACACATGCTGTAAACTGAACGGCTGACAAGGGGAACAAGTGAATCTGGTTCTTTGGGAATAAGTGAAAGTAACAAGACAGCTGAGGCTGAGGGCAAGGGTTACGCAAGTCTTCTACCCTAGCTTACGGTCGGTTATGCCACTGAATGCAGACACATGCTAGAGGCAAAGAGTAAATAAAACTTAAAATCGTGTTAGAGCACAGACTACGACCCTTGAGGCCCAAGACTGGACTCCAGTGTTTGACTTGTAAAGATCCACCTCGGTGTTGCCTGTCAGATGTGTGATTCATTCACTGGTTTCACTGGGCCCCACATCCATGTTTTCCTTGACTTTCGAAAAGGTCATGAGATACCCAGTATTCCTTAAGCCGTTGCGCAAATCAAGGAATGTAAGTGATACAGTCATTGTTAACTCTTTCTAAGCTCCACAGAGCATCACTTTATTATGTGGCTGAATATGATTTGGGTTTTTTTCCCCCAAATTGTGGTCGCATTGAGCTTTCAGCCTCAACCTCCCTCTTTCTACAAACAAACCGAGACGTCACACAGCTGTTGCTGTTACAGCATTATTTGTCCGCACATGTTTAATTCTTCTCTCTCTGTCCTTTTTCTCTCCTTCACAGTCGTTTTAATTATTTTCCTGCCACGTTTCCTTGCAGCTTCCTTACAGTAAGATTAAAAGAGACGCTTTGCAGTGTGATTGTTGAGCGGGTGCCTCCACGCTGCTGCGAGTGGATTTCTGCGCGCCTGCCTGCCTCACACTGTGTGTGTGTGTGTGTGCGCGTTAGAGGGGATGTCCCCGTCCTGAAAATGTCATCTTATCATGGTTTTCTGCCAGAAAAGATGTGTGAATACTGACGCATGCTGGATCTCGTGGTGCGCATACGGAGAGCTAGTAAATGGATGTGAAGGCTGATCTCTGCAGGTGCTGGAAGCCTCTGTGTCCTTTTGATGAAAACCGTGCAGATAAACTGTCATGTGTTTGGTCAAATATGTCCTTCTGCGTTAACGAAGAAGTTTTATAGAAAGGTAGAGAAAAGTAAGTTTCACGTAACACTATGAGAAATGTGGCGGGTCCTTACAATATGATGTTTCCATTGAATTTGGTGTTAAAGGAACCTGCTGTAGTCATGTTCTGCACTGTTAACACCACATGGGTCATTTGTCACAACCCTCTCACGACTGGTCTGAATGGTAAATGATGCTGGACAAAAAAATTGGTTGAGATTAAGCACAAATACATCTAGTTTTACCAGCTTCACTATTCCACATGTTTTTAATGTTTTATTTGTCATCTCTGTTTGCATTGTGCTTGTGTCAATACGCAAACATTTTCACATCAACTATAAAATCTTTCAACCAGCAATGGAGTGTGCATAAAAACAGCTGAATCTGAATTTCCCTAGAACCCCTGAAAGAAGTCCAATTTTTTTGCAAAATGGGATTAAGCTTTATTTTTTATATGCAGATAATAAAAGTCAGGGACACCATGGAACACATTCAGGCAACAGCTGGATGAATTGCTCAGATCACTCCTCTTGTAGTTTGTCCTAGAATTAGAGAAATATGTCTCCATATGTAATTCAGGTTATTCCAAGCCTCCGCTCTTCATAAATAAACTATCCACTTCTCTTGGCATCTTATACAGATTGTCAATATTGCTGAATCAAGCATTAAGACCCACTTTACATTCCCTAATGAGCATCAGCTCCTCTTGTCCAATCCACCACAAACACACACACACACACACACACACGCATAAGAAGTGCAAACACAAACACGATTGTTAAAGCAGCGAGCATGGTGACTGATTAATTCCTTCCTGTGTGACCCTGGGGTCTGTGTCAATATATGGCTGATGGTCAGACCTGGACCAGGCCTTGGCTCATCCTCTGCAAGTCAGATACCCCCAGTGGAAACATCACATGGCACAGTGGAAGTAATTCATGGATATGTGGTGCGTGCATGTGTGTGTGAATACCCAGCAACAGTGACTGGTAATGATACTATCCTCTGTGCCAGTGGCTGCAGTTGTCGGAAAGGTGACAGTACAGAGGGTGAAAGGAGACAGCGGGTGTGGAGATCTAGGGACGAGTGCGTGCAGGGTGAGAGGGCTGATTATGCGACACGGAGGAGGGAGGCGGCGATGGTGAAGCTCTCATATCCGAACAGCTGTCAGCAATTTGGCTCCGCCGCCCGTCCAGCTTTGAGCAAATCTGCTTCAGCTGCTGAAATGCAAAGCATAAGTGTCAGTGGAGGGTGTGTGTCTCCATGCTTATAGAAAAACAGGAGTTTTTAATCGTGCTCCAACACTACATTGAAGGCCGACCTATGGTACCTAAGTAGGATGATTTGTTGCAACGTGTTGATCATCAAGAAATTTGAGCAAAATATTTCTTCAAACTTAGGGTGATGTAATGTTGTGATTTCATTCTTGCTGTGATCATCATCACTTCATCAATAGCAAATCAGATCCCGAAGAAGTGCACGAATGCTTCAACGTGTCAATGTAGCGTCACCCAAGATGAGGTTTTGGAAAAGTTCCTGAATCGTCTTTGATTCCAGCTTTGAGAGTGAGACCGCAAACGTCCTTTCCGATATGTTGTGTCTCGGGTTAAATGCACGTTTATTACACCTGCATTAGCCACAGATTTCTATCTGCCCCCCCCAACAAAGAGCCTCAGAGATGTAGAGCCACCGCAGAGTGGATCTGTAAGTTCTAAATTGGTCTAGCAATTTCCCCTGTCGCATGTTGAGTGATAATAGTGAGGTCAGCCTCTGGTCAGCCAAATAGTTATGGGAGAATAGAGACGCTCCAATCTGTTTTACTGTTCCACCCCCATCAGCAAGTTTCCCCCATTTCAGTGAGACAGAGAGTAAGTAAGATAGAGGGCGAGAAGGAAGGTGTGGTGTTCTTCCCCGTGTGACGGGGATCATTAAAATTAATTGTTTGGTAAAACGTTGAAAGTTCTGGCTAAGAGGATTGTCCGTTCAATTTGTAATTTGGACAGTTTCCAGTTTGTCTTGCTGCTCCGTCCATTGATTACGATGGCGCGTCTGACTGCGGAGACCTCGAGGTGTATCGCTCAAACCGGGCTTGTCCAGAACCTCCCGCGTGTGTGTGAGTGGGTCTGAGCCACATCGCTCGAGCTGAGGGCTGCTGCCTCAGTGGTAATGAATGTCAAGAGGCGCGCGTTAATAAATTAGCCACGTGTGTGTTTTACCTTATTAATGGTCCTAGAGCCAAATCACAACCTCTTTAATGCATTTCACTTAGTGTAGCTTATGGGTGCATTTCATAAAACACGGCAGCTTTTTAGACACTTCTTCTGCGTGGAAATTTATCACCCTCTCACCCTTTCATCTCTCTCTACTCTCGTCATCCTCCTGCCTAAGCACCGATCCGCCACTTCTCCTGCTCTTCCTCCTTTCCTAAAACGTCTTTGGGACTAACACCTGTCAAATGAGTTAATCTGGAACACACGGACAACGTTCGTGACTGGGAATCGTAACTGCAAAAACACCAAGCCATGAAGGCAGCGCTGTTCATTACCTGGGTCAGGTGTGTTCAATCAGGTAGAAGCTTGGTCCACAGAAGTGAGAACTGATGACTACAATTTCCATAAAGTATATTGACCATTGTGTATATTGTGATGTTCGGCAACTTGGCTCGGTGCTGAGGTTATTTTGAAATTGTCTGTTTAGGTTTCGTTAACTTTGCTTCCTGTTTTTGGTATTATTTTTTGTGCATGGTTTATTTCCGGTTAGTCTGTACGTCTTTTGTCCTAATTTCTACTGATTAGTTTGATCTGTGTTGATTACTGCTTTCTTGGTTATTTAAATCCCCAGTTCGTATTCTCAGGTCGCCGGGTCGTCAACTTACCGACGTCTCGCCACCCGATCGTGCTTCGTCTGAGTTTGAAAGTTGGCGACAAGTTTCATGGGACAGTCTTCTACTGAAGGTGCGGCTCAGAACCTCTACAGCCTGGTGAAGGGGGTGGGAGGGATTTTTCATGACGGGTGACAGTTTTACCAGCATCCTTCTGTCTGCTACCTCCTCAATAGTCTCCAGTGTGCAGCCCAGGACAGAACCAGATCTCTTAACCAACTTGTTAAGTTTCTTCCTGTCTCTGTCCATGCTGTCCCCCACCCAGCACACCACAGCGTAGAGGACTGACCACACTGTCATAGACTGTCCGTAAAAGCTCCCTGCACACACCAAAAGACCTTAGTCTCCTCAGCAGGTAGAGGCCACTTTGGCCCTTCCTGTACAGTGCATTTATATTGTCAGTCCAGTTTTCTGTTCAGGTGAACACCAACGTATTTAAAGGTGTCCACGATCTCAATGACTGAGCCCTGGATGCTCACTGGCATGTGTGGTGGGGGATGTCGTCTGAAGTCAAGCACCAAGTCCTTTGTTTAACTGGTGTTGAGAAGCAAGTGGTTTTACTCACACCAGGTCAGTGATGACCCTCCCGGATTCCTAGTCATTCTCTCCAGATACACAACCAACAGTGGAGGAGTCGTTAGAGAACTTCTGCAGATGACAGTGGTGGGAGTGGCACCTGAAGTCAGACGTGTACAGGGTGAACAGAAAAGGGGGAAGCATCGTCCCTTGAGGTGCTCCCGGGCTGCAGACCACCACATCTGACACACAGTCACGCAGCCTCACGAATTGTGGTCCTGTCAGTGAGGTAGTCGATGGTCCAGGCAGCCAGATGTTTTCTACGCCCGCCACCTCCAGTTTGCCCCCTCGGGCTGGCAATTACATGGATGGCTGGATAGTGTTGAAAGCACTGGAGAAACCCTCACAGCACTCCCAGACTCCTCCAGATGAGACAGGGATTTTTTTGATACCTTGGTTTCGCCTGCGTAGATATTCTTAGTCATGCCTGGAACCTTTGTTGTAGCATGGGGTAAGCTTTGGTCGTCCATAGACCTAGCCTTGTTTTCATCCGTGCCCTGTTTTTGTTTTCACTGAGTTGTTTGTCACAGTAATTATCTGTCAGCCGCGCTATACTTTCTGTGTTGTGTCATTCTTTGGAAGGTCCCTGCTGGATACACAGTGAGGACATTTCTTCCCTGCCATCCAAAGACTACAACGTTCTGCAGGATATCCGTCGCCTGAAGGGTTGTCTTTTCACCATTGGTTGGGATTACGTTGGACAGTATCCAGTAGCGGACTTACAGTATTTGGACTCTCCCAGTTTTCTTGTTAAGAGATGTATCTCCAGTCTTCACCAGTACTGGACTACTGCTCTGTTTTTGTCCTTCTCACTTCTCCCCCTTACAACTCTGGACTGCACACTGTCAGATTCTGCTCTGTGGGCCAAAACACCGGACAGCTCCTCTCACGCACTACTCCTCTGGTGATTACCCAGATGGGACGTGCGTGTTCACCCTCATCCTCCTCGAGCCTCTCACTTCCAGCTTCCACCCCCATCAATCGACAGACAGTGCCTCTTGCTCCGTCTGCCCCTGTGTCCTACAGCTGACGGTTTCCACCTCCCTGAGTTCATTCCTTTCCCCACGCCGTTGAGACCCCTCCGGTATACAGTCTGTTTTCATTGAGTGTTAATTAATCCTGTTTTCCTCGCCCAGCCGCTGCAGCCACTAAATTGTTCTCTGTTCTCCTTTTAGTGGCGAGATCACGGTAGTGGCACTTGTCAGTTCCAGTTCCCCTCCTTCCTAGCTCACTTCACCGTTTCTTGATAAATAAATCATTGAGCATACAGTTGTGGTTCTGGCTGTCCGTTCTTGGGGTCCACTCCATAACACCGCTTAGCCAGTCCTGACCTACTGTATATTCTCCATTATTGGCTATTTGACTGTGATGCTTCAACCTATAGTCATTTCATTCTTGTGTTTGTGGTTTTATCATCGAAAATGGCACAATCCGCCGATAAAATATACATCATTCACCAAGCAACATCTAAGAAGCAAGTCCAGGAGATTTGTTGCATCCATCGCATCCTCCGTGTAGCTCAGTACATGCAGAGGTACAGCGTCACATGATTGCACTGGGGTTGAATAATCAGACAGATGCAGAGTGTTGTTCAATATTCAATGCAGTGTCAATGTGGGTAAACATGTAAAGAGGTTTTGGAGGCTAGAGATATTAAAAAAAACACATATGTGCATCTGGGATCACAAGCAGTAAACACAGCTAGAAGAAAAGAGAAAGTGTGTCCAGTGTGTCTTTTGTGTTCTCACTGTACTGTTTTCTCTCTTCTTCCCTTCCTCTCCTCCGTTCCTCCCCTCCTTCTCCATATGTGCCCCAGATCCTGAAGGTCAGCTCCTAGTGAGTGATCTCCTATTCTGCTGAGTGCACCAAACACCGGAGCAGAGTGGCGCTGCACTGCGACCCGGCCGGCCGCTGATGTCCATAAACCAAAACGAGAATGACAGGTGTCGCTGGATCCTCTCTGCCGTCACTCCTCACTCATGTTTTCACCCTGCTCTTCTTCCTTCCTCTTTTTTTTCCCATCATGCATCCCTTCCTCTCTCATTCTGTGTTGATTTATGGTTTATTGTGCCTTGTCGTGTTTCAAGGTCGCCGCTGACGCGGGCCAAACTAGGCCCAGGGGGGGTGTCGTTCAGCATAGCTGCCAGAGAGAGCCACAATCGCCGCTGTGGCTGAAGTCAGAGCTCCGTCTGCCAGTGTAAAGGCTAAAATGAGGGCGGGAGCCCCTTTGAGTTTCCCCATCACTCCCCAACTACAGTTCCTAAACTACAGCATCAGCCCGAGAGGTGACACTAATCAATAATCAAATGTGGGGGTTATATCATGAATAGCCCTGAAGGACGGAAAAAAGCAGACAGAGAAAATGTGCACTTAAAGGAGAAACACACTGCAGCAGATGTAGTTCCTCCCCGAGCTGTAGTGAAAGACAGATCCATCAAGGGGCTCTCGGGACAATCACAGACATCTAAATAGAAATTAGCAGGACAGCACACAGCAGTATAGATCTGCCTGCTCCACTTGTGGAGTGGTGGGTGGAGGAGAGGAAGAAAGGAGAAGGGAGAAACTGAGCTCAATTAACTTCAAGTTTACATTCCTTGGAGCGAGTATGTGTCTGTGTGTGTGGTTTTTTTTTTCCAAAGGATCTTAGTTGTTTCCTGGTTGACTGTGAATCTCTTTAGAACAAATAGGGTATTAACATCTGTGACGGGCATCAAGTCTTTGCCTGTGCGCACACCCAGGTCCTGGCACAGCGTCCAAGTTGCTCTTCGCTTTTTTATACAGAGTGGCTGCACAAACGCCGGCTGCTCCTCAGCTGCTGTATTTCAAGGACAGTAGCTGCTCAACAAGTGTTTTCTGGGACCTGTGGTATCAATCCTAGTAACCACAGGCGACAGAAAATTAACCAGGACTGATATTTCAGTAGATACAGTCGAAAGACTTATAAGTGGAGGCTCTATCATACACTACATCCAGTTGTGTTAAGGTTTAATCACCAGAGCCTGACAGAGCTGGTGATGTCAGCAAAAATGCTGCCACCCACCAAATTAAGTGAAGTCCCTGATGTAAGTTTGGACCTGTCCTGGCACGTTGTACTTTTTAGCATCATCATAATCTTTATGAGCCTCTTGACTGCTTTTCTCTCAACGTCCCCTGCCTCCGACCGTTTCCATCGTCATCATCAACCCTGTCATTCCCACATTTCCTGTTCTTCTGAGCTCGCCTACTTCCTGACCCTTAGCTTTTTTTTTTTTTCTTTATTCCAGTCCCTTTTACCCTCAAACATCAACCTCTTCTTCTGTCTTTTTCTCTCCGTGTATTTCCTCTGGGCCGACGGTTGCTTCCTGCCACCTCCCTCCTCCCTTGTTTGAAATGTGCGTGTGAGGGGAACAGCTCCGCAACAGTCTTTCCTGAGCTTTTCAGGTCACTCTCTCCCTACAGATGAATCAACCTCTGGCTGCCTCTCTGTTTTCTCTTCTGCCTCTACGCTACCTTTGTTCCCCATCATTCCAACCAGGAGGACATTTCATTTTACAGCTTGATGGCTTCAACTATAAAAAATATAAGAAAGATAAATTGTCAAACTGAGAAATAATTTTTGATGACTTCTATGGAGCAGGTGGAGCCAATAATATTCACGCTGATATTGCTGTACTGTAGGCTTCTTTTAAAAGTAACCTCAGAGTTCTGCAGCATAAAGGGTTTTTTTTTCTTTAATCACTGAGTAATAAGATGATATGATATTAATAGTTACATCAATAACAAAAAGTTCTTCTTCCTACATAGGCCGATTAACCAGACAACATCAGAACATTACAAGCAAATTCTGCTTAGTGTTTGATCTATAAACTGGACATATGCAACAACTTTACAGCAGTGCACACATTTCTTGTTCAGCAGGGAAATATCTTGTCTGTGATTAAATTTTATCTGTTTGGATCTTAGGTTGCAGCGCATAGATCAATTGTAATAATATGGACTTATATACATAAAAAGATTTCCCAGCAAAAGTCCTGTGTCTTTAATTTACTTGATTTACTGTAGATGTTTACATTCATGCCCAGTACAAATTGTTTCCTTTACATTTTACTGGCCCAGTAGCAAATATTTCGCTCGTTAGATACTGAAGCAAAATGTAGTTTGCAGGCCCCCTACAGAGATATCTAAAAGACATGAGTCCAGATCGAAAGCCAGTCTGTGCATTTTCAAACTTGTTAAAAACCGCATCACTTTTGAGTTTAATGATTTTATTCTTTTTGTTGTTGTTGTTGACGAGAGAAACAGCGGAGAAAGCCTTTGCTCTGTGAGTGGATGCCTGCTTCGGCACAGGAACGCGCAGATACAAAGCACGGGGTTGACAGCGGGCTTGCTCAAATTTATGCTCTCCCTCACTCACGCACTTAAAGCCACGCAAAGCAACTTTCTCAAACCCAAATGTCAGGAGAGTACCAATTTTATGCTGAAGTCCACCTTGACATGAATGCAGCCCTGCAGAAATAATTGATTTTCATTTTTGGTGAACCACGGGGCACCCTGCTCTGGGGTGTTTAATGCCATCTACATATCAGGCCACGCATCAGTGATGACCTAACAGAATGTAATTGCACAAACACTGACTCGGGGGCATCTTTGAGAGCTTTATTTTAAGTTCCTTTACCTTGCGGGATTGAATGCGACGCATAAACTAATTTAGATTTGTATCCATTTACATTTTTACAGTATGTTGGTACTGTGCAAATTTCAGCACAAGGGCAGCGTGGAGAACATTTCAGTTTATGGCCAACTAAGCTGGGGCACAACATACCCTGCAGAGTTATTTGGGCCATATACATTGCTCAAGCTACTGAAGCTACTTAATCATCACAGGACAACAAACGCTCGTTCCTTATGCTTTTGAGTGCTTCTTGTTGTCTTGTCACTGTGTGTAGTCCACTTAGAACATATATTATTGGCCAGTCTATTTGCACATTTGCAAAAAGATCTGTTTTGTCTCCCAGCACAGTTTTGATGCCACCACTAGACCAGGGCAACAGGCCAGGACCAGAACAGGAGGAGCCCTCCAAGAGTGCTACAGAATCCAATTCCAACAGGTTACTGGTGTTTGGATTCTGTCTAAAATGAAACACGACTTGTTGGGTGAAGGATGCAGCCTGTGTTCACAGCAGTCGTGTTCACTGGGGAGCACTGGAAATGAAATTAGCACTATGGTCCTTGCAGCTGGGTGTCCGGGTTTGGCCAGAAGACTCCATATGCTTCCTTCTTCCGACTCACACAAACACACCGACAGAATCACACACTAATCTATGCGTTTGCATGGTGACATCTCACTGACAGGCCTTGATCTGCAACAAACAATCAATGGCTCAAGTCAAGAGCCAGAGAGAAGAGGCCTGCTCAGCCAGACTCAGCACTCTGTGTGTGCATCCCACTGGCTTGCTCTCTTGCTCACTCTCTCTCTCTCTCTTTCTGTTTCACACACATCATTTTAAAAATAAAAAGTCCAACATGATTTTCTCATCATTGAAAGGAGTGCACCAAACTGCTATATGAGCGACGGTGATTAGTTACAGTCTCCCTCTGTTGGCACAAGAGCCTTACTGCAGCAAGCATGCAGTTACAGTATAGTCTTCAAGGTGGAGCAACGATGCTGGAGGACAGTAGGAAAGAGTGGAAACTCTCCGTGTCATGTTCAGGTTCATAATGACAGTCTGTTATTCATAAGCAGTGTAATTTGAATAAAGGTATTGCAGACAGATGCAATTTTTACATCCCGTTTTCTTCTTGCAAGGCAGAGATTTCCCGTATGACTTTGCCTGCTGACAGATTGCACGGCGAGAAACCAATGAAAAGATAAAATATCCAGCAGCAGTGACCAACACATTTAAGGGTAAGGGTGTGTCTAGTAGGCACCAAATCATTCTTTGAATGACCCGCAGATACACAGCTCCCTAAGGCAAAAAACAGATTACCACAGAAAAAGTGTTTTCTTTCCCCCTATAAAAACATGAAGACGACTTAAGATGAAAAAGCCTGTACACCTGTCTCTCCCTTTTTCATTTTTTACTTATATTCAACCAGAAGGTTTATTTATTGTATGTTTTGTAGACATTCTTCTGTACATAACCTAAGGTGTGAAATGAAAATCATGGCTGCTTTTATTATATATTTGGTGATGGCATCTAATACAGTCAGTAAATGAGGAAAAGGAGACAATATGAAACACTACGATATTTGTGTAATGCAGCTTGCGGAGTTCACAGATCTTCGTGTCAGGAAAAACAATTTCTCCATTATTTTTCATCATGGTAATACATGTTAATATCGAGATCCTGTAGCAAAATGGCAAAGTGCAAAAATGAACATTGTAAACTTTTGCAAAGGTGTAAAAATTGGTCAAAAATAAACAAACTGACTTGTGAGAAGGACATGTGTGAACCATGGCTAAGCAGGACAGACCTACACAGACATGGTTGAATCTTGTCTTGTCATGTTTCCATGTTTGTGATGGATGTTTTGTGTCCCTGTGGCTCCAGCGATCCTGATACGTCCTCACTTCAGTACATACAATATTCATTTTCCTCCCACCGTACCTCCTCTATCCATCCCCATTATCCACTGTAATGTGGCAGATACCTGCTCCTGTCTCTCCAAGGACAAAGAGAGAGAGACAGACAGGGCAAAGGTGCGTCTGAGGGAAAGCGGGAGAGGCTGGGTTCGGTACTGAGCGGTAAATTTCTCTGCGATTGACTGAAATTGAAATGTTGGTTTTGAGACTGATAGACTGCAGATAGAAATGGAGCAGTGTACGAGCATTTGCCTCTTCTTTCTTCAAGACTGATCCCTATTCACACTAAATTTACAAAAATTAACTACATTTTACAGTCTGATACTCATAATGATCACACTTTCTGTTGTTTTACTTTAAAAGAATAACTTTGTTGTGTTTAGCCATTTGCTTTACTTGGATTAAGCCGATGTAAAGAAATCTAAATAACCAAACCAAGACTGCCTGTAAAGATTAGGTCTGTTTGTTATCTCTACTTTGTTTGTTACATCTTAAGATACAGTAGACTGATCATTTGTTTATAGATAATTTATTTAATCCTGGCAACATCTTTCCTTAGTGCTGGACTAATCAAAGTGAACTGAGAACTGAGGTAAGCGCCATGTTTGTTTGTTCATTAAATTCGGAGCCAAGACAATGGATATAATAATGCTAACATAGATTTTCTTTCACATTTACATGCAATGACTTTCAAATGTCCATATCATTAAAATAATAGATACACCAAATCAGAGGGGGAGCTGCTTTGTTCAGCTCTCCAGAGACAGGTGTTTCCCTCGGGGCAGGTTGCTGCTGCTGTTGGGCCGACTCTATCAGTCCCGCTTCTGCTTACTGTTGAAATAACATCCCAGTGGTTCGAATCAGTATAAATAGGTTCAAGTGTGAGGGTGTTTCTTACTTGAAAAAAGAAATATGAATATGCTGTGAGAATTCATAGAAAATGGCAACTAATCATCACTGTGAAATATAAATAAACTAGGACCATAAGTCACTGGGCAAACAATCTGCAGTTTACACATACGGAAAGAAAATTGTTAAAATGTTCAAAAGTCAGCCAACAGCCAACTTCTGTGTTTCCCAAAAATTAAATAGCAGGGGTTTATTTCTCAGCATTAATGTTTGCTCTTGATGAGTCTTTATTAAACCAATAATGACTTCATGCAACTCACCTCAGTGGGATGCTACACACATCAACAAGCCTGTGAATCTACAGAAGCCTGAGAGAGAAGAAACCTTTGCAAGCAACTATAACTAGACTGTGTAGGTTTGTGTTGTTTGCTTTGCAACAAAGCACCAATCCAATCTAATAAGTGATTTGGTGCGCTGAACTGCGATATCTTTTCACCCAGACACCTGCATCAGCAATAAAGGGAGGGATTTATGATGAGAAGAGAAGACAGAGGGATTACAGAGGAACGGGCATTGGTGGAGGAGGAGCTGATGGCAGTAGGAGTGGGAACGCTGAGATGGGAGAGGTGTGGCTCAGAGGAAGAGGACCGGGGAGAGAGGAGATGGGAACGAGGGAACAAGGAGTGGGAAAACACTTAGAGAGATTAAACACAGTGGGATGAGCGAGGGCTCTGTTTTTATGTGCATGTGTCTGCAAATGTGCTGCATGTATGCATGTTTGTGCGTAGGCGCGTTCTTCTGTCTGCTGGAGGCAGGGATTTGGATCAGTTTCAGGCCCTGCCCAGCAATCCATTATGGATTAGTAGTGAGTCTGCCCTGTTTTTATTACGTATAGAATCTATCATTAATGGACATCTAGAGGACTTCGTAGGTATTCAATGAGAAAGACATCAGTCGCTGTCAGCACTAGTAGAGTTTGCCTCAGTGGCGCTTACCGGTGTGGAACCAGGAAATGGTGTTAAATGACTATTATTGGGACAAAGAGTGATACTGGGACTGGGGTGATGCATTTATCACACGATGACATCAGCGGGAACATGTACGCATCAGCCAGTAAGGGTGGACTTAACAGCATGGTGCAAGTACAGTATGCACGATAGATCTGACCAATGGGAGACAGGCTAAGTGCTGAACGCAAAGTGTACGATTTATTACGGCGACGTAATGCGTCAGTAGCAGCCGCCTGTTCCTGGAAACCGGCCGGTTTAGTTAGATCGACCTAGATTTCAAAACATCCTGCTGACATCTAAATATTTCCAGCTGACTTGTTGTTGGAAGGAGCATCTTCTTTAAATAGGCTGCCTGCTGCTAGTGCACAGCGTTGATGCAAAACAACAACACGTCCCAGTTAGTTCTCTTCACCTCTCGATCCACGTAGCAGGTGCCGAGCGTTCGCGTCTAGTTAGAGGATCCAAGGGTAAAAATATCTTAGCCTCTTAGCAGAAAGGTGAAGGAGTGTTGCATTTGTCAGGGCGCATACGCACTTTGTGAGAAAACTGAAAAAGGAACGATGCTAACAGGAGAGTGTGAATACGCACGTGTGGGGATTTCAAGCAAAGGCCCTTCCTGTTCACTGGTGGGAAGAACTGAAACAAGATGAGTAGGTTTTTGGAGAACGTATCGATTGCGGCTCAGCTGAGGCAGAGTGGGGCTAAAAACTATTAGAAAATACCATCGGGCTGTTTAACGGGACTTTATAATGCCACGCTGTTACCTTAGAGGCTATTGCACTTTGTGACAACTCATATAGCGAGGACCTAGAGGTTTTTCAATTATTCCAGCCAATTTGGAATAATGTAACTGTGACCTGAAGCCGTTTACGATGGAGGCATTATTACAGGAGAAAGCAAAGACTGAGTGCAGACAGAGGCAAAATGCAGAGCAGGTTTTTTTTTACCCTTGGATTGCCCTAATTATACAGAGCATTGATTTTACAATGCATCCATGGATTGATTGGAAGAGACCTGCACCTCCCCTAAGGAAGAAAGGTTTCACTCTCTGGTTTCCTGCTCACCGAGCTTCATCCTTTGCTCCCTGCTCCTTTAAAAGTACCTGTTTCTGTCCTGGAGCTTTTCTTCTCTTTCTCTTCTTATTGTAATTTACTTAGTGCGTTTGCTTTTAGTCTACAGGATCTCTCTTCTCTCATTCCTTTAATAAATCTTTTCTGATGCTCTTTACAATTGCATCTCCTACTTGATTTTTAAAAGCTTGACAGCTCCACCGCATTTTACTGAATAAACCTTCGACCTTTACCTTCGACTTTGTGTTGTCTTTGCTCTAATCAATTCCAACCCACAATAGATGAGAAATGTAAAAGAAAATACACGTAAAAATCTGATCAATAGCTAGATTACACCTACGCTGGCGTAGCTACGCATGTAGGTTCTGTAAATATTACAACAACAAAACAAACATATATCAGTTCCCTTCCTCCCACACCCCAAATACATACAGTCAGGTTAACTGAAAACTCTAAATTTGTTGATATATGTGGCCTAAGTGATGCAATATGTGCCTAAATGACCGCTGGGATAGGCTCCAGCATACTTGCGAGTCTTACCAGGATAAAAGCGTGTTCAGAAGATGAGTGACTGAATGTAATCTGATGATCTGTCTCCCTCCTCTTCTGAGCGTTAAAGTGTTCCCATCAGATTTCAGGGAGAGAACAATGATGATGTTTATCCCGTAATGAAGAGCGGAAAATCGGACAGTCCGATTGGTGGGACCAGTCGCTGTGAGAAAGTGGGTAAATTGGGAAAAATAGTTGTGCGGGAGCGGAGAGAGACGAGTTGTGTTTAAAAATCAATTACACAGTAAATATGACACGAGTCAGCAACGACGCCCTCAGGGGAAGCCAGAAAATATGTTCCTGCCCGCGTGTCAGTAAATCTGTTCTCTCTGCAAATGAATTACTAATTTTATGTACAGGAGTGGAAAGAACAAAATACACAGGCTGGCAATGTGTGTGTGTGTGCTGCTTATGTACACAAGCTATAACTCCCATGGGAAAGTATTATTAATTGATGGAGTAGAGTGAAGGAGGGAGATGAGGGTGGAGGTACTTCCCCAGCGTTACCTCTGATCTCGCATGTCAGCAGGTCGATGAGCTAAAGGAAAACACTGCAGCAGCCGACGCTTTGATCCAGGCTCCGAGATTGACCTGAGGAGCCTGGGAGGAGCGGTCGAGGGCGCTGGGAGAAAACAGAGACATGGAAAGATGAGGGCAAGGTCAGGAATTACTAGGAATACCGGAGGCAGAAAGGGAGCGAGGGATGTGGAAAAAGCGCTTTCAGGGAGACGGGAACAGGTTCTTCAGGCTGCAGTAAACCCAGTAAAACCAGTAAAGCCAAAACTGCTACCACTGTCTTAGAAGTATGTAAACATGAATAGAAACAGAAGGAAGCAGTGGGTATAAAGATGCTCGTCATTAGTGCAGCCACTTGCCTCACATTCATCTATAAAGACCATTTCCAACCTCAAAAAACACCAGATGACACACCCACACGTACAGGCACTGCCTCCCGCCTCACCTCCCCCCTCCCTCTCTTCCTTGGTTCTTTCTGCATTTTGACCAGCTCTGCATTTCCCCTATAGTCTTCATTTGGCTGGCTGGGTTGGCTTGGCAGGGCATCAGTATCGGGCCCCGGCCCTAATGAAGAGCATTGATCCTCGTTGGGTTATGAGCAGGCTTTAGTGGCCGCGTTGAGATGTTAATAAGCCTGGCCTTATTCCGGAGGAGCTTTAATTAGCCTGTTGGAAATGTGCTTACGGAGCGCACTGTCACTCCGCTGTGGCACACTTTGCATAACACGCACACGCATACAGTAAAATGTGTACAAGGGCAGCTGCACGCGTCTCCACACAGACACACACACACACAGAGCACAGTAGAGTCGGTCACTTTATGGGCCAGCGAGATCATGATCAACACAACATTCTCCGTTCATTCAATGAATAGTTTCATTAGACTGTGTGAATTTAGCTCCTCATGCCACCGGAAGCGCTCATTTTCCTCCACTATGCTGAATGTGCTTTGTTTATTTTGTTCTCACGGTCGATATCTTTTTGTGCATGTGTGTGTGTGCGCTTCTAACTTTGGGTGAGAGACTGACGTGCTGGACTACGTTCCCTGCATACTCTCAGTGGTCTAGTTTCTCTGAGGAGAATTTTAATGGTTTATATGAGGGTTTTTTTTTCCCGAAGACCTTGGCGGCAGAAAAATCTGACTCTTATGCAGCATTTTTGGGGTAAATACTAAAAGTTATCTCTGTGTTTACTGTTGAAATTAAGACTACAGCACCACTTCAACCGAATTCATGCTGATTGAGGCCCCTTGTATTTTATTTATTTGTTTTAGTGATGTGAAATTGGCCTTGTGCAAACACAACACATCACAAAATGTTCTTTCTCAAAATAAGCTGTAGTGCACGTACAGAAACTAAATCAATTGTTACGTGTGGTAGTGACACGGCTCTGTAGATGCTCTATTACCTGAAATACTGTGAACTGAGTCTAAACAAGTCTTTGGCTTTGATTTGAATGTTACAATGTGAACCAACACATAGTTTACTGCTCCATCATTTAACACAAGAATCAACACAAGACACAAACAGGATGACTGAAATGAGGCAGCCTATCATGGCTGAACCAGGTGCATTAAAAGGCTAAAGTGCCCCGATACCTGCATGCACTTTGGCCACGCCTCTTAAAATTTGTGCACGCCTACTTCGTGGTTTTTCCCTGTGCTGCATTAGAGACACACATTTTTACCCCTGGCTTAGTTTGTATTTAAGGATTTCTCTCCCACAACCACTTTTTGACAATGCACACTCTAACATAGAAGGTACCAGTAATACACCAAAGAGTTGTTTGCCAACCAGCGGGAAGAAGAACCATTTTTTGTTGTTTTGTCAGTTTCAAGAATAAAGTCAGCAGAGAAACGTGCTGAACATAAAGCTGTAGAGGGCAGAGAATAGTGTTCTCAGTAGTATTTCTGGAACATACAGGACTACAAGCCTCCAATTAAACTTATAGAAGTAATCAGATTTAGACTTAACCATGTTCCTTTAGTTCTTTTAGTTACTTTGTGGTTCTCGTCTCCATGTGCTTGTTGTGTTTTGTGGTGCAGACTGAACCGTTTTAGTATATATGTATCCCTTCGCCAGGATCTCACTGAGCAGCACTGCAGTCATGGTCTCATCAGATAAAAGCTTGTGGAACTTCCAGGGATCAATGATGTGGGGCATTTTGACTCAAACCATAACTCTACTGGTCTCAGCAGCCTTGGCCGACCGACTGCAGAAGTGTCTGCTTGTGGTGCTGGTGCACGTTCAGTATGTGTGTGCGTAATAACGGCTGCTGTGGTTGTGTTTTTTTCTCTCTTCTCTATCCCCTCACCCCAACCGGTCAAGGCAGATGGCCGCCCACACTGAGCCTGGGTCTGCTGGAGGTTTCTTCCTCGTTAGAGAGGGAGTTTTTCCTCCACTGTTGCTATTTAACTGTACAATTTATCGATTGGCTACAATTAAAAGCTTGCTCTATGTGGGAATTGGTGGGTTTAGTTGTGTAAGGTCTTAAAACCTTACTTGTAAAGTGCCTTGAGATAACTGATGTTGTGAATTGGCGCTATATAAATAAAGTTGAATTGAATTGAATTGTGGTGTTTTTAGCTGGCGCATGCTGTGGGACTAAATGGGACAGTGTTACGTCACCTTTACTTATATGATTAAAGAAAAAGCTTGTTGTTAGGATGTCGGTTATTTGTGATCTTTGCAGTAGGAAGTGGTTGCTCCTCAACTTTGCGTTTGGTTGTGCAGAACTCCACCATTGTCCTGTTTCGTAGCTGATCTTGTAATTGAGCCATGTATGAAAATAATCAATATAATGAACGAAAACAGTTTTTTTTCTGACTTCTGAGTCCTTTTCACAATTGACGGTCCAGTCTGTTTGGCTCCTTTTCTTGATATGCTGACCTAAGTGTTGTCCGAGAATAGCTACCTGGGCAGGTCCCCTAGAGCCACGCTCTAATAAACAGCATGGGGATCTCTTGGACGTAATGCATGCAAACCTCCTGTCTGTCTTTTCTCCCTCACATGCATCCACTGTCTCTCTCTCTCTCTATAACAAGCTCAAATTTCCTTCATGCAGAAATTCCCTGTAGTGAAAAACAGCTTTGGACAGCAAACCTGAACGGCCACCGGCTGCAAGGACACACTACTCAAAATTCGATGAAGCATTTATTAATAGACAGCGAGCTTAACTATGCATGTACTGTAGACCATGTCTATACATAAACTGCTTACAAGTCTTAGAGGGTTGGAGATATAACAAATGTATGGTTACATTAAATAAATAAATACAGTAAATAGATTTAGCTCTGTGTAGTGTTTTTTCTTCTTTTTCTCTTCATTTTTGCGCCACACACAAACCTGAGTGGGGGTGTCGTAGTGCCTCGAAGGCCCACTTAGCGGCTGTGTGGATTTGATGAGAAGGGCCTTTTGCTTTATTTAGTGAAGTGCTGCGTAATATGATTATGGTCAGCATGCGTCCTATTCTCTCTCACACTAGAGAGCACACTGGGAGCTATTACCCAAGTCCCAGATGACCGAGCCGTACCTGCAAAGAGACAGGAAGAGACAACAAGACACAGACGCTTAGAGACGTAGAGAACTTGTTCATAATCTAAATATATAACGGATCGTAAATCTGCATGTTTTCTGTAATTTGCGTGATGATACAGAATAGTCAAATCTCTGATCGTCTGTCATTGTCCACACAGAGGTCACATTTTAATGGGATGTTAGCAGTCAGCACACTTGGTGCCTGAAGCCAGTGAGGAGCGAGCACAACACACTATCAGGACGGTACCAAGCTCGGCGCTGCGACATGGCACCGTTCACGCTAGCGTTCATATTTCACTGTAACAAACGCTGTGTTTGGCGTCTGAAATCTGACCATTTCCACATTTCATTCCACTGGTTGTGAATTATCCATCTAGATGATGATGTCACCTATTTGTTTAGACCTTTATTGCTGACAAAGTGTGAGTTTCAAGTAATGAATGAGCCCATGTTTAGCGTCTTATTTGCAAAAACTTGCAGGATCCTTCCTCTGATAAAACAGCAGTGTTTTTAAGGTTCAGTTCACCGACTCCACAAGAGCAACTGTAGCTTGACTGCGGTTTCTCAACGTGCAGACGCAGTGCAGGGACCTGTCACAGCCACCAATGAGAAAGTCCATGCTGCCCCCTTCTGATGGTCACTTAGACAGCACCTGCTGTGCCCACTAATCAGGTCACCTGCTTTTCCATATTTTTTCATCTTACAATAATTATTTTGTTTCTCAAAACAACAGTTTTTTGTCCCCTCTCAACCCCCAAATGAGCCGTAATCAACAAGATCACAATCTGGTCATAATTTGACTATGATTTGTTTTGTTTTTATTTATGTCCAATTCTGAAGCCCAATGTTTCCGTTAAATTGTCTCAGTCTACCTGTGTTTGCATGTTCTGATGATAAGAGACGCCAACGGTCAGAGTAACAACCTGGGAAAAGCTGATGCAGGTGATTGTATAACCTCCGCTAATGACTAGAGTTTGCTTCTGCAAACAGGCTCCACGTTGATGCTTTGTCGTATCTGTCTTTCAGTTCCTTATACTCACTCCTTCGCTCGATTTGTTCTTTCGACTCGATTTTTCTAACTGTAATTCACAATGTTGTCCATTTTTAAATATAATATATATAATTGGTAATGAAACGGCACCAATACGGTAGAGTTCAATATGGCACCAGTCCCACTGAGTGCAGGGTGAGTGAGCGTGCGTGTCCTATCTCAAGGTCGCTCAGGCTGCCACGGGTATTTCACAGTTCACTATCATTTCAGTTTGTGTGTTTTCAGCATTGTGGAACACTTTGACTTGACCTCATAATATCATAGGGCTGTTGGAAAATTAAGATTTGCTTTTACACAAATCAAGTTAGAGGCATCATCGTGCTTTTGCCTGCTAGGACTGACTAAGCAGGCGTTTCTCTTGCGGCGTTTATTCAGAGGAGAAAGTGGGAGATTTGAGGAGAAGCTGTAACAGGTGAGACTGGAGGAGGAAAGGAGGCCAGGTGAAGTGCTTAGCCGGGCATTCCAGCAGCTCTCCAGTAGGCAGGGAGACAGACGTGTGTGAAGTGGCATTTACTTAAGATAAGAGTCAGCCTTACACCGACACCCCAGACATGAAGTCCTGCCTCTGTGTTCGAATGAAAGCCGCTTCAGGCCCTGCAGGCGAGGAGCTGTTCAACACCACGGTCAGTCTCTAAGTCTGTAACCAAAAAGCCTGTAAAATCTTTGTAGGTGTTGAAAAAGAGAAGATGATCTTCAAAGTGAAGGAGTCCAGTCATGTTCAGCTCATTGCGTAGCCTGCGTGTTTACGTTGTTGTTTTCCGTTGCTGTGACTTCATTAGAGCTTGTGACAAAGCGAACTAGTGGACTCTGATGTAAAGTCCATCCAACGCTGTTTTCTGTAGGTGACAAGCTGCTAATGAAATCACTCTGAAGATGAAGCTGCTAATAGTCGGTGCAAAAACATGTCATCTGACATGCAGAGGAAAAATTATTCACCAAATCAGGAAGCGCTGGTGCCAGTTATGCAACTTTATTTAAATTATTGGTGCGCCACCGATATTACGGAGTCAGCTTTTCTAGTCACGAGGAACTACAGATCAAACCAGACCCAGAGATCTGGCAAATGGGTTTTACTGCTAATGAACTTCAACCGAATAGATAAGAGTAAATGATAAGACCTAGAGAAAGGGCAGCTTCAGTATGAAACAAACGGACACAGTGATTTACAGCCACAAACAAGCCAGTGATCATTAGAGCACAAAAATGTGGAATGTAACGTAGTCTGGGTTTAAATCACAAAGGGTTGCACTAATGTTAAGTTCCCCTTGTGTCATTTGAGTAAACAGAAGTTAGAACAGCGTCGTAGGTGAGGGGTCACATGCTCATCTTTACATAAGCATCAATCAATAATCCTTCCACACGTTATCGCCCATCGCTGCTCCTTTAGCTCATCTCTGCTGTTTGAGGAAGCAAAGGGGAACAGAGAGAGCAATCATGGCGGATCAATCCCCTCATGGATGACTCACTCCACTAATGCAAATTTCAAAAAGACATGTTACAGATCATACTTTACACACTTTCTGTTCGTTTTGTGGCGATCCGCTGTATCCTAAGTGTGAGACTCTATAGGAACTCTGCTTTCAGTACTGTGAAAGTAAATGTACTAACACACATAGGTACAGTTTCTAAATAAGACTAAGACTCAGAAAAAAGATTTTTTGACAGTCAATTAGTAATAAACAACAACCCTTAATCAAAAAGTGATGTGCGTTCTGTGGGCTCTGCTGTCCCACAGCCTGAACCCAGCAGTAGCCGCAGCACCAGCCGTCCAGATAGAGCTTGACAGGCTGAAATGAAACACACAGATAGGGAAGTGGCAGCCAGGCAGACAGGAGCCAGTCTCTCATGGACGCTGGAGATTAGACTGACTCCTACTTCACATTCCCCGAGCGAGCAGAGCACCAGGGGCCAGTCCCAGCCCTCTAAATCCTGGCTTCCACTCTATCTGCTGAATGTGTACACAGACGCGTTTCTGGTACGAGTCTACGGAGGATGAGCTTCAAGGGGAAGGGGGAGAGAGTTTACATTTTTGGAGACGATCACAGCAAAGAGTAAAGGGAAGCGGCGAGGCTCCCACCCAGCTGCCTGATGATGGGGGTCTGGGAAAAGGCTTGTGGCAGAAAACGATGATTAAGTCGAGCAAAAGACATCCATCGTCAGGAAACACGGTTACAGAGCAGTTTATCAGCCGTTTGACGTGAACACACAGAAAATGGCTTTTGTCTCATGACAGAACACGCTTGTAATAAAATCTGCACATTATCATTCGGCCTAAAAATTCCTGAGACAAAATGTGAAACCTGAAATGGAGTGTATTATTATTATTAGTAGTAGTATATTATATAATATTATATACTATTTTCCATCCCTTACAACTGACAATAATTCTGTTATATAGATTATGATATCTCAGTCTTTACTATGATGCTCGTTCTAATGTTTTGTTCTTGCTCTTGTACTTAATAAAGTGGCCAGTGACTTTATGCTCTCTTTACGTCTCTATATTTAATTGCGCCTTAGAGACATTATTATAAGTTTTCATAAAACTTGAACAACTTTGGCTGACTACTGATTAAGGCATCATGCTGTACGTCTGTACATCTTGTCACCAGATGGACACAAATACAGCGGAACAGACTGATTGAAACCATACATCATTTTCTGCTGTCTGTCCACTTTCAGATCTGCTTTTTGCTGGTCTGAAATCGACTGTGGCGATACAGGAGGAAGACTCAGCCACCGGCTAAGTGTCAGCTCCTCCGTTGACCTTCTATTCCAGCACTACAGTCCTATCAGAGCCATTCCAGCATCTCTTCGCCCACTGCTCATTACGGCTTGGTTGGGGTTGATGACGCTTTCTCCATGATGAATGAACAGTGGGGTGATCTTATCTAGAGGGATCATAGCATCAATTTGCACCACTGACAAGAAATTAGAGAAAAGGCCTCTAAAACAAGACTGACAGCTCGCACGCAAACACACAGCTTTAGTTCTCTCGTAGACAGTAAATACCTCTGAAAATTCCTAACTTATCTTGCAGGCATGTGTATGTAAAATGAACACAGAGGGTGAAATTCCATTCCAGTCCGAAGAATGCAGCCGTAAAGGACAACGGCGTCACTTCAGAGGGTGATCAAAGTTAAAAGGCATTTCTATCCGCAGACAATGCCTCCCAGGTGGACCGGCCTATCAGCGAGTCCACAGAAACATTACCAAAAACTGACATAAACAGCAGATATGCAGCGTGCGGAGGGAATTCACTGCAATCGGGTCCCAGTTTTTTTATTGACATAACCACAGACTGACCGGGGGGGAGCTGTAATAGTGCCACGGGCCCCCCCACACCACACAGCCGAGCGGAGCACCGTGATGGACTGTGCAAACGGCTGCGGTGGAGCGGGCCCTCACCACTCACCTCATTCATAAGGCCGCTATCTGACTCCAGCACTGAGAGATGAGAATTACTGCATGTGCTAAACCGTATCGTTGGCTTTTTCTCCAGGGTGAAAGATTGGGCTTGAAGCATGTGGAGCACAACCTGTTTATAGCTGAAATCTCCTGTATCATGACTGAGGAAAGAAAAAGCCAGTGAAGCATTTTATGGTTGTATTGTTTTTATTAGTAAATAAAACTACACTTCTGAGTCAGGTCAAATAAAGAGAAGAACATCAACCTTTCTTTCACAATGGGTCCCGTGTGTTGACCACGCATTCAGCCTTGTTTCATTTTTATGTAGGTTCTCCTCCGACCTAAAAACGTCTCCGTCTGTACATTTGATGGTTTTCTTCTCTCAGGAAGAACGGTGCTGAAGCTTCCATCAAGTCTGTACCTGAGGGTCGCATCACAAAGTCAGAGGTGGAGGGAGTGAATACCAACAAGGAGGTGGACATGGGATAGGATGGAGACTAAGACGGATCAATGAAAGTGAACACAATTTAACTTTTAATCACCGAGAGGATCCTTAAACAAGTTCAGCTTAATTGCTCATATTTTGGTTTGATGAATTTGGAGCATGTGACTCCTAATGTTTCCTATATGCTTTGTGTTTTGGGGTTATTGCATAACTTTTTAACTATTACTACCGGTATTTATACCAATTTTTTGGTCTCTGAATACATTTTTTGACATTATTTATTTTCTAAATTATTTGTTTGTTTGTTTGCATATTTGTTTTTATCTTTTGGGTGTTAAATAAATTACTCAAAGCTATGAAAGCGAACAAGGTCAGAAACATTGGGAATCTTTTATTTTATGAAATGTCTCTTTTTTTTCTTTTCCTTTTGAAGGAGAGCGGAATAAACAAAGTTTTGTTTGACTTTTTTAAAAAATCGTTTTTCCTGCAGATCATTTATGATGTAATCAACAAATTAAAGGGTAGCAGTTACCTTGCCACACTGCATGACGCCAGACATGTTCATAATATAAATTTGATTTAACATTTAACAACAGCCATTCATCAGAATTTGGATAAACACTGGAAAGCGTAATTTCACATTACATGTTAAGCACCGTGTCCGCTGATGTGTTTTAACAGAAAGGTTTGCACCAGGTTCCACTTCAAGGATAAAGAGTAGAAGGAAATCCCTCAGCTATTCAGCGATGGTCCTGAAGTTTGTTTATTTTTCACATCCCATGTTCAAAGAGTTTTTGTTCAAAAACATATTAAAGGCTATGTTCATTAGTCACATGATTGAAATAAGATGCACTAATTCCTACTGGCGGCAGTGATTTGTTTGTGTGTGTGTGTGTGTGTGTGTGAGTGTGTGTGTGTGTGTGTGTGTGTGTGTGTGTTCCTGCCAACAACAACATTTAACGTGCTGATGAGTCTAATTGCCTTCAGAGGTTGGGTTTCACCTTTGTACACGACTTACTTGGTTGTTTGTGCTGAGCCAATCACTAATCACCCCGACTCCACCTTCGGTACCACAGTGGAAAGTGTCGATGACAAACAATTAATTCCCCACAGTGACGTGGGAAAAAAAAGGCTATTTTTCAAAATATGCGCTATTGCTTCCTTGTTCGTATTATTCGCCAGTGTCTTATGTAACGATGCTTGAAAGAAGCCGGCGGCTTAAAGATGTTCGTCGCTTATTTTGCCATGAAGCGTCACATACTGCTTGTGTACGAAAGAAAACGCAGCGTCACAGCTGAGGATTATTCTGACTCCTACTGCTGCACAATCATGGGACTCATCCTGCTCAGGGTTCATACGTGTTCAGTGGTTGTTCACAATACGTGGCTGCACCTGTGAGATTATGCTTTTCAGCAGAACATAAACGGCGCAAGAAGCTTCCTAAATAATTATTACGGCGACCTTTGCATAATTTGTTTTTCAGTTCCCGTGATTAAAAAATTACAATGGCAAACTAAATCCTTAATTCTAATAAATGAGCTAAAATGATACTGTTGTGCTGACTGCGGTTGAATCTGCTGCACGTGGAGACGACACAGAAAGAAGCCCGTTTATCTTAATAGAAGGAATTACCTGTGCGCAATCGTATTAATTGAAGATATTTGTGCGTCTCTGTATATGGCGCATATATCTCCACAGGCCTCACCTGGTGCTCCTTCATATTTTTCTTGATAAAAAATATTTGTAACATCCACTCTATTCATTGTTATGTAAAAATGAAAGGGAACATTTCACAAGAGGAACAATATTCTTCCAATGTGTTTTATTAGGCAGACCTTTTTTTGTCATAAGTTCATAGAAATCTAGCCACGGCCCGGGTCGTGCAACAGGCCACATGCTGTTGTGTCAGGGTAAATAAATGCTAAATAAATATCTGCAGTGTTAGATAGCCGGTGTGGTGCGAAGCCGTTTCACAAATCGCCACCAAGTGTCGGTGAAAGAAGGGAAGTAGACAGACAGGCTCCACTGATCCCAGACGGAGGTGGAAAACTAAAGGAAGGATTAATTCATGGCCACAGTGTCTGTTCGTAATGTTATTAGTCGGTGGAAGCGCTGGGATCCACGTGAAGGTGTTTCTGCATAAAAAGATTAAATAAAGGAAGGTAAAAAAAAAAAAAAAGAAAGGCTGCTGCTATTCACTGATGAAGCCAAGTTGATGAAGTTATTCTGCTTACGACGTCCGTGAGAGAATTTTTTATGATAATCGAAAAGTATATTTTTCATCTACCCAATATAACGTTTTAATCACATTTTCTTTTCTTTTTTTTCAGAAATACACCTCACTTGCTAAAACTGTTGCTTCTCTGGGATTTATTTCCACACATTTAGGTCTCAACACACTAATAGCAGCTTCCGTTTCTGCCTGGGCACAAGCAAATTATTTATTTTATTTAACTGACTTTAGAATTTTAAAAATCCTATATATATTTGGCTGTGGCTGCTTAGCAAGTCTTCTTTGTTTTGTTGTATTTAGTTTTTCATCCTCCATCATTTCATCCTATAATTCCTCTCTATCTCTGTGTTTTCCTTTGCGCAGGCCGTGACACATTATTGCCAGTTTCTCGTCGTATTTCTTATCGGGCTTCAGGTTTTACATCGTTCCCTGTCACCTTTATGTCGCCATAAAAAAATATCCAACACGGTTGTTTTTCGAAACATTTTACTGCAGCCTGTGCTTTTAAACCCCGAACACTACTGGTTCAATCAATACGGCTTTAGCTGCGTTTGGCCGCTCATCCAGGTTTGATTGTGCGCTGAGAATTTTAAAATGCATTTAACAACCCCATGAAAGTCGCTCAGGTGCTGTAACATCTAGACTTGTCGATTAATTAGGTACATTTAAACATATCTTAAACTGTTAATCATTCATTAAATAACCAATGCGCCGTGTGCTGGTCAAAATTGTTGCGTATCCCTTTTAAAAAAACGTATAAATGTCCCTTTTGAATAAATGTTACTCATATTGTCTATACATTTAAATCAAATGTATAGACAATGTGAGTATATGACAATATAAACCAAAAATCCGAGTACAGGTGCGAACTGCTTCTTTTGCACCCCTCAACCTTGTTGGTTTGGGTGGGCCTTCCCCAGCACCCAGGGGTCCCCCTTCCCTCCCCCCTGCCCACCGCCCTCCCCCCCCCCCCCCCCCCCCCCCTCACCCCACCCAAGGCCTACCTCAGGGCAGCGAGTCGCGTCACGTGGTTCTCTCCCGTACAAATTTTCCAGTAGGGGAGCGAATAGGCGCACACCCATATCAGCAATTATCAGCGACAGTTACTATTTCCAGATACACCGGCGCGCACAGGACCGCTGCAGTCGTCCTGGACCCATCCTCAAAAAAAACAACGTCGGTTTCATTTATTTCCAATCGGTGAACGCAGCTTTTATACAGCACCAACAAACTTTTCTCTGCTCTGCGCTGCCTCGTCCGCCGGGATCTGTGGAGTGACACGGCTCGCTCGCTGCGCTCTTCTCTTGAGGTTTGGACGCCTGGAGCACCGGACTGCTTTATCACCCGACCGTCCTTATCTGGTGAGATAATACACTCGAAGCCCTTGGAAAGAAATGGTGTTCCTCAAATGCAGCAATCGCTATTATCAAAGTTTTATGTGATTCGAGTTATTATTGATTGAAAATATGTGCGTGGCAGATATGGAGCGGGGCTCGCTATCTGTAAACTGGTTTGATAGTTTCCGTTATGGTTATGATTTAATAGGGGGGGGGGGGGGGGGCGCAGAGCCGCAGGATATCTGGGGTCGCTGATAGTTGCCTCTATCTGCCTGGACAGATATCAGCGATTGTTAATGTCATTTTAATCCATTTCATGCCAGTTTGAATGATACTCGTAAAATATGGCTGATGATATGGAGCTATTTAATTATAGTCAATGACAATTGGAGTGAGTACGTTTCACTTTCACTTATAAAATGTCTCAAAAATGTTTGTTTCTTTCCACAGAAGAGGAATTTTCACGATCTTTTACATTTGAAAGGCTCAGACAAAATCCACAGGATAAGATAGAACAGCCTTTACGCGTGGACACAATCACCGCCACAGGCTGAGACCAGCCTTAGAAACCACCTCTGTAGTTTCCATTTCCCAAAGAGGATCTAAAAGTTGTAAAAGAATGTATCAAAGCCTGGCCTTGTCCTCCAACCAGTCCCCCTACGCGCATGACTCTGGGAATTACGTCCACCCTTCTGCCAGCTCCCCGGTCTACGTCCCCAGCACCAGAGTCCCGGCCATGCTGCCCACCTTGTCCTACCTGCAGCCCTGCGACTCTCCGCACCAGTCTCACGGCCTAGGCGGGCACCACGGCTGGCCCCAAGCCTGCACGGACAGCTCGAGCTTCACGCCCAGCAGCCCTCACCCTCCACACGGCTTCTCGTACTCTCACAGCCCACCCGTCAGCAGCAACACTGGCCGGGATGCGACCTATCAGAGCCCGCTGGTTCTGGGAAACGGCGCCCGGGCGGATCAGTACGGAGGAGCTCTAGTGCGCTCGGTCGGAGGCTCCTATTCCAGCCCCTACGCATACATGAGCCCGGAGATGGCGACGTCCTCCTGGACGCCAGGGCCCTTCGAGAGCGGAGTGATCAGCCTGCAGGGGCGGCAGGGAGGTCTGCCCGGAAGAAGGTCCAGTCTGGGTAAGCACAGGCCTGTTGGAAGTCAGCATTTAATCACGAACCTAAACGTTTTATCAGAATTAAAAACAGACATTTAAATCTACTTCATTTAATTATTATTATTTCATTTGATTATAAGTTTTAGCTTTTAACATATTAACATCAGTTGAGGGTTTGGCATTTAAGTCAAAAATATATTTCTTAGAATATGTTTACACTCAACAAATTGCACAGTCATATTAAGCATTAATTAACCCCAAATAAATTACCCACTGACAACAATTTTACAATCACATTTTTAATTTGTAAGCTCAAAATGTTCGATTAAGCCAAATTAAAAGTTTATTAACCATATTACAACTTTTTTTAATCTGCATACTCTCTTCAGCAGTTCAGCGATTGGTCGGTTGAGATTCAGCTCATCGCGAGTCGTAAAGGCCAGGTTATTTATTACAGGAGGTGATAGAGAGGCCTACAGCAGTAATGACTGTGTCAAAGGGTCGGGAGGGCAAGATTCAATCAAAGTCCCTTAAACAATCCCTCATTAGAGTCAGACAATACACATTCTTTCCGAAGGGAGCCTCGCTAAAGCAATCAATTAAAATGTTAATTGAATCCCTCGGCAACAGTGCAGGGTTTTGAGGACAGGGTTTCAATACACACGACAGAAAAAGACCCTGTGCGAACAATCAGAGCAGTTATCACCTTGATCAAACAGTCCGGACCCGAACCGTCAGCGTTTGCTAAGAAAGCGAGGAGCGTTTGAAGTCAGTGATTGAGTCACAGAGGTGAAAAGCTGATATTTAACAGTTCAGTCTGTTCGGTGACTAGTCTTTAGACAGTTTCACACCTTTAAGTCCTGATTAATTAAATACATCGAAGCGTGAGCTTCAGTGTCATTGATTAAATTAAGGAGGGTTTGTCTCAGTGTTTTGAGCCAATAATTCCACGGACTTCCTTCTCTAATTTTTGTTGTTGTTGTGTTGCTGTGATGTCAATTTAAAACAACTTAAACAACAATAAGATATAAAATTCCCTTTATATATAAATGCGTATTTTCATTCATGCGCAGGCGCATTTTAGGTCGTTCCAAACCAAACTCTTTGCCTTTCTTCATTTAAACCAAGAAGCACATGTTCAGAGAAATAAGTGGAACCGGACTTTTAGAGCAGCAGGGTCTTTCTCGGCCTCCGTCTCCTCTAAATCGGAGGGATTAGGAATTTGGGCAATTAATGCCAGGAGTCCGTCGTGTGTCAGGACTGTGATATATGAAGCACCCCCCCCCCCCCCCCCCCTTCTCTTTCTGGATCCTTAAGGCTGATAACGCAAGGCCGCAGCTCTCCAAGCAGATTCCTCCAGGGGGGTGATCTGTCTTCAGAAGGAAGGCAGAGGGTCTGAATTCCTGCGCTGTTTGTCACGCATTGGCTCGTAACCGGAGCCACTCACACCTATTAGGTTTTAATGTTGTGGTTGTACTGTACATCCTACTGTCCAATAACGCAACTTTATGTGAAGAGAACGGCACAAAACTCGAGCGTGTAGAATTAAAAGGAAACCATGAGTATGTGTATTAAGATTAATAACTAGGGTCTTGTTTGTGTTGGATGGGACTTGGAGGATTCATAAAACTGTAGCTGAAGCCTTCAGGTCATTTAGAAATGAACTAAGTGGCCTGATCGTCGTGACATTACGTGTGCGCTGCAGGTAATTGAAATCAGACTTGGAGTGGACGCGTTTAACGTAACGTGCTATCTGTTTTCTTGCGTGTTCAGACATGATGGACGACATGCAGGCCGAGGGCAGAGAGTGCGTCAACTGCGGATCCGTGTCCACGCCGCTGTGGCGCAGGGACGGCACCGGGCACTACCTGTGCAACGCCTGCGGCCTCTACCACAAGATGAATGGCATCAACAGGCCGCTCATCAAACCACAGAAACGACTGGTAAGAGAGTCAGAGACGCGGTTGCCATGGCGACGCAAATTATACCAGGATTAGTTAAATAGATGAGGTTAAAGTCAACCATATTAGTAAAAGTCTCATTGCAACCAGCTGCAGCAATTTTTATTTAACAATAAATCTGTTAATTTCTATATTGCCTTTTCTATACATTTGGAAAAGATCCAGTTGTTGCTGCATCTATGAACCAAAGGATGTAGGTTCTCATTTGAAACCAGGAGGGTCACGTGTTAATAAACATAACTACTGCAGGCATAGAAGCATCAGTATGTGACTATATATGACACATAAGTTGAATCATTTGCTCAAAAATCAACCTCTTTGCGGTCAGAAAGCACAATAAATTAAAAAACGAAAACTTAAGGCAGTGAGTGTTTACCGTCAAGGCTTCACAGCTGTGCGTTTCCCAGAATCCTGCCTCCACAGAGCAGCTGCGCCTGTTTCTGTGTTTTTATTTACCCTGCAGCGGCCTTGCCCTTGGACGAGTCGTTTTTAGACGGGGCTCTGTGACCCTCTGCCGCTGCGCCGGTGTAAAACCGAGCTGATAGTCGCATAATGGTGTGAGAACGTAATAACTGCGCGTTGCATTCAAAGGCTGAGAAACGAACGAGCTGGACGTTTATCACTGCTGTGCAAACACACACTTACATCCTCCAATTCATTCATTCCAAAGTGGAAGGAACAGTTTCATCAAACTATACTTGAAGCGTATATATATATATTTCTATATGTGTATGACGCCAGACTCTTTCTGGTATTTGGATAATAAGTAACAAACTGTTTTCCATTCAAATGTTGACTTCTTCTTGTTCTTCTGCCTGTTCAACCTCCAGCAGACCACATCCCGCCGCGCCGGCCTGTGCTGCACTAACTGTCACACCAGCACCACCACCCTGTGGAGGCGCAACGCGGAAGGGGAGCCCGTGTGCAACGCCTGTGGCCTCTACATGAAGCTGCATGGGGTAGGTGCCTTCACGGACCCCGACGCCCTGATTTGGATCATTTTTTACTGCTCCTCTTCAAACCTTTAGCGCGAAACACATCCCGCTGCAGCAGAGAGCTGTGCATTATTTGTCCAGTGAAAACTTCTCCAAGGGCATTGTGGCCATTGTTATCAGAGCTGCAGTGTGGGAGGAGAGCATGTGTGGGTTGTCGTGATACTGTGGCCTCTGCTGTTTCTGGGTCTGGGAGGTGCAGTCGACTAATGTGTGTTTCTCTACTCCCTACAGGTGCCCAGACCTCTGGCGATGAAGAAAGAGAGCATTCAGACTAGGAAGCGCAAACCCAAGATGCCCAAGAATAAAACATCCACAGGTAGTGGAGGGAGGACTGATGAGAACACAGATGACTCATTCAGGACTCATGAATCAGTATCCAGCATCAGACTTATCACAGTGACATGTAAAATATTTAAATTATGAAAGTATATTAGAAGTTAACGCGCACATAAATTATGAAACGGCACAAATCAACGTGACACCTGCCTCCGTTCATCATCATAGCTGTTTCTCAGTACTAACTCACACAAATGACCTGTTGATTCTTTAGGAGGATCCTCCACCTCTGACACCGGCTCCCCCACCTCCCTGTCTGTCTCCGAACACGCCTCCACCATTAAGAGTGAACCCAACATGGATCCTTCACCTTACGCTGGGAAGACGGGCACAACAGCCTCTCAGGTAAAACTGAAACCAGCTAAACCAACCGAGAAAATAATACAAAAACATTTATTCTCTTAGCATGTAGTTAATTGAGAAGAGAATAGACGTTGAATTCAGTTAAAGCTGGTGACCTTCTCACAGTTAAGATCACATGAGCAAACCCTGATTGAACCTGCCTTTACCTTGGTGTCTCCTTCCTCCCAGCAGACGGCTCAGTTAGCCAGCACAGGATCAGGACACGTGGATATTAAATACGAAGATTATCCCTTTACCCCAACGTCCATGGCCCCGCAGAACTCCTGGTGTCTGTCTCAAGCGTGAGCAGCCTCGACCCAGCAGAAATGACGCCACGGAACTCGCTCTGGCTCCGTCGCGGAGGCCGTTCGTCCATCCCTGCATCCGTCCTCTGTGTTTGCGGGGCTACCCTGCTGACGCCCGTCTACTCGCAACAGTACGGCACAGCTGAGCGAGCCCAGATCTCCAGAGGCGCGTCCAGAGAGCCTCAGCAGGACAACAGTAACTACCTACCACTCAGAGACATCTCTGTTTTTACACTATCAAACGCACCGATGCAAAGACAATTAAAGTGGAATGTAAAACGACACGGACACAGTCTGAACTTTCTGATACTCGATGGCTGATTTTATTCTTGGCTTCATTCGGTTTTATTTGCTGCCACTGTTTCTGTTCAAGAAGGATGATGCAAAGACGGATTCAACACGATAACAGAGAGAAAACAGAGAAACCCAGAAAATACCCTTTTATGACTGTTGACCGTGTCTCATTACCACAGTGTAGATCATTAACTTTTACAGGCACATTATTTATGTTGAGATAAGGGCCGTTAAAAGTCACTGTGGACACTAAAGCTGGCCAGTTATAACCCACTGCTCTCTGTTGCATAAGGGCTCTTGGGTTATATGAGGGATTTGTTTTCACATGATACAGCAGTTGCAGGCCACCGCTTCTAAGATTGACCAGAAAATCAGGACCGACTGTATTGAATCTGACGTCACGGCTACATATCAAAGGTTTATGAATTTTACATGTATGAAAGTGCAATGACTAATTTTTCTTTTTTTTTTTTAAATGTATCCTTAAAGTGTGAAATTATTTTAAACAATCTAATTTTATTGTGTTTTGTTGATATAAAGGAGTTTTATTGTTAAAATGTTCTCATTAACAGTTGTCTTTTTTTATTCTTTGAAATCTGTTCCGGTTAATAAATTGATTCACATTCATACATTTGACATATATACATGTGTGTTTGGAGTTAATATTTTCTCATGTTTTGAATGGGTGATTATATAAATTAACCCTATAAAGAGTTATTATACACAGGATGTTATTTATTGTTATTGAGTGCAAAAAAATATAATTTCAGCCATTTCAGTTCCTCCTGCATGTTTCTATTATAGTTATTATTTTCTGTTATCCATGACCTTTAGCTTGTTTACATACCTACGGCTGTGGGTCACATTTCTTAATCTCTTTCTATTGCTCTATTGATTGATAATTTGTATTTTATTTTGATTTTAAATTGCAGTGCGTCATACCTCGCTTTGCATGGACATGGCAGCTGCTTTGCAGTTTCATTTTACTTTGTTATGCATGGGATCAGACTGCATCAGCTCACATCATGATTCAGGCACGATGTCTATGCATTTGCATGTCTTTTAGGTTAGGACAGATTCACCTGTGCTGCTTTAAGCTCCCCACAGTTGCAGTATGTGTGAGTGAGCTCATATGCGTGTGTACACAAAGGGTGTGTGCTCCTGCTGACAGTGTCGACCAAAGGTTGCGTTCCAACTCCGCTTTATGGCGACTGGCTCCCAATCGGCAAAACTCCAGGGCTGTCAGCAGCACTGCCGCTGCTTTACTGCAGCCATGGCGACATCCAGGCTCCGACGCTCCAGCAACACTGCCCAGCTTTATGACGGCCGGCCAGTACGGTGCCCTCTTATCTGTCCTGGGAGAGGCCTGTCACAATGCGATGCAAAGATGCAGGCACTCAGGGTTTAGTCTGGCATGGGGAAGACAAACATGGCGCTTCAAACGAAGAGCAGGAGGTTTAGAGGGTGAGACAAACCACATAGTATTTTAGAAACAGTATGAGCTGTACATAAAATATCACTTAAGTGGTAAAACTGTTGCCTGAATTCTCAACTCTCACATCTGATCAAGGCTGTGTAGTGGCTTAATACACCAGTATTAACGCCAACAACCAGTAGATTATTTCAATGCTGACAAATCTTAACATCTAAACTTAAATTATGGTGACGGTGTGTTTGCAGTAAAGATTCTCAGCAACAGTGACCCCCAGCCTCCTTTTCCCTAAACAAACACACACAACAAACCTTCAGCTCAAGCTCTTTGTTTCACTGGGGGATGACGGCGCTAAAGAGGCAGCTCCTCCACTCAAACTATTCTTACGACTGCATTTACACTCAATCGTCCGTGAGTTGAGAGGCGTCATTACAGCGCAGGCACAGTAAGGCCTCTGAAGTGTGAGGAGGCCGGAGGATGAACCTGCCTCTGCTTTGGCTCGAAGGTTTCAGACTGCTCGATTGTTTCCAGAGTTTAGAAGGTTCAAAGACTGCCACAGAATTGATACCAATTACCAATATTTTTCCATCAGATCATGGAAAATGTTTTGAATCTGAACTAATGTTGCTTGATTTCATTCCCATAGTTAGCTGATTAGTCATTGGTTCACCCATCTGTCTAACTCAAAACCATCTAATAATGATGGCTATCCAGCCATTAGAGAGACTTTTGTATCATGTGAGCTCTCGACTCAAACTCATAAACCCATATATTAGCAAATGCAATTTTCATGCTTCTTCTTAAAATAACTTGGCTTAGGAGCTGTATTATTTGAACCATGGCACTCAGCTATGAGTTTTAGCTGAGGCAGACTTTGCAACAAATTCATTTCTCCGTCAGGATTTGATTTAGACATGAAAGCATCGAGACTACAGTGAGTGTGTGCAGACTGTTGAGCTGTGCTCTGACCTCTCCTTCCACAGAGAGGTTTCCCTTTCACATGCGCGAGTTTGTCAGAGAGAGCTCCTGTGTTTTCCTTGCTTCATGCTCTCGCCAGCCTTCTGTCTTCCCGTGCAGCGTGTGCACGTTCGCCTTGTCACAGCTCGGTCCTGGGGCAGACATGCGGGAAAGGGCAGCGGTCCAGTAATAATATGACCTGGTGATAGTGAGAAATGGCCTCTTTCTTCTTTGTCTACTGCGGCCGACGGTTTTTCCCAGAGCTCTGTCGCTCGACTGTTCCATTCAGTTACTGCCTGCAACCAAACAGGATATTCTCTTCTGTTCTGCGGTCCTTCTGTGTGTGTGTGTGTGTGTGTATGTGTGTGTGAGAGACAACCAGTGGGCGTAAGGGATGTGGGAGAATAACACACACATTTATTCAACAAATTTTCGGCTTTTAAATCAAAGCTTCCGTCAGCTGTCACATTCATCACTCTGCGTGACAGTAACAAAACTTAGCTTGTGCGTGTGTGTGTGTGTGTGTGTGCTTGATTGTATATTTTTGGTATTCTGGGATGTGTTGGTTCATGCAGCTGTAATAAGCTTCAGTCCACTGTTTTCTTCGTTCAGAAAAGACCCAAACACTCTCAGCAGAGAGTCACTGTCACTCAGTCACTCAAACCCAAAGCCCTAAAATCCCAAGCATCATAATAATGTCACGATAAAGTCTAAAAACATCATGAACAAAGTGGACAATATGACATAATAGCTGCATCAAAATGTTATGTTCAGGAACATAAATCCAGTGTCACATCATGCAATAGCCGATTTTCCTCCCTAGGTAGGAAATATTTACGAGCACTGTGATTTCAATGAGGAAGACAAACTCCAAGCCCGGTCTGGCCCCTCCTGTGAAACAGAGCGACCTGGGCAAGCTAATAGAGCAACAGGTTATTTGAGGGCCACAGTGAACCTGCCCCAGCTCTGCGTGCTTCATTCATACTTTTATCTAGAGTCAACAGCAGTAATACCACACAGACCCAGCAGAGGAGAGTGAACACGCTGTTAAATGTGTCAGATGACCTTGTTCCCGCAGTGTTTGTGTGGAGTGAGCACAAAAAAAAATAAATCTGACGTGAATTTATTTTCCCTGAGCAAAGACCATGAATCACACAGCCTGCTGATATTATTAGTTCTTTGCTCCAACTAGGTCTATTTGCAGAGTTATTCTTCCATTTTTAGGCAGAAAAACACCTAATAACAACAACAGGGGAGGCCCAAAATAAGACGCAAAACAACGGGGTGATGGATCACTCGGAGACACCCGAGAACCACGACTTCCGCGGCCTTCAGTTTGATTGTTTCCTTGAGAGAAAAAAAAGGTTACAGGAAGGGAGGGGAGGGGTCAGAACATCTATCCTTGACGGGGAATCAATAGAGGAGCCTTCCTTAGCGTGTATGTAACAGCACATACGCGCTTTCTTTCGCCATATTATTGCCCACATGAATTATCACATAATTACTCTCGTCTACACCGTCCCGCTCGGCTGATTTATCATCTCGCACAATCATCTGCCTCACAGGCCTCATCGCTAGCTTAAGACTGAGGTGATATTTATTATGGAAATGATCTATTCCCATTGCTCTCGCTCTCTCAGGGCGTCACAGAAGCTCTGGAACATACTTGTAACCCTAAGCCAAGCAGAGAGAAAGCCGAGCTGGTGGACAGCAGAGAGAGTGTATGTGCATATCTTCCCCAAACCAGAGTGAAAACATGCTCTGCTTGCACCATGGATGAGCCAGATTCCCATGCACAAGCTCTGCAAGCGAACCTAAATATGCAAAGTGACGTAAAGACTGAAGGATTCGCTCGCTGGATCTCCACTGGACCCTGATTACATGATTTCATGTCTCCCCTTCATAGATTAAAAGAAAGATGGATGCTGTCGTAATTGTGCTTTTGGGAATGTACCATGGTAAAAAAAAAGAGCTCAGTCTCTCTCTCCCTCTCTCAAAGTGTCTGTGTGTGTGTGTGTGTGTGTGGGGGGGGGGGGGGGGGGTGTCTGTCTGTCTGTCTGTCTGTCTCTTCATCTGTCATTGGCTCAGGGTGAACAGGAGACTACTCGGAGCCCACAAAACTGGGGTCAAGTCCAGGCTTACTCAACCCACGCAGGCACATCCCCCTCCCTTCCCTCTCCCCCAGCTCCGGGGGTGGGGGCGAGCTGATCTTACGGAGGAGGGAAGCGGGGAGTAAGTGTGGAGTGGAATGAAGACACGAGCTGATGCGAAGAGGACGAGAGCAGAGATTTTAAATTAAAGCTTGTAATAATATATATGGGAGGGGGGGGGTGCATTCTGATTGGCTGGACTTTGTGTGGATTAGCTTTTTGGAAGAACAGCATTTCAAAGCCGTAACTTCTGAGGCTGGTGGTAGTGGAACATGTTTGCTGACGCGTCATAAACTGAGGAACAATGTGCTGTTGTTGATTCGCGTTGGGACATGAGGTTGCGATGAAGCCCAGGTCCCTCTGCGTCCTCAGTGCTGATGACAACTGTGGGAACAAATCACAAAGTTCCTGCTAAAAGCTCGTTACAACCACCTTCTGCTTTCGTTTCAAGTTTTGCAGATACTTGAAGCTTTAATTTATTTGAGCTCCAACAGGCAAATCATCAATATATCAATGACGTCTGGAGAACCAGTTGGTTCAGAACATTAACTTTAGAGACACAGTTTCAAGGATAAAGGTTCATTCGAGAGAAAAAACAATTGCAAACCACTTAAGAAAGAAGCAAGAACATGCGAGTTTAAATGAGAGCGAGAGAGTTCGAGTGAGAGAGGTGCGGAGTGATGTGTGCCAGGTACAAGCCTCCAGAGTGGGCGTCGCCGCTGTTCTCAGAGCACCACCTCGGAGTCGATGTCCGGGTGGCGTCAGCGATGGTCAGCGCGGAGGCTCCAGGGATCCACTGGCATTTTTAACAAAAACTCGTGCACACGCGCACTCGTACTATCACCTCCTGTTTGGCCTGTGGGTCAGTGACTCAGCAGAGATGGACGACTGCCTGATCTCGCAAGGCTCCGGGAGTGGGCTTCCTTCTTGCGCTTGTGTGAGCCACACATATTTTGGCAACTCAAAGCTTCTACATTTCCTATTTTTTTTCTTTCTATTTTGATAAAAAGCCAGAGTTGCTCCTCCCCATCTTGGCGTGTTTTATTGACAGCCATTTGACCTATAAAAGAATTACACTCTTATGTCTGACATTAGTTCTCGACTGCATGTAGAGGTTAATCAAAAAATGCTTCTGTCACATAAAATACAAACCTAAACAAGATACAGTCCAGACACGCTAACAGCACCCTCATCATTTAACTGTACAGTTCCAAAACCTGAAACTGGACAGTAAATCCTGAAGGAAATTGTCTGAAGAGCAGTCAGCTTTCTCAATGCATCCTCCCTACATTATTAAGAAACCACAGGGTTTATGACGTGTCCATTCCCTCGTAGTCATGAGTCTCTACCGGCATCAATATCTCTCTTACACATACATATTCACACACTCACCCGCAGATTGTGTGATGGTTTATTTGACCTTGGCTTTGGATTCTCAGTTTTACCTGTCTGCACCTGGTGTCGCTCGCCTCCATCATTCACACACACACAACACACACCACTTTTCTGTTAACAGACCTGGCATCAACCACGTCCCTGCTCGCTGGTAATTAGTCTGATCCAATACAATTTCACGGTCCATTCTGCTGTGACGTTACACTGCATCGCTGGACTTGAGCTGCCAACAACCGATGTTGATGTTGTGATGTTCTGCTGGACCTCCAGTTAGTAAAATTACTAAATAATTCATGTCTTGTCTATCTTCTCAAATGTGTCCTAACACTCTCAGCCTTGGAACTTAGAGCATGTGTAGTGAAAATGTCACTTAAATGGGTTCATCTTCTATTTTGCCTGCTGTGAGTTACTTTTCAATTCTCCTTTATACTCTTTGGTCTGAGAAAGCCTCCCTCCTCTACTTTCTAGTTCATCCCCTGGTCTCTTCTTCGCCGTTGCTTCGAACCTTCATCTGTTTTTTTCTCCCCCGCCTGTTGTCAGCTGCTTTGTTTCCTCCGTCTCTCCCTCTCCCCCTCGAACTTCTCGGTTGCTGCCTTCATCTGTCTTTCTAGCTCATCTGTTTCTGTCGGGGCTTCTGAATGTGCACTCTGGATAACCTGCAGAACAGCCTCCCCTCTGTTTCCTGCACTGAGATGCACCCTATTTATTTCATTGATTTTCATGAAGGAAAGAATGCACAGGCCAAAGACTGACTGGCTGCGGAGGGTTTAGCCAAGTCAAGCTGTTGGGTTACTCAAGAAGGGAGAGTGGGAGTGTTAGACCTATTCACTTAGATCTGAGTGCTACTTTACCTTATGTTGCTTATTTCACTTTCCAATACTGTAAATAAGATACAATTTTTGTATGATGTGCACTCACAGCATGTCTCTTGAGTGTTTGTTTATGTTTGTGTTTGTTTTTGTCAGAAGGGGAAACCACGGTGAATCCTGAGAGTAACTTTAAATGTATAGTATTCAGATATGTCAACGGTAACATAATTCAAGGATGAACGAATTATCATATTATAAGCCAATAACTCAGTGATTAGAATAATCATAATTCAGCTCTATGGACAAACAGACATTCATGGTGTCTTGCTCACTCACATAGTCACTGAGGTGGAAGATCATAAAATGGAAACAGAGCAACAGCAGAGAGTTTTCAGGTTATTCTTCTAAGTGGACAGGACACTATTCCTGCATAAGCACTGACTTTGTACACCTTAAAACAGTGTTTCCCAACCTTTTTGAGCCACGACACATATTTTACATCAGAAACATCACATGGCACACCACTCCTTTCTTTCTTTAACGGCCCAAGGGCCGAGCATCTCTTTTAAGGTCATTTTCCAGGCAAGCAGCATCAATGTCTCTGCTACAGTGTGTAGCTGTTTGGCTTTACCAATGAGTTCAATAACTTAATAAGCGTTAAGAACTTTCTCACTCGTTTTGGTGTTTTTTTCTATGTAAACGCTGCCTGTTTCTTCGTCTGTTCACGCGTTTCAATAAAATAGTCTGTGTTGTTGTTTTGAAGTTTGGCTGTTTTGTCTGGAGATGGCATTTAAGTTTACGTTGAACCACCAACTTTTCCCCACACATAGTGGAGTTGGCTCGGTTGGTTCCAAAAGTCAATCCAAAGACCAGATAGCTTTCAGTTCACCCTGTTTGAAGGATGGCTGTGTCCCATGAACCGAAACGTTCAACTGTCCTCTGTGAAGGCGTTTCATTGTTTTGCTTGTCACTACACAATTCTCACTTCTAGAAATGATCCAGTGAAACTGAATAATGTTCCACCGCACACGTGATGATTTCTCATGGCACACTTATGTGCCATGGCACACAGGTTGGGAATCACTGCCGTAACATAACGCGTGCACACCTTTACTGAGAAACAAGGACAGGAAACTCAGTCACACTAAACAAACTGGAAGAGCTTGAGATGACGACATGCATAGAAAAGATCTTAGGCAGCATCAAGGATCTGTGTGTTTAAAGACAGATCCTCCTGCCTCACGCATCTTCCGTGTAAGAGGTGCCTCATGACTTGACTCCTGACGACGTGTACTGTATTGTGTGAGCGTGTTGTATGCGGTTCGGCCCCATATGTGATGCTCATGTGAGATGAAATGATCAGAGCGTGGGCAGGGCCTGTGATCACAGAGGCCAGGCGTCATAAAACAAGCCGACTGTACATCCCACTGTGTGTGTGTGTGTGTGGGGGGGGGGTCGCATGCTGGGATTCCTCACGCCTTTGTCATTGTCCTGGGCCCTGTAAGACAAAGGGTTAAGTAAATGTTTGGGGAAGATAAGGCCACTCACCCTGACAGGCAGCAGGCCCTACTGCCCAGGGGGGCCAGACCCACATATCACGCACACACCCACACACACGCATACACACACAGAAAGACACACTCTCTATTACCATCATTTAACCCTCTCTTTTGTCTCTCTGTGATTAACTCACATTTATATTGGAGTCCTGGAATTGCTTTTTTCTCTACACTCACTTAATCATCCAGGGAACGTTTGACGGGCAGCACTGCGAGGGCCAGCAGCTCCTGATTTGTATTCAGTATAAATTTAGTTAAAGTAGAGGCCAGTTAGGTTCCATCCTGACCAGGAAGACTTGCAAACACAACACTTCTTCTTGCTTTTTATGTCCCACTGTAAATGTTGTTAGCGCTCGGAGCTGGGCTTTATATCACAGCTCTCTGATAAGGTCTGCAAGGGGCTGTGGGCTTACGGTCGAGTGCACAGTCGTGAATTCTTGGCTGAAAAACTTTGATCTGTTGAGCCAGTTTGAAAAATGTCCACTTAGTCTTTGTGTGCTTGAGGTTTGTCCCAAGCAAGAGCCATAAACTACTTAAAATGACAAAGTAGCTTTTTCTCTTCTATATTTTTCTGATGACAGAGTTAAGGAATGTGGGAGGGGGCAGATCCAGATGTTTTCACACTGTAAATAATTCATTCGAGCTTAGTTTTGGTGTTTGTTATTTTATCTTACACTATGTTAAAAACATCCCAGAGAGAATGAACATGAGGTAACGGTCAACACTGCAGCCTCACAGTAAGCTGCCACCTCCATCTGCTGCCTGGCCTTGAACACTTGAGCAGGTGAGCACAGGTGGGCCAAGTCACCCCGATAAGAACAACCCATATGTATTTTCACACAAACCAAAGTAAAAAACTGAGAAAATATATACAACCGCTACCAGACACATACAGCATGCGAGACAAACGCTAGCATTGAGCATTGAAGCTGTGAAGTGACGAGCTTTCCATTTCTAATTCTCACACTCTGCTTGGCTTTTAGTGGCTGTCACAGTGATGTACAGGCCTTCTGCAACCCAGGAGGGCATTTTGGAACACAGAGACGTTTTGCCTTCGTAACAAATTAACCGCTGGGATAAACAGTTAATTTAAGCCCCGCTGCAGAAACGGAGAGCCGTCAAACAGTTTACAAATGCCCATTCTTCTACTGTGCCTACATGAGCGCGAGCGCGGACGCCGAGGGAGAAATACTGAAAAAGGAGCTGTTGGTCACTTTCGATCTGAAAGCAATTCTTAGGATTTGCTAAATTTAGACATCCTAAGTCGATTGCTATGTGGCTCTTTGAACCCACGCTAGCAGCATCCTTGCAATCTCTGACGGTAGAAATAGATAGTGGGATGAATAATATTTGCTGATGCGTTTGGTGGATTTCGCTTAGATTGGGCATTTGTGTAGGCAGTAATAATCTTAAAGGACCGCTCCTCCCCTGCTCTTTCTTTGCTCGCTGTCTCACCCCCCCCCTGCTGGGTTTCATCAGTAGTCCTGGTCAATGTCCTACTGTCATGACTTGATGTGATTTATAACACGGGCTGTGAAGTCGACCTATCACCCTCCTCTCCTAAATCCCCCCCCCCAACTACATGCTGTTCAACCAAGGTTTGGTTAGCCAGGCTCGTCCAGCAGGGACAGGGAGGAGAAGTGTCGGTGCTGGGGGGGGATCTGACGCTGTCGATGTGGGAGAGGAAAATGACAGGAATTCAAAAAATAGATTACATAAAGTACGTTGGTTTGTCAAATGTATGTAAGTTGATGAATCATTTTAAAAATGAGAATTGCAAAGCATGACCCCGCGGGGAAGCAGCGGTAAAAGATGAGCAAGTGCAAAGCATGGCATTACGAAAACAAAAGTTTTGTATTCTGCATCCAGTTTTTTTGTATTTGATGGGCGGATTTTGCCACAAGAGGGCAGAGTAGAGCCTGATCATTTTGGAACAATAAAATTTCTTCCACGAAAATGTCCGCCATTGTACAACATGGTCACCAGTCGTGCTTTGGCAGCAAAATGTCACATATGTAGATGTGGGTGGTGTTGCTGAAGCTGAATGTTTTACGTGGCTGACGGTAAAACCCGGGTCGTACCGTCAGAGGAACACAACCACAATGAGTGCGCTTCACCTGCTACCTTTAATTAAAAGTTTGCTTAGCAGTAGTCGTAGAAGAGTGAAGCTCATTTTAGTGAGATAAAAAGTTGAGCTGGATTAGGTCTGAACTAATGATGAACGTTATCAAAAATATATAAAACTGAAAGTCAAAACGCGCATGTGTGTGTTTTCATCTACATTTTCTGTCCTCCCGTCTCGCCATCCTCTGGCCTTTGATGTGCTTTTAAAGTGGCCCGTGCTCCCTCTGCTTTCCCTCTCACTTGACACTTGTTTATTAGTTTTGAAATGGTCTTAAAGGATCTTATGTGTCTCTCAGTGGCATACTTAAGGAGAGAATAGCTGGCTTCGAAACAAAGACAAAACCACAGGATAGGAAGCGGAGGAGCGGCACAAAATGAAGAAGCGCTGTAGAAAACTGTTTATGATTTCTATCTGGGTTATTATGTTGACGTTCGCTGGTTCAGTCCACGTGCTTGTCAAAGGGCTGACTGAGCGTGAGAGAGGAAAGAAACTAAATTCAGCAAAGGGAAGAAAGACTTACAAGGAGAGGATAAGTGATCGGGATGCCTGCAGACCACCCAGGTGTCCAGATCCTCTGCTGTTACAGTAGATAGATGGTGTCTGGCTGGTTCACAGCAGCTTCAGGTTTGAGCTTGTGACTCAGCATCCACAGTACCATGACTCTGCATATTTAATCTAGCTTCGAGGTCAACGTGCGCATGGGGCCTTTCTGATGGTGCAGAATCAGCATTGTTGTTATTTGTTGCTTCTAGTGCTTTAACCCAAGTCAAGAACTCAGTCTTTGGGCCCCGTTGCGTTGGTCCTGAACACTGTAGACTCCCCAGCAAGCAACAAGCACCTATTTACAATTAACTGTTCATTATTTAAATGTTGCACTTTGTTCATCAGTATCACCTCATTTTACAAACTGATACATAAAACTGAGAAAGAACTTTCTCTTTGGTTTGGATCATTGTCCAAAGTCAAGCCAGAACTTCAACATTGAGACAAAGACAAAGGTTTAGCTTGGGCCCTACTTCCACTGAACATGAAAAAGATATTCAAACTTTGCTGATGCCAGTAAGTTGAAGGTTTGAATCCCTGCAAAGAAAGGATTTGCAAATGTTAATGTTATTTACATGATACTGCACTAGCCGTGCTGGCGGGTTATAATCAATGGTTGCAGTTGTGGCTGATTTGACCTCTAGTCTGACCTGGGTGGATCCATGCTGGGAATGTTGTGAAGTCAAAGTGGGAGGGGGCACCGCAATCAGACACCGTTTGTGCACAGCACGTGAACGGTCGTCTAATCAGAGGAAATAAGTGGAAACACCTGTGTGGGCATTTAGCATATTGACACATATGTTATGTGTACGGTAGTGCTGCGCCTCTCTTGCCTGGTACCTACGATCTTTTTATTAATCGTTAAAGAGGTTAAAGATCTTAGTTTCACAATACAAACACAGAACCAGTCAAAGTTCAAAGTCAAATGCAGTTCAAGTGATGCTAATTGCTCAGAGGAAACCAGTCACCATCAGGGCTATTTTACTCATCCTTCTCCCGTGGAAATCCTTCTTCCTCGACTTTCTCCTGTCAACTCCTCCCTGAAAGTCACTGCTCACTTTCCTCTCTTGTTTCAAAACTCTTCCCTTTCCTGTCTTTTTCTCTTGTTCCTCTTGTTTTCCATCTTTTCCGTCTCCCGATCCCTCTTCCCCTCCCATTCCTCTCCTCTGCCATCCTCCACAGTTCCTTCCTCTGATCATTTTTCACTTCTGCCTCAGCTGTGGCGGCTGTCCCTTATCGGCCCACGAAGAGGCTAAGAAAACAGCATGATGTGGGATCCTTATAGGACTAGATGATGTAATTGCATAATAGCTTTTTTTTTTCCTCCCGTCACAGGGTTCTGCTTTCTGTCAAGCCGGCAGGAGCCCATAAACACTGGCCAGCTCTTCTCAGTCGTATCACTGTTTTGTGCAGTTTGATTGGCTTAACTCAGAGCCAGGGCCAGTCGCTCATTGGCTGCTCTCAGGATGAATGACCCAGCTGACAACCAATGGGGCCAAAGCAGGGTGAGAAGGACGAGCGATAGCGTAAACAGCATTTTTCTGGAGTCAGGGACATACAGGGTTTCCAAATAATGTTTTCACTTTTTATTCTATGGGAAACACCAGAGGTTTTCAAATTGTAAACAGTAAAGCATTAAAAGCTAGCACTTATGCACAAGTCTTATGGCATTTTTTGTGAAAATAACTCTTCAAGCTTCACAGAAGACTAAGACTGGTAGTAGGTTGTAGGGTGTTACATGAAGGCCGTAGCCTAGAGATCCCTAGATCAGGACAAAGTCTCAAATTCACTCCATCACCTTTATCCAACGCTGCCTCTAACTGAGCACCCTCACTTCATCCAAGGCCAAGCAATCTGTCTGCCGAGACACAGAGGGCGTGTGGAGACTCTAATATTGGCAATGTCGAAGCCATCCTTTATGCATCTCACTCAGTCTGTCTTCAGTCGCTGTGATATATATTGTCCGTCCCTCTCAAGCCCTCTGCCCTCCTTTCCATTTCTATTAGCTTGAATGAAGATAAATGTGCACATTGTACACGTCCGCGCCCATCCATTTGAAACCGATTCATTTGTGGAGGTGGGCAGGACGGGAGTTGGCGAATTACAAACAAGAGAAAAACAGAAATAGATAACTCAGTTTCTTAATTATCAGTGTTACCTGTGTGCGTTTTCTTTAAATATAATAAAAGTACAGCAGACACACAGAACTGCACCTACGATCCACCTCCCCACATAAGCTCTCTGAAAGTCTCCCACGCCCATAGCATGTTTGAATCCATTTTGGTGACACGTGCACACGGACACCCACTCACGTGCATTCATGCACACGACCTTATCAGGAGATCAGCGAGACTCGTTGGCAGCTTCGCCCTGCTCGACACAGTCATGTGACGTGAAGCTGAATAAGTCACTGATGAGATGTGTGTGCTGTGGTGTTAGCTATAATCGCAGTATGTAAGTACGGTGTCAGTATATGTTCGGAGACGGTAATGTAAGAAGAACAAAGCCTCTTAAGAGCCTAATAATTGATGGGCGCTCCTGCGAAAGCCAGCTGCGTTGCCTCCGAGCTGGGGAGCAGTGCAGAAGACGGCTCGCACAAACGCTGCTCACCACACCTGCCCACTCACCACCGCCTCCACAGTCAACAAGCTTCCACAGAGTGCACCTGTCAAACCCGCTGGGCCTCACCAAGCAGGGCAGATTTACGCCGACAACCGTTTAAAGCTGTTACACAGCGTAAGTCCTCCTTCACAGAAACGCTTCGTCAGATTCATAGGCGCACATTCGTTTCCAAAGTGTCCAGGCTCAAGCCACACGAGCCGTCCTCTCCTCCCCGTAGTGCCTGACATGGAGAGAGCTGCATAAACATTTATGCAGCAGTATTTTTTAAAGGCCCTTGGCAGTGTCTTGTAAATCTGCCTTCTGCTTTGATCTCTTATCTGCTACGTGTGTGTGTGCGTGTGTGTGTGTGTGTGTGTGATGGCTGATTTGCTGTGCATGGATGCTTTTCTTTCGCTTTTCTTGCAGATGATCTCTAAACAAATTCAAGCTCTGTCTTCAGGTTCTATCCTGTCCCTATTCCCTATTCACTGGGTTTTAATTTAGTACTCTGATCACTTGCAGAAGTAATTGCATCGTGTTTCCATTTGCAACATTAGAAAACAGAAGAATCCGTTTAAAACGAAGAGCTTGACATTGGGAATTGTGTTTTTAACCAGTGTTAACCCTAAAACACTCAATATTACCTTCATTCCTTGCTCACAGTGATTAGTTTTTTACCTCCAGATTTTGTTTTTTGTTTTGTTTTGTTTAGATAAAGTAACGCAGGCCATGCCATGTCTTCATTAGTTGGGAATGTTTGTTTCCTGCTGAACCTAAAAATGCAATGATGTATTTCAGTGATGCCTCTTCTGCACAGAGCATGAATAAAACTTGCTAAATAAAACCCACAATTGTGTCGAACCTCTGACTCGGTACATTAACTGAAGATTCTACTGACACATATTCTTACTGTGGGACTTTCTCCTCTGGAAATCAGTGTTGCTGTTGATGTTCCTTTTCCTTCTTGGATGTAAAATAGATGAATTGGTTCAATAAATTCAGGTAGTGAAACAAAACAAAATATCCAAACATTTTCTTAATATTCCCAAAGAGACAATAGTGATGACTCTCTGATTGGTGCCCCTTGGGCCTACTGCCTCCTCAACAGATTTGTTAAACGGTGTTTATGTAGCCGAGAGAGCGAGAGAGAGAGAAAGACTCCAGTGATTTACAAGCCTGTGAGTGTTTTAGTGATGGCTGGTGCGGGTCAAGGTAATGATCATAAATAAGAGGTGCAGGAGAGGAGAGAAGCTGGTGTGTCTGTGTGTGGGGGGGGGGGGGGGGGGGGGGGACAAGCGGGGGGGGGGGGGGGGGGGGGGGGGGGGGGGGGGTCAACATCATAACAAGTCTAAGGACGAGTTCAAATTCCTCCAGCTCACGGGAGTCGTAACTTACAGCCCCTTGCAGAAAAAGTGCTGTCGCAAACCACTGAATATTCTTCAGATTGTTGCTGGCCGTAAAGTCACGTACTGAGATCCAGCCAAACGATTAGTTTACACTATGCTCCTCTAACATTGTCGCCGCCGTGCGCGTCACGGTGTGAGCACAGTATTGGGCCACGTTTCACGTTAGCTGGACAGTCACTCTGCCTCTTTTACCAGCTCTAGGTGAATAATTGCTCTGCCTCCCGACCCGTAGATGGTCCTCTGGGTCAGCGGCTGTATACGGCCGGAGGAGTTCAACCTTGCGAGTGATTTCTGTTTAATGTAGATCTTCTAAAGTTCGAGTCGGGTTCTTGACAAACTGGTGAATTGAAGACTATATTCTAGACCAGAGCTTTGCGTTACCTAAACAATTTTCTGCTATGGTTAGTTATGTATGAAGCAAACTCAGCGAACAAACAAGATAGAAATGCGAGAAAGCTGTTTATATAATAATGTTTCGTCTTATTATTAACAGTATGACGCCTACAACAGTTACTGGGTGAACAGATGTAAGTGAATGCATCAGTCTAGACAGGCAGAGAGACTCCCAGTCTCACACCCACAGTCATACGCTCACAGACTTAGCTATGGGCTCTGTTATTGTATCCGACAGCCCTTGAGACAGTCTCACCCTGTAAAATACACACACGCACACACTCTGATAGGATTGTGTAGCCGTAGCTTTCTGTTTGCTCACGTTACTCATGCTGTGCACTGCTCCCCTATCACCTTCTAAATGCACAACCTCAAATTAATATTTCACTTTCCACCGACTCTGTGCTGAGCTGCGCACGAGCAGAGCTGCATTCGACTGCTGAATGTCCATGAACGTTTTGCAGCTGTTCGATCACTTTACATATGATGGTTAGACACCAGATAAGAGTCTCTGCAGACATGTTAAACAGGACTGTGAACAGGCTTGACCTTTAACCCCAGGGTCACGCTGCACACTCTCCACTCAGGAGAGGAGTAATTCTTACCTCTGTTTTAGTGCGGGTGTAAACCAGTGTTCACCCTCGATCTTGCTCTAGTGCAACTGGGCCCTCTTGTGGATGTAAATATACATCGCACTGAATGTATATTTACATCTTAACTTAAGTCAAGTCAAGTCTTCCACATGTTTAGTACATACATACAGAGAATTGAAATTGGGTTACTCTCAAACCCATGTGCAAACAGATAACACTAACTGCAGAGTCATCTTGTCGTTTAAACATTTACCTTCACGTTAACGCGAAGATTATTATTTTTCTGGCAGATTGGTGTCGACGTCTTGCACATCCACGGACAACAACAATGGGCCTGTTGTCAGTTTGCCCTTTTAGTGGCTTTACACATATGACATTTCCCTTTCGTTTTTTTCTGGATCTTTATGTATCTTTCAGCTTTGTGTCTCATTGTAGTTCATTTTGTTTGTCTTTGTGGAGACTTTGCTTGTTTTTCATTTCCTACAGTCAAGTCATAGATCATTCCTCCCATACTGATGAGAACATTCCTTCCACATGCCGCAAAAGATGCTGTCAATTCCTCTGAGTTTGGTATCGGTGCGGCTTTTAAATCTGTCTAGTGATAAGACCTTGCTTGTTTTATAGACCTATGATTTTCGTTTTTTTGCTGTGCGTAAGTCATTTGCATCATCACTTGTTTGACACCATAGTCTTTTGTCACCTGTGGCAGAAAAGAATGGTGGTTGGTCGGCGAACCAGTGACAATGCAGATGCTGCCTCAGCCTGGTCAGGCCGGTCATGAGGAATCTGGTTCAGGAATCAGGAAATGACGTTTCGCACATTAAGTGTGCATCATATCTAGTTTCAGAGAAAACACATGAGCCATTTCTATTGTCTGTTGCTAGCCATTGAATTTACATACAGTCCAGGCACCACAGTCAAGGGCGCTTGTGTCATTGTCAATTACTGTGAAGTCTCGTTTTCACGCTCGTGGCCTTGTCTGTACATAGTGTGATCACTACAGGCATTGTCACACTGCCCTGCGGTGATTACCCTAACCTGCTAAAAGAGCAGCGTAAAGTTCAGGACATACTATACCATCATAGATATTTATACATACTAAATGTATGAACGTATTCAACTATTTATTTAAATGCACCACTGCAGGTTTCTTTGTTGATTATTTCTGTTTCCCAATTGGTTAAGTCCACTATCCCCACAGGGCTTTATGGAGCCGGTTTAGCCGGTTATGTGGGATTTCAGCAGAACAGGAATATCAAGGGAGAACTTGCCCAGGCTTTAGTGTTTGTGTTCCTCAAGGGGACGACTGCTCCGACCGGTTTTCTGGGGTGGAGAGATGAGAGAGGGGAGGGTGTGGGGCGTTCTCCCTCAACTCTTTCTCTTCTTTCTTTTCATTATTCCGCTGTCTGTCCTTCTGTCTCCGTATCACTCCGTCCATCTGGCCTGAGCAAGGAGAGTGGCGACCAGTGGCAAACAGCTGGACCTATTTCGGGCTTTATGAGGTGAGTTGCCATCGATTAGGCTGCCATCGGTGCGCTGCCTGAGGGCCAGAGCAGAGTTGGCTGGCAGGTGGGTAGAAATAGGTGCTGGTATGTCAGGCTGGGAGCTAGTGCAAGGACAGGAAACAGTCACAGCCTTTTCATGCTCAGAGTACAGTGTGTGTGTCTGTGTGTGGTGTGTGTGTGTGGGGGGGTGTGGGTGTGTGTGTGTGAAGGGATGAGTGGAGGGTGGTTAAGGGGTTAATGTGCAGCAGGGTTCTGTTGGCCAGCAACATAAAAAGGTTGGACACCTTTAATTAAACAAACGTAGTTTCCTATAGGGAAAGACTTAAAATGCTTTCAAAGTTTGTTTTGGTGACACTTTAGGCAAGAGGCACATTTAAAAACGTGTGTTTGCTTAATCTCCATAACTAACACAATATTATATATATATAGATTTACTCAGTGTTACTTTCTTGTCATGGAAAATGTCGGGTGAGACATCCTGATAATGACAAACCAGAAACCAGAAGGCCGATGGTTTTGATTGCATTCTTTTGACCCCGGCTGCTTGGGTTGCAAGCATCAGCTGATGTTGTATGACAGCACCAAATAAGAGCTGAAAACCAAAACTTCCTCTCATGCGCTGGTTTCTGTCACACAACAAACCTCCCAACAGGCAGGAGGTGTTGAGAAAGGTTTACATCAAAGCTGAAGCACAGTGACACGCTGACTGTTGTCTGTCTACAGTACGTGGCCTGTGTGGCTGTCCTGCGGTATGGCATTGTGTTTGCGCACAATGGAGTGTGACTGTAGTTTAGGTAGTGGCAGAGTTAAGCACTGGGTCGAATGAGAAGACAGCGTGTGTGAGTGTGTGAGAATTATGATCTGGAGATAGCAGAGCAGGCACATAAAATCAGACAGGTCTTTTCTTGCTCTGCTGAGTGGATGTGAACAGCCGCTTTCCTGACGTATCCTGACATGTCGAGAGAGAGCCTAATCCACACTGATCAAAATGCTAAGTGCTGTAAAAGTGTGTGCAAAGAGGATGGACGGCAAAGTTGGTCCACAATTAAGAGGTTGCGTTGCGAAGACGCAGCCTGTCGCCTAGTTGACCCCGTTCAACGTGTCTAGCTGATAATAAGCAAACAGCTTGAAGCGTTTATTGTTACACACACACGTGAAAACTGTTCAAGCCAGCTTTCATGTACATGACACACAAACTGAAGACTCCCCACACCTGGCAAGACCAGTCCAGCGAGTTTCAATCTTCCTTGATATAACAACGAAATTTACTCCCTTGCAACTTGAAAGCCTGATGAAAGTGAAATGGCCGCAACGTTCGCCGTGCTGTGTAACGCTGCGGTGTGCTCCACGTACTCAGAACAGTCCTCGGGCTATAACGCTTGCGCACTCAGTCACTCTTAACTGAATTTTGAAGCTTTCACACCGTTAGTCGACTGACGTTTTTGATGGATGATGTAGGGTGTGTAAAGCTCTGTAAGGGTTCCAGTCAAATACACAGCATAAGGAATATATGGAAGAAATATATTTTGTTTATGTTTATTTCTTTATTGTCAGTTTGAGTCAGGGTCAAAGGTGAACGCCATATCAATGGAGGGCTTCAGTGACCTGCTCCTTAAACTGCGAGAGGTCCATGAGCGAGAAGTGGAAGGTGAGTGGAGATTGCTGCACGCATTCCCGCCACCGTAAGCTATAAGCAACGGTAAACAGCTGCATGTGTCTCTCCGCCTAACCAGATGTGCTGTTGTTGTTTTTGACTTCCAGGATGGCAGGTGAAAGTCCAGGAGCTGTCCAACAAGAAGGGCTGGTGAGTAGATTCTTCTCTCATGATGAACATGTATAGGCAACGCTAGCAAGATATTCAGGTTTAACGATACACAAGTTCGTCGACTGCGGGAGCCACGCTCAGGCCTGACGCCAATGCGGCCCAGGCAGTGGGGCACGGTGGCCCTGCAACGAGGTGCGCTCGTTTTAGCTCAAGTCGTAACAAGTCGACCAGTCTGGTACTGAGTCACGAAATCTTCCAGAGAGTTTTGTTGGAACCGGTTAATGAGTGGGATCATTTTAGAGTGTGAAAACAAAAAGCAGCTGTTTCCATGGAAGCAAGTTAAATGATCCTACTACCATAGAATCACTGGTGTACTAGACAATAAATGCCTTCATTTATATCTGTCAGTCCCAATCCAGTCATACCATCCTAAAAAGGTGGTCAACCCAAGGGCTACTTCTTGGACTGCAGGACTTTATTTAGTATTTAGAAATGGAGAATACTGGAGCAATACTGAACCCTGCCAGGATGGGTTGACCTTTCAAAATAAGGTCGCAAAAGGTCCAAACAAAACATCTGACAAAGTTAATGATGGTTGTGGTGTATCATGACACCACAACTGTTCTGTAGAACCTTTTGGGGTTTGACAAGCTAGAAGTTGAAGCCTTGTTACACCACGTCTGCCGTTTACCAAACTCAGAACTACAACATTATAACAGCAGCGTTATTAATAATGGCCAGGGGGACACAAATTTTTTGGAATGACCCAGTCAACATCAACCAGGCATCTTTATCAATATGGATCCTGTTTAGGTGTGAGATAAGATACAATAAGAAAATCTTTTATTCATCCCACGTTGGGGAAATTCAATCATTACAGCAGCTACATATAATAGACAGTGCAAAAAGGCAGAAATGTGCAGAAGAGTGCAAGATTTTTATATTTACAATAGGGAAATGCATGAATGTAGACCTGAAAGACCTTTACTGCATTGGAGAGCTTTTGAGAGAGCACAATACCTGAGACCTTAGAATTGCCAGCAAAGAAGAACCTTTGCAAATATTAACATAATCCTTTTACCCAACACCCAATATTGTTTTTGTTCAGGGTCTAATTTGACTGCCGTGGCTTGTAAATGCAAAACTTTTCATCATCAGAAGGAGAATTTCTGCTTGCCCAGGCATGCTGCTCCCCCTGGCACAGGAACAAAACACAAGACCTGAAAAACTTGGATATGTCAGAAATAAAATCTCTGTCGAGGATAAGTTCTATAGTGCAACGTTCCTCTCAAAATGGTTTTGGGGTACTTTAAATTTTTAGGTTAATAATATTCCTACAAACAGTATAATGAGTTCATAAAATAACACATTAGTATATTAAACTATTCAGATTAGCTCACCGCCATTAGCTGCTTTAATAAGTGTGCGGGTCTAATGCAGTGACACCAAGCGAATGGAAGAACTGTTCACCAGAAACCAGCAGATGAAAGAACAGCAGAGGTTACTCACCGAGAACATCAAGACGCTAGAAAACAGGTAATGCTTTTGTTTTGATTACGATAAAGATAAAAGGCATCACTTAATAAGTCTGTCATGTATAAAAGATCAAGATTTTGAGCTTTACAGACGTCTTAGAAGTCATTCTAGTGGTTTTGTTGTGTTTCTGAGGTGCTGTGGTTTTGTGTCAACCTGTGCAGGCTGAGGGCAGGGCTGTGCGACAGATGTACAGTAACACAGGAGGTGGCCAAGAAAAGGCAGCAGGAATACGAAGCCTCGCAGATACAGAGCCTCCAGCACATCTCGCTGCTGGGTATTCAAATTTGGTCTCTCTCTAACGACTCAGCCCTTTGTTTCATCGCCTGTCTCTTACGTCATATTTCCATCTCTACGCTAGCTGTTCTTCTTTCTTCTTTGACTTTTACTTTGGTTTGTTTTGTAGCAGGAGAAATGAACAATCTGAAAAAGGAGAACAAGAGACTCCGAGAGGATATCAGGAGTTTAAGAGCAGCACTTGAGTAAGTAAGAGCAAAACTGTTTTGACGCTTCCAAAGACATATTTTTGCTTAATACTATTAACATTAAGCTAAACCAGTGATGTTATCTACATGTCAAACTGGTTTGAAGATAAGGGAACAGACATACGTAACATAACCTTAACGCACAGTAATACTAGCCTTCATTAAGTATCTCATTGTCACCCACCCAGATGTCTGTGCTTTGCGTCACCCCAGTTTCTCCCCGTGACTATGTGTGTATTGTTTACGTAGCAGGAGTCACAGCGACCACCCATCCACTCCACTCATCAGCACCACCACAGAGGTCAAATCACACAGCTCCCCCGACCTGCCTCCATCTCCCGTACCCATGGCTCTCACCACCGCCGCCACCAACAGCGTGGGCAGCCAGTCGACAGAGGGCAACGGGGCAGTGAAGACCGAAACCGACCACAGAAGTGAGGGTGAGGAGGAAGAAGAGCTGGGGGGCAGGGGTGGATTTCACGTTTGTTTGCTTGCTTGTTTTCATACTCCTGTGTCTAAATAAATACATTTTATGATTTCTGCTTTTGATCAAACAGAGACGGAACACAGACAGCTACGAGGGATGAACAGAAGCCATTTTGTAAGTTTCCAGAGCAATTTCATATTTACGTTATCTAGGAAGTTTAGGTCACAGGAGCCTGCGACAGAACCTCTGTCTAGTTTCCCAAGATGTCCCGTTATTACAGAAATTGATATGATGGGTGGTCACACGTACATGGATGGACAAATCTCTTTGTCTGCTCTAACAGGAGTCATTCAAGCCTTTCCAGCTGTCAGCGCTTACGTTAGCACCCCGAAAGACAGAACACACCCGCGCTGGAGAAAAGAGGTGAGACAGAGGGACCATGGGGGTAGCACACATTTTAATTACACCTCTTGTATATTATAATTTATTCTGTTTCTCTCTGTTTCTCATCTTGTAGAGCTCCAAGTGTTGAAGGGCTGGACCACCGTCTCTCCGTCCCTCCTCTTTCTTTGCTTCTAAAGAGGTCTCCCCCATCTGGAGAGGTGGCCCCCAGCAGACATGTGCTCCATGCTCCTGTACCCCGTCGTCCTCAACCAATCAAGGGCAGCCCCGTCACGCTCCCATGGTCCTTAGCCGAGTCCTGTGACTGGGCCGGCGTGGCTGCTGCAGGCGCCAGCATGGCGTTGCCACCTTCCCTCAAATCACACCTGCCGCGCTATCCTAATCTTATTCCAACAAGCCAACATGCCAGCTCCAGAAGGCAGGTTTTTGGGCATTCTTGGCACAAGCAAAGTGCCTCTCAGCCCCCTGTCAAAGAGCCAGCTGTGGTGTTCCGACTGAAAAGTCCGGAGGAGCATGAGGAGAATCAAGTTACGCCCCAGGAGAAAAAGGAAGTCCCACCGTATAAGGTTGAAAAGGTCTCCACGTGGGACAAAGGGGCATACGATAGGCCTCTGGACCTGTCGGATCGAGGAAAGCCCAAATCCAGCCAGAGTCCAAGAGATGATTCGCCGATAACCATACAAGATGCAGAGACAGTTCGAAAAAGCCCTGACAGCAATGTGAAAGCAAAACTATCTCCACATGTACAAGGATCATCGCCTTCACCTGGCATCCTTTCCTTGTCCTCCTCTACACCACCAGTCAAGCAGCAGGAGGAAGAGTCCACAGGTGATCACAACCACAAGGTAATTTAAGGATTTCTGCCAGTAAAACTGTGGTGATAACAGAACTGACAACAAAGAGGATTTACAGCATGATCGTCTGCCTGCAGGTGATCAAAGAGCAGGAGCAGAGGGAGGAGGTGAATGGAAAGGTAGAGCAAAGCACAGAGAAGAAGGTGCCTGCACTCACTATATCATTGCGTCCAGGTAATGAGCTCATGCCTGTGAGTGTTGGCATCCATATATTCACTGTGCACAGATGAATAACTGTCGTTTGACAACTCTTTGACAGTAGTGGTGCTGGAGACTCTGAATTCCTCTTTGCAGAAGCCACAGTCCGCGTCATCGAACGGGAAGGTAAAAAGGAGACGCGATCATGTCTTAGCACGCACAGGAGCGCCATGCTCACTCAGTGTCTTACCGCTGTAATCCTGCTTCCTCTGCCCCATCACAGTCATCGTCGCCTGCTGTCGAGCCGGGAAGCAGCTCGGATGAGGTAGAGTGTGTCACAGGACAAGAAAGCAGCCAGAGCTGCAAGAGGAAGAGGTCGGGAGTCGAGTCTGAAGCTGACACAGACAGTGAGCATCATTTTTTATTTCCTTTAGGGTAATTTGTTTTCTTTTTTGGTTTGTCGTGAGTTTATCACCTCCAGACACACTCAAAGTAGCTGTTTCCGCCTATTTCTAGTCGTTATGCTAATCCACGCTGTCTTCTGGCTGTAACTGCTGCTACGTTCCTGTTTCATTGACAGTAATTATCAGGAGCCTTCATGTAAAAGTTATAATTATAGCTCAGAGAGAGGCGTGAATGATACACGGAACCAAAAAAGAAATCCTAAAAACTATGTGGGGATTCTCCGCATTGTCCAGTGTAAAAAAAATGTATGTGGTAAATAGATGCACAGCATTTGAATCCTCTCCTCCTTTTGTACATTTTATATTGAAACATATACAGAAGTGGTCATTATAATAAACTGACTTCCATGCATTACTTGTTTTTTCTCCAAGATGTTCAGCATGAACGGAAAATCAAGATCACAGTGAGAAGTGAGGAGAAGAGCCCGAGCTAAAAAAAATTATAATAATTTTAAAAAAAGATGGGATCGCATCTATGCATTATAATCTCAGATTAATTGTTTGTACATTGGCCACGTGGGGGCAGTGCAACGAGCTGAAAGACAGAACTGAGGAACCGAGAAACAACGTTGAAACTAAAAACGGTAGATTCTCATCCCCTAGTTCTTTAGCTGCTGGAGCTTCCACCAGCCTGATGTTGGTTGGTGCACAGCTGTTTTAAGCAGTGAACTGAAACAGTAAAGCTGATGTCTGCAAACTCTTAATAATGATGCATAGGACACCCAAAATACCTGTATAACTGAGAGTTTATGTATTATGCAATGAATAATTAGCACAGTTGGAGCAGTTTCCTCCTGTCATATTATAGGCATTAGGGGGTTTTCCCAGCATTTGTCCCAGGGGACTCAGTGACTCACTCCAGGTTCCTCTTTTGGGCCTGAACAGGAATAGTTGAATATTGATGTGAAAAAGATAAAAACATAAAGTGGTTTTTGTTGTTTGCTGCACCACTACGTCCTTTATGTGCCATGGAAAAGCAGAACACAGCGCCCCCTAGCCTGCAGCTGCAAGGTGGTCCGTTTTACTGGCAAAAACAGTTTTTCCTTAGTAATGCAATAAAGGGCCTTCATATGATGTTTGTTTGATTTTTTAAACATGTTATGACATTCTATTCATTCTTAGAATTGGTAAATAAGTCTACCTCCATGAATTGACTCCATCTTAGATCTTTACTTAGATGACACAACAGACTCGTTTTAATATTGTCGGTGCACGGTTGGCTAATGGTGCATCTAAACTCATTTTCTGTTTAGCAGCTTTAAGCTGTTTGGTGTAAAAGTCGAGACACAGACAGGCTTAGAGAGTCACACATTTTGCAACACATTCGAGCGACCAATGAACAGGCGCAACAGATAGAGATTGTTTTACAGGAAGTGAATTAAATTCATCATATTTCTTCAGCTTTTGCTTTATGAGGACTGAGTTTCACACTTTCACTGCTGTTCCCTCCGTTAGCAACTAATTCATTGTTCTCCAGTTTTCAGTACACTCCCTTCTGGTTTCGTTGAGCATATTTATGGTTGTTTCACTTTCCTGGCATTGATATCACTGACTATTTTTTGCTGTAGAAACTCACCGCTCCCATCCCCCAGTCTATCTTAAGTGACCAACCACGGAAAAAAAAGACTTGTTTCTCTTCCTCTTTTGTCAATTTCAGAATGCACGTATTTTGCAAGTATTAAGTTTCCACCTACAGTTGCGTCAGCTTGTGCTCAGCTAATGGGGTGTTAAAGTTAAAGCACACTTATACTGTACCGTTTATGACACAGCCCTGTAAATGAACAGGTCTAACAGATCATATAAAATCATCAAATATATTAATAGTGATGTTAGAGTTAGTTCTTTGTTGAAAACTTTGCTTCTTCTTAGAACATACTGCACTTAATTTACATGTGATTCATGTTTGTGTTTTCGTTCATACGGTGTCACAGTCCATTAACGTGCTTTGGTTTATGAGTGGCTTTGGCTTCTGTGGGTTTCTTATCTTCGTTTTTTTAAATAAAAACCACTTGATAGAAATTTATTTTATTTCCACTGTAACTGTTTTTTAGAATCATACAGAACGTCTACGATGTAATTTCAATGCTCCAATTAAATTATGTTTTTTGAAACATTGCTTCTGTAGTTTTGTGCCAAAATAAATAAGTCACAAATTTGCCACATGATTTATACATAATTAGTCAATAGTGATGAGTGTTCTGGGAAATACAGGAAGCATCAGCTAGGACACCTTGCCCAGAACTTTATGCAAAACAGTTGGAATCAGTGATGTAAGAACCAGTGGAAATTATCAAACATTAGACATGTCGCACTGCAGCATTACAGACATCAATAGATAGATGCCTTGTACAAATGTTGTAGATTTATTGTGTTTGAAAAGCTTGATAGAACTTAGTTGTTTGATCACAACATCGACCCAAAGGAAGTGACAAGTAGAAATTTGCGGTTTCAGCTCAGTGCGGACTCCCTTTTCTTCTTCCCTTTTCTTATTTATAGTGTTTTATTTAAATGAGTCAGTTTTTACTAGTTTTATCACTGAACATATATAGTGCATGTGTGTATTTTAATACAAGTCTGATATCATTGTATCATTGTGACAACAACATTTGACTTTTGATTTTTGTTTGATTGTTTTAGATGGGTTAACGTTTTTATTTTGAAAGTTAAAAAACAAGAAAATATTATTCTGATATTTCCCTGAATTTTCTTGAAAATGTATATCTCCAACCAAATATATATGTATTCTGCTCCTTCAGCCACTGTGGTTAAAAAACAAAAGTTAATAGATCTATTTGACCTGTCAGCTAAGGCGTAGCGATAGCGCGGCCTCCTCTCAGTAAGTATCCAATCACAGGACGCGTACATGTCACATTCAACATGAGGCCCTCGAGTTGAATTTACTGTCACCATCTCGTAATCTGATTCGCTGTCGCGACTGTCTGTCAACTATATGTGTCCGGTGACTTCCAGCGCTCAGGCGACCACACTATTGATACTGAAGGCTTCCGGCAGACGACGCAAGCTATAGCTGAATTCTGATTGGACAAAAAGTCTAACCTAAAACTACCACATAAAGCGAACCAGTGAAAATAATATGGGGAATAATTTCATATGCATATGTAGGATGGGTTACGTTAGGCCAGCAAAGACGGCCTTGCTGAACCACCAGTGGCTTCCAGTCACACTCAACGTTGGGGTGAACATGACAGCGAGCATTAAAAAAAAATTCCTTGGATTTCTGTTGAGGTTCTGAAATAAATTCCATGCGACATAATGAAGCACAACCCGCAGTACAAAGGACTTACTGTACATCGAGACCCCACGGTCTTGCAAATGTGCAGTCAAGCACATGCTGCTTGCATGGATCTCAGAGGACGAATGATCCTCGTGGGTCGAGTTGCGTGGGTCCCTTCTCTTCCACATGTCCCATATCTCCTGCAGGCGTGTAAACAAGTAAACAACAAGTAAACTAATTTCAGTTTTAGTGGAATAGTCAGTTGTTGTTTTTTTTTAATTATTATTATTCATGTATTTAATTTATAATGAGGGAAGTTCACTTCACCGCGCGTGGTGCAGATTAATACCCTGTGTAATAATTACACTTTTTGGTTAACGTGGAGGTTGTACTGATAATAACAATACACATCGCCACCAGACAACCAGGCCATGCAGCTGTCAACATCTGCTCTACACAGACCCCCGTTCCTTATCCACTGCGCTGGGATTTTATTTTTCTAATCTTGTATTATCCTTCACAAAATTTAAATATCTTACTTCATCTAATTTATCTTATTCTTAACCCCCCCACACCCCCACCCACCCCACCACACACACGCACACAGACATAGTCTTTCACTGCGGTCAAGCCAGCCATCATTCACTCATCCGCGCTAAAAAAGAGAAGGTTACAGCAGAGCCTAAAACGCTAACGTCGCTACTTCCATAATGATCTGTTCTAATTACGTGGTACTACAAAGGAAATATGCATACGCACGATAAAGCTGTCACTTCACAATAAATGTGTACTTTTACTGCATATTTTGGGAATTATTAGTAGTTAAGTGTGGTATTTCATTCAAAAAATAATAATAATAAGTTGTTAAATTTGATATTGAATAAAGTGACTTTGGTGCATACCGCCAGACCCAGGAAATACTAGTCTGGGTCTGGCAGTATGCACCAAAGTCACGGTATGCAGTAAAAGTACACAGTTCCTTGTGGGGGGAGAGTGCACGTCCCCCAGAACAAGGAAATACTAGTCTGGGTCTGGTATTATGCAAAATGACCAAAGTCGTTTTATTCAATATGAAAGTGGTCAAATTATACTGTGTTTTGACTACGAAATGATGATAAATTCTAAATAACGCAGTAAAATTGCACCATTTATTGTGAGGCGACAGCTTGGAAACCGTTGAATACGTGCGACCACGTTTTTTACTTAGCGAAGGATGGCTGGATTGACAGACCTCTACTCTCCCTCCCTCTCTCTCTTCACCAAAGTCTGGTGGTTCACAGGGAATTTAGCTTCTAATCCTGGCGGCTGATTGCGGATTATGGCCGTGGAGCAGGGTCTCGTTTTTTTTGTTTGTTTTTTTTTTTTTTTTTTTGTTTCCGAGCCGCTACTGTGGAGCCGGACCTGATCCGCCCACGCCTCCCCTAAGAGGATGCACTGTGCACAATAGGTGTCAAGCTATTATTTGAATACGTGTTAGAGCTGCGCCCCGCGACATGCAAATGCGTCTCGCCATGCTATCCACGCGGCTATCTGACACGATGCCAGGACATGATCAGAGTCTAGACGCGTGTTTACCACACACTTCCGCAACGTTTGGCTTGGTGTTTTAAACTCTAACGCCGCTTTCCTTTCTCATCATCAAGTAAGGCAGCAGCTGAAAAACAATGCGATAGCGGCTGCCAGTGAAACCAAGAGTGCGATTGGTGGGAGTTTTGTTCCTCTTTTCTCACCGACTCAGGCAGATGCGCACAGCTCAAACTTCCTCTTGCACGCCCAGTGCGCTGCGCTCCGCCGCTCCGTCCACATCTTCAGACCCGACGACAGGAATCGAGCGCAAAAAGGATGGAGCTGACATAGAAGCAATGAGGATTACCCCTTTCGCAGATACACGATTATAGAAGAACACGCACACAACCGCAGAAGAGTCAAAGTGACAGGTTCGAGCGAGGTAAGTGCCCTACTTTGTGTTTGCTTGTGTGGGAAGCGAGTAGCCAACCTGTCTGAAAGATGCCTTTAAGAAAAGATGTCACGAAGGTTTGTGCCGTTATTTGTCACACGTGGGGGGGTAAAACAAGTATAAAGTCTAATGATGAGACCAGACATGCACTGTCCCAAAGAGGAACTTAAGACCTGTGAACTAAAACAACTACCGCCTATACAAGCGGCTGTGTACAAATAAAATGCAGGAGTAGACTTCACATGTCCGAATGAAGGGTGTTTTGTCAGTAATGAGGTGTTCAACTATTAGCTACAGCCCACCCGCACAGTCAAGTGTAGTCAGGTCTGCTCTGAATTGAACTTTATGAAGTTTTTATTTCCTAGTTTTATATTTTGATCACAGAGGCGATAACCCACATGTTTATTATTAAAGCCAAGTGGAGTCCAGCATCATATCAAAAGGTGCTTCTAGTGCACTGACCACATCATTTGTGTGAACTGGGTGGACCGTGGGTGTAATGCATGTCCTGCTCTCACTGCAACCATTAAATGTAACCGGAGCGTGTTTCAATATTAAAGGAAGCGGAGAAAATACCCTTCACCTCACAGGATTGAGTGTGTGAAGTGCGTGTCAGCTGTGCTATAGTGGCCCAGTGTGCGTGTGTTATTTTTAGACTGTCCACTGAGACTGAGCAAACCAAACCAGACTAGTTTCTGTTCTGTATTTTTTTTTCATTGTGATGATAATGTGACTTCACTGACCTAAAGCATTAGGGTGATTTGTTACCTATCCAAGAAAAAGGCCGGTATGACATCACAAGATTAAATGGAGTTTGCGTTTCCCCAAATGTTGTAAGGTGTAGTACATTACTGCAACACCACATGATGCAACGTTCATGGTTGGTTACCAGAGAGTTTCTTGAACGTGAAGGTTAAAATTCTCCTTCCTGAACAGCTGACACACGTATGGATGGAAAGTTTCTGTAAAAACAGTAGAAGTGGATGTTTTTTTTTATTACCAAGCTGCAGCTCTGCATTATATCCGTTATTAAACAAATTGCAGTTTCCACCCACCAAAGTACACTGAGCTGTGTCTTCTGGCACCTGTGGAGGAGCCAGGTTTGATTTTCTTACTGGTGCAGACATGTGTCCACCTGAATAACAAAGCCATTAGGCGGATTTAATATTGACGCTGCTCTGCATGCAAGTCGTATCAGGCTCCTCCAGCTGGTGAATGATAGTGCCAACACCTGACACACAGGAGTATGCAGATACAAAACTAGTGACGGTTAATGCAGCACTTGAAGGAGGAAGTAGAGCTATGCCCCGGTCTCTTCATTCTTCAGACTTTTCCACTTCATAAGTAACTTAATAGTGAATCATATCTGGGGACCAGGAGGCGACTTTCTTTGGCTGGTTGGTTTCCAGACTGGCAGGTGGTGTTGTTATGGCCTGAGGCGCTCCCAAGCAGGTGCGCGGGCGGATTTCACAGCTGATCTGAGGACAAAAACATAATCAAAACATCATTTCAAAACATGCATTAATTATTTCTGCCTCTTGTGCTTCTAAGTCTTTAGTGAGTAAGACTGTCCAGGACCAGGATTCTGGTAAACTGTCCACATCGAAGATAAAGCCGTGACACGCAGGTCTATAATGGTGAATGTCAGCACTGACCACTGCATGTCTGTATGTGCATAGGGGACAGGAACTTGTGGAGACACTTGAAAATTGCAGTATGTAAATTGTGTTCATCAGTTCCGTTCTCGTGAATATATTTTTAATACGTACCTTTTGAAAAATTATAAAACACATTCTTCCTCTTTCAAGTGAAAAGCTAAAGTTACAGGCTTGAACGCTAATCCTTTCCCAACACCGGCCACTGCAGTCTGACTTGATCTGTTTGTGCTACGCTACGCTAAGTGACACAACAACATGTGAACTGAACTGAAGCTCAAGATGTTGTGTAACTTTGGGCAAAATAAAGAACCATGATTATCTGAACTGACACAAGACGCACTACCAAGAAATCCGAGTTCGTAATTATGTAGATTTGTGTGTCACCACTATGTGCGACTGTGTGTCAGCAGATGATGTTGCGCAGCAGTTAAAATTATTCTGTTTTATTCGAAATAACCTTTATTCGTGTGCTTCCTGCTGATGCGAAAGACGACACAGTCCAGACAAGAAGGACACGTCACAATGAAGCAGAAGAACGCGTGAGAGAGGAGAAGCAAAAGTCGCAGAAATGAAACTGTTCAAACAGCAGTTTCTCCTTTCTCCTGTATTTATCTTATATAAAACAGAGAACAAAATTGAGTAAATGCTGAAAGTAATGTTTTACATACTCATCAGCTGCAGCCTTATGTCACTTTTACACCTCAAGTTCTTTCTGGACACATTACTCATGGCTTTCAGGTGATGTCCTCACTGTGTTTCCATGTTGACGTCTTTGCACACTGTACGTGTGTGTGTAGTCTCTCACATTCATGGTTTGCTGCCCCCGCACCTTCAGTTAAGTGTGGTATTCAGGTCCCTCATCACTTTCTGGGCTCGTGGGTGGGAGAGGCCTCTTGGTAACGACGCACAGCGATGGTGAAGGGTCACATGCTCTGAGGAAAAAAACAAAAACAAACAGAGACTGGCATTTGTGTTCATGACGGGATTACACTAATAAATCGTGAATATGGACCTTGACCCGGCAGGCGATTGGCTCAGTTTGGAGAACCGTTAACCTGGCTAAAAAGGCTCATGTGTCCATTAGCAGGGGAATTTCACATTACATGGTAAAATTCAACCATCAGAGTCACGCAGTGAATTTTCCCATTATGAATGATCTATAACGTCAATACTGTCCTTTTAACGGTAAGGTCAGTGTCTACCACCACATTAGCTCAGTCAGTGTGTGTATTACTAGTCAGGTCAATAACTCTGTGTGCTCATATTGTTCTTGTTGAAGAGAATCCCCTGATAATACAGTGGACATGATATTTCTAATATAATCACATGGCTAAAAATAATCCTGGTTAAAAATATAAAAAAATACCCTGCCCTGTTTGTGTTTGACAGAGGAGTCAGCTCTGGCTTAAATTTATTGTTTCCTTTAAATGAATATGTGCTGGTTTATACACGAACAAACGTGAACCGGTGACGCCTGCGTTTCGTCAAAGCCAAACAGTGAGCTTTTCATTCTTTGGGAAAACGGAATGACACTGGAGTTTTAAATAGAATCAACTGACCTTTACAAACCTGAAGAGGAACACAGAGAAAAAAGGAAGCAAACGGGTTATAACACCTCAGACGTTGACCTCGGTAACCAGAACCTCCTGTGTCTAAATGTTCAAGCGCAACTTTTTCCACTGCTCACCACTGCGCATTAGCAGCATTAGAGCAGTTGTAGTGTTGCTCATTTGAAAGACTTTACTGCCACTAGTGATTCAACACTGAAGCTGAGAAAGCTGGTTAGTTCACATGTGAGCACTACCAGCTCTCAGTGGATCTGTTTGCAGGGTAACAGGCCTCCGCTGTGTCGCGTTCACTATAAAACATTACTTCCCTTGTTTGGCGTGATTATCAGCTTCTCGATGCTGCAGAGAGATCGGTTATACTCTCTTCTGTCCTGTCCAGCATAAAACCAGCTTCTATCTGCCACCACACAGTCTCTCCTTGTTTTCGCACGTTCACCTCGTCACATTTAACTGCATACATTTACATGCAGACACATACACATTCAGTATTTAGTCAGTACTATACAAAGTATCCCTGAGGTGTTGGGGATGGCTACTAGGGAGCAGGTGGAAATATTTGTGCTGCCATAGCAAATAGAATTACTTTGAAGGAAAAGATCATCATGCTAATGAGACATAAGATTAAAACTATCAAGTCAGAACACAAAGCTGTTATGGCGAGATTCCAGCCTTAAAATCATACGCTCATGATCATCCAGCAAGCTGGCTGACTGGAAGAATAATGAAGCAGCTTTGTTCTCCTTGTCTTCCCCTCACAGCGAAAAGTGTCTAACGGCATCATGTGATATCTCATTTGGTGTCATGCTCCAGTACTAGAGATGTTTTGAAGAGTTTAACGCTGACTGTGAGCTGAAAAGGAGAAAATGTCTCTTCTGCTTCGCAAAACCGATTCAAAATGGACCAGAGGAAGCCAACTATATATTCTATTCTATATGTTCTGTATAGTAGTTTCTCTATGCTCAAGAGAGGAAGTGTTTTTATTTATTCTACACCAGCTCCTAGCTTCACTATTTCATTTCTTTAGGAGATATGACAACATCAAGGTGCAGTCCACAATATTTTTGCATCACAGATGTCGCAGACGAAGATTACTAGCATTACGTGTTATGAATTGTACAGGGAAGTGACTGAGGGTTTCTATTCTCAAACGGTGTATGACCATGTCGTTTGTTGCAATAGTCAAAGTTCATTGGATATGTTAATAGGTAACGTATTATTATTGCACATGAATCACAATCACAGAAGCTAAAATAAAAATCCTTGAGGTGGAGATTCAGGATGTGCTCTAGAAAGATGTATGCAGGAAGTGTTTGCGTGTAAAACTGAGCCAGAAATGATTATCCAGTAAATGGGTGTAACCGTCAAGACATTCGACAAATTAATTTGTTAATAATAATCCTGGGGATTGCATTTAACATCTCTGTGCCGTTTTGATGCTGGTGGTTTTATGCTCCTTGTTTTGCTGTCCTGCAGGAGACGCCATGGGCTGTGTGGGCTCAAAGAAGGAGCAGGAGGCCCTCAGCAAAGGGGGGGGCAACGACGAGCTGCAGAACCGTGCACATATGGCCCACTATGTTAAAGACCCCACCACAGGAAACTCTGGGAACAAATCTGTAAGCAGCTCATTAACTTCTATGATGCATTACTAATAAAAATCTAATAAAAATCATGTATTTAAAGTTTGGATGGAGTATCAGTAGAAAAATACTATCAATTAGCATTCATTATTCAGTTCTGGTTCCCACACAATTAAAACTACTTGATCTAAAAGAAAAACCCCTGAAATTCATCCCTGAAGCCACTGATTCATCACTTCCGGTCCCTTGTGTGTGATCCCAAACTAGAAGTCAGAAAACTGTCAAAGGTTGTGAGATGATTCACAAATAAGAAAAGGAAAAAAAAGATCTTCCTCACAATTTAGTTTTGATTGTTTTGTGGTGATGGTTTTGGTTGTTGTTGTTTTTTCATGATCTCTGGGTAAATTATTTGACAGTGCATATTTGACTCCAAGCAAAAAGACCACTGGCTGTAATCAGCAAGTAATTAATTTGTTAGTACCTTAGAGATAAGTGTTGTTTAATATAAATTGTACAAAAATCTCTCATTCAGCACGTAGCTAATTGTGAATTCATTTCGTGACCTGTTTTGTAAATAAAACTGGTCTCACAGACACTTTAACAGTGTCTGATGCAGAGACTGTCAAAGCTCAACAAGGTAAAAAAAAAAAGAGGACAGAAAAAAAAAACCAACACTTTCACTGGCCGGGATATGAAGCGCAACAGTTTACTGGTTCGTGGTGAGGTACATTCTGAATACGTTCCTGTAGCTCACTGTGAGTTTGCATACTGGCCGGGCCACGGGTAAAGTACTGTGGCAGTGCTGTGGCGGCTTAAGCGCGTTTCCTCTGGCTACTGCTTCCTGTGTGCCCAGCACGCTTTTCGCACTCTGAGGAGGAAGTTTAGCAAAACACCCCCTATGTCTGTCAGCTCACGCCTTTTGCGTTGTAAAGTCTCACGTGTCTACTTTTATACCCTGCAACTTGTCGGTTGGTGAACGGCTCAGCTAATGATGCCTTCGCACTGAGCTTTTTGAAAAAGGTTGACAGAAAAATACCTCCCCCTACACTAGCCCCCAAAACCTGCACAGCTAACCTAAAAATAAGTACCAGATACTGCATGTTGTGATCTCTCAAGCTGATATGACCTAAAATGAAATGTGCTTCCTTCCTCACTTACATGTATCACTTTCAGTCCACAGCATTAACTTAACATAACTGACATGGAGATTAAGTTCTATGATAATTGTGCCTTCTAAAAATAGTAATTAAAATACATAGCATATGCATCATAACATCTCCTACACAACAAGGCTGATTAAATCAGCACTAAGGTGGTTGTTATAGAATCTAAAATTTGTATGTATGTATAAGTAATTGCTCATGTTGCAGCCTGATGTTTTGCTTAGAGCTGCTGTTTCCCCCAATGTGGTGGAGAGGAAACACAGAGCAAAAAAGGACACCAGATAATTAACTTCCATGTACTAGATGGCCATTAGTGTAGATTTGGGAAACCTTTGTCATGTTGAATGGAAAAATGTAAAGAAATGGATTTGATTTCTTAGCTGATCTTCAGCATCACCACCGTATGATTTTTCTCTCGACAGGGCAAAATGGCACCCAGTGCTTCAGATGGTAAGTTTATTATGTGTTTATTATCTGTTTATTATACTCTCATGTAGTCCACAGTGCGTGTAGCAACCCCTTAGCACCAGTACTTGATTCTGTATTTTACATAGGACTAAAACAAATGACCCACACTGGTCAGTGAGCCGCTGGGTTATTTGCAATCTCACATCTGTTAACTCCGCCACAAAAGACTTGAAATAGTTGGTCTAGACGCAGAAAAACTAAACGCAACACAACTGAAATAGAGAAAAGAGAGTGAGTGTTTGGACAAGAAGTGACAGCCCTTCTCAGTGCCTGACCACACAGGCTTTCAGTTCACAGAAAACCAGCCATACTGATAATTTATCGCGAACACAAAGCAGCCGCCCAGTGTTGGTTACAAACACTGAGGCAGTTTAGGTACAGGGTCCATTAAAAATACAGCATGCACAGATACTTAAGATGCGTGTGCGTAGATGTACTGTTTGGTCAAGGTTCAGTGAAAATCATCGTGCATGCAAGGAAAATCCATTCCCTTTGGACTGTGGAAGAAAAGCACGCTCTGAGGGGTGATACTACTGAGTGGGGTTTCCAAAACACAAACATGACTCAGGCCATTTCTCAGCCCCCAATCCCACAAAAGTAACTTTCACATACTAGAACTGTGATGCATTTTACACGATGAGACCAGATTTCATCAAAGTGAGGCTTTGTGCTTTGTGCAGGAGAGACTATTGCTATGGCGCTGTATGACTACGAGGCTATTCATGATGGAGACCTTGGCTTCAAGAAAGGAGATAGGCTCAAGATCTTAGAAGAGTAAGTAGAGTATCAACATTGAGGATGACATTTTTAACAACAAAAGATTCACACTGTACGTTTTTTCTCTCTGTAGATCGGGGGAGTGGTGGAAAGCTAAGTTAATCAGCACAGGTCAGGAAGGCTACATCCCCAGTAATTATGTGGCCATAGATACTCTAGAGGCAGAGGAGTAAGTATACTTACACTGAAAACAGACACGATAATGTTTTACAGTTTAGACTTTAGAGCCGTTAAAACGTTTCTGTTTCCTGTTTTTAAGCTGGTTCTTCAAGGGCGTGAGCAGGAAAGATGCAGAGAGGCAGCTGCTGGCCCCCGGGAATAAAGTGGGTTCCTTCATGATCCGAGACAGCGAGACCACCAAGGGTGCGTGAAACAGGAATTATTTACTAGTGAACCTCTGTGCTTCCCTGGGTGCTAAACAGACAACAGCTTAACTGGTTAATATAGTGAAAAATGTCATTGAAGGTGCCAGATATTTCCATCAGGAGTGGCTAAAGAGTAAAGAGTAGGCAGCCTGCAAAAGTAAAATGTCTCCTTAGCTGCAGAGGATGGCAGCTAAAGTTTGAGAAAGTCAGAGATTATGTCCTTAGGGTTACAGGTTATCTCTGCAGCTTTCCTTTTCATGCCTCGTGTTGGTCTGCAGGCAGTTACACAAGCCTTTTTTTCTTTAATCTATTTGAAGGGAACATTTTTCCAGAAATCTGTTGGGTTATTAGTAACTAAAAACAGTCTAATTTTAAAACGTTGACTCATCTAAAAAAAAAAGCTAATATCAGTGGAAAGAAAAAGTATTGTCATCAGCAATCGAAAATCCCCTGTGGGTCACAGAAAGTATCATTTTCTTTTTCTTTTACCACAGGAAGCTACTCTCTGTCTGTCAGGGACAGCGACGCTCAGTCTGGGGAAACGGTCAAACATTATAAGATACGCACGCTGGACAACGGCGGATTTTACATCTCGCCTCGTATCACTTTCGGCACCCTGCAGGAGCTCGTCAGCCATTACAAGAGTGAGATAACGCTTTTTATTATTATTATTATATACTATTTTAGTAACAGTGTTGAATTTGAACGAAGGTCATCACTGAAATCATTTAATAAGAAATGTTACTTTTCCTATAGTTTTCACATCTAATAGTCATAAGTTCTGTGTGTGATCCTCCACTAAACACAATACTTGATACACAGCGCTATCTGCTGGTTGAATCATTCTTGTCAGAAGAGAACGGACATTATAGGAGACATTGCTCATTGATTTGTAGAAAAATCACCCCAAATGTTTGTTGTTGTTTTTTTGGTAAACATTTTTCTGTATTTCAGAGCAAGGCGATGGCCTTTGTCAATCCCTGACCAGTGCGTGCCTGAGCCCCAAACCAGAGAAGCCGTGGGAGAAAGACGCCTGGGAAATCCCAAGATCATCTCTCAAACTGGACAAGAGGCTCGGTGCCGGCCAGTTTGGAGAGGTCTGGATGGGTGAGACGCACGGAAAAGCTAAATTCGGTTTCTGACGGACGTTTAGACCGTTTGTTTGCTAATTACAACCACGGTCTCTTTCAAAGCTATATACAACAAGCACACAAAGGTGGCGGTGAAGACCATGAAGCCCGGCAGCATGTCAGTTGAAGCCTTCCTGGCGGAGGCCAACTTGATGAAGTCGCTTCAGCACGACAAGCTGGTCCGTCTCAACGCTGTGGTCACCAAAGAGGAGCCAATTTATATCATCACTGAGTTCATGGAGAAAGGTCAGTGGGCATGATATTCATTCTTTGTCTATACACAGCATGTTATTCAGGGATATTGTTGATATATTTCATTTTTCCCTGGTTACAGGCAGTTTATTAGACTTCTTAAAAAGCGATGAGGGCAACCGTGTGCAGCTGCCCAAGCTCATTGACTTCTCTGCCCAGGTGAGATTTGTTGGCGGTTTTATATTTTATATATATGTATTTATATGTTGCTAAGTCATGGATGTATATCACACACTGTATTTGTATTTTTATCTTCCACAGTACAATATAATATATTTGCTTGACGGTAAACATAAGTATGCTGGTTCATGCAGTACCACATGATGCTAGAAAAAAACCCTCACCCTCATCCAGGGTGAAAACATGCTGCAACAAAAACGGATCCTGAATAATGAAGCAGCTAATGTGACAGAGCTGAGGAACTAGTGCCTGCACATTCAGACTTGCAGTTCCAGTCCAACCTGCACCACCTCTAAAATTAACAACAGTCCACATGTCGACACATGTGGATGTTTCCTCTTTGTTTGCTGTGGTGTTGATAAGATGGTTGTAAGTAAGTTAACTTATTGACTTATTTGTCTGTAGATTGCAGAGGGCATGGCCTACATCGAGCAGAGGAACTACATCCACAGAGATCTGAGGGCTGCCAATATTCTCGTCAACAAGGCTCTAGTGTGCAAAATCGCTGACTTTGGGCTCGCTCGAATCATTGAAGACAACGAGTACACGGCCAGGGAAGGTACGCCCAGTGGTCACCGTCACACGTTGTGCAATGACGTGTTATCAGCCGAACCGGTTAAGAAATTGGGGAACCTGATGAAATGGGAGCAGTCACCGTTTTAGCAACATCGACTTGCTTTTCTCTAGAGATGTGTTACCCCTACTGTCATCATTGCTTACTAATGTCTTGGTAACATTTAACAACATCAACAATTAATTTCTTTTTGTAATTTTCCTGATCAACCAGGAGCTAAATTTCCCATCAAATGGACAGCCCCTGAAGCCATCAACTACGGCTCTTTCACCATCAAGTCTGACGTCTGGTCCTTTGGTATCTTGTTGACTGAGATTATCAGCTATGGACGCACACCATACCCAGGTGAGTGAACCTCATATTAATCTTACGTATACACTCAGTATTGTTAGTCAGTGTTTTGAGGATTTGACCTCCACCACGTTCAATGAGAATGATGTTTTCTGCAGCCGCTTTACTTCATGCGGCTACAAACACACACTGCACCATCTGTCAAGAGACAAATCTAGCATCTTGGCCAAAAGAGTTCAATCTGCTAAATATTTGTTTCTAGAAGCTTGTGGCTCTGCAGCATTTCAATGATATGCTCTGGTTTTCAGGGATGACCAACCCAGAAGTGATTCGTTCCCTGGAGAAGGGCTACCGCATGCAGCGCTTGGACAGCTGTCCCAACGAACTTTATGAAATTATGCTGGAGTGCTGGAAGAACAAGCCTGACGACCGTCCCACGTTTGATTATCTGCAGAGTGTCTTGGAGGATTTCTATACAGCCACAGAAAGCCAGTACCAGCAGCAGCCATGATACTTAACAATCACATATATCATGTTACATCACTCTTCCATTAATACTATAAGTCCAATTTCTACATATTTTAGAGCACACATGCTCTCCTTTGACCAGTCTCTCCTTTACTGTCCTTTCTCACTTCACACACATAATGTAATGTAACAAGGGACTGCCCAAATATAGAATGAATATTTCCTTTGTGCCCTTCTTATAAATATAATAGTGAATGCACAATAACCGCTATTATGAATATTGGGATGTTCTGATAATAGAATCTTACCTAGTTTATTGTTTTGCCTTCACTCATCTCACAATTTTGTATAGTCCCTTAATACATTGCAATGTGTTTACATTTACTGGATATAGGAGACTTGACACCCCATTTTATTGTGAATCTCGGCTGTCTCAAAACCAAAACGCTGTATTATTTCATAGATATATATGTACAAACAATCATAGGCCACGTGGGAGCAGCTGGATGTAAAGGACTGGATTTAGCTGCACCGGTCACATAATGATGTAACCACAACACAGATGTTGGCAGTGGTCTGTGTCGTAATGAGCTCTGCTAATGCTCCAGCGGTACTTGTGATTAAACAAGCAATGCTGGTAAATGTACAGTGTTTCACATCTTGAGAGTAACATTGGTACTGTGGACAAAGTAAAAGATAGATGGATGATTATGCTTAAGTTCTCTATTTATATGTCATAGATATTTCCTTTAGGATTTGGATTGGTCTTTGCTCTTTAATAGTGCCTTTTGCACTTTGACAGTATATTTCATGGATTCTGTACATAAACTAATATACTGTACGTGAAGAAGTGCATGTTTAGAAATAGGATCTTTCAGGTAAATTGAATGATGCTTATTGATTATTTTTACCAGTTGATTTTGTTTAGCTGCTTTTTGAAAATCAGTGCATTTATAGTGTATACTTTTCATGTGCTTTCGATCTGCTTGGGAAAATAACTTATTTGTGCGCATAGAACTGTTCTGAACATAATTCCTCCTCAACTGCAATGATCCTTCTGAAAGAAAATATTTCTTTTTTTTTGGGACGTTCTCGTGACTCTGCAGTTTCTTTTCTGTTTTTAAATTTTCTATTGTTTGAACAATGAGTTTCTCATATTGTCCAAAATAGCACAAGGTTTTGCACAGAATCAATGTTGATTGTCATTTATGGTCTAATTAATTATTCAGTTAACAGTAACAATGTTACATTGACACAAATGGCTGACCAAAATCAGACTTTCAAAGGGAATATTATTAAGTTTTTACGAATTGTGATTTTATGCATTGACGCATTTGCGATCATTCATATAGGAAGAAACTGTGAGCAACAATATCTGAGAACACTTAGCCTACATATGAAGGGGATGTGTGACAATATCAGTCAATGCCCAGCACTGTACATATATTCATAACATAAAGAATATTTTTGAGATTGTATCTGCATATTTTGTTAAATGCTTGTTTCAGTAAAACTGTCATTAAACATTTCAAATAAACTGTTTAGAAACAAGTGTCCAGATATGATCAGAACTACTTGAGTGACGCTGACCTAATACGCTCTAACACAAACAAAAAACAGATAATCAGCTTATCACCTATATCAATAAAACATGTCTACACATAAGTAGAAACTTTATTTGGGAGAATTTGGAGTCAGGTGTCAGTGAACCTACTCCAGGGGCTGCAGGGGGGTTAACAGGGGGCTTTGAGGCTGGAATCAATGACATATTGTTATTCATATTTATTTTCGGAATATAATTTTTTTATTATTACAAAAGTGTTGGTCTACTAACAACTGTCAGTGACAGCATGAAAAAAAAAAGAAACGACTGCCTGAGCTCCTTCCGCGACGTCACTAATGACACGTATTCAAAATGGCGACCGCGGCGATGGTAAGTGGCAGAGTGAACTATTTTTCTGCCCCCAAACTACATATTGTTTACACTGTTGCCTTCATTTAACCAAGCTATGGTGTTGTTTTGGTCGTTTTCTTGGCAGATCGCGTGTCGACGCTAGAGTCTGAGTTGCACGATTACGCCTTAAATCTATATCTAGTTGATCCTGCTGACTAGAGCTAGCTAGCTAACTAGCTTGATTGTCAGTGAGCCAAGGCTCAGAATAATGGCGTGTTCCTGTTTTTGCGTTACCTAAACAGTATGCAGACCGCATGTGGATCAACACCTGCTTAGTTTTTATACTGTCGACTGCTGTGACAGTCCGAGAAACTAGCTAGCCGAACTTTGGCATGGCGTTGATTAGCTGCTAGCGATGCTTTGGGTCAGCGGCGTTTAGGCACTGTTATAGCTAGAGAATTTTAGTTAAAAAGGGTCGATAATGGCGAAATAACAACAAGGGACCATCAACAAAATGCAAAACTTACATTAAATAATACGAAGAACGTGTGCTAGTTGGCTGTCCTGTGACACATTGGTAACACAACGTCTTTTAGCTAAATCAGGCGCATGTTTGCTAACTTCCTTAACTGCTACATTAACGCACAACGCCTGCTTCACCTTGGATTTGTTCGTTTGTTTCATCACGCATCCTTTTCTCAGCAATAAACCTTTTTGGGGTTTTTTTACAGACTGCATAATCGCATATTAATCTTAGATGAACTGATGCATCATAAACGACATAATACCAACATTATGATAAGTCAAAAACAACAGAGCTGCCTTAACTCTATAAAGTTGCCAAGAATAGCAGTTCCAGTTGTGCCACAAATGGGGTGATGCTGCTGCTCAGCAGGCCCGTACACCATCAGCTGTGTCTGATATTCAGCTCCTCCTTCCCTTGTGTAGACAACAAGTTGCTGCTTATAATAAGCCCCGTGCAAGGGTGGCCAACACTGGTACCGAGAGCCACAGCCCTGCTCATTTCCATTCATTTCTGCATCTAAAACTTTTGAATAGCTGAACATACCTGATTGAGGTCATCCACACTTGGTGGGGACGGAAAACACGCTGTGCGGTGGCTCCTAAAGACAAGGTTCACCGCCACTGCTTTGCATGGTGGTTTATTACCACTGGTCTGTGTGAATGTACAAAAAGTGCCTCAGACCAAAGCAGTGAGTTAATGCGGAAATTCTATTTAAATGTAGTTTGGGGCTTAAAAGTTCTGGTTTCGTTGCAGTGGGAAATCAGTGGTCTGCTTTCAACCTGTTTCTTAATGGGCTTAGGGCCTTGGTTCGGATTTCTTATCTCGCTGGAGAACAAACCTTGGCCCTAGCGTTAGGTCCTGTGCTGACTGCAGCTGATTTCACAGAATTACTTTTTTGAGAACTTAGATTTCCTAACACTTCTGGCAAATCCTGATATAGATGTTCTGTGAGTTATTTGTCATGTTTTCTGCTGTAGCGTTTGATAACTGTAGGTCACAGACTGAGACTTCTCTTGAAAGGGACACTTTTTTTTTGTTTTCCAAGCAGTCTTCTTCTCCAGGCCAATGTAAAGCTGTAAAACTGTTTATTACACACATTTATTACAAGATTTGAATACGGGAAGCACCCGTGATTGAAAGATTATGCAGATTTTGCCATTTGAATGTGTGTGTGTGTGTGTGTGTGTGTGTGTGTGTGTGTATGTATATATATATATATATATATATATATATATATATATATATATATATATATATATATATATATATATATATATATATATATATATATATATATATATATATATATATATATATATATATATATATATATATATATATAAAATAGCATGAGTGTAGTGGTTATGTCCACTGTGATGTTTCACCTGCTAGAAAAATAAAGGAACTTGTATTTGGTGGTGTCTCTGTTTTAGGAGACGTGGTGGGCCTTGCTGCTACTGTCCTTGTTGCCTTTGGTACGGCCTTTCTATGTTCCTGGAGTTGCTCCTCGGGACTTCCATGATGGAGAGACAGTAGACATTAAGGTAAGTCTAAACTTCTGTGTGTTAGGAACAATAGTGCCAACATCTGGCAGATATTTTTTTTACAGTCTCCAGGGTCTCCAAACATCTGAGTTTCACACTACAGAATAATATAATGCACATTGTTCATGTTTCTTGCTTCCTTCCTTCCTGTTAGCTTACAGATGACAAAGTTGTATTGCATTAAAATGTGTGGTCCTAGCCATTCATGGAACAGCGTTGGTACATGTCGCATATATAAAAAATCCTGGGTTAAATCCCACCTTATACTGAACTGTTTACAAATTATAAATTGCTCCATTCTGTGAAGATTTTCTGCTTAAGATGCTATGAAAAGTTAATTTTTCTGAGATTGGTGTGATCCAAGGATTGCTATGATCCAAAGTTTGGTACATTATTGCATTTAAATACGGTCGTCTCTATTTTACCTTCTGTGCAACAGTGTAGTTCGTTGTGCAGTAGGAATATTTCATGCAAAACATGGTGGCCTGCACATGAGTTAAACAAACCTCAGACGCAAAAATGTTTCCACAGCCTTTTTAGTAATCGAGCTGTTCGAGTTGCACAAAGAAATAGTTTCAATCCCAATCCTACCAAACAGGTAATACGGGAAAGCACTTTTCTGATATACATCTGTTTTTTGAGTGTTTGCCAAGAATTACTGCCAGTGATGTGTAGGCAGGGGTTATACCTTGGACTTGATTGATTTGATGTATTGGGTTTATATGAAAGCAGTGAATTAAGAGTGTCCATCATAAAGACACGTGAACAAAAGACAGCACTTATCACTGTATCTGGATGAAGTCAGTCACAGGAGTTTTGTCTTTCAGGCAGTAAAGCTGACCAGCTCTCGCACTCAGCTACCTTATGAGTACTACTCTCTCCCATTCTGTAAACCACAAAATGTTGTCTACAAGGGAGAGAACCTGGGTAAGTGGCACGTGGCCTGGAAAGCTTGTTTTAAACTTCAGACTTAATTTGACCTGATGCTATTTAGGAAAAATAGCTCCATCTTGCATGCTGTGGTTTAAAATAAATGCAAATGCATTTCTTCAGAGTCTCTTCTTTTTCCCATTTTGTAGGTGAAGTGTTACGTGGGGACCGTATTGTGAACACTCTGTACAATGTTGAGATGAACAAGGACAAAAAGTGTGAGATTGTGTGCAGCAAGATCAAACTCACATTAGAAGAGAGCAAACTGGTTGCTCAGCGAATCCAGGAGGAGTATTATGTTCATCTGTGAGTGTTTGCTTACTCACAGTTGTTCTGTGAGATATATATATATATAAATAAATGAATATTTCAATATGAATGAATGAATTTCAAAAATGAATATTCAATTTCAATATATATTTCAAAAACGTACATATGTAAGATAACCTGGTTGACATTTGGTCTAATCATTAGCTCTGTGTGCCTGTCAGCATTGCAGACAACTTGCCAGTTGCCACAAGGTTGGAGTTTTACCCCAACAGAGAGGCAGGAGGTGAAGACGAACAGAAGAAGGATATTGTGAAAGACATTCAATTTGAACATGGCTACAGACTGGGTTTTATGGACAACAACAAGGTAGATATGGCATCACATTGTCTTATGGTGGAGGAAAAAATTAATTGGCAAAAAACTCCAAAGAAGGTAATTAACTAATTATATATATAATTTTAATTAATGTAATTTTTAACTTTGTACCCACACAGGTTTATCTGCACAACCACTTGTCCTTCATCCTGTACTTCCACATGGAGAAGCTGGAGGAGGGGGACATTCATGATTACAGAGTAGTGCGATTTGAGGTTGTACCCCAAAGCGTAAAAGTAGAAGGTAATTGTCAACACTTATACTTTTAAGTTGTTTAATGGTTTCCAACCTATAGTGATTGAAAATGGTTAGCATAGAGGAATATCATGCTACTAAACCAGTAAACCAAAATATCAAATTTGTTTTGTAATAATTCCTCTGTTTGAATTCTTAGATCTGAAAGCAGCAGAAGATGGGAAGACTTGCACCTTGCCTGAGGCCAGTGGCTCAGTACCCCAGGAAATCGACCCAGAAAAGGAAAACGAGGTCCTCTTCACCTACTCTGTCCAGTGGCAGGTCAGTGAACCAACCAGTCAAACCAGTTTGAGTCCCAGAATACTTCCTCAATTTAAAAATATGTTTATATGTTGTATCCATGTGATCATTTCAAAGTCAGTGCCCTACCAGTTGTGCATAATAGTACTGCTCAAGTACTGCAGTAGAAAAATGTAAAGATGTAAAAGTAAACCTAGACGAATGCAGACGATGAGCCTGTTGTGTACTCTGCAGGAGAGTGATGTGAAATGGGCGTCTCGTTGGGACACTTACCTAACCATGAGCGATGTCCAGATTCACTGGTTCTCCATTGTCAACTCCGTAGTCGTCGTCTTCTTCCTGTCTGGTATGTTGAATTTTTAGAAAACTATATTAACCAAATAAAGTCATTTATTTTTTTAGAAACAAAAAATGTAAACACATTACACACAAACCTCAAGCTATTGCTATCAAAAAGGCAAACCAACCATTCAAAAAGGTTTACAGCAGTCATTTACATTGTGTTAGGCTAATGCAGTTTGCTTTGTTCATTAGCAACGAAAGAACCAAACAGGAATGTAAATGAAAGCTTTATAATCTGTATATTGGCATTGTTTACAATTTGCAGTTAATGAAATAATACTCTGACCCTCATGACCGTCATTTTTCTTCTTTTAGGTATTCTGAGCATGATCATTATTAGGACCTTGAGGAAGGACATTGCCAACTACAACAGAGAGGATGATATAGTGAGACAATGCACACCAAGTTTCAGAACAAAATAATATACAGGCTCCAAAAACGGCCCTGATCTCTTCCTGAGTTTTTTAAATTAGTTTGCTCATACTGCCATGGCCTTTGAAAGTTAAAAGTGGGTTCTAGACTCTAAAGCTCAGAATTTATAAGCATAGATACCACTGCAGGAAACACAAAATGTGAATTGTTGTATTTATTAATCTTTGCTTATCATGCTTTAGCATTGCTAATTCATTTTTCACTTCTTAGTGAGCATTAGATTTATATATTCTATATATTTATATTTTCTCTCTCCCTAACCAGGAGGACACCATGGAAGAGTCAGGATGGAAAAATGTCCATGGCGATGTCTTCAGGCCACCTCAGTATCCCATGATCCTCAGCTCTCTGCTGGGTTCGGGGATTCAGCTCTTTTGCATGATTCTTATTGTCATCTGTGAGTGGCCTTCTTCATTATTCATTTCCTAGATAGCTGCATCTCTCCTCTGATCCTAAATTTATTTATGTTACATGTTTATAACATTTAAGTTAAAATCAGGTCGTTCTGCAAATGTGAAGCAGCAAATCTGAAAGTCAAAAACAAAGAAAGTCAAAATATGCAGAAAACGAGTGTGAAATGTGTAGCATGCATGTGAGTCATGAATGAAACGCTCTGCCGTGCCTTTTTGTTTCATAGTCGTGGCCATGTTGGGCATGCTGTCTCCATCTAGCAGAGGAGCCTTGATGACAACTTCTTGTTTCCTCTTCATGTTCATGGGGTAAGAGCCATATTCATCTCTCTCTGCCTCATGACGAAAATATTGAACCTCATAGAAACCTATTTTTGAATAAAGCACAACTTTGATTGTGTTCTGCTTGTTCTTCCTCCAGTGTGTTTGGTGGCTACTTTGCTGGTAGGCTGTACCGGACACTGAAGGGCCACCGGTGGAGGAAGGGAGCATTTTGTGTGAGTAAATATAAACTTTGTTTTTCATCACTTTTTAATGTGTGAATTTTGTATAATGTTATACATGTTGTAACTTTTTGTTGTTGTGAATCGACTTTTTGTTTTGTCCCCTCTCTAGACAGCAACTCTGTATCCTGCAGTGGTTTTTGGAATCTGCTTCATACTCAACTGTTTCATCTGGGGTGAACACTCCTCTGGGGCAGTACGTATCATGAGTCACAGATACAAATATAGCAGTTTAGAAGTTGACAAGCTAAAGGCTGTTTATTTGACTGTAACCGACAAACGGCAAAGATTCACCAAAAACCACTTTTAATATTTGGAATTAAGGCTGTCACTGTGATTGCATGCTCTCAAGTAACCTAGTTACTTTGTCCAGTTGATTTCTACGCTTGAAGTAAATGAGAAACCTGATTGAGGTGTTTTACGTAGGGAACTAGAGAAGCGTTATTTCCCAAGGTATATTCAGCCTGGAAAACGCAGGTGTTTAAAAATGAAAGGAAAAAGTCAATAAAACACATTCGTGTCGTGATCAATTGTCTTTGGGGACAATTGACCATTAACCTAAAAAAAGAAGTTTGCAATAAACGGCTCTATTTGAATTCATTACAAAGAATCTACTGGCTTGAGTTCTAGGATCTCACTGGGCCACAGCAAAAGGTAGATTTTGTGTCTCTGAAATCATTCTGTAAACGATTTACTTTGGTGTTGAGGATCATTCTGTTGCATCTCCTTGCTTATGGAAATCCACCTGACTAGGTTTTATCTATTCACAACATGTGAAATTACAAACTTAAGATGGGTAACGCCTTTGTGTTTCTGAAAATAGAATAGAATACAGTATATAGCTATAAAGAAGCAAAAAGACAGTAGGGAGACTTTTCTCTGAAGTGGTACGGTGATATGATACACTACACTACACCACAAAGATTATTATCAGTTTACATCTCCCTGTTTCCTTGTTCTCATCCCTCACCACTTTAGGTTCCCTTCACCACGATGTTGGCGCTACTGTGCATGTGGTTCGGGATCTCCATGCCTTTGGTCTATCTGGGCTACTATTTCGGCTTCCGCAAACAGCCGTACGATAATCCAGTACGTACTAATCAGATCCCTCGACAGGTCCCAGAGCAGCGCTGGTACATGAACAAGTTTGTAGGGTGAGTGTTTGAGCAACCTGACACCGCTGAAACTTGTTGCGTAGGGTTTAACTCTTCTGACTTTAGGCATCCTTTGTCATGTAACGTCTTTTCTTTCCACCAGAATCCTGATGGCTGGAATCTTGCCGTTTGGTGCCATGTTCATTGAGCTCTTCTTCATTTTTAGTGTAAGTTCACATATTCAGGGAGTAGTTATATCTTTTATTGCTGGTTAGTTATGTGTGCATGTGTGTTTCATTGAGCAGCTGAGTCATCGCACTCACAGTATCATTGACATCACTGTGTGTCTCCACCTGTAGGCCATCTGGGAGAATCAGTTCTATTACCTTTTTGGCTTCCTATTTCTGGTATTCATCATCCTGGTGGTTTCTTGCTCCCAGATCAGCATTGTGATGGTTTATTTCCAGCTCTGTGCAGAGGTGAGTTCCTTTATACGCACTAACTCTGTTTTTATGCCGTTTATTTCAATAGTTATAATTTAACAGTGTTATTATATTGATAACTAAGCAGGTAGACTTAGTTATGCTCTTCAAATTGCACAGTTATCATCGAATTGCATAGTAATCGCAAGCAACATTGGAGAATAAATAGCTGAGCAGAACTGGGCGGCCATCTTCCTCAAACTGAGCTCATTTATCTGAAGTTTAATTTAATGGTTGTGGCTGTTAACCTTCATGTATTCGCTCACCCATGTGCTGTGTTGTTTCTTTCTCCCCCCACAATCAGGACTACCGGTGGTGGTGGAGAACCTTCCTGGTTTCAGGAGGCTCAGCATTCTACGTTCTTGTTTACGCCGTCTTCTACTTCATCAACAAGGTAAGTGACTTTTGAGTAACACTCAAGGACAGCATACGGGCTTTCGTTTGTAAATGCCCACTGCAACTAACACGTCCAGGTTTAGTTGTTAACCTGTTGCAGGTGCAAGATAATTGATTTAAATTTTTTCTTCTCCAGCTGGATATTGTGGAGTTCATCCCCTCCCTCTTGTACTTCGGCTACACGACCCTGATGGTGCTGTCGTTCTGGCTGCTAACAGGCACAATTGGCTTCTATGCAGCCTATATGTTCATCAGGAAAATCTATGCTGCGGTGAAGATTGACTGAGTCATCCCATTGCTGCTGTTCTAAAGTTTTTGGTCACTTTTCTTTTGTCTTTTTTTTTTTTTTTAAAAAAGAGTTTTTTATTTCTCATGTCCAACAAGCACTGACTTGTGCGTCAAAGGAAACGAAGAGTTTTCACGGTGCAACAGCCCCACTCACTGGCCTAATGGGGAACAACAGTATGGTGGCAGCGCTGAACCAGCTGTTTTTCTCTTCCCTCCCTCTCTCCTTTCCCCTCCTCTCTTCAGGACCTAGTCTCAGAGGAAATTCACCTCTGATGGGACAATGAACGTCTTCTGCTGTTTCACCTTGCGCACAGCACAGAGGGCCAAAGCTTGTCAAACCCTGGTTTCTGCACATTTTCTGTTTTTGTGTTTTGGGTTTAACTTATCTATGTTTTTATTTTTGTCCTCACAGGATTTATCTCTGACTTAAATTCTTTCAGTCACCTTCCAGGGATGCTATTTTCATCTTATTTACTTTGATTAATTCTGTACTTTTTCTATTGCCTCTGTTTCAGTGTGATTTGATGTGAGAGACTTTAAAGATCAGGGAAGAATTGGGGAGTCTTGACTGTGGTTATGGTGTTAACTTTGTTGTGTTGAACTGATGGGAAATGTCCTGGAGAGTCTGACATTGTAAACCAAGAAAGGATAAATTAAATGTTGTTATTTTTACTTCTGTTTTCCATGTCCTGGTGTGACCTTGTTGCCGCAGATGTAATCAAAATATTCAAGCCTCCTTTCCAAACAAAGGAACTCCTTATTAACGTCAAAGTCTTTCTGTCTTGGAACACCTATGAAGCGGACTATGAACTCGTGCCCTGAAGCAGCGGACTGCTGGTCAGTGTAGCCGTAGCAGTGCTGGTTGCCTGCTGAACTATGCAGTAATGGAAAGAAGATGTTGTTTGTGAAGGTTTGTTTAAAGGACCATTGTGTGGACAAACACCTCCCTTTGTCTGACTTTGAAACTAATGCGTATTAATACATTTTGTGTATAGCAAGAAAAGTAAAAGCCAGCAGTCATCTCCATTTTAACAGTGCTTTGGTGTGAAGGAGTGGAGAGCATAGATGTGTAATCCACAATGTTACATTTAGATCAATACTTTTTTTGTGTATTTTTTTTTTTTTTTTCATTTCTGTGTATACAAACATTTGGTCACACTTTTGAATTATTCTCGAGCTAAACACATTTAGACCATGAATGAGCCAGGTGACAATGTGGCTTGACAAGCAACTCAAGTTAAGGGCTTCCCATAGTCAAACTGTGTATTTTACTCGTGTAACTTGTAACAAATCTTACACTATGTATAACTCGGTTCGGATCGTGATCAAGAAACGGTTGAATATTTTGCAAGATGCACAGATCTGAAGCATTTCAGGCACAGATTGCTGAATTAGCTGTTCTTTCATCATATGATCATCTATAGGCCTGAGAATGATATTGTACTTGTTGAATCAAGTCTTGACTGAGTAAGTGAATCTCCCAAAATGTCATTCTTTTACTCTGACGTCAGTCTAGGTGGACCAGTATGTAACCCAGGAGTCACCAACGGGTTGTTATTCCGTTCAAGCCCAGCATTTTATCCTTACAGAGTATCTATCTAAAATTCTGACTCCAACCTGCAAAATTGCTGAAAGGACATTAAGAGGACACTGGTGTTGCACGGACATAAAGCTGATGTGTCGGACTGTACAGATGAGGTGCTGGTGCCTGAATCAAGCCCACTTCTCCAGAAGGCTGAACACTCATCCTCCTACGTGTTCTTATTCCTTCTACTTGTTGAGCTGTTACTGAGCTGCATGAAGAGAGCAAAACGAGCCAACCTCCAAGACCAGAGAGCTCTTTGATTTAAACCAGTATATCCATGTACTCTCCATTACGCTTTAATTTATTTCATATCCATCTACTACCATGCTCACTGCACCGCCCTCTGTCAACGTGTTTGTTGACTTCCGACACTTGGCTGCTGTCTTACGTGCAGACGGACACTCCTCTCCTGCTGTGGAAGTGCACACACACAGACTTTCTATACATAGACTTTGAAGTGCCCCCGGGTCATGCGTGCACATGTGTGATGGATGGGTTAACCATGTAAATAAAACAGCTATGTTTTTGTTGCATTTCGCTGTTTGTGGCAATCTCTATAATGATTCCTGTCATCGTTTTAGCCAAAAGCATGAAGCTCATGATGACTTTCGAAATAACTGGTTTGTTACTTTTCTCTTCGTTTCTTTTACAGAATGTCTGACTACAAATGTATAGTGACAAAACAATAAAGTGGTGACAAGTTAAATTTTAATGTTTGCATTTGCTTCTGTTTTATATACAGTATGTAAATGTATTCATAAAGAAATGTTTAACTTAATCTTCTTAGATTCTGGTAAAGCTTTCTAATGAAAGTTGACCATTGTGTGCTGTAAGTGTTATTGTCCACAGGTATTATCAGCCTCACGTGTGTGTGTTCCAGTGTGCAGCAGCCATCCAAACCAATGTTCCTCTGTTTCGTCTGTGGTTTGTTATTCTTCACCTCACCCCAACCAGTGGAGGCAGATGACCACCCAGAGTAGTAAACTGTGTTGGATTTAGTGAGGGTCAGTCAACATTATTTTAATTAGTGTGTAATTACTTACCTGTTCCTTAGAATAGAAGGATTTGGTTCTGCACAATCAGCCGTTCCGTGTAGCGTTTGTCGTCACCAGAATTGAAAAGGTTACTTCCTTGCATATAATTAGAACTAATCAAGTTGGCTGCATGTAACTGGTTCCCCTTTACTCAGGCCACCATGTTGCCCTGCCATGTTTCTACAGCAGCCCGGAATGGACAACAATATCTGCACTAAGATTGACTAAATGCATATACTATACATGTTGTTACAGTATCAGTAAGTAACATCCTCACTAAATGGCAGCACGGAGATGGTGTCCAGTTGGTTCCAATATGCAGTATCACCACCAGATGCCACTAAATCTTTCAGATTGGGCATTAAAAGTCATGAGGATTTACCAGTTGTCTGACCATTCTGTGTGTCCATAAAGTAGCCAGACTGCCCCTTTAAATGAGATGTCTGTTCCCTTCAGTGCGTGCGTGTGTGTGTGTGTGTGTGTCGGTGCCTGTCAAGGTGTTAATTCCTGGTTTGTCCCTGCGGGTTTCCGAATTGCTCAGTGTTTGGAAAGCTATGATCAAATTACAAAGTCTGTGTTGTGGTGTGTCGGCGCTCTTAAATCCTTTTTACGAGCTCTCCAGGTTCCTCCAAATAAAATTGTACAAAACCAAACGAGGTTCTATTTTTGAATTATGGCACAGTTGGCATCCCATAAGTCTATGTGTGAGAGTCAGCTCAGTTGATGTAAGTATAGGTTAGCGCCGTACTACTATAATTAGGGCTGTCTTGACACTCAGCTATGCATGCAGGCTTAGTGCTGTGGCTCTCTGAGACATAATCCAGATCCTGGTCCAACATGAGGGTTAAACACACTGCGGGACTAAAGCCACCACTCACATAGCTCTGAGATATTCTGGGATGGCACTGGGAGCTAATTTTAGCACAGTGACTTTAAGTTGTATTACCTCTTCTATATTTACCCCATTTAAAAATCAGATGCTAATATGGCGAGAGACAGTCATTCACCAACTTCTGTATACACACACACACACACACATACACACATAGTAGCCGACACATCTTTCTGCCCTGCCTGTCTCATGCTTTTAATTACGTGTCCTGTCATGTGGTGAGCGCCTACGGAGAGAGAATGACAATAATGCCTCAGCTGTGGCGTCTGCTCAAGTCATTCAGGCTCTGCTCTATTTTAGGTAGTTAATCAGAATTACCACTACAAAAATACATGCAGACGTGAGTGATGGATGGAGAGATTTTGGGAAGGAAGGGGGATTTACATGGACAGTACGATGTTAAACTTGGATTTAAAGGTTCTCAAGTGTTTCTTGTAAAGTCTCTAATTGTTGAACTGCTTGGCTGCAGTTCAAACATAAAAGACAGACAATTGAAATAAATTATTAAGTGAATTGTTATTTGTATTTTTGAATCTGATTTCACCTACTGGCTTGTTTTTATCGTCTTCGACTGACATCATCGCAGATTAGTTTAATCAGCCCAACCTGCCCTGTTCACATTGTGTGGGTCTAAAAACCGCAGGTGTGCGCTAAAAGCGAAGTAAAGAGATTACTGTACAATTAGAACGTTTAAAAAAAAAAGAAAAGAACACAAAGAGGATATGAAACCACTGGTTTGTCTTTTAATCATTTAAACATAACACATGACAACTCAGAGATACACTGTACTGTACAATAGGTTCTGTTGTTGTGTTCATCATCTCTTTGGATCAACCAATATACAAATCTGTCACTTTTACACTGCAGCAACTGATTGCATGTGAGATATGTAACAAAAAAGACTTCTCATGTTCTTTCTTTCTCCAAAGCAAATCACTTATAATAATTCTCCCTGTAGTTGATCAACTCCATGCTAAATAAAATAGTGTAAGTGAATGCTGAGACTCTTATTCCGACCTTTTTCACCTTGTTTATTCCAGAGGTGGCTGTAATGGCAAGTGATAAACAATAAAATGGGCTATGTCACTACACGAGATACACAAAGAGGCTGGAATGCAAGACTTACAATAAGCTAGAAATATATAAAACTACACATGGATGTCTGTGTCAGACAGTCCTGTTTTCTTTTACTAAAAGCCAAAGAAGGGGATAGAGAGAGAGAGCAGTTATTAAAATCAATTCAGTTTTCTCAGGCTTAAACTGATGAACAAATTCCCTTAAAATATTTGTGTTCTGCACCTACTAGAACAGAGGAAAGTTGAGGATAAGTGCATCCCTAGTAGGTGCAGGTCGAGGTAATGGAGCCACAGCCAAGACAAGGAACAGAACAACACTGCTGTCACAGCCGGGGGGGCGGGGGGGACACATGTTACAGCAAGTAATTCAGCATTTTGAGCCAGTTCTGTCTACGGAAGCCCATTACTGCCAGAAAAAGAAAACTCTCTTTTGTTTGACACTGATATTAATTTAAACATGATGAGCTACTGGAATAAAATGAGGCAGGGAAGTTAAACTTCTGACAAACTAAGTCAAATATAAAAGGTCAGTACAATTGTAAATGATGTATATTACATCATTCTGTAGCATGCAAAGGTGGTAGAGCCTGGATTGTACAGAAAAAGGGTTTAAAGTTTAACATCATCAAATGATGTTCACTGTAAACCTTAATAAAATTATTTTAGCTCACTAATTTTAAAGCCTATGTCATCATTATAAAGGTTTGACTTTGTTTCCTAGTCTGAAAAGTCTAAAAACTTCCGGTCAGTCAGCTCAGTTACTACGACTGTCATGAGATCAGTTTGTGTTTGGCCACAGTTTACACCTTTACAAATAAGTGGAGTTGGATTGGCTCTATTCACAAGTATTCTGGCACTGAGCTGCTTTTACCAGAACAGTCAATGCTCAAAGTGCGACGTTTCAAGGTCACTTCTGACTTCTTTTGTTCGGTTACAAGGTCTAAAAGTGACCTGCACATGCGTCTCTGTTGCAACAGCCTTTCAGTGCCAGGCTGTGGTCAGGCTGCGGCTTTGACTTTTCACTGACAGTTTGTTTCTCACCACCTTCCAATAACAGATATGTTGTCGCAGTTCTCTGTTCACACACTTGGCTGTGGAGTCCTACGAGAGAGGTTTAATGAAAACAAAAGCAAAGCTGCTTACCCAAAAAAACAAAAGGGGGAAGTTTAAAGGCGAGGGGGCGGGGGCTCTTATGTAGAAGGGTATTAGTGAAAAGTCTATCAAAAATACTGTTATTCTTTTGGAGAGGAGATATACACAAAGGTTGATAAAGTCTACACATCAAACTAATGGCACATACATATACAGGATCAATACAAAATTAAAAACATATGAACATATAAGCTGAAAATTTAAAAGAAAAAAAATACTCTATACTTTTTTTAAAGGTTGAAAGTGCTAGAATTCAGATTAGCTCACAGAAACCCAGGGAGGACAAACTTAATACATGCCAAAAGCTTTTGCTAACTTGTTTTAGCACTAAAAGAAAATATGTTACAAAAATATAAATGCTCAATTTGATTGCTACAATTGTGGCTTAAGCCAATAGCAAATTTCTTTAGGATCAATCAAACGTTTGATCATTTCATAAGAGTCATCATCAAAATATTGACCTTCCAGGGGCAAAAGTGTAAAATAATGTTCAATTAGTTCAGAACTTGATTTATAAAATCTGAGATTTTAGTCATGAGGTTGTGATAAAAACAGTCTGACTGTGGGAAGGCTTTTTTTCTACATCAGTGCTTGCTGACCTTCAATGGGGAAATTAACCTGTCTAACACACAGGGGGGCCATCAGCTGCTCATCGTCGGGGTTTCATATCCTACAGTATAAAAGCTGAATAATACTTGTAGCATTTTGTAACAAGCAATTGTGCAAAAATGTAGTTTCTTCTCCCCAGGTTTTGGTAAGAAAAATTAAACAAATAAAAATGAGGTGATGTGTTGTGTTGTTTTTTTCGAGGTCCTGTTTTATACAAACAGAAAATAATATATCAATATGACGACAAACATAACAAATATATGACTATGAGCGATACCTAAAGTTGTACAGTCAGCCCTCTGTGCTTTGAATGTCAAAGCCCGGGGACTCTGTGACTGCATTCTTCCAGATGCCGCCATATTTTCAGACCCTTTTCCTTTGACTCTACAAAGCAGCTGAGAGGTCAGGGTGAAGAGGAGCATGGGGCCGGGGCTGATGAACACTGTGTCGGTTCGGTTTGTGCATGATTAAAAACTCCATCTTGCAACAAAAAAAAAAAGAAAAAAAGAAAAAGACACTGAAATGTTCTAGTGGTCTACAGTTGTCGTCCATTAGCAACCGTAGCTAAAAGCAGCATAATGTATGTTTATGTGCTGTGTCTGTTTCCTGTTTTTTGTTCGATGTTACTCAACATTTTATGGTGAGTGGGGCTCGCCTGTGGCGTGACGACAGCTGGAGGCAGCGAACGGGGCGACGCAGGCACATCAGCCCTGGACAGTCCGTGGGAGAGCACTGCTTGTACTTTGAGGCTTAGGTTAACTTTGGACTCAGGTTTTTATTGGCTGGTGGTGAATTATTAGAAAGGCTCTAGAATTCAAAATTCTAAAGCACCAAGCTGAGAGTGAAATCATTCTGGGGGGAGGGGGGGGGGGGTCACCACAGCAGGGGGCTGACGCGTTCCACTGGATCAGGACCTATCATCAGAAATTCATAGGTCGTCCAAGCCAGCATTCCTATGACACATCTACCTAGTTTAAATCCTATTATTAAGCCACTAACAGCCATCTATAGCTATTTTCCCATCCACAGCTCTGAATCTTCTGTACTAACTTAAGCACATGTAATGTGACAGAGAAAGCTTTAGGGAAAAAGCTAATACTTCATCTGTTTGTTTCACCAAAAAAAAAATGCAAGATACACACAAATGTAAACCTGCCAGACATCAAAAACACCATCACTTAGTTTTAATACGTCTACCTAAAATACACCTTACTGAGATAAAAGCAATTATAATATTCATTTTGAGATATTTCGTACACTGCAATAACATTCTTTAACACAGTTTTCCTCATCTGTCGCTGTAATTCTTGTTTGTTTTTTTTTTCTTTGCCATTCACATATGTCAGGGTTCATCATTACCATGATGAGGCATTGTTTTTAAACAGGCTGCACAAAGATGTGTGTGTTATCTACCCCGAGAACCTATATATTAGGTACGTCGGGCAGCTGCGAAACAGCTGCAGTGTGCTATTATCATGGGAGGTTTTAGAGATAAGACGGGTGAAGGAAAGAGAGTCTTGAAAATAAAAAATAAAAGAGGAAAAGGTGGACTCTGGTTGGGGAGGAAGCCTCTGTCTCGGGCAGTAAAAGTATAAGTCACAAGGAAGGAGACCAAAGGTTTTCCCGAGGAGATTCCCAAAGGTGAAGTGCCTTCTGCTAAAAAGTGCTTCTCTTGAGGAAAGGTTTTTAAAAGCCAGCATGTTATTATTTAATTTTTAACCAACTTTTCACACACATCTTTCATTTCATTTTTTTTTTTCTTAGTTTCTTTAAAAATGTGTGTTGGTGTTTGTGAGTGACTGGTTTTTAAAAGAAAACACAAGACTCTATCCACCACAACATAATCGTCTGTTCTTCACTCAAACTGAGCCAACGGCATCAGCTGTCTTTTAAAGAAGTTTACGGGGGACATCTATTTGTTTTCTAGTCTGAAGAGCACTTTTTTTTTTTAAAGGCAGTGGTCGCTGCTGGGGCTCGAGCGTCGCCGTCAGCTTTGTTGACTCGGTGTCTATCAATCTTCCGTTCCTTCACTGATCTCTCTCCTCACCACACTAACAGTGACAGTTCATCGGGGTGGGTGGTTCAAAACTCAAGATGAGACACGTTCTACCACGTTCTTACACTTGGAAAATAAAAGTAAAACAAAATATCCACTTCAAACTATATTTTTTCTGGGTCACAACAAGACAGATAATCTTCACTAAAATGATCTTTGCTTTTTTTTTAAAAAATATTATTACATTAGGAAGTATGCAGTACCACGCCTTTTGGCCTACTGATGCTGCTCTCTATACTACTAAATAGAGAATGGAGGGAAAAGGGGGAAGTAAATGAAATAGAAGGTTAATACATCGTTATAGCTAGAGGAAAGGGGAACGCCCTTGTAAAAGCCACTGCTTCAACTTCTTTTCTCACCTTTTTCCTTTTTTGCTGAAAGGGGTGTTTGTCCCTTTTAAGGCTCAATCAAAAGCTTTTGTGCACTTTCATTTAAGGCATCTAACGTTCATTTGTGTATTTTTTCATCCTAATTATTCCATCACTTAACCAGGTTTAGTAAAGAGGCACAGCTCAAAATATCCATGCTGAGCTGAGCAGAGCCAAACCCAGCTAAGTGGCCATCTTGGCAGGGATGCGCCGAGAGCTCGCTCTCTCACTGGAAAGCCTGGTGGAAGCGAGGCAGTGTGGTGGTACTAAGGCTGGAGCTGAACACTGGTGGGAGGGGGTGCAAGGGTCCTAGGCCCAGACCCCCACTGGAGCTCTGCTGCTCCTGAGGTTGAGGTTGCAAAGAGGTAAGAGGTGTCGTGGTGACAGACGCCGCTGCCGCCGCGACTGCTGCAGCGTGGGGCTCGGCAGCATGCAGAGATGAGGAAGACGAAGAAGAGGAGGAGGTCGTAGATGAGGTGTAGCCCATGACTAGCCCTCCTGTGCTCATGGGGGCGCTGTAGGGAGGCAGATTCAGGGGCAAGAACCCCAGCAGATGGGAAAAGTCCATGTTAGCAGCACACAGAGACTCAGCAATCACTGCAGGGCTCTTGGACAGGAGGGGATCCCCGCAAAGCTCATCTGTCAGGCCCGAGGTGGGCTCCAGTCCGTCCTTGGGGGGCGAGGCAGCAGCGTGGGGCTCTGCAGAGGGAACCGGCCCTGGCAAGCCGCTCTGCAGATCCATGAGGAAACTCTCCATCTCCACTTTCAAGGGCTTGTCCAGCAGGTATGAGGTAGATCCCAGCTGGTATTTAGGGGTTGGCTGGGGCTGGTGCTGCTGCTGGGGAGCCGGAGCCTGGTGGTGGGGGGGTAGTGGAGGCGAATGGTGGTGGTGGTGATGGTGGTGATGATGGTGGTGGTGATGGGAGTGTGGGTGAAGAGATCCCGGAGATTCCATGTGACAACCCATGCCCATAGCTGCAGACAAGGAACTGGGCATCAGGGACGGGTGTGGGTGGCCCACCCCCGTGTTAGACATGGCCTGGAGATGGTGGGGGTTGTACATGCCCATTGGAAAAGGGGCCCCACTAGGGAATGGTTTCCCCATCATGGGGTCTTTGTTGGGACCCATGCCGCACATCATGGGGCTGAGCTCCTCCTTCACAGAGCAAGGTGGTGACCCTGAAGCTAAAAGGCCTAACATATCCGAAGGCTCCGTCTTGATCTTCAGCAGCTCCTGCGAGTGGCTCTTTTTCACGTGGCGCGTCAGGTGGTCTTTCCTGCCGAAGCGCTGGGCACAGTACTGGCACAGGAAGTCCTTTCGGCCCGTGTGCACCACCATGTGTCGGCGCACGTCCTTCCGCGTGTAGAAACGCCGATCACAGTGGTCGCACGGGTGTTTTTTCTCCTTGGCGCCGCCTGAGGACTTCCCAGAGTGGCTCTTGAGGTGCTCCAGGAGAACAGGCGTACTCTCGTAACTCTGCATGCACACTTTACACGTGAGATCGCCTGCCGTAGCAGCGTGCATGGCCACATGGCGCTTATATCCCAGCTTGGTGTTGTAGTGCTTCCCACACTCCTCACACTTGAAGGCCTCCTTGTTGGGGTCATGGGTCTGCAAGTGGTTTTTCAGGTGGTCCTTGCGATGGAACATTTTCTCACAGAATGAGCACTGATGTGTCTTCTGTGGAGAGTGTGTGGCCATATGCCTGTAAAAGACGAGAGATTGTGAGTAGCAGAGGTGTTTTACACACATCCCTTGAGTTCTACTCTAGCTCTACGTGTGTGAACTTGTGAACTGAGGACCTGCTGTACCTGAAAAGTTTGTATTTGGAGCTGAAAGCCTTGGGACAGTGTGGCTGCGAGCAGTGAAAGGGTTTCTCTCCGGTGTGACTCAGCGCGTGGAGCTGGAGCTTCTCCTGTGAGGCGAACAGAGCCCCGCACACCAAACACTCGTTACCGCTCGCTCTCCCGACCTCTTCTCTTTCGTCTTCCCTCTCCCTCTCTCTGTCTTTTCCCCTCTCTCGCTCTCTCTCTGTCCGTGGCAGCGGGGCAGCGCTCCCAAACAGCTTGGCGGCAGTCCGTCGTCCCTCTTCCTCCAGCGTCAGTGTGGTAATACGGTGTGAGGCATCAGCGGCAGTAGCTGCCATGGCAGCCCTAGAGTGCCGCTGCCATGAAAAGTCACTGGTGGCCCCCCTGCCTTGCAGGCTCAACGTGGGAGGTTGGGAGGAGTTTGTAGAGAAAGAAGCTGACTGACTTAGAAGACTGGCCAGCGATCCGGCGGTAATATCAACGTAAGCTAAACTCTGTTGTGAAACAGATCAGTTCAGATTTAAGCTTTTTCATTTAAACCGGTAAAATAACTAGATAACAACAAAATACCTGTGAGACTTGTGTGTCCTCCTGTTTTATCTCTGGACTTTCCTCCTCTGCTTCTCACGTGCGTTCTCTCCTCCTCACCCAGTCCCAACAGCTACGGTTGGTGGCGAGTGGGAAATACAGCTCTGCATCTTTACTGTCCTGCAATGGAAAAGAAAAGACGACATCAAAAAGTAACTCTTTGCCATTTTAAAGTTTAGATCAAATGTTTAAAAACGCTCGACTCAACACCTGATGATAACTTCAGTCACAATGTGTCACAAGCTAATTCCCATTTAGAAATAAGTTTCCTATGCGCTCGCTAGGGGGAGCTGAACGACAAGTCTGACGGACAGGACAGAGGAATACCAACAACACTGCCTCGCGAAGAGAAGAAGAAGAAGACGACTTCCAATCACACCACAAAAGCTTTATTTGTAAAAGCACATGAAGACAGAACGTAATTACACCGTCTTATCCATCATCATATGTGTCTTCAGATGACAGCACCGTGGACAAAGCCACCGTTGTGTGTGTGTGTGTGTGTGTGTGTATACGTGTATGTACTTGTTATGAAACTGGATAAGGCTCCTGTAATCCTTGGGAAAACACAGAAAGACACACACACAACCTCAGGCTAGAGAGCGGGTTGTGGCAGGAGGGGGAGGAGGAGCGGGCAGTGTTTATGTCCATAAACCCTGACTTCCTACAATCTGTAAAACCTGTTGCTCTGACAGCAACAAGACAAACGGCAGCCAAGTCAAAAAGGCCAAAGCGGATACCGATCTGTACTTGTTTACTGAAAATCAACCACAAATTACATGGACTTATGTTCCTGCGAGACCAGCTGAACCGTCGCCTGTGCGGTTTCTTATTTACCCTGGGTCACCTCTGTGACCCCCTGCTTGGCTAGCGCAGCGGCTAAGTCCAAGGTTGAGCGGACGCGGCGCTGATCGCGGCCACCGCGCTCCAAGCTTCGGTCACGTGAGGCAAGTACAGCAAACACACGTGGGTGTATGTGACAGAAATGACACACAAGCGCAGACACACACCCGTACTGTGTGAGAGGTCGTGAAACCCACTGAATTCTGAGTTTGGAGATTTGCACAAGTGTGTCGTTTTTTGCGTGGTGTGGTCATGTGATGCCTTCCACACACGTTAGCACGCCTGTGTATGTCTTTGTGTGTGCATCTGTGTGTGCTCCCATAATGTACGTGTGTTTACAGTGGTGGTTAAGAGGACTTGACAGCTGTAGCGTTGTGTGGTGGTCATCACCCAGCAGGGAGGGTGCAGGGGGGTGACACCCGTCCCATTGACCACCCTCAGGGAGTCGGGTTCTATTGTACGGCCTACCCACATCGCGCATTCCTGGCCTGTACCATGCCGGGTCGCTCCGCTGCCCCCCTCCACTCACACGAGGCCACATCCAACACGTCGAGTTCTGGTCACACCGATCGCCACATCACGCACCCGTACCCTCCACCCTTGCCCCAAAACGGCAAGTGCACACACACACAAATGCACAAACACAGGCAGATACATGCAATGAAGAGCATCAACACCTTCGAGTTACAGAAGGAAACATGAAGACAGGAGGTGAGCTCGCACACAGATGCACTCAGATGCCAACTAGCTCAGATAACTCAGCCTGACTTTGTTCACATGAAGCATCTTTGCTACTTTAGAAAGTAAATGTCAGCCACAGGCAGCTGCAGCTTTGATTGAGAGATATACTGGTTATGTAGTTTGATATAAATGAGGCAGTAGATAAATCCATTCATGATGACGACAATTAATATTACTCTAGTTCTGCAGATCGCATTGAGAGTTTTTACACCGCCTGAATTCATACCTTTTAAAGTACATTACATAGAATATTCTGTATTATTTTTACCAAGACCAACAGACACATACTAAATCGGATGTGTTATAACTATATGCCAAAGATCTCTTACAGTGTGTGTGTACAGTAAATGCATCACCTGCAGCATGGCCCGGCTGTGTACAGCTTGAACCCCCGTTCTGTCCACAATGCCAACACTTCCACTTTCACCGTGTCCCCTAGTCTACAATGTACATGGAGCATTTAACGTCTAACACTTCCTCGTTGTGCCTTTGTGATTCAAGCCTTGTTTCAGCCTTCAGCGATTGTTTACGAGTAGTTTAAACACATGGAAAGAGAAGGTGGAGCCACAATCTCTGCAAGGACGTCACTGACCTTTATTATTCTAATTTTTTGTAGATTACAGGAAACTGTTGCTAACTGGGTCAAAATTTGTTAAAATACCACTATTGCTCATTTTTCTGCTCTAATTCTATAGGTCTTTAGTGGGTAATTCGTTAAAATTATTAATTTTTATATAGATGGAATTGTTTTAGCTAAATGTAAATATCAACCACGCAGTGTTCTGACCATGGGACGTGGCAGCTGAGTCAACGATTCAATCAGACGTGTTTCAAGCAAAAGTACATTTGCTTGTTATGCTGCTGAATTGTTAGCATATATCACATATTTTTGTCTGATTGGAGCAGTTGAAGACATTCTGTGAAAAGGGATTATTTCATTTATATTCGGACATTGTTAAGTCTAATTAATGATTTGCTTTATCACAATAAATATTCATAAAATCCTTCTGAAGATTACTGGTAGCTGCAGCCCTCATCGCTAGTGTGATGACTTCCACGTCCATCAACGTTACAGCTCAGCGCACATAACCACAGTCTTCCACCAGCTTAAACAGCGCACGCATTTCTAACTACCAATCACTTCACTCTTTTTGCACAGATCACAAAGTTACTTCTGCAGGACGGAACTCCTCATACGCTGCACAACGCTGCTTGGAACCTCTGCTTACTTCCCCTAATCAAAAAAACACTGAAAGCAGAATCAAACCGCCACTTTCCAACCGCCTGGGTGTCTTTGGTTTCTGTCCTGGATGAAAGAGCTTCCACATTCCTTTACTGAGGGGTCAGGGGTCAGCCTCTGCGCTGCCTGACTGCCTGCCTGCCACGGCTCCCGCATGCTGAGTGACTGGTATTAACCCATTCACTGCCTGCAGCAGCCACACACAATAACATGTGAGAAGGCTTTCAGGGAATGTCAGATTGTTTTTGGTGCCGATGGCTTGATGCAGAGCCAAACCAGGCAAGGCCAGGCCAAAGCAAGCTAAGGGGCGACCCCCATAGAGGACACGGCCAGTAAAGCAGCTTCTTGACTTAACTATACGAACAAACTAAATATAGAACGCGTGTTCATCGTCCGGAGCTTAGGTGACAACAGCCGCACTCGTGGGGAGAGGGGGGTTGGGGCGGGTTGAAATGCTCTGGGGAGGAGAGCCTGTTGCACAAACATCTGAACTAAACACAGGACATCATGCTAGTATTCAAGTAAGAACACAATAATAACAATAAGATTAATTATTGTAAGTGGTGGCAGTGGTGCAAGTTGTGGTTTTAAGGATAAGATTCAGGAGTTTCACTTTGATGTGTCACATTTTATGCATTAATTTATTTGTAGTTATTGCCACCTATGTATAAAATGCAAAACAGAAATTTAAATACAAAACAATAAACTGAGATTAAACACAGGATTGTTTAAAGCAAAGGACCTGTGTTAGCTTTAACTAGGTAATAAGGATGGATAGAAGTAGCAGAATTGGAGGCCTGCAGGCCAGGATATAGGTAACGTAAAGCGAGGGAGACATTTGCAGCGGTGGAGTCAGGGGGGGTCTGCATCAGTCAAGTGATACCAGAGAGGCGAGGGCGGTGCCGGGGAGTCATGTGGTCATGCTTTACTAAACACATTGGCCAGGACTGAAGATGAAGGCCGCCATCAGTTCACCGCACTGAACTGAACCGAACCGTTTCCATCGAGTATCACAAAGAAAGAATAATGTAGGAAAAATGTTTTGTCTTTGTAGAGCTGCAAATAACAGTTACACAATAACAAATTACGATACATAAATACGTGACACTGACAATTAACACGTAAGAAACAAGCTGCAGGCCTTCAGTGCAGCTGTAGTAATTTAACGTTAATCACAATCACATGTCGGCTTCCACACAAACACAATTCATCTCTACTGAATTCAAAGCATTCAAAGAGTTGGAGAAATAACTATTTTGATGGTCAATGTATTATTTTAGTCTGTTATGTAGAAATCATGTCAAACATATTGTTTACAAATTCTCACGAATTTGCTTCTTCAATCTGTTATTCATTCAGTTATATACTGAATAATTAATTTGACAATGAGAATAATGTAGAGAACAGCTCTGGTGCATGAATTGAATCAATCAAAAGCACAAGGTCATAGGAGTAGTAGCATGTACTGTACAAAAATTAAAACTGTTTCCATTGACTATGTAATGATTTACTGCCAACAGCGATGGAAAACGTAATGACTATATTTCAAACCAATCAAAAACCTGTTAATCCTGTCTAGATGTCAGAAAATGGTAATAATCAATTTATTATTCTGTTAACTGGAATAAAGCATCAAAGTGTCACATACTTCACAAGAAACGTTTTTGGAGTAAACTTGCTTTAGTCAATAATATATTGGGATTTCAAATACTGGATTCCATTACAAAACATGTAACCTGAGTTTGTTTTACCCAAAGATTGGTACTAAAAGTAGATTTTCTTCACAGATGAATGCAAAGTAAAAGTGCCAAAAATTGATGAAAAATAATGACCATGAGCAGATGTTCTGTGGAGGTGATTTATCCTCAAACTAAAGGCAGCAGTCAGTACCAGCGCCTACAGGAACAGCACATCTCAAAACGCCTCGTCTATTTCAACAGCGTTCCCTCCCTCTCTTCCACTCCATCCTTCCTTCCACCTCCCCTCCTCCTCCCGCGGGTTTCAGTTCCTCTCCGGCTTGTGTTTTCTGACCTAGACCGAAGCTCCACATATGGAGGAGGGGTGTAGGGCGAGAGGAAGAGTTCTCACCCACGAACAGCTCTGCAATGCCAAACCCTCACCCATCACCCTCACAGTTAGTCCCAGCCTCAACGGGCCGGGATGTGGCCATAAAACCAGTGCTGCTGCCCGGGTGTCCTACCTAAACATAGCCCAGGCTGTGGTCTGGGCGGGGGGGAGGCAGGGCTCCTCTAACTGTCATTAAGGAACACCTTCAGCACTGCACCGCCTACACCCTGTTAACACCACCCAGTGAAAATGTCCATTCACACAACCGCCACTGTTTCCCACTTGTAACACAACTGAGGCTTAAGAAAAGGCTGGAAGACAACAGTACACAGTACGTCCACAAGAAGAGAATCCAATGCGATTGGAGTCACAGAGTCAATTGCCCACGTGCGGCACAGCAGACGAACACACTTAACGTTTGGCCAAACACAACAAACACGACCCGCACCCAAAAATGATGTTGCTATAAAACTCAACTGCGAGCGCAAATATGTTTTTGTAGCGTGTGTAATTGCAACCAGGTTCCGTTTTCTATTAACATTAATGAGGATATGTTGACGTTTCACATAAATGGCAAGTTGCAAATAAGCTGATACTAGTAAAATGTTACCAGGCAGCGTGTTTTTCTGCCAAAATGTCTGATCCTGCTGTACATCATCCGGATTATCTGAGCACAGCGCTTGATTAGAGCTGGAGAAAAGCTGCGGTCTGGCTTCGAATTATAGCCACAGTGTGTTTCTTTGCTTTTAAACAAAACCAGTCTTTCTTAACCTCACACAAACTGACTTTTTTTTAAACCACACACTATCGTGACTATTCGACACTCAACTGTCTGCACATTAAATCCGATCGGAAAACCTAAGTTACTACACATACACTAGAGACGCGTTGACTAAGACGACAGGTTGAGCATCTACCTCCAACGTGTGGCCATTCAGTCTAGGTGTCCACCCGTGTGTTTGTGTCCTGTGCTGAGCCTGTGAGGACGTTAGAGGGGTCAGCCAGGCTGTTGGGGGGGTGACACTGAGTCCACGCTGCCTATTTGACACTGGGAATGTGTCAGTTAGTGAGACCACACACACAGACACATATACATACTGGTTCTATTCCTAACAAAATAAGTTAAATAAGTCAAAGAATCAGCATTGTCGGTATATTGCTCTGTGAATTCTGCAGTTATTTATTTCAATAACTAAAACTTCCTTTTTTGTGATTGATGTTTTTAAGAAGGACGAGTCCCAGGGGGATTGGCCAGGAGTGTTTCTGCGTGGAGATTGCATGTTCTTCCCTGTCTGTATGGCTTTGCTCTGTGTTCTCCTCCGCCTCCTCCCACAGTCTGAACGCATCCAGTCTAGAATTGCCTACATGGAGAGCGCCTGTCTGTCTAAAATCACCCTGTGATGGGCTGGTGGCCTGTCGAGGGTGTACTCGCCTCTCGCACAGGCGCTTCAAATGATGGATGGGCGGATGTTTGTGTGCGGTTCTAGCTGACACTGATGATGTCAACGGTGTTGACATGCACTTGCCTCAGAGAAACCAGGGTTGATTTCTGGTAATCAGGAAGTGTCTTTAAAAATCTGCATATGAGCGCAGCAGGTTTTTGCTGCTTCCTGACCTTTATCTTTTTCATAAAGGTGTCGGGGGAGCTGACAGAGACTATACCTATCAAATGTCAGTCATCTCTTTGTAAAGCAAACACCCGCCTATTCGCAATAGGCTTGCGCTGTTTCAACAAATGGATGTTGTCTGGAGTTTTTTTTTTCTTAATTCGTTCCACACAAACGCAGAGCGAATTCAACCTTCAGCTGAATTCCCCTGAGCTTCATTAAGTCAATCGAAATTCATAAAACAAGTCATCACTACCTCAGCTACCTGCAAACAGCCTCCCTTTGTTTTCATTAAGTCATTCTCCTCATGTTCATCATTTGTTTTGACCGGCCTCCCCTGCCTCATCATCCTCCTCCTCCTCCATCTGTTGAACCCTCCATCCCTTACTCTTCTCTTCTCTTCTTTCTGTCCCACGTGCCAATTCAAACAGCCAGAAATCAGCCTGTGCTCTTTAGCCGCTTCATCTTTCTCTCTTTTCTCTCGCCGTTTCCCTTCCTCCATCTCGCTGTGGTCAACACAGACGGCACACATTTGGGAGGCACCTATCAAAATAAGCAGTCCTGTCCCACGCCTTCCAGTGTGCGTGTAACAGCTGGCACGTACTTGCAGAGCATCTCCCGTAAACATCAACCACATCGAAAAGGTAAAAGCCATGTTACTGGTGTATCATCATTAGCATAATCAACTCAGTCAGAGACGTTTTTATTTTCATCATTATTATCCCTGCTGCTCTGTGAGTTTCTCTCACCAAGCACAGCCTGGTGCAGTTGAGCTGAGGGACACATCTGGGTAACACACATCTTCCTAATGATGGTTGAGGTTTAGCGGAGACTAATTAGAAAATTAACTGGCTCCACAAACAAAGACCAACAGGGTGTCTCTCTTTCTCTCACTATGCTAATTTGCAAAGAAAACAATTCAGAATGGTTGTACTTAGCTGAATGTCTCTCACCAAACACCTATCATCATCATCCACTCATTAGTCCGGGCAACCTTGGACAACTGAAGATGGATACTTTGCTACTTTTAAAGAGATTTTATAAACAATAAGCTGCTCTTTGAAGTTTGTATTTTATTATGTTGTGCCGTACCAAAAAACTGCAAGGTGATTTGTGATGATTAATGCCAGTTAAAACAACACCTTAGTCCTTACTTGTAAGCAGGAGAAAAGCGGACGTGTCAGGGCGTTAGCGGAGAACGACAGGCTGTTTGCTTGGCAGAAAATTGTGACATTAAACACATGGGCAGCATGAGTGCAAGGCATTTGTGTGCACAACTGTTTTGTGTGTGAAGGAGTAAGTGTGTGTGTGTGTTTGTGTGTGCACAGAGGTGATTCTGGGGAAAGCCCTTCTGGCAGGGAGTCCTGGCCGTGGCAGGGAGCTCCACAGCAGCCGGAGATGTGGCTCGGTGCCAGTGGGCGTCACGCCAGTCGCACTCGCACTCTCTCTCTCTCTCGCTCTCTCTCTCTCTATCTCCATCCAACACTTACACGGATACACACAAGCACACTTTTCCAACCGCTGGCCTCCTCGCTTGCATCTTTAGACAAACGTTAAATATTCGCCACATTTAATACACAATATGGAACCCGATATGACAATTTGTGTTCTCGCCGTCCCTTGCCTCTCAAAAACAAATGTTTCGCTGGTGTGTGCTTTCTAGTCTCTTTGCTCAGCTTAAAAACCTGAAGCGTGCATGTACGAGCATTATAAGTATATATATATATAAGTTTTGCCCTTTGTCTAATGCAAAAGTTGATGATGCATAGATATTTGCCAGAAACGTCTTGGCAGTTAAAGTCCTTCATTGAGCTGAAAATGTTTTTTTTACAAGTTCAATAAACTTTTCTTTCGAACCACAAAATGTAAATGCTTTCAAAGTAACTTCACTTTTCAAGGATTAAAAAGAATCTACTAAAATATAGGTTACCTAAATTTTAGGTGCCATATATTTCGGTTTTTTGTTTTTTTAAATGAACAGGTACAACCAGGTACCAGATGTGCTGGATGAAAGATCCGAGCTTCGATGTGTCCCTACGTGACACAGCACTAACACAGCTTCCGACATAACCAGCAAACACAAACAACGGCAACCACACCGACAGAAAAAAGCTACAGGACAGATGACAGTGTGAGAGGCCAAGTCAACGGGTAGGAAGGAAAACGTGAGAAACTGGGATCAAAATGAGAAAAACCCTTCGATACAACAGCAACACAATGTAGAGAAGCATATTTCAGTATTTTAGCAGGAATAAATAAATTGCCAGTGCACACTTAATTGATTAAATGATGAAATTTATGATTACAGTGTAAACTGAGAAGACAGCTTTGCCATATCCACCTTAGATTTGACAGTGAGTGTGTCAGGTGTGATAACTAGTTCCATCACAACATTTCATAGTATTTATTTGTTGTTGCCATTTCTTTTCATGCTGGTTATAGACGTACATGTATCATAACTCATTCCCTTGTGTTGTGGAGCGATTATACTAAAATAACCATGATTCCCTGAGTTTAAACACTGCCGTGTTCCGCTGTAAACCGCTCGACAAACAGCTACTCCCGTAAAAACACCACGTCTGGCAGAAGACCGGTGCACAGCGCACACGGACTCACGTACACAGTGATTACTGAGTCGCTCTGATTGAAACGCATGCGGCCTGTGGTCTGAGCCAGGCCATCCAGCCGCTTGGTACTTTTGTTTCGCAGGGGTGCCACCGGCTCTCTCTGATTCAGATGGGGTCAGCAACAAACAATCTCTAAGTTTGGCAACGTCAGCTCAGCTTAAAACAACAGGCATTGTTCAACTGGCTTTTGTTTCCAGAAATCTACAGGTTTCAATAGACCTTGCAGCCTTTTTCCACTTTTTTCTTTCCTACTGCTAATTTTCCCTTGTTTTGTTTCTTGTTTGCTAAATGCCCCCACATTCAACTCTGCATCTGCTTTATCTGTTTTCTGTGCGTATTTGTAAAGCATGTTTCATCTGTATGTGTTGGTTTGGGGGGTTAGAAGTGGAGACTTGTAAAAATAACATTCTTGCATAAACAGGGCCTTGAAAAATGGGCAAGTGGGTAACTTGCATTCCTTGAATTTTTTTTGGGAAACTCGATCACGCTCAGAGAATTGGAGGTTGCAGGCACCTTCAAGCAGATGACAGCCGTGCGACAAGCAAGCAGGAGGGAAGGCGAACGAGAACAGGGGAGGGGCGCTTAAACAAAACAGAAGTGCAATAGAAAGAGGAGAGAAAGCAACCAGCTGACAGAAACAGAAAAGAAAAAGAAAAAAAATCAGAGAAGGGCAGATGACACAGATGTTCAAAACATCAGCCGGCGATGTACAGACAGAGGTATTTCACAGCGTGACTGCATACAAGAGGAAAAACAACTCATTTTTGTTACACGATATATAAAACGACACTCAGTCAACCACACACAGATGAAAAACACCTAATAAAAAAAAACTACTAACTGAAAACACAAGCCTTGCGATCTCAGGATGTCTATCCCCAATACCAATTCAATTAATCTGTTCTAGCATCCAAAAGCACACTAGCACACATCTCACCGTTGGAGGGGCTGATCTGAACATTACGCATCCACCACCGTTTGCCCAGTTAGCAGAGGATTTTCAGACTAAAATAATTTTACTCACATGTTAATTTAAGGTCTAAATGCTAACCTAGGTGTATCTGTGTCTAAACTCAAACCTGACCCCTGAAGGCCAGTAAAACATTTACCAGAAGAAGCTAATCGACAGCGTCATAAGACTGAAAACAAGTGAAAACCTGTTGATTTCTGGAGAAAGTCTCAGATGTCAGAAGAGGCAAAGTTCAGCCAGTACGACAGTTACGCAGCGATAGAAAGATGAAAGTGCAGCACAAAATAAAAAGGCCACAACATCACGTGTCACACTTGCTTCAGGTGTTTTGGCCTGGGCACATGTTGCTGCTACAGACGGCGCAAACAACAACAACAGAGTCTCCAAATGAAGCGAATGTATTAAGAGTTCGTTATCATGCAAGCTTCATGAGTATTTATAAGACAAATGACTACACACGAGTTGAATGTATGAACGAAAGAAAGAAAGAAAGAAAGAAAAGGGGTTTTGTTGGGCTGATTGAGAAAGCAGTGATAGGGAGTCTGTGTAGACAGTGTTGAGCTCAGGAGTTATTCATTAACGCATTTTAACACAGCTCTTTCCTTCTCCTTTCTTCCAGCCCCCAGAGATAAAAACACACACTCGTTTGAATGACTGAGATGTCAGAGGGTGGTCTTCCACCTCACTACCTCTACAATACTCGAAATGTGTGTGGGAGGGTGGGGGCAATGTAAGAAGCTCTGTCTTTCTCTGCGAATGGTTTAGGTTTCAGATGGTGGGGGAAAAAGTTCACAGATTGGCCAGCACGAGTACGACAGGTCTGCGGCACGCACATCCTCAGCCTCTATTACACATCAATACCCCCGCAAGCCACCGTAGGACTAAATATCACATGAATCAGGGAATAGCATCGATTGGGATCTCGGTGGTCATGCTGCCATCTAGCTGAGACAGGAGGGAGACGAGCAGCCTCAACAGGCACACATCAGGTAAACAGCTTCTGAAAACATCTCCCCGATTCTAAAGTGCTTCTCTGCGTACATTCCTCCTAAAACTGTGCCGTTGACTTGTGCACCTGCTTTTCTGTGGAGATGAATTACAGAGGTGCCCAGTCCACACTTCCACACTTTTACGTGATTTGTAAATGCCTCATTAAACTTTCAATAATTAGGAGTTTGATTATGTCTCCATTCTTGTAAAATATTTTGGTGGGTTGCTTATAATAGTGCATTTTCACACTTGTTATAGTCATGCGACTTCCTCACAGAGCTTAATGGATACGTACAGGCACTAGCAGAAAGTAACTCGCTGGCAAAGTAAGAGCATCCAACCAAACCAGCAGAGTGAAGAGGAAGCCGATGATGGGGGGGGGGGGGGGGGGTTTCACGGGAGAGAGGAGAGGGGAGCAGAGGGAGAGATGAACAGGGAAGGTAGGGAAGAGGGGGAAGAGCAGCAGCGAGCGATGCAGCATCACGTGACCGCGTCCAGCAGAGAGTGTTATAATAGGCCCCCTCTCGGAGCAGAGAGGCAGAGACTGGATGTGAACCAAAATCCCTCTACCACACACAGGCTGGCCATTGTTGGCTATTCACTGGACTCCATCTCAGGGCACTTTATCATTCAATTAGGACAGCTTTCACACCGCACACCACAGAAAAGAGGCCTTCAATCAAACTGAAAACTTCACACTGGCCCTGGAGGGGATGCAGAACGGGGACTCGCAGTTGTCACCCCACTTTCATTTTTCCAAGTTGTTGTTGTCAGACAAGAGAGAAGGGTGAGGGAGAAAGAGGGGGAGAGAATGGATGGAGAGACGGTAGGAGAGAAGAGGAAGTCCCTCCGAGCACCAGTACGTGTTCGCCTCCACGCGTGTTTACGAAGCCGATGGAATGCATTCGAGTGGGTGAGGGGGTTAAATTTGGTAAGTGGTGGTTAAGGAAGGGGGAGACAAAGACGGAGAGGAAGAGAAAGGAAGAGAAGAGCGCACGGACAGGGGGGAAAATTCAAAGCGCTGAGGAGAGAATGGGACACAGGAGCATACTTGAAGGAAATAATGAGACTGAGAAGGACGCTTGAGAAAAGAGGCGAGATGGTGAAATGGGCTGCGATCAGAAGAAGAGAAGGATCGCGCTAAGTGATTAGAGCTTAATGTGTTAATCCGCAGCAGAACGTATTAAGGAGCAGGTAAATGTAAATGACAATAAACCATAATCCACATGCATTTATATTCTGTCAAACTTTAAATATCTGTTTCATGTTCAACAGTGATTATAATAATTCCAGTGTTTATATGAGTACACTTTACTTTGTCTATGCATCTCTTTTACTATTCTACAGTTATAAATACAAATTTCTCTGTAAATTAATAATTGATAAATATGTAATCCTTTATACAACGACCAACGACGTTCAAATTTTTGGATCACGTCGCACACAAAAGGTCACATCACGGTAACACACACATCGCAGCTCTTTACTGTGAATGCACAAAAACTCGCAATTTGTAATATCCATAAAGCCAAATGTAGCCACAAAGGTAAAAACACGACCGGTTCAGCTGCATGAGGCCTAAACATGTTGAACAGCCTGACGGCACCTTGTTAGAAGAAGATTTTTCTTCTTCTATTTCTTGTCACACAATTAATTATTTCTTGTCAATTAGTTGGAGGTTTGTAAATAAACAAATAAATGAAATGAACAGAAATAATTGGTTATGGTAACAAGTCCTGTCACGTGACCCTACAGACAAATATTTACAATTTATTTACTTCTCTATTCCGAACTGTGCTTTCACCTAATTCTAACCAAGTCACTTTCCTAGCACAGTTGCTTCCCTGCATTTTCGATTGTGTTACCTCAACAAACGCTCGCATGGCTCTTAGGAGACAGATGGGACAACCATGGGTGTCAAGGTTTGCTGGACTTCATCATCAGTATCAGCCAACCAGTTTATTAGAGTAATTCTTATCTCGCCCATCTTCCAGCTGCATTTCAGTCAGTGAACACTGAGCAGTGAACACTTGCGTGTGCTTTCGTCTACCACGAAAGCTGGAGGTTTTGCTTGGCATCGCTTAGTCACTATACTGGATTGTTGAGTTGGGCGGGGTGGTCGGGCGTTATTAAAAAAAAATGCCTTTGGAGGAAGGAAGAGGGGATGTCTCATCAGACATGGTGCCTACACTGCGCTTTCTCCCGCTTTTCCTCCTACCTCCCCTCTAACTCACTCCCGAGTTTGAATCAGGAGAAGCGCAATCATCTGTCACCGCAAGAATCCGCAACGTGCGCGAGTGTAAATGAGTCAGGAGTTGGCTCTCTCCACACGGATCGTGTTTCGACCCATTTGCTGACTCACTAACCTGAGTGGACCGGACAGATCAGGTCCACACTGCTGCTACCATAGCTCCGCGCTGAGTCATGTGCTACATCTCAGGAACACTGACATGGAGCGTCGCTTCCCTGCTCTGCAAGTACATACTAGACCAACTAGTACTGGCGCATTCCTGGGCCGCAGCGCGCGACACCAGTGACCATAACACATGTCGCTTTGGCTCCAAGTGCAGCTCAGCACGTGCACAGATAACAGCAGGAAAGCTGATGAGCGTAAATGCATTTTTTGTTTCTTTTCAGATTGGGATTGAGTTTCGTTTTTTTTTTTTTTGGCAAGTCCCTTCCAAACAGGAAATCATAACACAGCTGCTTGACAGCCAAAGAAATACTAAAAATGAACTCAATCTGGATATACTCACGAAGTTACGGGAAGAGAACGAAAAAGAGATCAAGACAACAGGTTAACATCATGGTTGAGCTTCTGCCCTGTTTCATACCATACGTGTCTGTCCAGATTTTTTCGGTAAAAAAAAAACAGTTCCTGTTCTGTTCACTCTAGAGTTATTACACATTAAGCCACAAACGCCAGTAAATCCTGTTCACGCTGGGGAATCGTTTTCAATAACATTTCATTATTCAAGTTTATTTTTTTGACTTGGTTTAGGCAAAATAAATTGTTTGGTATCAAAATGTAAACAAGCTTGGTTTCTAAAGTTGTGAATAGATCATCTAAAATTATTTAAAAAGCTGCATGCAACACATTTTTATCATTTACTTTCGCAAACTCGACTAAATGTTGAATCATTTTTCAGATGAAAAAGAAAAAATACATTAAACATCAGAGCTACATGCTGCTATGCTTACTGTAAGAGATTGAAAGGTTCAATCTGGGAGTCAATTTAATAGCAATTTTATCATCAAATAATAATAATTATTCAATAAATTAACTTCTATGTTCTGAAGGAATTGGGATTTGGGCTGTAGCATCACCACTTTCTGTTTCAAACGAAATAACCAAACGTAGAGCTGTCAAAATATTCCCTCAACTTTTTAACCAGATGTTTCAAAACTTAATTGTTTTTTTTGTATAAGAGGAATTCTCTTGCTGCATTTGTTTAAAGGGACTAATTTAAATATAGAAATTCATTTTTAGACAAAATATTTAAATTATATGTAGGACAAATTCAATAATCAGTCATTTTAATTCTTAAGTTACTTTGCAAACAAAGTTTCCCTTGTTTCATTTGGTTTATCTACAGTTTCGGAATTTTATCAACCCAGCAATTATCCAGGTCCAATAAAACAGATTAACATGATGAAGTCATTCCTTGACAAAAGCATAAAATCAGCCGTTTCTGCTGAGAACCAGATATGTTCAATTACACCAGATGAAATCAGGAGTATTTGCCAAACTGACCAAATGAGCTTGATGACTTTGACTGAACTCTTTTACAAGCAACACGTGATAAAAATAGCGCACATGCTACAGCTCTGATAACCAACATGATGTCAGTACATGGTTTATGATATTTGTTCAGAGCATTCAATCCAGCCTGATGACAAGCCAGCAGAGCACAGGCTCATGTGTCATTCGGTGGCTCTGCTGATACCTGGAGCAGCGGTCGCTCCACGGCTTCAGTTCATGCAGAGGTTTCATTTGAACGTGTTTTTATTCTCACAACTTGAATGTGAATGAATGAAAATGAAAACTCATATCAGGACAGGTACAGATGAGTATAAGACAGTGACAGAGACTCTATCGAATAGCCTGCGTTGTTTTGTTTCCTCTGCAGCAACCAGAACCGATCTTCTTACCTCTCTCTCTCCCTAAATGTACATCTAATACTAAGGCAGGGATGAAGCGTTCACTTGAAATAAACACTTAAAGACACAGAAATCTCCCCACTGTCCCGTTAGCAGGTATTCCAGAGCTTTGGATCAGGCTCAGCAGGCCTGTCAAGCTTTGGAATACGCCAAACACTGAAGCCATGCGCACGCAGTCGAGATACTGTGCAAATAAAGATTAGTAACTACCGCTGCTGTATTAGAGTTTAAGGCAGAGTGTTAGGGGATGTTTACTTATTAGCTGAGATAGCTGCACCTGTCGAACCTGAACAAGCTGCACCTCTGTCGTTGAAATGAACAACTCGTGCTCCTTTACAAATTCCCCATAACATCTGTAATATTTGGGCGGAATTGCTCTAGACTGCAACACAGCATCAACGCACGGGCTTCTGCGTGGCTGCACCGCTTTACCCTCAGCGCTTTTTCCTACAATAATTACGCTGTCATTGTCTCTAACCGACTCGTGGCGACAGCTCATAAAATCTGCTTGTGACAGTCGACCATTTGAGCCACAGCCAAAAGGTCAGCCGACTGTTTCGTCGGTGTCAGCTGCTGTCTCCAGGGTCAATGACGAACGTTCAGTGTTAACTTTTAAGGAAACGTTTTAGGTAAACAACAATTCCATGACAGCAGGGTAAAAGACGTCGAAGCTGAAGAAGATTCCGAAACAGGTCCAAAACATACTGGACGGACTGGTCAGTGAAGCGTCATGAGTGGTTGATTAAACACACAAAATGACCTGTGAGACACTGGCATCCCTTGTGCTTTCTCACCTTACCGAGCTCAACTCAAAACATGTTACCACTAGTCACGTGTGTTTGTCGCCCTGTGGCTTGGCCATCACTGGACCACAACAGACTTTCCACAATTTCCAAGTCAGCGCTCAAGGACAAGTCAGTCAAGATCAATGCCTGAGAGACAACCCCCTAAACCAATGCTGTGTTTACTGCAGACAGCGAAAGGCCTATTAATAAATCTGTTGCAGACAGCCTAGCGGAAGTGGCCTGGGGGCTGTAAACTCAGTGTGGAAGAGGACGGATGAAGAGCAAAACAGAGAGGGATGGATGAGAGAAGGGGGCAGAAAAAGAAAGAGACAGAAACAAATGAAGATACATGGAAATGAAGAGGAGAGGAGGGAAGAGCAGAAGAGGAAAAAGGGTGTGTGTGTGTGTGTGGCGTAAACCATGGATGCTGGTTGATGGATGGAGCTAGGTTCTGAAAAGCCACAGCTGCCCCACTCTTCCTAGAAAAAGATCCACAAGGAAAAGTGGCAGTATGTGGTTCAAGCATCTCGCATCCTCGTACTATTTCTGACCGGCATGCTGCACGACGCGTCAGAATGTGCGCCGGTCCAAAGCGCCTCGGCAAAAAAAGTGGTAAACGAGAGCACATGTGTCTCCGTTATTAACTTTGTGCCTATATGTGTAATAAAAATGAAAAACGTGAAGGTTCTTTTTTTTTGTTTTGACTTTAATTAGCCTTGTAAATATCTGTATATGGGAGCGTGTGTGTCTGCATGTTCATATGTCTGTTTTCAATCAGCCTGTTACAGAGCAAAGCATCATTCTTCTACCAGTGGCGGCTGCCAAACTGAATGCGGGAAATGCATAGAGTGCAGTGTTTACTGTCTAGTGTGTAAAGAGTAATGTCGTGTGCATTTTTTTCAGATTTGATCCCAAATAAAATTTTACGTAAAAGCAAGAAAATTAAAGGTGTATGACCTAGAACACAAAACAAAAACTGCTCTGCTAATTTAAAGTCTGCCCACCTTTTGCTGAGCATCTTAGCAGAACTCAGGGTGAAGTATTTGTGAACGTTACAGGAATGGTGCCCGTAACAAGCAAGTAACCACTGTGCATCCAACTTTAGAGCATGAACAGCCTCCATATGCTACAAATGCCATCAGAACACAGGCAGGTCGGTACAGCATGAAGTGTAAACACTACAAGGGAACGAATCCGTGTTCTCATTCACACAGTAGTGCAGAACATCTGCCATCATGAGCTGGTGGTCACCTCGGTCCAAGTCGGCTCCAAACTATGTTTGTCGTAAAGGTCTATAATTCTTGTCATAAATTCTAACAACAATTTGGGCGACACACGAGTGTGATTTGATTTATCGCTTATGAATTAAGCAATTATGTCCTAAAACAGCGTTTATAGCAGCACAGTACAAGAAGAAATTGTATAAATACCATGAAACAAATGTCAGAGCTGGAGAAACAGAAGATCCCCAGCTATCAGATGACAGACATTTGTGTTTAATACTTTGTGAATATTATTTCTTTTACCTTTTCGAAATAAAATGTTGCCTAAAACTCACAAAGATATCACTAAAATCATATTTAGTTGGAAGAGAAATCAGGCCATAAAGTTGGTACTTGGTAGTTACTGCATCTTATCTGATCCCTGAACCGGGATCGGCTTCAGTGTGTGAAACCTTACACATCACATAATCCATAAAAGTCACTCTACACGGCCCGTGACACTGGACACACACGTGAGTACACAAAATGCGCCGCTACACAAACTGTCACTGTTCTGCTAGTAATCAAAATTTGCGAAGTGCTACGTTCCAGTCCCAAGTCTTCTCCTTCTTCTCCCGCTGTCTTGAGAATGCAACAAATAGTACAATCTTCTCGCAGCCTTTCAGTGAACAACATCCATTCTACCATGAACCCAGTGTCCCTTGTTCCTCTCCTGTGCACCGTCACCCGCCCCCATCCCGTCGCTGCCTCTAAAAGGTGAAGAAGTACAAAGAAAGGGATCAGAGCTTTTCCGATTCTTCCCTGGTTATTAACTACCGTTTGTCCCCCTCGGAGGGCTGTCCCTCCCATTAACCCAACTGATGCTCTTTTCTCATGGAAATCAGCCTGCTGTTGCCGCCGCCACCGCCACCATCTCTGCTGCCACTGCCACCGCTGCCCAGAGAAGTGCAAAGAATTGTGGGAGATTTTGCAGACCTCCCTCCAGCGCTCTCTCTCTCTCTCTCTCAAACGCACAAGCTCACACCGTGAGTTCGGGCACACTCGCACGCGTGCGCGCTCACCTACCATCCCACAAACATGGCATGTGTGCGAGCTCTGGCAGGCAAATGCATTAAGTCAATCACCAACATGAAACACGCTGCCCTCGACCACAGGGAGATGAAAGTAATGTAAGGCGATGCATGGAAGCTAATGAGAAGAAGCTGGCTCCGTGGAGCCTGGTGCTGGATATTTTGTGAGAGCAGAGCAGCTAAGTACGCTCGGGCTACAGAATAACATCTGGAAATAGAAGGATATTTTTCTGCATGTAAACTAATAAAGAAAATACAATAAATTGCTACGTTTGCGACCCAATTCCTGGATTGTCTGGTGCAAGTCTGCAAAAAACAAAACTTTTTGTGTGATGGTTTGAGAGAAATGAAACCTCCTGAAGTCTGTGGAGCAGATCCGTCGCCAACAGGGCGAAGGGCGCAGCAAACACCAACACATACGTCTCGACTTGCAACGCGACTGGCAGCAACAAAGGCATTGTCTCGTGACAAACGCACTTCCATTTCCTTATTGTGTAGCTGGAGGCCTTGATGGAACACGCTTGTCTCAGAAATCCTGCAGCTGAAAGTGCGATGGCTGCCTGCAGGGACGAAGTGGAGGGGAAAACCCAGCTTAGCTCGAAAGTTGATTGATGCGCAACTTTGATAAAGTTTGCTTTTGAGAAGTATGGGACAGCTTTGTCTAGTACAGTGATCACTCACAATTAACCTGCCTTATATTAAACCAGTAATTACAAAACACCATGGGACAACTAGCCAGTCAACACACAGACACTTTTACGCCTGCAAGTCGTTTTTCCAAACACAAATACCAAACAATCTCTACTTCCAGCTTGTCAGTTTGGAGGACTCGCTGTTTTTTAAGTCAATCAATAGTGTTGGATTGTTGGTCAGAAAGACATTTAAACATTTAGACTATTTAAAAAGTCTCATTCAGGGTTCTTTTCTCGCTTGTTAGCACTAAATGACTAGTGTCTCGTGTTATCTACGCGTGTATCACCTGTGCAGGACGTGTGTGGGTAGCTTTTAATGGCTGATGTGGCTGGGACAACATTTCACTGAAGTGTTTTCACGGTGCAGTTTCTGTGTTCAACTAGACATCAGATAAGGCCGGTGAAATAAGCTCACTGTAAAGTCCTGGTGGTGGCAGTGGTTTTTCACTTTATTAGTCCGCTTTGGCTACTTCAGCAGTTGTTTTGTGCTTCTTTCCACCTTCCTGATTGATTACAAATGTGTGAAGACGCCTACAGCCAAGCCAGCTATCAATAACAAGTGCATAAACTGAAGCCCCGTTTTCATGACCCGACCCCCCCCCCCCTGTTTTTTTTTTTTCTGGTGAGGTCTTGGTTGTTATTTATCCGCTTCCAAGGAAAAGCAAACACACACACACACACACAAGCGCGTACACACACACTCACACAGGCAAGAGATACAAACCAAATCAGCCACAAACATGACTTAAGCCGTGTAGATAACCCGTGAAGAGGCCGAATGTGCATGGAGTCAGCAACAATGGCTGCAAGGTTTCAGGGGACGACTGAATTATCAGTCACCAAACTCCTCGTTTGGAAGAGTAACACTTTCAACGCGACAGCAACTTTGATCCTAGTTTTCTCAAACTAACACACAGCTCGGGACGTTTCCTTCTATCACCTCTCCTCTGCAGCGACATGCCACACTTGATAAATATTCGGAAATTGCTCAAAACTCACCAGATCGCCGAAAACTTGCAAAGAACATCAAACGTCAACAGCGAGGGGCCGCCGGACAAAGTGCACCGAGTTTAACAACTTCACAGTTTCGCATTTGCAACATATTTATCGAGCAAAGACGCGAAAAAAAAATAGTTTTTAAAAAAAAACGCGGCGGAGGCGACCGCGCAATTAAAAATTAAAAATCCTGCTCGGATCGCTCCAAGCAGCCGCAACAAAAAAAAAAACAGCCAAATTACGCAAAGTCCGATTCATTCGCGATCACGTTTAACTATAACAATTCAAGTGTCGCTCGCATCGATGTCAGTGAGCCCGATCCGGATAGAAAGTCGTTTAAAAGGCACACATGCACACACCAGGACGTGCAGCCACAGTATGAAGTCTTACAGGAAAAAAAAAAGCGAGCAGTTTACCCACCAAAAAGTTTCCAGCACTGCATTAGTCAATTTCACATGGATCCCCGGTAACCTTCCATCCCGGAGCAGAATCCCACCGTGGGAGAACCCACGCCACCGCTCCTCGCTCTTTTCTCCTCTCGATCAGTTGTTTTATTATTTTTTCCGATTTTTTTCAATAATTTTTCTATATTCGCGGCCTGAGAGTGTGTACGGCTCTCCTCAGGCTGCAGCGGAGTTATGGGGCGGTAAGCATTGTGGGAGTGTGACGTCAGGCCACTTTCACAAACTTTTTTTTTTTTTTTTTTTTTTTTTTTTTTTGCAACCAGGGACAGCTTACTGGTTTCCAGCAGCCTGCAGCCAGTTCTCCCAGTCACAGGCAACAGATTTACTTAGTACACCTGCAGTGTATGTAGCTTATGCATTCTATAAGCTTCTTAAGCTTATGAAAATAAAAATAAAAACATAACGAGTTGCACACGCGACACATTTTTTATGCATATAGTCCATAACCTGTACTTTTTTTTTTTACATTTAGCAATGATTTAGCGCAGCGTTGTGTACAATTTAATGCGTTTTTTATGCTTATTGCAGTTACAGCCTTGTAATAGCAGGTTGCAATCAAACAGAATTAAAAGTTACAGGGGCTGTTTTTTTTTATTATTTTCTTTTTTGTCGTCACATAATGCAGCGTGAGCAATGCAGATTGTCTGAATATCATCTTGATAAATTGAATATTTGCAGCCATTAACAGCTCATTTTGAATCAACTTAAAAGAAAAATGAAGTCGCCAGAGGAATCAGAGCATTTTCACCAATCACGTCAACTCCACAGACGTTTTGACAACACAAAGAGACACAGGCTCATATCAGCAAATCCATCTGGGTTGTTTTTTGTTTTGTTTTTTTCATGTATTTGAGCAACTTTGACCGTGTGCACAACTATAATAAGACATATAAAATAAGAAAAAAATAAATGTTGTTTCATTAATTGATTACATAAAATATACACTGATTCGTGCAGTTTGTTGTTGTTGTTGTTGTTGTGTCGACATGTTACAACACAGGAATAGAAAACGAGCGGCTTTTTCAGTCAGTCAGCAGAAATGTGCTCGCTCCGGGTCCCCACGTGTTAAGGGCTACTGGTGCTGCTGGTGGTCCCGTGTCTCCCACCTTGTGCCTTTTTTTCTCTCCCCACTAAAGGGTGGGGGGAGAATTACTTCCAGGGCACATCAACTCGTTTCCTCATCGCCCCCCACAACCCACCCCAGCACCTCCTCGTAGCCCCTCCACAGGCTCCCAACAGCCCCACCGAGCCCGCAGGGTGAATGTGTTTTTGCAGAGAGAGCGAGTATGGGGGGTGGGGGAGCAAGAGTCTTCAATAATGCTGCATTCAAGAGCTGCCTGTTTGCACATATTTTATATGTATAGAAAATAGTTTGGCTCTGTGGATTTTCGTGCTGGTGGTGATAACAGTAACTGTTTATGGAACAAAACCATAATAAACATATGAAAACCGACGATTTATTTCATTTATCTTTTTTGCATGTGACTTGTACCAAACAGGCGAGTTCATGCTGCGTAAAAGCCATCATGTTTTTAAATTCATTAACTATTATCATCTGTTAAAATCCTCCTTTATGTGCCTTGATTCTGAATTTTATATATGGATACGGGATATATATGTTATTTCTATTTTTTGAATCAATCGCCGGCTCGAAAATGCGACATTTCCGATCGAACATGAAAGCACCAAAAGCCTTTTGGCGTGTTCAATACAGAGGAGAGGGGCAGAGAATGCCTGTTGTTCAGGGGGGAGGGGGATGCCTTCAAAACCACAGGCTTACCTGTTGCTGCAGTCTGGCGAAAATAGACCTTGAGAGAAGCTTCGCTTTTTAAATACAGAGGACAGTGTGAGGACAGAGATAAACCTGGACCTGGAGCCTGCAGGTAGAACTTTTGTCGTCCACTGTGTCGGGCTACAGTTTGGTCTGACTAGAGGAGAACATTAATGCTAAATTAAATTGCATTAAATAACTGCAGATCCATGTTCAGATGTCGTTTTTAACACTTTTTTTGTATTAAGTAAATCCATAAATTATTCTTAAAGGCATATTCTGAAGTTTGTTATTTGTTTATTAATTTTTAGGAAAATAATAAACTATTTAAACCAGTTTCAGAAGGTCCAGAATTAAACAACAGCATAAGCAAAAATAATAAACACCACCAATTCTGTTTATCAGTACACATTTATCACACTTCTTTCCCATTTTGGCAATGTGACATCAACAGACCATTGCAAATGTTTATTTAAATAGATTTATTGTTTACATTTTTTTTACATATTCGACTTACTTGTGTTTTTATTACTATTTCTACCTCTAACAAAATGTAAGAGTTTATTTACCTGCAACAATGTAAAAATTAATTTTTTTCATGTTTCCCACACTTTCCTACAGTTGTATTTGAAATAATTACTGTTAATAAAAATTCCTGTGAGTTTAAAACATATTCAACCCAGATAGTTCACATTTTGTTTCTTGCCGCCTGTCAGTGTCATTTAATGATCCATGCCTGATACCATGGCTTTACTGCCGTGTTCACAGGGTGAGGATGAGGTTTTGCTAGAAAATCATCTCTTCAGGCTGATTTTGTGTGATGCAGCTGTTCTGCTTATTTGTTCCTGCGGCTTTTCATGTAAGGATGCTGTAAAACAAACAGGCACTGGACAGGAATAGCAGCTAGGAAACAGAGGGTTTGAAGATGGATGAGGTGAAGCGATTTCCCAGCATAATGAGGGAATCTTCTTTCATTATGCCAGTGTTTGTTTATTTGGATTACGGCGGTCAGGGTTTGATTATAGCTGCACGGTGGTCTGTTATTTAGAGCTGCGGACTGATTTTTAAGTGTCTTGTGAAACGCCACATCGTGCTGTGGCACAGACTTCCTCTGATTCCTCTCAGTGTGTCTCTCATCTCTTCAGACCATCGAGGAAACCCTCTCACATGCAGAAACCAGAACAGCCACTGCCCTGCATGTTTCTAGCTACCACACACGTAATCAGTCCTGACTATGCACTGGAAGGGACACCAAAGCCCAGACTTTTAGAAGTTATCTCAGAAGAAAGCAATGGGCTTCCTTAAATAAAGCCTTCATCAGACATTGAGCAGAAACATCTGTGTCTGTTTACGTCGGCCAGGTCTAACAGTAGTCCCATCTCTAACTGTTCCTCTGGTGTCATCCCCAATTACCCCTCGTTTTTTTGAAGCCCCTTTACTTCACAGGTCTTCTTCCAACACCATCACACACACACCCACACACTCAGGCACTTTCCAGTTCCATCAACACAAACCCAAGAGATCCAAAATCAGCATTAGGGAACAGAATAGCAATTAGTAAACATCTGGAGAGTATTTCCTCACCATCAGACTAACCAGCAATCCTTTTCTTTCATAGCTGTGGCGTGGTGGGAAATGACTCTTTATGAGCTGTGTTTAAAACAGATGGGCAGTTTACATTAACAGAGATGGACGATAAACAGCTTCGAAAGGTTAGAGGGAAGCTGGGACACGAAGACGAAGACACCATCCGTTCCAGATGCAGACATGGCACTGACGCCAGCTGTGGATGCGCGTTAGTCCCCTAATGCAAAAATATCAGGATGATACTAAATCCAATCTGTTGTGGGGTGAAACTGCTCAAGAATCACAGGTTCTAGTAATATTTGAGCGCGATTCTATTAATACTCACAGTCACATTTGAGCCAGTTCGTGTTTGTAAAGTCTGATTAGTCAGTGTAATCCTGGAACAAAACTCCACATGTCAATACCTGTGCTGATGATGTCAAAAACCCGGTGGTGCTGCCCTGACAGATAGCTGACCGTCAAATCTTCTGCGTATCGTGTAACCACTGAGCATCTGGCGTGTGGTGATTCTGGGGCTGCAGGGTTTAAGGTGGGGAAGTCCGTCACAGCTGGGACTGACTTCTCTGCTCTGAGGTGAGCTATCAGGTGGCAGACAGCCTGCAGACGGTTGATAAGCTGAAGGGTGGAACTCGGATCGTCCCGTCCAGCTCCTGCGCACGTGCTCGCCACCGACGAGGAGTGATTAGGCTGTTTTATTTTATGTCATTCACGTTCATATTGAGACTGCGTGAACCCGGGAGCAAAACTGGCACCTGAGTTAAATCTTTAAATAAAGGTCAAACTATACGCTCTGTCATGTTTATTACAAGAGTGGTAGCTTAAGACGAAAAATAAATCATATAATATATATGATACATATAATATAATAATAAACATTATTATTACCAGGGTTTCACAAGTTTTCCTACTTTCTAAATTTAGGCAGAATGAATATGGTTTGTTCTGTTTAGTGGAAAAAGAAAATATTATTTTAATTTCATTATTTTCGTTAGGCCTCAGTAGAAAGTAATCTTCAACCTACATCAACAACTGAATGAATGAATGAAAACTGGAATATTTTACTTTATTTTTTTGAGTATGTCTCATATTTAAATAAACCCTCTCAGGTGACTCTTTTAAAAGAGCTTTAGCAGAATGTATGATCCAGCTTTGTTGTTTTGTGATTGTTAGATTCACACTTTTCTCCCAAACAGGTGACAACTAAATACTTTCTTACTTTTATAATGATTTTAAATGTGTCTTAAATGTAGAAAACTTTTCTTTGGACACAGTTATGGTTTTTATATATAACTTTAATATTAAACTTTTTTATCCACATGCTGAAGAACGATGCTGGGGACTGAAAGACAGTGAGCGAAAACTCAAACTAAAAATAGGGATTGTGTCAACAGAGCTTTGTTTCCTTAGTATCTCTGAATCCAAATAGATCTTCTGAGCCAAATGAGTTTTATTATAACAGACATAATGTTTATCCACGTAACTAGGGCATATTTCTGCCAAACAGAGATCCAAGCTAAGAGGAGAACTAAAAATGGGCATTTTGTTAGGCTTCTGTGTTCTTTCCTAAATTGGCTAATAAACAAATCCACAACCAAAACACATTCCGTTAACCTTCGTATTTAGTTTATCAGCTCTGACAAGAGAAAAACAACTAAAAGTGTAATTTTCTCAACTAAATTGTGTACTTTTTCCAACTTCTAACTCTTAAATGCTCTCTTTAATTTCTGTTTTTTTTTTCCTTCATGACCTCTTTTATTTTCCTTTGCCTGTTTAGCAGAAAGGCCTCATTTTAGGGGGATTTAACATGAACTTAGCAGTAAATCATTCAAGTCTCCTCACGCTGAAGGTAGGAAATTACGCCACACGTACGAGTCATGGCCTTCAGCTCAATTGAACTCCAGCTTGTCAGAAACGACACCAGAAAGGTCAACTGGAGGCGGGTTGTTTGATGCTGACTACCTTATTTCCCTCTTCTGAAAGGCCACAGGCTGAGCGTTAAGGCCTCTTATTCTGCAAGAGGCAAAGGTTAAGGCACAGAGGGAGAAAGAAGGAAACACAAGTGGCTTATGCGTATCTGTAAGCCAGATATTAAAATGAACATCACCTTCCTCCTCTGAAAACTCAACGTGAGTGTCTGAGGAACTTAACAAAGGGGAAATGAAATTGTTAGAACAGGGCAGCAGGTCAGATATGTTCAAAACACAGCGTGCCGAATCATAACGCATAGTTCATGTATCCATCAATTCATCTGAAGATCCTCTCTCTCTTTCTCCTTCTCCGGCTGTGAGTTGTGGTTCTTTGCATTGTTATCGTTGCTGTCATCGCTGACAATGAGAAACAGTGTGTGTTCAAGGGATGGGGGAGGAGCAGACACAGATAACGACACAGGAAAAGAGGCAAGGAGCAGCCAGCTGTCGAGCATCAGAGAAAAGAAAAAACGAGAGTGATCGAACACAAAGAGAGAAAGAACGTTAAACTAGGTTGGCTGAGCTGGAGGATTAAGAGTCTTTAAAAGCACAGGCCTGCGTTAAAAAAAATCAAACCCAAAAAAGACACATCTCAAGCTCCTGGCTGTGAAGAATTGTGGATTTTGGTTCAAACACAGGCAAGGCAGATTTGAACTGTGTGCAGATCATATCAGCCGTGTGTCTCCTTAATGTGACACATTCAAGACATTATCAGTTAATCCAGCCATAACACAGCACACAGGCTCTGGGCATGTTGAGTGCACATGTGAACATCCAATGACGGAACGCTGCTCCTCACTTCGTGATTTTCACCACGGGAATCCAAGGCAACGTGGAACAGACCAATGCAGCTTTTCTTTTGCCCCATTATACTTCTCCACCACTGCTGTTTATGTGCAGGAATGATCAGAAGACAACACAATGCTGCTGAGTAACTGTGTGATCCTTATCACTGCATCATGAGGGACACGACTCACCCTGCATATGAACTGTTTACCTTCCTCCCCTCAGGTGGGAGGCTGCGCAGCATCCAGGCCAGAACAAAAAGACTGAAAGACAGCTTCTACCCTGATGCTGCACGTACTGTAAATACTGTCACACACCACATGCTGCTGTTACAAAAATTCTGACTACATCTGTTGAAAGTAGGATCACTGATGTCCTCAAAATTATTAATGTCATCTAGGATTATAAATGTCCTATGCATGTTGTGTCTATTGTTTTAATGTTTATCAAATTCAAAGTCTAAGTCTTATTTTTAATGTTCATTACCGTGTGACGATTTTATTGTGAATTTTATTCATGTATTTATTAATTAGTGAGTATTAGTCTTACAATACCGAGATCTTGAGTACAATATTTCGTTCTACGTGGTTCATGCTGGAATGACAATAAAGAATCCTTGACCCTTTTCCTTTCAAGTTTTATTTATTTATTTGCTGATAGTAACAGTGCCTGTAACATTAGGTACAACCAGGCTAGGATTCGTTTGGTTGCAAAACATAAACGAACACCTTACAGAGGCAAAATAAACTGAGGCATAATGTCACATACTCATTCTTACTCATGCAGTTTTGTTATTTAGATTTTAGTTTCTACTGTAACCTCCAAATATCAAAAGTCAAATATTTGTTAAATTATTAAAATTCTTGCATTTATGAGCAGTGTATTTTATTTGTATTTTTTATTTGCCTAATAACACATTTTGCTTAGCCTAACGTTCATTCCTTATTTTTGGTCAGTAACGTTTAATGCTGTAGTTAAATAAGGAGCCAACTTTAAGCCTTTGTGTAGATAAAACAACAGCAGTAGGTGCTGAATGACTGGTTGAAGAAGAAGCCTAATGTTTTTAGCAGACATTTAAGGAAATGGGCCCTGACACGCGTAACACAATGCTTCCGCTACGATAGGTGGCGGTAAACATCAGATTGAGTGCAGTGACGTAGAAAACGAAGAAGACATTGGTACAAAGCGCGGTGTATGCTGGGAAGTAAATGGCACAATGGCGGTGGAACAACAAACACTTCAAGCTTTTACATTAATATGCTTAGGTCTTTCAGTTCTGCTTCAAAGTTTTGGGACTATTGCCGAAGAACTGAAGTGGGATGAGAATGGCTACGTGTTGTACTGCCCGTGCATGGGTAATTAGCTGTTGGTAGCTGCTAATTAGATTGTAGCGAATCCAAAACTTAACTAAGTTTTGAGTGGAGTCAGAAGACAAGATAGAGGCACATTTCGATTAAATATGAAGCCATACAACATGTACGAGTCACCAGATTCACATACTGCGTATGTCAATGGCAATTACAAATCCGAGAACAGTTTTCTTGCGTAAAACTCTTTCTCTTTTAAAGTAAAAACCAAATGTGACGTCTCGAAAAACTAACTGCAATGGAGATTGTTCAAACTTCGGAAACGTTAGATGTTTTGTACGTGGAGCGGATTCCCGATGTTTCATCCAGGGTGTTAGAAGCGTCTCAGGGGAAAATCCGACAAGGGTTTCTACAGGTTTTAATACCTTCTGGCTTTTTTCGAACTTCTCAGATTCATTCAGTTTTGAAGAAACTGGTCATTGTCTCAGTATTCCGACTATATACAAATATAATAATCATTATTATTAAATGTATAGGTGGACCATACACTTGAATTTTTTGACGAAAATTATTACAGACGGTGTAAAATGTAAGTTTTTATTGTTCAGGTCGGTTCGGGAACCAGGCAGATCACTTCCTGGGCTCTCTGGCCTTTGCAAAGATGTTGAACCGAACCCTGGCAGTACCTCCATGGATTGTTTACCGCCATCACACACCCCCTTACACCAATGTAGGTACAGTCTAAAACATCTAGTGTCAATATGACTAAAACTCCAAAGGGGACATTTACAGTATTAAGAAAATGTTACATTTGCGTGTAAGTAATGGATGTAATTAAGTGGACTTGAATTGATTTATGCTCTTTCTTAACTTCAGTGGCATTTCTACTCTTTCTAAACTTTTTTGGTATCATATCTTGTATTTTCTATTTTATCTCATTCCTCTGTAGAGCATGAATGTGCAGCACTTTTATTTAGTTTTTTCATTATTTTAAACAGAAATGTTGTAGGTTTTCTATCTCACATACAACATCCTGCTGCAGGAAATGTTTAGTAGGCCACGTAACTGAGAATAGACCTTTTGGAAATACACTATCCTGCTGTTTTGCAACATTCACTGAACACTACAGCAGTTGGGTATTTTTGGAAATTGCCATTTTTTAAGAATCAAAATTCATCATCTGTTAGTGTCACATCTTAAGGAAGTAATCAACTTGAGACTGAGAACCACAGACAGAGTCAAGAAGTTAGAGACGTCTAAAGTCATGTTGCGCTATCAATGCTGTAATAAATTAATTTATTTCTATTCTTCTCAGGTTCATGTTCCCTACAGTGAGTTCTTCCAGTTGGAGGCCTTATCTGGTTACCATCGTGTGATCAGTTTGGAGGATTTTATGGTGAAATTGGCTCCCAAATACTGGCCACCAGGACAGAGGAATGCTTACTGCTTTGAGACTGCAGCACAGCGCAGTGCAGACAAGAGAACTTGCCCTATGAAGGCAAGCGACTAGGGGAACATATTATCTATTTAAAGAGTACCAATTACCCATGGACAGGGTGTAAAATGATGCCCCCTGGTGGCAGCATTTCACCACTAAATTTTTTTAGTATAGACATTCACAAGTCACATAATTACACATTCAGGGTTAATGTTTTATTTCTGTGACCTAGATGAATGTCTCTTTTAGGACGGGAACCCTTTTGGCCCATTCTGGCAGTATGTTGATGTGGAATTTGACAAGTCAATCCTTTTTAGTGGAATTTCTTTTAGTGCCTACAACCAGCCTCACTGGATGAAAAAGTGAGTACATGTTTGAGGGCCTCTTCTGAGCTTTCCAGTTTCCATTGATTATTAATGACATAGTGTCTTCCTTAAAGTGGTTCAGTATGCAGTTTCTCTTCATAGGTTCCCTCCTTCTGAGCACCCTGTCCTGGCACTGCCAGGGGCTCCTGCCCAGTTCCCAGTCCTAGAAGAACATGTGGGCCTGCAGCGCTATGTGGTGTGGTCAAACAAGATGGTGAAAGAGGGAGAAGAGCACATTGCTACATTGCTGACCAGACCATATATTGGTATTCACCTGAGGATTGGAATCGACTGGGTGAGATGTGGTTGATAGTGTATGAATTAAGGCCTGAATATGAGTTGTTTTGTCTCCTTTTTCATGTTCCATTTTCTCATTCATTGCAGCACATATATCATGTGCACATATGCTAATAGCTTTGACAATGTGACTTTATATTGCTTTACTTTTTACACATTTCACTGCATTGTAAATTTGATTTGTCAAACTATAAACATGAACAAACCTAAATTTAAAAAAGTATTGGTACCTTTAATTTGATACTTTGTAAAAGCCTGTTTGGCAGCAATAACCGCTCCAGATCTTCTGTGCAAGAATTTCACACCTAGATTTGGGAAGTTTATCTAATTTTTTCTGGTAAATCATTTGGCGCTTTGGGTTACCACTGTAGGAAAGGCAGAGACTTGACCTGAAACCTGTCCAACATTATCTTACCTGCCTCAATAAGTCATGAAGCAACTTTAGTTCACATTACAATTATTATGTAAGACAGAGGGCAGATGACGAATGGCAGACTTTGGGCAACATCGTCTTGTCACCCTGCAGAATTGTGCTGTTATTCTGAGTAGATTTTCATCTACTAAACATTTCTTTATCATCCACTTAACTAGCAAAATGCATGCAAACTCCTGAAGAATGGTGATACAGGGCCACACTTCATGGCCTCTCCTCAGTGTGTTGGCTACAGCCGTCAGGCAGCCCTTCCTCTCACGATGACCATGTGCCTTCCAGACCTGGCAGAGATTTTGAGGGCTGTCAAACTGTGGGTGAAGAAGACCTCTGCCCGCTCTGTCTACATTGCCACTGACTCAGAATCCCACAGTAAGGATATTGAAAAACTCTTCAAAGGCAAGGTTGGTATATAATGTCACAAAATTGAATCTTAAATTCTGTCTTTGTTTTGTGCTTGTGTTATGGTTTATTTGTATGTTTCTTTGTGGCTTCTACAGGTAAAAGTGGTCAATCTTCAACCAGACTCAGCCCAAATGGACCTATATATCTTAGGCAGAGCTGACCACTTCATTGGCAACTGCGTCTCATCGTTTTCCGCTTTTGTGAAGAGGGAACGGGACATCCATGGTCTTCCGTCGTCCTTCTTTGGCATGGACAAGCCTGGCAAAATAAAAACCAAGGAAGAACTGTGAGCAGAGTACAAGTGTCAGATGGTCACCCTCTAAATACTAATGCTGGATGACTGTCATGAGGGAAAACAGCGAGCATGTGAAAGGCAGAGATTATGCTTGAACAAGCAGGCAATTTAAAAATGGGAATTTATCCGCTAATTGAGGAAAGATTTATTAAATAGGATAAAGAGCATCTGTACTGTAATATTCAAGAAATGTTATGACATGCAAACTGCTGCTACAATGAAACACTATACTTTTGTCTGTGTCCTACTTGAAAATTCATTATTTACTAAATACAGTTTAGTACGATACAGCCATGTTTTGCACTGCAAACATGTTTTGCAATCCAGACATGTTTTCAAGGCTTCCAGTGACCTCATTGGCCCTTGAAAAGACTGACTGCAGTATTAGTGCTCATGTTCTCACTTTCTCCTTTACCCTCTTCCTCTCCCAACGTTTCCATCCCTGCATTTCCTTGCTGCTTGGTCTTTTCTTTCCTCTCCGTCTTCCATTCCATGGAGCACAAAGTAACTGATCCTCCTGTACATACTAATTATAGGCAGGGGAAAAAGAGACAGAGTCTTTCCACCTCTCAGTTTACCGGGCCCAAAACGACAAGATGTTTGGAACCCTGGTGTGAATGTGACGCACACAGTATGTTTATTTAGTAAATGAATTAAGGAGGCAAAATGTGATGTGCAGAGACTGAACTGATGAAATGCACATGGGAATGTGTTAATTGAAGTGGAAGTAGTCAAATGTTATTTTATTATTATTTTTTTTTACCAATAAAACACACTGACTTTAAAATAAACACGAGCCTCATCCTGTTTACATCCTTCACTAAGCTTAGCTGTGAGTACAGTTGAATCAGCTGATACATTAAGCTATGCTGGGCAAGCCCGAGTTGGTTGCCAGATAAATCCGAATACTTTCCTTTTAATAAAGATCAGCATCCCTGTGACGTCGTTGTTCACCCTTGATACTAAATATCATTTAACTTGTTTGTGGCGGTACATTTAATTGCCATATATGTTCATACATCACCAATATTCTTGTGGGTTAGTTTGATGTTTAACAACTACGTCTTTTGGTGGATGCGAGCGTGAGTCTGGCAACTATGCCCGGAACGTTACTGGGATGAGCATCGGCTAAAGGCTGACTGGGAGTTCTGGACTAGCTAGCGTTCGCTACAGGTATACGTTGAGCATCATTTGTGTGTATGTTAAACATCGGGCATGTGCGGCATTAGTTTTACGGCGATTGTGAGCGACGAGGGGTTTGTTTCTGTGCGGCGATCTGTTGAATCCTTGCATGTCCTCGCTGCTAGCGTTAGCCAGGTAATGCTAACAGACTTGTAGCTTAGGTTACCAGTGTGTTTGCTGTTGCTAGGCCGGTTCGTCTTGGGTTGCGTTTTGCAGAAGCTAACGTTACTTAGCTGACCCGACACTTGGAAAATCTGTGCTGACATCAGTTAAACAGACGAGGAGATAAAAACGTGTTTGCTGACGTGCTACGGCTGATACTTCATAATCTGAAATACCAGATGTGTTACCTTTAGCATTAACGGACAAGCTACATGTAGTTAGCCTAATTAGATTAACAGTACTTGGCACCGGTTAACCGCTAACAGAGAAGCGTAAAAATATGCGGAAGTCTGGCAATTTAAGTGACTCAATTTCACCTCATCACCTCAGTATGTTAATTTAATAAGGAAGACAAAGATCAATCTGTCACATTCTGCATTGTGACAAGTGAGTATATTAGTTAAGCTACTAAAAAGTTGGTTTTACACAATTGACCCCGCTCTGTCGTCTCCTGCAGGTTCTGATGAGGGCCTTTCATTTGCTAAACTGCTCCTGAAACTTCAGTTTGAAGAGAGAAGACACATCGTGCCAAGCCTTGGGTTGGCAGCTGCTCCTCACCATGTCCAAGAGCAAGAGTTCAGAGACGGTCAAGGTGGTGGTGCGTTGTCGCCCTATGAATGAGAAGGAACGGGCGGCCAAGTTTGAAAGGGTAGTGTCTGTCGACGTAAAACTGGGCCAAATCATTGTCCGGAACCCCAGAGAAGCCTCAGCTAGTGAACTCCGCAAAGTCTTCACTTTTGATTCTGTCTACGATTGGAACTCTAAACAAATAGATCTGTATGATGAGACCTTCCGACCCCTGGTGGATTCCGTTCTCCTCGGATTTAATGGAACCATCTTTGCTTATGGGCAGACAGGAACAGGGAAGACGTACACTATGGAAGGAGTGAGAAATGATCCGGAGAGAAGAGGGGTGATTCCTAACTCCTTTGAGCACATTTTCACACACATTTCACGTTCTCAGAACCAGCAGTACCTGGTCAGGGCATCATATCTAGAAATTTACCAAGAGGAGATTAGAGACTTACTATCCAGGGACCAATCACGGCGTCTTGAGCTCAGGGAGAGACCTGACACAGGTATATATGTCAAAGATCTTTCATCATTTGTCACCAAGAGCGTGAGGGAAATCGAACATGTCATGAATGTGGGCAATCAGAATCGTTCAGTGGGTGCCACTAACATGAATGAACACAGTTCTCGATCACACGCCATATTTGTCATCACTGTTGAGTGCAGCGAGTTGGGTGTGGATGGGGAGAACCATATCAGGGTGGGCAAACTGAACCTGGTAGATCTAGCTGGCAGTGAAAGACAGACTAAAACTGGAGCTCAGGGCGAGAGACTTAAAGAAGCCACAAAGATCAATCTGTCCCTTTCTGCTCTGGGGAATGTCATATCAGCTCTGGTGGATGGCCGGAGCAGCCACATCCCTTACAGAGACTCAAAACTCACCCGACTTCTGCAGGACTCTTTGGGGGGCAACGCCCGCACTGTCATGGTGGCAAATATTGGACCAGCATCATATAATGTTGAGGAGACCTTGACGACACTCCGCTACTCCAACAGAGCTAAGAATATCAAGAACAAACCACGCATCAATGAGGATCCAAAGGATGCCCTGCTAAGGGAGTTTCAGGAAGAGATTGCAAGGCTGAAGGCACAGCTGCAAAAGCGCTCTGGAAAAAAGAAACGAAGGAGGCAGAGAAGAAGGCCTGGCGAAGGAAGTGATGGTGAGGATCTGGAAGACGGAGAAACGGAGGACGACGATGAAGACGGAGATGACAGAGCAGATTACTGGCGAGAGCAGCAGGAGAAGCTGGAGAGTGAGAGGAGGGCTATAATGGAAGATCACAGTCTGGTGGCTGAGGACAAAGCTCGACTGCTTAAAGAGAAGGAAAAGAAAATGGAAGACGTGAAAAAGGAGAAGGAAGCTGGAGAGATGCTTGCAGCCAAAGTTAAGGTAAGTAGTTCAGTTCATTGTTATGCTGAAATGCATTTTACTTATCCTAAAATGGAGTTGGGTATTCGTATCGCATTTTCGTTTTGTGTTCAGGCAATGGAGAGTAAGCTCCTAGTTGGGGGGAAGAACATTGTCGATCACACCAATGAGCAGCAGAGGATGCTGGAGCTGAAGAGGCAGGAAATCGCAGAACAGGTAAGGAACCATCAGAAAACAAACCTTTCCCCTAGTTACACTCCTTGTATGATTGTTACAGGATCCTTGTTGACACAGTTTCTCCATATCTGCAGTATTTATTACAAAGTACAGGACACTGCCCTCCTGTGACTTCTCTTGTTTAACTTACATGTGTTTTGACAACAGTACTGACATTTTGCGTTGGGTCTGAGTTGAAGCCTAGATTGTGTTCACCATGTTGTTTTCTTGCAGAGCCTGTACTATTCTTTACTTGACTGATCCTTTCGCTCACTATGTAGGTTCATTACGCACTCAGAGCTCTGTGGTTACAGCGTTACATGGGTTGTTATGTGTTTGTGTGTGCTTTCAGAAACGACGAGAGCGAGAGATGCAGCAGCAGATGGATAGCCGCGACGAGGAGACGCTAGAGCTGAAAGAGACCTACAGTTCTTTACAGCAGGAGGTCGACATCAAAACCAAGAAACTGAAAAAGGTAGTAGCCCCAGATTTGAATAGGATGGTTATTGACTGTCCCCAGCTTTGTTTGCTATATTTACTGAATATTTCTCAAAAACTCAAGCCTTTTTATTATGGTAATCCTTGTTTCTTTTTGCACTCTAGCTGTTTGCCAAGCTGCAGGCAGTCAAGGCAGAAATCCATGACATTCAGGAGGAACACATCAATGAGCGGCAGGAGCTGGAACAGATTCAAAATGAGCTCACCAGGGACCTCAAACTCAAGTATGGAGCCTTCATATCTCACAGACAGGAAGATATTAATTATTAATTAATGTGAAGTTAATGAGCTATGTCCTCTCTGAACCACGACATTAAGTCAGCATACTTCATGCTTTAGTGTAATGAAGAACGAGTCAGGAGACTACAATGCATTTGTCTTTGTATGTTTTTTGCATTTATACTCGCTCTGTTTCTGTCTAATTCCTTGTCTTCTGCTTCAGGCATCTGATCATTGAGAACTTCATCCCCTTGGAGGAGAAGAACAAAATAGTGAACAGGGCTTTCTTAGATGAGGAAGACGAGTACTGGAAATTGAAGCCTATAACGCGTATAGAGGAGTAAGTATGTAGTGAACTGAAGCCACTCTAAAAGATAGCAAGCGTTAATGGAATCTTTAGTGGTTCGTTAAAGAGTGTGCATTGCCTTTATTTCTGCTTTTACAATTTGACACATAATTGCATCCATCAATCTTCAGCTGTATTATCCAGGGCCAGGTCACAGGATACAAGTACATTACCTCTGTCCCTTTGGTCCCCAAGTTACACAAGTTATCCTAATCCCTACCACACAGAAATAAAGTAGACTCTTTCCATAGAGCACACGTTTTTTTTATTGCAATGTAAGTTTCAACACTTTGTTCCTCTATGACGACAGACCAGGACATTGCTGTATTGTGTGAGACTTCGGGGGGGGAAAAGGATGTGAAACAACAAATGTCTTCATGTTGCTTCCTCTGGTCTGCATCAGTGACCAACAGATGATGACCAGGCCTTTGTCTGCAGTCGGCTACAGGAGGCCCCTCAGTCAACATGCTCGCATGGCCCTTATGATAAAACCTGACACGAGATACAAAGTAAGCAGTGCTTCCGTTACGGTTAATGGTCTGTGCAGATAATTCCTGTTTCGCTTTTTGTCTTCCCATTCAGGAACTAGGTTTTAAGGTATATGGTTCATAAACTGTAAAATGTTTTGAAACTTTTACAAATCACTATAATTATTTCTGTTGATAGTGTTTTTACATTATGAAAACACATGTTAACACACCTCAAATGATTTATGTGTCTCAGATGAGCATGTTACTGTCTGGTCTCCTCAGGCTGAAAACATCCTGATGCTGGACATGGATCTGCCGGCTCGGACCACTAAAGAGTATCAGGAGCCAGTTATCGCCCCAAAGGTGGCGGCAGCTCTGGAGGACGCCCTCAGAGATGAGGATGAAATTCAGGTCGATGCCTCGACCTTCCACAGCAACTTGGGACCAACACCACCAGCCAGTGCCAGTGGCAGCCTCAAGAAACCAAAGTCTGGGTAAGGAAACCTGGTCCTGTACTGTGTGCAGTGTAGCGTGTCCATTAAAAAAAAAATCTATTAAACCTCTGACTACAATCTTCTGTTTTGTTAACTCAGCCGACCAAGAACAGGTAAGAAGTCGAGCACCCCGACCTCTCCTTTCAGCCCCTCAAGTCCAGGATCTCCTCTTTACCCACAATGCCGCGGCCTGGTCCCCAAGTGACAACTTCTACCACTGCTGTTTCTACCACAGACCTCTTTCGTGCACCTTTTCACTTTGAGACTCGATAAGAGTTTCAATCAGTTTTTTTTTTTTTTTTTTTTTTTGTCTACACTACAACGTGACTAAAAGTAAAGCATTTAACACTAATGCTGCTTTGTAGGTTCTAACTGTAACACAACGAAGTGTTTTCACAAGATGTTTATTTGGAGATTTTAAACTTATTCAAATTCAGTATGACTCAGCACCAGAACCCCCCCCCACACACACACACACACCCTGCCGTCCCTTACATTTGGCTTAATGCCACCAATGTCTTATACAGACATCACAATGTTCTTAACGTGCAGAAAAAGCCACAGTCCGGCTCGTTTTCCAGCTGTCCCTGCCCTACTTACTGCTGATAACCTGGATTAGGTGTGTTACGCCAATCAGAAGCTGTACGCTGTAATCACAACCTTCCATAGCTCCTTAAATGTGTGTACGGTTGATGTAAAGACACACAGACCAGGACGTGTCAACAGTTGTGTGTAGGTTGTTTGTCAGTGAGCTGTATGTTTGGCTGCATATCCATGTGTGTGTGTGATGCTGTCAGAATATTGAACATTTCGATTTATGTCAAGCTGTGTGTGCTGATTTTTTTTTTTTTAGAGTGGAACTATAACAACCTGTTTGTGTGATATTGTGTCTTAAAGAAATTGTTCAACATTTTAGCAAATACATTTATTTGTATTATTGCAGAACGTGAGATCAGAAAGTCAGTTTGACTCTAATATCAGTGCTAAACATGACCACATAGGTAATTGGCTCGTTTTCTTTGGTTGTGCTTCCACACCTTATGCAAAACTAAGCTAATCACCAGCTCACTCTTCTTACATTAGCATAACAAATGGGTACGTTTCCTAAAATGTTGCACTATTCCTTTAAACTCTGTATGATTGCGTGTGTATTTAAAGACCAGAAGGCAAAGCACAGTACGTACTTGGCCTGTGGTCACGTTGTCGCTGTTATCAGTAGGTGTCGTTTTTTGCTGGACCACACGAGACAGAGGTGAGAAGCAAAGGGGGGGAGAGCTCAACACATTAACCCCCCCCAAGTGTTGCTGTAGTTGCCCCCCACACCTTTCCCCAGCAGATCAGAGGTAACTGCACCCTGGGTCACTTCAAAGTTACTGGAATGTGCCTCAGACTGATCAGGTGCCTTAACCTCCACTCCTGTATTTAGGTGCACTCATTAGATAGAAGGGCCGAGCTTTTGGGCACAGCCTTCAACCACTCCAGATTTGTTTATAAAGACAACAGAAAGCCAAATCAGAATTGAACCTCCCCAGCTGCTGAGCTGCGTTGACGAATTGGTCTAGTAGAACACCAAACCCCAGGGAGTGTTGAGCTCTTCTCAGTACTGTGGTGGTGCCGCAAAACTCAGTCGAAACACTACGGACTCCAATGGCTCTGAACACCATTCCATCTGAATGCCTACTAATGAATAATATGCAGTTTCAACCTCCATGGTTCAGCCTGCGTCTCTGCTGCTCTGTTCCTCATCCTCCAACTCCGAGGGGTGTGCTGTCCGCTCGCTGCTACCGTGTAGGGTTTACAACCCAGTGGGAGATTTCAGCTGGCCTGGGTCAAATGGCAGACGAATTGCTCTCAGAAGCACATAATGTGCATGTTACTGGTTGAGAGGCTTTCTTGCTGTTTGGCCCATTGCTGCAAACCTTATGTATTTAGTTATGTAACGATGAATATAGACTTGATTATAATCCTCAGTCACTTTTTCAGATGTAAAACAACATCAATTTCCATATTGAAAAAAACTCTAACTTATTGTAATCTTTCATTTTTATATACAGATGTAGATATAATTTTTTTATTCTTTGTTCTTTAAAATAGTTTTATTTTTTGAGCTATATAATTGAATGTTGAAATTTTATTTTTTTTGCATCACTCTTGTACTGTTCGTCTATAATTTTGCATTCAGCTGGCCACCGGCGTCTCTGTGCTAGCAGTCACACGCTTAGAGTTTCGTTGTGGAAGTGTGAGCAAACTGTTGCACATTCTTGAACTGGGGAAGCGTGGAGACAGGTTTTCACGTCACTGTCGAGTATTTACCTGTTGACTGTACATTTCACTTCCAACACTGACTGTAGAGTAAGGCCTGATTGTTGTAACTAACATTTCAGTGCTGTGTACACGTCGCATGCTTTTAGCACGATTGAGTAATACGTCCGGTTGTGTGATTATACATCAGCCGTAGGAATTTGCTAAGCAAAATGTGAATGTCTTAATTTAATGAAATATTAGTTTATTTGTGTCCCATAGCTACATCACTGGATCTAAAACCATATCTAAGACTTTTTTGACCAACATTTATGTGCTGGTATTGTTTCTCCAGCCAGTGTCTTTTACTTGTTTAGCTTTTTCAATGATATTATTAAAGTCAGTTCAACGATAATGTGTTGGTCTGCTTTTTGAGGGTGTTATCCAAGGATGTATAAGTCCAACTCTTCGATCTAAACCAGTTCGTCTGAATGGACTGGTGCTTCTCTAGTCATATGTTAGGTTCACGATAGGCCACATGCTGCACTGTAGATTTTAGATTTCAGAGCCGGACATCTAATGAATTTTGACTCTGTGAGAACCTTAAGTAGGATGGACAACATTTCTTTGTATATTGGATTTTATTAACTGCACTCAATAATACAGCTAAGTTTTAAAAACAAGACTCAAGTCACTCTCACCAAAACTTCATGTTAAGTACCAAAAAAATGCACCATATACATTCGGCAAAGAATCACAACTGCACAGCAACCGAACATGAGTGGTACTGTAGACGGAAAGGAATGGATCGCACGTGGCGCTCGAAGGCAGATCCAGCAGCACTAGAAATGGGAGAGTGAAGCCTGACTTCTCGCCTAGAGGATGATGGGAGGCCCCGGTCCCTGCGTTTCGCACTCAGTCCTGCCACTCAGGGTTGGATGTATTACCAGTATTCGCTGCACACATTCAAAATCATCCCATTGGTGAGATCACATTTGTGATTTAACTACGAAACTGTAATTCTGATCGCTTTACTATTCAACACAGACATTCTTCAGAAACAAACAGGAGCAATGCTAGGCTTTAACTGATATATAAAAAAATGTTATCTCAGTGGTTATGGAGCAGTTTTTAAAACAATGGTTAGTTTTTTCTTTATGCTGTTACTGCCTGTAATAAAATGTAGTCCATGCAACCTAAGTTTGGCACAGATGGGAGCAGAGAGTTCGGTACAAAAGAATAATGCCCCGTTCAGCTGCAAACTAGAACAAATCACTGGAATTAAAGATGCTTCTACATACAAAAGTATCCTATGTCTTTCTTTTTTTTTTTAATTTGAAAATAAAAAAAATATGTACACACCACTTCAAGTCTCAAAAATAAATGAAATACAGGAGCATGAGAGCACGGTGAGAGAAAACCTGCACAGTCAGTCATAAAAACAGTCATGTGTGTATTCTTTTTTTTTATCATGCTGGTTTACTGATGTAAATCTGAATATTAGTAAGTGTGTACTATTTTATGGTCATTCTCTTGGTTAATAATCTTGATGATGGGAGAGACGGAGAGGCTGCCCTTCAGTTTAGCCACGTAGCGGACTGAGGCTGTATGACAGACACTAATTCACAATATGAAACATGTGCATGGGGAAAAAAACAAACAAAATCTTTTGAAACAGAGATAACGGAAATGCTCTGATGTTCTGAGGGATCAGTGGCAAAGCTTCTATTTTATTTGGAAACGTGTGGAAATAATCACAATTGCCACTGCCTTGGTCACGAGCCGCAGCTACAACATCATTAAATATAACGTAAGAGAGACACAAAACTAACTGCCATCACTGAACCTTCGAATGCGGGTCTCTCCTGCACTCCGAAAGTGGAGCTCAAGTATACGTATTCATTTCCTATGGAAATAATACACCATCTCCATTAGGTGACAGAGCTCATGTGGACAAACCAGCTTCCACATGCCGCGGGTACAATCAATGCACTCTCCCTGGACAGAAAAGAGCTGGCTGAGCGCTTCTGGTTTCTGGGTAAGCTCTTCGTTTTGCTGCTACGCCGTTGTAAACCCGCCACGTCCACCTTGCTGATGCAGACCAATCAATCCTCAGCACCATTCAACTAGCGTTTTAAAGTGACCTGTTGAGCTTCCAGGCGATGCTCGGTTGAAATACTACTTACACAGAACTGTAGAGCAAATTAATCAACTGTGTGTGCTCGATGTACTAATTTCTATTTTATCTGCCTAAAGTTTACATCTGTAGCTGATTTTGTGGAACGCTGAGAATTGTTTTATCTCTCCATCCTCCCCTTTCCCGACTCTACTTAGTCAGGGAGCAAATCAAGTAAAGAGCGGCGGGAGGCTGAACAAAAGAGGGAGTGGGAAGGAGGATGTGTGATGGAGAGGATGAGGACAAGTGAGATAGAGGGAAAGAGAGAGAGAAGGAACCATGGTGGGCAGGTGGTGTGTTGTCCTGCCTTCTACAGGTGGTGGTGGGGTCGTAACAGAGGCTGTAGCCAATGCTGGCTTGTTGCGTTGAGCTCTGGGTTCAAACTTATGACCCGGTTGTGGCTCCGCTGGGTTCATTTTTCTCTGTAGAACAGCAAGTACATCTTCAGAGGCTCAGGCAGGGGCAGGCCCAGTATCCTCTCTCTCAGGATGTTCACAGCCGCCTGAGGCCGAAGCAGCTCCCCAGTCTCCTTTTCCTCCTCTTCCTCCTCCTGCTCCTCCTCTTCCTCCTCTTCCTCCACCGTCTCATCCTCTTCCACCACCACGCCTCCTCGTCCTCTCCCTGCCCTCCTGGTTCCTCTCATCTGCCGCCGCCCCTCTCTCTCACCCGCCTCCTCCTCGTCCTCCACTCTCCCTCCCTGGTTGTTGTTGCTGTCTAGAGAAGCAGAGCCGATGCCGCTGCTGGCCACCACTTGACGAGTGGCCAGGACCAGGGCGTTGCAGTGGCGCCGGTGGACGCGCCGGCGTTTGAAGCGGGGGCCGTACTTGTGGAGCCCGGCCACCGCCAGCCCCCTGCCCACGCTGAAGGAGGATCCACGGCCACGCGTTTGATTGTCTCCCCCGTCCGTCGTCACACGGAGGGTGTGACGGATGCATATGCGAGCCAGCTCCTGTAACGTTCGCACCTCATACTTGGCTGCAAAATGACAACAGGGAGGGGAGGAGGAATATTCAGTTAGAACCATGTCGTATGTACACATTTTCAGACTATTATTTTTTTTATCTGAATAAAAAGTGACACTTGCGTAGTGGGACGGTCTTGGGTTTGCCGTTGGTGCTGTGTTTAGGCAGCACAAGAGGCGCGAAGGACACAGAGATGATCTTTTTGGTCTCCCAGTTGTTCACCCCAGTCCGGGTGATCTTGGTCAACTGCAGAAAAAAAGTATAATTATTGTGTAACCATTTAATAATTATAAGTAACGAACTTACAGTATATTCAGATATGAACTATGCCACTACGCTCTTGGGAGAAAACCAACCTTTTCCTCAAGAGGCATCACCAGGATGCCCCCCACTTTGAGCAGGTTCTTCATGTAATCCTCGTGCTCCTTCTGCACCCCGGCCCCACAGTACACCCTGTCATACTGACGGCTCTCTGGGGGAATCTCCAGGCAGTTACCCACAACAAAAGACGGCTCACAGAACTCAAATCTGCGAAAGGGACACGGGAGCGATGGGAGACGCAGAACACGAGAGCAGAAACTGTCAAAAGTAACCTACGCGTTTGGTTTGGTGACCTACTTGTCGAAGCTGTCGCTGGTTTTGATAAAGGAGTCCAGCTTCTGGTAGGCGTACTCGATCACATCTGCGTGCAGCTCTATGCCATGATTCACTCCTAATGGTCCTGGAACGGCCACATTTACATAGACGTAAAGATGTGCAACACAAAACACAAACGTAAAGAGTATGTTGAGGGTGTTCATGTTCATGAAAAGGAGTTAAAAGTAGCTGCATTCATGTGGGTCAGTCAGTGCAGCTTAATCACGTTTAGATAAATCCTTAAGTTTATCTTCAGCAAAGAAACACACCCAATATGAGGCCGACCATGGTGCTGAGGTAGCCGGTCCCACTGCCAAGGTTGAGGAAGGAGAGGCCAGGATGGAGATCCAAAGCCTCCATCACCTCAGAGTAAATGCACGGAGCAGACAAGTGGATGTTCCCATGCCGCCACGCCAGGTCCTAAAAACACCGACCACATCAGCTTCTCTGACAGCCAGGCAACGCTGTAGCTGGTCCACACCGACCCTTATTTTACTCACCTTGTAGGCGTTATCTCGGTATTCATCCAGGTAATAGTCGGCCCGGTCGATGGCTCGAAAAGCTCGCTCCACCAGGTCTGAGCGGATATAGTAAGCCTCCTTCAGGTTGTCTATCAGGTCATCGTTGTCCTCACCAGCACTCACAGCTCCACCCATGCTGACTAAAGACACATTATTAGGATTGTTATTTTGTGATTTACAGCATCATTCCATCATCAGCATCACTGAGTGGGCTTCTACAAAAACAAACAAGAAGAATATCAAACAACATTTTGTTTGGAGCTACACTGTGTATGTTTTTCAATTCCAATAGTTAAATAGTTAATTTCACACACGCAGAATGTCGCAGAAAGTAACAGGAAGATTTAAAGTGGATAATAACTAATTTGACTTAATTGTGAAATTAAAATTCACGTTTTTCTTACATTTTAAACCAAACTATCAAACAATTTGTTAAGAAAGCCGGGTTCTGCCACGTTTAAGTTAATTGTCCCTGTGTCTTCAAACAACTGAGGCTGTGAGCGTGAATATAGTCTGTCCCTGCTCAACTTCAGGGACCTAAAATCACACTTCTGAAAGCAGAACAGATTGTGTGAATGCTGCTGTGGCTGTGATTTGGACGGGTGTGGAAAACAGCACCAGAGGGCAGAGATCACAGGAAGCAACAGCTGCCAAATGATCAGCAATAAAAGAACAAAGGACAGGTTGAATAGAAGAGGAGGCTGTGAGATACCAAAAACATCACACGGATGGCTTATTCGTCTTGTGAATGTCATACATATACTGCTTATTTCACCCTGTATCTTTCTGACACGGTGGTTCTAGTAGGTAAATGAACTAGAAACGACCACATCCTTGGACAGGAGAGCTCAGAGAGCGTGTTATCCCCGATGGCCACCAGAAGGCGCTGTGGCCCCGTCTGCCACACGTTAAAGTGGTTTAGTAGGCTAGTAGGGTACACGCTTCCTGCAAAACGCTGCCATTAGAGCTACGCGTTTCATTCACTCGCTCTCATTCCCCCCGCTGCTGCTTTTGGTTCACGTGGTTTTAACGGCACGTTTAGCGTCACAACACGAGCCGCGACTCGAGCGGGTCGCTTTGCAGCACATATCCCGCAGCCCTGCACGCTGATGCGGCTGTTGTTTGCGCCACTCAGGTGATCCGATTCCCAACGAACACGCACCGAAGCGCGCACACACACACTCACACGCTCGCAAACACGCACGTCCGCGCTGTGGTGATCCGACCGAGGCCCACGCGTGGGGAACACGCAGGAAAATGTTGCATCTGCGGCTGGTCGTCACACGCTGGCAAGGCCAACACAAACAAACTAACAAACGCAAACAAACACAGCCGCATTGTCGTCTTCGCTGAGGAGACGAATCGAGACGGGACTGACACGAGCTGGTGGAGCGGAGACAGACCAGCAGCTGGCACCGCATCCGGCCCCGACGAATCCGGCGCTGTACCTTTTCAAAACGCCGATCGATGGCCTCCGTCTCCGCCGTTTTCCTTGTGTTCAGCCGTTTGTTGTTGTTGAGCGGGGACTTCAGTCAGAAGCACAACTGCTGAATGTAAACATTCGGCCAGCTGACGCGGTGACGTCAGACGTTACGCACGCAGAGGAGGATGGCCTACATACAGGAGGCAGTCGGCAACCGGGAACGGAGGGGTTAAAAGCGGAGGGAACGACTTTTGAGAATTAGTCTGATTGATTTATTTGTATTTAAAGAAACATTTACCACGTGACTCTGCCACTGATTTTACTTGCAAACGGTGTGTTGTGGTCAACAACAGAAGCTTTTATTGGCTACTAATGAACAGTGTTATGGCCAAAGTCCAGGTGACTGGTCGTTGTTCTGTTGGACTTTTACTGGGTCAGTAGGTCAGTGACCTACACCAACGTCCTGGTACGAGCTTATCTCCAGTCAACACCTCTGTCACAGTTGGAACAGCTCTCTGTTTCACTTTCTGGGTTTCGCACACTCACACAGCTCAAAAGCATTTTTATATATTATTAATTATTATTATTAAGATATGTTCTCATATGTGTATATTGTAATGAATACAGAAACTCCGCGTGGAGCACAGCAACCACAGATTGAGTCACAGGTCAAGGATTTTACACTTTTTAGGCACTTAGATATTATATAAGGTGGTGTGGTGGTTAGCGCTGTCGCCTCACAGCAAGAAGGTCCCGGGTTTGATTCCCGGAGGCGACCGGGGGCCTTTCTGTGTGGAGTTTGCATGTTCTCCCCGTGTCTGCGTGGGTTGACTCCGGGGTCTCCGGTTTCCTCCCACAGTCAAAAGACATGCAGTTAGGTCAATTGGTTGGATGCGTAAATTGCCCATAGGTGTGAGTGTGTGTATGACTGTGATTGTGTGTCTATATATGTGGCCCTGCGATGGACTGGCGATCTGTCCAGGGTGTACCCTGCCTCTCGCCCAAAGCCAGCTGGGATAGGCTCCAGCACGCCCGCGACCCCTTCGGGGAAAAGCGGAAGAAGATGGATGGATGGATGGATATTATATAAACAGTAAAAATCTGTTTAGTTAATTTTAACTTCACTTAGAGTTAGTGCCTAAATGCAGAAATATAAATATCCACATTTTGTATGTTGTTTTATCTTTTTAACCTCAAACAGAACAAGGAACGTATCAAATAAAAAATCACAGCTACATTTATACAACTATACAAAATGTGAGTACAAAACTGGATTTATTTGTAACTAACTGTCAACACACGAATCGGTGTGTTGACCTGAGGCCGTGCAGTCTTCCAGTACACATACAAAGCACATGTTGCACAGACGACTGAGAGCTGCTGATCTGCCAGGAGCCATTTAATAGCTTAATCCAGCCATGTCTCAGAGAATCTATGCTCACAGCTTCTGCTGTCTCACTGGTCCATACAGTATTTATTAGCTGTGGAACCTACACCCACATAGACGGTAACAAACAAAGTACATTTGCTGAAGCATAGTGCTTTACATAACTATATTTTGTGTACAGTTTCAAGGTTCTATGGTAGTTTCCACTACAGCTGAGTGCATTGTATTTTTACTCCACTACATTTGTTTCCCAGCATTAGCTAACAGGTTCTAACCTCACGCCATTCAATACACGATGATATGCACAGTTAAGAATTTGTTAAACTAATGGGAACCAGACGTTTACTTCTTCTTTACTTCTTTATCGGGAGCATTAATTTGACAAGGGTTTGAAATCTGAGTAGTAGCATCAATGTTACTACACAGTATTACATAAGAATCTGCCTCAGTTCTTCTCATGACACAAACAGAACTTGACGTATGCATCTTTTAAGGTACATCAACATTAATCTCAAATATTTACATCTCTGGATTTGTGAGTATGGATTTCTCACTGACTCTCATAAATAATCTTGCAGCTTGCATTGTGTATGTTCACTAAGCGATCCACCAGATGTCAGTGCTGTTCAGCATAAACACTACATGTAAACATGCCAACAGCACATTGAAGGCCCCCATTTTGTTTTGCCAGTCAGTCAGGAAGTGTTTGACACATAACTTTATTTGTGTGAATGAAAGTCACATTTTTAACAAGTCCCAGTGCTGAGGCGAGGTTCCATGAATAAGTTACATCTCTCACATTTGGCTTCCATGTTAGGACGTTCACATAATAATTTCCCCCCGTTCCAATAAAAGCTTCTTCCTTAAGTGTCCTCACTTTGCAAATCTTTCTCTTGCAAGTCCTAAAACTGATGACCAAACACAAACTCTCAAGGATGTGGCGTACTCGTTTCTCATCTATGATTCTTTATTTGTTTTTCATAGAGAACATTGAAATGGTTCAAACCCCCACAATAACTGACATCACTTCTCTGGTATATAACACTGACACAGGAACAGGGGAACATGTACACAAGTACACAAACACAAAGTCACAAATTCAGCCCATCTACAGTGTTTTACTTCCTAAAAACAAAAACTCAAAGATAATCAGAGAAAGAAAAAAACATGAGACCCCGAGGAAACACAGCCAAGGCCTGTCCCGCTTTACAAAATGGAACGACCACATCTACAAAAGTAACAAAAATGACCATACAATCTATAGTTGTGGAAGTGCTTGTCATTTTGGAAGTTTTGTACTTTCTTAAAAGGATATCAATATCAGTGCCTAGAAAATCACCAGTAAAAATAGCTCATCTCTGTAAAAATGTGCTAGCGGGACAACCCTTGGCTATCTTGTGTGTGTTTTTTTCTTTGTCACAAACTATTATTTTTAAACCATTTTTTATTGTTTTCAATACAACAACAATAACACTGTTTCTTCTTAATACAAATATGTACAGAGACTTCCACTTTCAAAATAATGCCCTGCACACTGATGCATTATCTAAGGATGATGATGATGATGATGATGATGCTCCTCAGATTCCTTCACAGAAACTGTTCATGCAGTTTGGTACCTGAATCGACAGAATGAGAACACAGTTTCTTTAGTCTAACAAAAGCTTGTTGTTTTGTAGTTCTGTCATACAACGGCCTGCATGTGTCTGTAAAGACACATTTGTTTGATTTCCCCATGCACTGTAACCCGCCCACCCCCCACCCCTCACCCCTCACCCCCATATCTTCCCCAGAGATCTAGATCTAGACGTTTCAGCAGTATTATGGCCGGGCTTGCCAAGTGTAAACATACCAGATCTTGAAATGAGTGGAGTGAGAAAGGCACACATGATAAGACCACACAGTTTGTCACCACAGCGGGAAGGAGAAGGAGGAAGAGGAGGAGAAAGGGGCGGGGCTTTTGGTTTGGCTCAGCTTGATGAGTGCCACTTGACATGACTTTCTGGAGCAAGTCTTTCTGGACAGGGTGTGTGTGAGCACATCAATATGTGTGTGTGTGTGTTTGTGTGCCTAAGTAAGACTCTAATCTTGACAAGGGCACGTCTAAAGCTAACATGAAACCAGGATGCAAAAGGCCTGTGTTGCCAGAAGTCAATTCGTTTTCCATCCAGGTGCTTCAGGGAAACTGGGCCCTGACCAGTTTGTTTTTTAATTTCCTTTGCTATTTGGAATAATACAACTCCTCACTCCATCACTCAGGACTTTTATGTAAATAAGAAAACATACAGTGCGTGGGCGCAGAACCAACCGTAGGCTGCGTTGGCTTTCTCAGCTGACATTTTTTCAAAATGCTACGCTTTCATGGCCTCAGTGTTATTCATTTACATACCTCAGTAGACAATTTCATCAAGCAGTTTAAAAGGGGTCATGCCATATCAAATAAGTTAGGAGAATATTCACAGGCTTAACACTCTCTGGTAGCATTCTCGTGCATTTCAACAGAGGAAGAATTTGCTACTTTGTTAACCAAATGCATCAAAACTATCTTTCCTGAGGAAAGGTTGCACAAGACATGAAGAGCGAGGGGAGGGCGGAGGGTTTAAAAGTCATAAAAAGCTTTGACATTCGTTTGAGTGATAGACACATATTTATGCAACAAACGCCTCCTCTGAAAACAAGGGGGAGATTGTGTAGCCTGGCAAATCAATTTCCTACTCCCACACACTCATCTCATTCCGCACGCGGCCTTGATCCAGCCGCTGCCATCGCCTCTAGCCTGAGCTGACGGGCTGACCTCTGGCATCGCTCTGCTCAGTGTTCAGCTTTAGCAGCTCTCCCCAGTCACCTGAGAACCAAACTCTGCTTCCTGTCAATCTCTTTTGGTTTTTCTTGTTTAGTTTTGTTTTGGAAAGGAAAGCACCACCTCCCGACTTCATTGTACACATTTTCCCGAGCTTTGAACCACCTGGATCACAGAGATATCTCTGTCTGACTCTATGCAAACAGCAACAAACGTGTGCGGCTGCTTTGTAACGCGCCCTCCGCTGCAGGTGAACGCTTGCTATTGCCTGTGATCTACTGGTGTTCTCCCCAGCTGAGACTCAGATGCTGGCATTTTCAATGGTAAGAAAGTGCACAAAGGAGTTTCATTCTACATCGGCTAAAAGCACATTTACAACATGCCTTTGACATCAGAGTTACACAAGGGTAACGTACTATACACCACAGTAGCTGCAACAGACCACTCAAAGGCAGATGATGCTAAAGTCGCCTACTTGCTTGTATCAACATTAGAGAGAACTGGCTCATAACGAGCAGACCTTACTATTAACAATACAATAACTGCACAATGCTGCCAAACACTATGTGCAGAACATTATTCAGAGGCATCTTTTTTTTTTCTTTACTGTACATGAACTCACAACATTTAGGAACAAAGAGCCAACCATCGAGTTTCAAACGGACTCAGATTCAGCAGTACAACATACAGTAGATGTTTCTGACATTTCCGGTTAAAAGACAGACAAATAAAGGAAAGAAAACAAAAGAAACCCATGAAAACACACCCAAAGTATTTTAGTGTATCATCAGCAACCTCCACTTTGCCCTCAGCTTGGCTGAATGGTACGTTTAAAGCCACAGTTGAACAGGTCTTAGTGATATTAAATAAAGTGTAACTGTCTCATTTTGATAACACCCCTCTTCTAGACAGCTTGGGACCCTTTGTTAACATAATAAAAGAGAAGAAGAAGAGCAAGTCAACAATTACACTGGAAAAATATATGTATGTATATATTCATATATATAGCATCTTTAAAATCTATTTATACAGAATGTATATATAGTGTACTTATGGCCATCTTGGCAGAGAAATAAAGGCATCTGAAACAATCACCACTCTCTTGATGCCATGGTCGTCCCTGGACCAGACATTGGTACATTGCAGAAATGCTAAGAATCAGGAAAGAAAGTGAGTTCACTTTTTTTTTTTCAGTGGCACTTTGTGCATCAAAAAATTAAAATCTAGAGTAAGGCTACAAGGGTGTGTATGTTTATCTGGTAAAAGTTTGATAAAGTAGGCCATTCTAAAGTTATCCGCAAGGGCTGGATATGTGTGTGTGTGTGTGTCTGTCTGTGTGTGTCCTAGACCCATGCATCCAGCTTGACACACTGCTGGAACAGAGCTCTGCGTATGTACCATCATGCTGGAGAAACAAGAGACCGATCAAAGCATTATTTAAGTGTCTCTGGTACATTACAGAAGTTCTGGGTGAGCCATCGTCGGCCGCTACAACACGCTTAGGAGAGGTAACATTTCTGAACTCTATGGTTTGTACTGAATTTTCTTGGTTTTCTTTCACCTGACAAAAGCAAACAGTCATTGCTTTTGTTGGGTTGTTTTGTTTTTTGACTTTACAATCGGCTGCTGGTATGTCTAAGTATAAGCCTAAGTAATCAAACAGTATTTGTATTGACTTTCTTTATTTAAATATTAGCAGTGGATTTTTAAAGACTAATCAGACTCAACCGTCACATCACGCACATAAATAACAAAATAAATATACAGCCATATCAGTCCATGTCTTTCATATTAAATAAATAATAAATACATACTTTCTTTTTTCTCAGCAGTGGGTTTCTGACTGTAGCAGTAACAGAAATAACACAAACAAAATGAAAAAAACAAACCCCCCAAATTTTTTTTTTGTAAAATTATCCAAAAATTTGTCATTGTTATAAAACATCTGCACTTAAAAAGGCTTTTTAAAAAGTACTCAAAACAAAATATGCCTCGTCAGTTATCTATATAGATTCTTAAAATATTGACTAAGACATCTGCGAATCACTTTGACCATAATAATCAGTAAAGATGCATTTTTGTGTATTACAAAAACAAAGTTAATAAATAGATTGCTTCAAATAAATAAACCTCAATAACATAAAGGACAATAAGTTACAATTTAAAAGTTTAAATAATTCAATTATAACAATAATTATTGGACCACAAAACTATTCCTGGAAATGAAGTGCAATTCCTATGTGATAAATACTATTGATATGACTAACTGAAACTGAAATGTGCGCACACTATTCCTATCATCATTTCAGTTCAATGAAACAAGGATTTACCTGCTGCTTTCAAACGTGACACCAGTCATCCTGCGGAACATAAACAACCTACGCATTTCCTGGATCTGTCTCGTGACCTTGCTTAAAGAATTCTTTCCCGCGATACTGTGTCAACATTGCACTGCTGACGTCTTTGCCGCAGTAATACCAAAGAGCAAACACAAATCCAGTTTAGTGCATGCTTCATATTGCCAGGGTGTGTGCGTGTGCGCATCCATGAACCGGACGGCGTGTTGGTTTTTTTTTTTTTGGAGCCAGGAAGCGCACACGCACTCCACCGTGAATGCTACAGGACAGCACTGTAGAGTCTTCACGTTCGTCTGCGTCTTCCTCCTCGAGCCGCTGAGCTCCTCAGAGCAATCCCGTGCTGGCGTTACTCTGCCTTTTAGCAGATGTGAAGCGCGGCGCCCATTCGGCCGCGAAATGACAGTGACACCTCCTCCATAAACGGTTAAGGACACAAAAGAGACAACAGGTAAACATACAGCATAATAAATCCCCCAGACACAGTTTCCAGTAACATTACTCTGGTTTTCCATCCATCTTGACTGAAGGATCCGTCTTCCCTCTCTAATCCCAGCAGCAGCATGGTGTGGATTTTGGTCCTCGTCACTTTTCTTCAAACAGAGTGCTCCCTGGGTTGATTTTTTTTAAGTTGCCGTTAAATAACCTGGATTCCCTTTTTTTGTTTTTGAATCATATTTCAATATATTGTATTTCAACATCTCTCCTTCATCTCTCTTTGTCTCCCCATCTCCAACTCTGTCATGCTCCCGCGCTTCAGGACAGCTTCCATGTTTGTGCACGCGTGTCGAGCCTCAGACTTTGATGCCCTTCACAGCTTTGTTGATGCTCTCCAGCAGAGCCTTATTCTCTGGGCTCTGGAAGCAGTCCTTGTTGGTGTACATGTTGGTCAAGGTGCTCACGTAGCTGTCGAAGTTCTGCTCGGTGATCGGCTCCTGCTGGGATGCAAACAACAACCAATCCAAACTGAGCAAAGCAGGAAAACAAACAGCTACATACATTTTTAACACATGAGAGTAATCTAAAACAAATATATATATGTATATATATATATATATATATATATATACATATATATATGCTTCTGTTTGTGTATAAGTTGGAGATACTAACTGACCATGTGTGGCAGGCGAATATTAGCCAAGCTACGAATCAGGGCTCGGCTGAGACCAGACAGCTCCATAAACAGGGCCTCATTCTGCTCCTCAATCATCTTGTTCTCATGCTCGATGTTCTTCAGGTTCTTCTCCATGGAGGAAATCTGCAACACACACCGACAGCATTTTTTAGCACTTTAAGGTTAAGGTTGCCTCTAATCTGCAAGGAGAAATTAATATTTAATAACATTTCAAGGATTAGTCCGAGGACGATCGATATTTTTCCTCGACGACTTGGCGAAAACACAAAAACGAAAAATAAATACATGGCTGAGCACAGAAAATACACAATAATGTTGAATGCTAAAATGTAGAAACCACACCTGAGTCTGCAGGTTGACCATGTCAGCCTCCATTTCGTTGTTGGATTCGTTGAGGTCGTTAATCTCTTTGTTGAGCTGCTTGATGTCTTCATCGCTGTCCAGAACTAAAAGGAGCAGACCGGTGCATGTGATTATTGTGTGAACAATAACGTGCATTTTGCATTTCACTGTGCGACACAGATTTCCATTCTTACCATCACCGGCTCTGAACTTGGTGCCCAGGAAGTCCTCTGTGGGGAACTTGGCCTTCTTCTTGGCATGTAGTGCTCTGGGGCAACCTGACAGGCTGTAAGCACAAGTGATGCAGACATTCTCACAAACGATTATACATATTACACAATGGCCTGTGGTTAAAATGTCAAAATAAAATAAAACATGTTAATTTAAGACTCTGGAAACCCTGACAACCACTTTCAACCTCACACAGGAACAGGAAGCCGTGAGAATGTTATTTTAATTTACAAACTCACTAATTAACATGTCATTTGATTTTTTTAAGTACACATGCAGGAGTGCAAAAGTGACAGGTTGTGGGTTTACAAGATGTTGCCTGCTTGTCATGCTGTTTTCTGCAACTTCAGCATTCAAACAACACAAATCTAGGCCCTGCCTGGGGTCTAGTTTTATAATGAACAAACCAATTTGACAGTAGCATCAGCAGATACCTATATAATAATGCAGAGCCATTTACTCAGATGAACAGAAACAGCTCTAATCTTACCTGCGATGTGTGAGGAAGCTCCCATTGGCGTGTCCAGAACCATCACAGCCCGGTGTGGGACAGGTCGGACCCTCTGTCTTAAAGGCTTTCCAATTGAACGGCGTCCCATTCAGGAGACCCTCCTTCTGTCTGCGGGCTGCCAGCGGACACCCATAGGCGCTCCGGTGGGTGGCGTACTTCCCACTGATGTGGCCCAGGCTGTCACAGCCCGGCACTGGGCATCTGCAGGGAGCGGAGGAAAAGAAGGAAACAAAGGAAAGACGAGCAGGAGAGGGAGTGTTGAAGCCAGAGGGCAAGGAAAGAAATAAAAAGATGGAGACGGCACGAAGGTTAGACAAGGAGAATTAAACATTTTTACTAAAATAAAAATGTGACCAATTTACATGGCCAAATTTAGTTTATTCTGAATTTATGGTATGAAATTTAGCCAATGAATAATATTACTAAAGCAATAGCCATTAAGCATTAGCACAAGGTCATTCACATGTTAAATTTATTGTTTGTGTTCAATATGAAGCCCATGTATTTCTTATGTATTGAGAATCTATTCTATAATAATCTACTACTACAAACTGCATTTAGAATCAGTATCTGCAGTAAGTGTATCTTCCCATCGGTAAGGCATGATTGCTTGATTCAGTTAAGGGGGCAGGTTACTACCTGTGCATACGAGTGACTCTCAGTTACTATCCTCTCTCTTTCTCTCTCTCTCTCTCTCTCTCTCGCTCTCTTTCTTTTTTCCATTGCATTTTACTTTTACCGTCAGTCGCGCTAAAAGCAGACATTATGGCTCTCTGAGCGGTACGAACTTTAAAAGCTCGGAGTCCTCCTGGTTGTCCTTGGTAGGAGTTTTAATTCCACTTTTCTTGGCACGCGGGCACCCAGAGAGACTGAAAACAGAAAGTACGGAGTTGATAACAGAGGGTTGCAATAAAGCTCTGGTGATTCTTGATAAAGGGACAGAACATTATCAGGAAGAATAAGTTTACAGAGGTTGTCGAACCAAGTTACAAACCAAAGCAAACTCAATAAAACGCCTAATATGGCCCGAAAGGGAAAGGAAAAAGAAAGGTGTGGAAAGTGTGAGTATGTGGACCCTGTCTAATTCTAGCATGAACTGCCACTAGCCTCTCTGACTGACTGTTTGTGTCCACGTGTGCCCATTTGCGTGTACTGTATGCGCTTGTGTGAGCCCATTTGTGGTTTTTATAGATTACCTTCTGTGAGAAGCGTAGTTTCCTGTGATGTGGCCTGAGCCGTCACATCCTGGAGTGGGGCATCTGGGAAAGAGCACGGCAATGTTTAACATTTACTACAAGGTTAGCCGAAAAATATACAGGGATGTTTGATGGTGGAGTTGTCTGAAAATGGAATTATGCAGATGAAAGAAACGGTCTGCTTGTTAAATCTGCTCATTTTTATATTCGCTCGTCTGCATCTTTATTTTAAATCCAATCTTCTCAGGCTCTTTTAAACAGGCTCTTGTGTCTAAGTGGGCCTAGTGTCCGGTAAAGAGCTGTGTGTGCTATAGTATTGCAGTTTCATTTCACATTTACATGAGCTGATTGAAGTGAAAGCAAGCGTGGTCTGAGCCAGATGCAGAGAAAATCACCATGACAGATGCAGCAGCAGCAGCAAAGGCAGCGGCAAGCAACAAAAGCTAAGTTAACGTCAGCAGAACAGAGCGTTGCGGCAGCGGCCAGTGTCAGTAGCAGTGCATTAAACGTGGCAGTGAAAAGGCAGTGGAGGTAGGTGAACAGCAGACGTACTTGAGTTCAGGGGTGTGGGCCGCCATGAGGGACCGAAGGCTCTTATCAGCGAGAGGACACCCAGACAGACTGAGGGACACAGAAAAAGAGCGAAGGACAGGCAGAGGAAGAGGAGGGCGAGGAAAAGCCGGTGTGAACAGATTGAAAGAAGAGAGGAGAAAAGACATGAGTGAAGGGAAATCAAGAATGCGAGGCATACCAAGGTCATTTAGGAGGAGGAGGACAGACGGCAAGAAGTAAATTACTGATGCATATCAAAGTCAATGACCGTCTTTGCTTCCTGGGCTCACGCTACATTATTGCCTCTGGCATGTCAAGATCAAATAAAATATTTGAATTAGCCATGGTGCATCTGCTTTGGACTCAGGTGGGGAGCAAACGGCACAGGAGCCTCTGCAGAGCTAATGTTTCATATGAGGGTTTATTTATACAGGACTGGAACAGTGTACCACCCAAATCAGTCTGGAGGTATTGCATACCTGCGATGGGACGCGTAGTTCCCAGTGATGTGGCCACTGCCATCACAGCCAGGTGTAGGGCACCTGAGGAGGGACGCACAGACAAGAGCGAGGGAAGCAAATTTAGTACAGGGTGGTTATGGTTATGTTTCTTCAGGGGTTTGTTTTTAACCCTTTTTGTTGACAGTGGAGCCAAAATGATATATGAGCTGTGTACAAACAGTCCTTCCCCAGACAATCACACTTTGCTTGAGTTTCTTCAACTGTCTTGGAGAGACAATATGTCTGAGCTGGAAAAGAGCTGTTGACAGTTGTTTACAGCTGGTGACACTTACGAGAGCAGCTCTTTCTTGCTGTCCTTGGGTTGGAACTTGACCTTGAAGCTCGGGGTCGTGACCTCGCCTGGGTACTTCCTGTCCTCCAGACAATCCTGCATCATGTCACAGTCCTCGGCGTCAGACGAAACGAACGACTGGGCAGTGTGTTCCATCTGAAAAAAGTCACGCAAATGTTTGCAAGACATTAACGCAGGTGCATCATCATTTATGATATTTACATGTGTGTTGTGCAAGTCGACCATGTTTGAGTGGTTCTCAGTGACAACTGTGGCGCAACAGAAACTCAAACGGAGTGTGTGCTCTGATCCCTTTTCATTCTTTTGTAGACAACTGATGTTTCCAAATGCAGAGTGTCTTCATAAAAAAATTACATTCAAGGCCCTTTTTATTTCTTTTGAAAAAGTTCAAAGGCGTAGAAATTAGCATATGCCAAAGCCAGGATGGTGCAATGCACCTGACACACCACCTCTGTTGCATGGTGCAGTGTTTTAACTGTATAGAAACTCTCGCATTTTAGTGAAATAAATTAATCATCGAAGGAGGAAAAGGAAATAAGGCGAGGGGATTAGACAAAGACGAAATGATGTAAACAATTAGGAGTTTACTTAAAAAGCTTAGGGGGAACTTTGTTTATGTTGCAACACTCCCTCTGTGATTAACATGACAGGAAAAATTGTACATTTGGAATTTGTACTTTGGCTTCGCCCCATTGTACCAACCTCTTCCATTTCCTCCTCCCTTTGGCGGCTGGGTTTGGTGTAGTCCAGAGGTCCCTCCCAGTCCTCCTGCTTGTAGGTTTGTAGGTTTGGCGACGTCATGCCGCTGTTTCCACCATGATGGAGTGAGGAAGAGGAGGAGGAGGAAGAAGGGTCTGGGGACCGAACCCCGGGGCTGGTGCCAGACAGGCTGCCCTCTCGTTTGATGGGCTTCTTCATGCTCAGGTCCAAGGTGCCGTTCTCATCCACTTCAATGTCCGCTTCCTGAAGAGAAACCACAGAGCATTTACGTCAAGGCTGCGTCTCAACATCAGAAATACTCCTCTTGGATAAACAAGTTACTGCTCAAGCGTTTATGAAATACATTTAAATAAATAGAACTCTATGAAATAGGACATGAAATATGTGGATAAGTAAATCAACCCTGTATAAAAACAGACTTGTGACGTAACCAGCTCGATATAATTTGCATTGTCTCTTCCTAATGCTTTAATGCTGGGGACTACGCTGGGCTCAGAAGCCAAGCTAATGGAAGCTAACTGGCGACAAGTGGAAATGTTGAGCTTCCTCTGGCTCAGAGAAGCATGGGGCCATGTGAATGGCTGAATGGTCAGGGCGACTATGAAGTAAACCCAATAATTTTTATGAATAATTCATCAAAATAAGACATCTAAAACACAGCGTACATTACTAGTGCTCTCCCATTGGGAGCATTTCACTGCGCATGGTAGTTCATCTTATACACACTGTTATTGCTGAGGATTATCAATGTATTTGTTCATTTATTTATCCTTTTCCAGTGTTGCAGCAAACACATGCATTACTGTAACTATGATTTAAACCCAGATCAAACTAAATGTGATGTTGTGAATTTATTGATTTTTTTTTTTCTCATTTGCGCTCATCCACCTTCACCTGCTTGTAGAAATGCCCTGGAGCTTATACCGAACAAACACTCACATCAGTGCTAGAAAGCTACATATTCGAGGTTCGGGACACCACCTTCATCGCTTAAGCATGTTAGTAATCATATCTAACATTCTGCGGTAGCACTTTGCCAACAGCACCATCTCTCCGTGCTCTATTATAGGTCTGGCAGGTGAACAGAAACAGAGGAGTGAGATGAGCCATGTTTTCAGCATTCGGCTAACGTAGTGCTCATATGGTCTGGTCAAGGGCCAGAAAAATCAAAGGGTTAGAAAAGGAGGAATGAAACCGGGAATAGTTCCCAGAAATGTCCCTGGTTGATGAGCACAGTGTTCTAATGTTTCAATATTGGATTTCAACTGGCTCAGATTCTGACTCCAGATCAGTCCCCGGTTGATCTGTGCTGTAATACCCCACAACTAAGGCTTACTCTTGGATCTGTGCCTCACCGAACAACACCTTACTTTGCTGTGCTGCCTGAGACATTAATCTTCACTTTTTATCTTCCTAAAACCCTGTCAGGAAATCGAAAAAATGATGAAGCAGTCACTTTCTCTCCTCTGCGAGGCAAAAAGGCTTTTAAAAATCACAATATGGGGGAAAGTGGTGCTCCAATTACACCTCCTGTGCACCGGGAGGGGAAAGAGGGACTAAGTGAGAGATATAATATAAACAGAGTAAGAGAAAAATGGTGAGACTTGCACAGGGAGGAAGCCAGGGAGATAGAGGAGTAAAAGGGGACGTGAAAAGAAAATGAAAGAAAGAGTGGCAAGGGTGGAGGAAGAGAGTGGGAGATCCGTCCGGCAGATAATGAAAAAAGGCTACCTGGTGGAAAAGTAATCCAGTGAACTGGCAGCCAGCCAAATTCAATAACAACATGAAAAGTGTGTGGGATGGATGGAAGGATGAAAGAGGACGGGTGAGGTGATGCAACTGCATCTCAACACTCTCCTGTTGCTGTAAGCCAATGCCTCCTGATGATATATTCATGCAGAGTTGATGGGGAGAGAAAAAAAAATGAGCAAAGAGCGGAGAGGAGAGGCACACCCATTGCTTTCCCCTCTCATCTCGCCAGCTGCGGCCTGCAATGTTTCAATCTGCACTACAATCAGATAATAATCTCTTTCTCTGAGTGCTACGGAGAAAAGAACACTTTACAATAATAACAGCCACCACATATGCGTGATTAATTTTATATCTGCAGTTTCGATGGAAGATGATGGATTTATTGTCTAATAATCTTTCATTGCCTCTTTAATAAACACTAATTAAGTCATAAAAACATATGGGTAACACTTAGCCATATGTTTACCTTGTTTTGGGGTTTGGTGCTAAGGTTCTCTGGTTTCTCCCAGCAGCGCGTGGACAGGTTGAGGATGGCGGTGGCAGCCATGTGAGCGGCCTCGGCATCGTGGGAGTAGTCGTAGGCCAAGGTGGAGCTTTTGCCGTAACCGTGGAGACTCAGGTTAGGCGATGACGACTTGGGGAATGAGGGCTTAGCTGCGAGAGGATCAGACGTTTAGAAGAGTCAGATGTTATTCTTTTCAGAAAACACAGACAGCAGGATGTGTTGGGGCCTGTCTTAAACAGCAGAATGCCATGGTAGAGAACTCTCGTACTTTTGAAGGCTTTGGGTGAGGTTTCGCTGGTGGGCATCTTTGGTGCAAGCATGCGCTTTCCAAACACTTGGGCGTCGAAGCTTGCGTAATCGAAGGACACCTTGGAGTACTTCTCCAGCTCCTTGGCCAGGTTGGCTCGAGGCGTGGTGGGTGCCATGTTGGGCCTGTAGCTGCCGTACGGGGGCACCTCCAGCTGCTTCACAAAACACATGGGCCTGCAAGGGCGAGAAAGAACAGACATCACAAAGATGCTAATGGGCGGATACGGTTAAGATGGGAGATTAAAGACAAAATAAAGCAGAAAGTAAAATAGAATTGAATAAAACTGAATGGATAATGAGGATTAAAAGAAGATGGTTGCAGTAAAGGCACCACACAATAAAAACTAAATAGAGAGAGGAGTAAAGAAAAAGAAAAAGAGAGAGAGAGGCAGAGTGACATAGAGAGAGTAAAGATAGGGGCAACGGTGTACTTAGCGGGAGAGCAGCAGGATTAAAAGCTCTCTTATCAGCAGAGGGCACATTTGCATGTTGTACAGCATGGAATTTATGAGCTTTAAGCCCTCTCGTTTTCCTGGAGAGCCTGGGCTTTTGTCAGACCTGTTGGCGTAAATCCACTGATAGACCAGGGAGAGGCAGAAGGCAGGAAGAGAACGCGAAGAGAGGAAAAGGGGGAGTGGTGAAGGAGGGAGGAGAGGAGGATGGGTAGGAGGGAAGAATGTCACCGGCCTCCACCTTTCTTTTTCCTCCCATATCAGGGTCTCTGGTGTCTGTTCTCCAACCATACGCTCATTAATAAGCTACATGACCTGGCCTGTAGTCTCAACGCTGTGGGGTGGACTTCACATATTGGCACACAAATAATACATCTTCACTTCAACAGAGTCCCTCATTTCCCTTTTTATTAATTCAACCTGGATTCCATTAGGACCTGGACGGCATGTGGAATTCTTCTGCCCTATACATAACAGACGACCCTTTTTATAACAATCTGAGAAGGAAAAACAAAGCCGGGCTTATTATGTTTTAATCCTCAACGCTTTGTCCAGCCGGTGATGAGGTTTTCCTCAAGGAAAGCAATTATTTTTCCTATCCCCTGCAATGCCCCTATAACTTGCATAATTAGCTTATCAGCTGCATTATTAATTAAAATACCAACGAGGAAGAGCCTGGACTTGGCATAATACCAGTGTCTGGTTTGTGTTAATTATCATTCTTTCGGCTGTGATCACGGTGCCCGGCTGGTTGGGGAGATGAATAAAGATAAAGAGATCTCAGTGTTTGAGGTGACAGTAATGATTAGGCTGCCATGCTGGATGCTTCGAGACTTTCTCGTTATACCGAGCCATTCATGAGGGCCACAGCAACCAAGGTCAGGGCTGTGGCTTGGTAAAGTAACTAACCTTGAAAAGGACTCAGCTGCGTGGGGTTGGGATTGGAGGAGACAGCTTTTATGTAGGTGAAAGGCTCACTGTGTCCAGGCTGCTGCTTTCACTTCTTGTCATTTATCATTTTATCTATGGAGTATTTAAACTGACAAAAGGCTCCGGAGTGTTTTCACACGAGATAAAACTATAACTGAACGCATCAATTATTAATAATGCAGCTTAAAAAAAAATAAAGTGAAGTGTAAAGAGAAATGAAAAATCTCAATACTATATAAACAGTTGGTAATAAAATGGTAAAAGCTTTCTGATATGTCCTTTAAGCCTTTCACATTAGCCACACCAGCGACAGTAATGCTATGCTAAAATGATGTTAATATTAAGACATATACTGTGCATTGTACGGGGAGACTAAAGGAGACAAGGACACATTAAATCATACATAAAATGTCAATGGTGGCACCAAGTTAAAGACTGGTGATGAATGCACAGATAAAAGTAAAAAGTTTTAATGTTTAAGTGGTGATAAAATGCAAAAAACGATAGTTTGTCTTTGTTATTGTTCCTTTTTAATCTCCTAATTAGACGTGAAGTTAAAAAGCCAGTATACGCATAGTATTTCTTTTTACCGTCTATTTAACCATCTCATTAAAAGTGTTATTAATTAAAATGTTTAGTTTTTACTCATTTGCTCATCTCGTGTTGGAATTAGCATAAAACGTGTTTGTGTATTTATTGATCACCCACCTCAACACTCTGTCGTTAGGACTTCCTTTCAGGTGCTCGCTGCCTGGCTGAGGGATGTGCGGCTTATCGTGGCCCTTGGACAGCTTCTCCGCAGCAGCGATGGGGCATCCAGAAAGACTGGGGAAAAAAGAAGGATATTAAACAGAGAGCAAGTTGCTGACCATGTAAATCTTCATCACGATGATGTGGACTGACACGCATACATGAATATGTAAGGTTGAAAACACACTAAGGGAATACAAGGCAAGGCACACACAGTTGAACACAAGTCGTATACTGTGATGTGTGTGTGTGTGAATACCTGCGGTGTGTGTTACGGTTGCTGTTAACATGGCCCTGACCAGTGCAGCCAGGAGTCGGACACTTCAGCACATTTTCATGCATGGCCAGAACTGAGGAGATAATAACACAGTCAGACAAAATTCAGTTCCTTACACCCTCCTCGCCCTTCCTCTCAACTATGGTCACATAACAAAATGGTGAATATTACAGCTTCTTTCTATTTTTGAACAAAGGGCTGCTAATGAATGGTTATTAGAGCCCACTGCGGACAGTGAAACAGACACAGGCAGCAGCTCGGTAGCTACCAGTGAAGTTGAGCACTACAGTACATCTTCCCTCAATCCCCAAGTATAAACACAAACAGGAATATGAAATGAATCTTAATCAGAGAATGGACCATTTAATGGACCTGTAGTCATGGCTACAGAAAGATGGTCATTGATATCTAGGAAATATCTGTACGATCACACGACGAGAGAAAATATGCAGGTTATCGTCAGCATATTTACAGAGAGTAAAACCGGTGGACTGAATCCAAACGTCTATGGTGGGTCAGCTTTTTTGACCTGTCAGCTTTTACATGCTTGGCTATATCCTCTGCCACAGCAGAGCAGAGCCAGCAGCCTCAACGTGAGCCATATAGCAGCTACTGAGCAGGCTTACACGTACGTGGATGTTCTGAGCACCTGATGTACGAGGCTATGGTGACCTCGGTTGAGTAAGCCTGGATCAGAACACAAACTCCTCAAAAACCTCGGGAAATCATGATTAAGCTGGGCATTACGGTACTTATGAGCAGTAAGGAGAGGTAGTGGGTTTCCATCAATGTCACACTGCCCTTTGTTGTCATCTTTTCTCTCCACATGCTTATTTTCATCTTCTAAGCAGCTGAAAAAAAACACCACTCACTCTCCGGGGGGATCCTGTCCTTGTGCGGACAGCCTGACAGGCTGCGGTGGTGGGGGTAAAGGCCGGTCACGTGACCTGTCCCATCGCAGCCTGGGGTGGGACACTTGCTCTCCCTCTTCTCGGGCCTGCTGCTCTCTGGATGAAGGAAGGCAGGAGTGGGGGGGGGGGGGGGGGGTGATCGGAAAGGAAGAGAAAGGAGTGAGAAGAGACGAAGGGATGAATAAAAAGGACAAAAGCAAGTGGTTAATGTCATCAGACAGTCTGCTTGGCTGAGCATGAAATCTAGACATATTTCAGACAAGTGTACAAAAGCAGCACCATCTGTATCTGCGCCTCATGTCTTATGTATCTCAGTGTGTTTTATGTATTAGGTTAAATGCAATTTGCATGTTTCTGTAAATGCTTGCTTGTGATGAAATGCTGTCAATGTATGAAATATTGGTGCATTTTCAAATTTAACCTGAATAAAACACCGCCCACTTATCCTCTGTGGTTGTCATGATTTCCACTACCATGTCTACACCCGTTTGACATTTTCAACGATCTTAGAGAGAACAACACCCGAAAATACATCGGGAAGAAATCACAGCACTACAATTTGCCCGTAATTAAAGGTACCTAGACCTCCCCACCACTCCTGAAGGACCAGTATGCATTGGTGGCTGAGGAGAAAGGAAAAAAGGAGCAAGAGGATGGCGTGATGCTCTATTGGCCTTCAAATTGAATGTTAACGAGACATGCATCTCCTAATTAGCGCCGAGCAGAACAGGAACTTCACCACAGGAGCGAGCTGGGGCCAAGGAGAGGGCAGCACTACTAGGCATGTAATCACACTACTGCTTTACTGTGAGGAGCATGACAAGTGGGCGTCGTGCCAAGTGTGAAAAACAAGGCCCGAACACATGCAGCATGTAAACAAACACGCCGCCGCTGACTGTGGAACAGCCCCGCGCTCCTTTTTTATTCTCGTTTTTCGTCAAGCACTTCCTCTCTGCTCTTCATGGACGTCTATTCAGCTGGAAGTCCTTGTTCCCTCCGCACAATGGAGAAGGAAGGATCTAAACAGAGCTCTGTGACTCATCACTGTTTGGTACACTGTGTTTGTTTGTACACTCTGCTTCCAACATTAAGTTAAGCATGACACTTTGCACTCCGCTGATACATCATTTGTGTTTACACCCCCTACATACTACGCACACGTGACTAAGTCAACAGATGCTGTGTTGATGTCTTTGCATGTTCAGTACAACTGATTATTAATTATGTTTACTACTTGCCACTGCCTTGCAATGATGACATTATTACAATGGACCTGGGCTAAATCGCCACAGAAAATGTAGAAGCTCCTAACAAGGAATAGAATCAGCAGGAAAAGGTCGTTGAATTCATCACCAAGAACCCTGCTAACCCCACTATGGTCATGAGATGCTTGCCCAGCTTTAAAAACACAGTAGCACAACTTTCCCATCTCAGTACTTGTTTGTTGTTTTGCCCTCCCCCTCTTCGTTTCTACCTTTGCTGAAGTAGCTCTTGCGAAGAACGTCCAGGTGCTTGGGCCTGTCATCCATTGTGAAGTAGCGCTGGTGGTGGATATCAGGGGCGTGGAGCAGCTCCCTGGGACCCGCTGGCTTCACCTGCTCTGCCTTCAGGGCGATGGCTTGCTCCAGCAAACCCAGGTTACCTCGCGTCATGTCGAACATCTCTGACTCGTCCGTCACCGTGGAGCGCTGAGACAGGCTGTCTTCGTCATCACGCTCATCATCCCCGTCCAAGTCGTCAAAGTCTCTCTCCTCTGACCTATCTGATCGAACCTCGATGATTTCAGAAGAGGCCAAGGACAAGGCCTTGTGGATTTTATAGTTCTCACCTCTAGCGATGGGAAAGTAGTCCTCGAGCGGACTGGCCCGGTGGGAGCTGTAGCTTAAAGGAGGGCTGGTCTTGTAGTTCTGAAGTGGACTAGGTTTATGAGAGTCACATCTGTCAAAGGGACTTGCCCTGTGTGAGTTGTAGTCCTCCTGAGGACTGGCCCTGTGGTCTTCAGCCTTGATGTGTGTTCCCTGAGCTGCTGCAGTGCTGGTGATGGTGCGGACGGCAGTTGGCACATCAGAAACAGATAGAACGCGGTCTTCTCCATCTTTCTCATCATCCCATTCTTCTACTGCTGAAGTGTCCCGCCTCTGCTGCGGTAGCGCTGTCATTTCCCCCTCCTCTTCCTCTTCATCTTTGATCTGATCATGGTGGTCATCTTTGATCAGATACTGGTGGTTCACCTGGCTCACATGATTGCTTCTATCTTCGCATTCGACTTCCTCTTCAGCTACGTCCTTATGCAGAGCAGATGACTCCACCAGTGCTTGAACTCTGTGAACTGCCTCCTCCTCCTCCTCCTCCTCATGCTCCTCTTCTCCCTCATTCACGTCCCCCTCCTGCTCGTCCTTTACTTCCTCACCCCCTTCGGCTGCCACAGTGACATCCTCCTCAGTCTCCATAGCAACAGACCGCTGGATGGCCACAGTTGTAGCATTGTTGTTGGAAACTCGGCCAAGGTGGAGGAGAGAGTTGGCCACGTCTTCAGTGCTGTGAAAGGGAGACTGACACTCCTCGTTCGCAGGTGGCGCTGCTCCGAGCTCCGGCTCGATGATCACACATTCCTCCTCTGCGGTAATGAAGATGAAGAAGTCAGAGTGGTGACACAGAGGAAAATGTGAGTCATGCGGTGAGCTAAAGCTGTTGTCAGCAATACCTTTGTCATCACCGGCCTCATCTTCCTGCCTGCCAAGTCATTTATTTTGAGCTCACAACAAAATGAAAACACATGCTGTGACAGGGTCTGTAGATGCAAAGCCGCTTGTAGATCATTCAAAACTAAAGATGCTAGTGCAGCTTATTGGTTGGTAGGAGCCACCTGCAGTACTGACTTCTTGTAACTTTGAGTTTCTTTAGTGTCTTTGTATATTTGTATAGCATCTGCATTTATGAGTCACAAGGACGTTCTTGCCCTTGATTAAATCCAAGCAGGTAATAATAATAATAATAATAATTAAAGGAAGTTCAAACAAATCACATTTTTGTCACAGATTAAAGGGAAGATAGATAATAGTCAGTCTAGTCACTTTGGAGAAACCTCTCAGACTGTGAATACATAAAAAGCAGGTTATCTAAGTCTGCTTTGATTTTGATTAGGCCTCTTTAATCTGTTTTGTATGAAGTGCCTCACTCTTAACTAAATCACTGGAGTTCTCCTCTTAATCTCTAGATTATTTTTTTTTGATTGAGTTATTAATCTCTACAATGATCTACTCACTGCTTTTAGGAGCACAGGGCGCATATTTAAACAGACAGCACATATGAACACAAACAATAAAGATGGGATGAAGATGTGTCAACAATACCTTCATGAGCTGTGAAGGTGTTCTCCTCTTTCTGATATGTGTCTTGCTCTTCCTCACCCTTCTGTTGACTGTGTGTTTCAACTTCCTGTCCATTTGTGTGTCCATTCTGCGTCAGGTCTTCTGTCACCTCCACGTTCCTTTCCTCAGCTGTCTCTGTCTCCTCCTTCTCTTCTTCTTCCTTGGTCTCTCCTGCTTTCTCTCCATCTTTCTCTCCCTCACCGTCTGCCTCACTGCTGGCATCGCTTTCAGCGCTGAAGCCCTCGTCCAAGGCCAGTTTCAGGGGGTGGGACTTCCTCTTCGAGAGAGGTCGCTCCGATTCCTGCTCAGCCTCCGCCTCCTCTAGACGGCGCTTTCTGGCTATGGGGCAACCCAGAACACTGACGGAGGAAGAAAAGAACAGCGAGAACAGAGTCATTAATACCAAGCAGGGGTGTGACTGGAAATAGCAAATACACCAACACGTCCAATTAAACCCCTTGCATCCCATCACATCTGTGAGTGAGTTGAAAGCATGATAGAGGGTGCATGGGTTCTGATATGAAGAAGGATGGAGCAGTTAGGGGATGAGTCGCCACGTGGCCTGAGGGGGGCGCCATGCTCGCTCACTCAGACATCACAACCAATCTCAGCCAATTGACTGGAACGTTTAATGAACAACTTGTATGGAGAGGCGGGCGGGCAAAGCAGCGGAGGGTGAAATCCAATAAACTCCCTCTTACTCTCACCTGGGAGACGCCGAGGGAGATTGAGAGACGATCTATAAACAAAGTGCATCTGAAATTGGCCACTGAATGAATACACATGTAAACAGATAGCTAATATCTGCCCCTCAATAAAGAGGAGTCACAACCCAGTGAGCTGCCCCTGAGTCCCGCAGGGTCTCTGAGGGCGGCGACACCGATGAGGCATGGAAGGAAAGGGGAAATGAGGCTGGAGTAAAACCCCAGAGAAATTTGATTTCACTGCTGTCCACTGAAAACTTTAGATTCTGAACCAGTATTATTAACTAAAATAATATCACGAATTCAGTTTCATTCTTGATTTTAATCGTACTTTAAGCAATTAAAGGACGTCCAGAGCTTAATTCTACAATGAAGGAACTCATTACATTGACTTTACTTATTACTATCTCTGATAAGATCACATAGTACTAGTTATAAATGGTGATTGAAGTCACAGTTGGCTTGTTTTAAGGGTTGTTAAGCCAAAACTGCAAACCAGAGCTCACTGTTTAATTTGTCAGGATATATAATGAAGGTTTAAACACATGACAGGAGGTTTACCGGTGCTGGTAGGTAGACATGAACCCCAGCTAACAGTTTCCCACTGATTACAGTCCTTGTGCTAAGTTACGCTAACTGCAATTCAACGTAATTTATGGCAAAACATAAGTCTCCTCACAAGACGGATGCTTTGGGTCAGAGAGGACGAGCAGGACAGACAGAGAAGGACAAACAGAGGGTGGGTCTTTAATCTGTCCTACCTTCTGTGTCGTGAGTATCTCCCACTGATATGGCCAGAGCCATTGCATCCAGGGGTGGGGCAGCTGGATGAGATGGATGGAGGTTAGAGATACTGCATGTTTAAGACACGGCGCATTTTAGTTCTTATGCAGAAGCAATGATAACAACAGGTCATAAAAACAAAACAAAAAAGCAAAGCAAAGACATGCAACGTGAGCACACATGTCGCACAAATGCACATGCACAAAGATACGCACCCCTCCCCACCCGATGCCCTTCCAGCAGACACACATAATGCATGAATGCAGGTGGCATCAAGCCGCAGAGAACATAATATTGTCTGTCGTACATCAACCCTGGCCTATATCCTGTTACTATGAGCGATAAGGATCAGCCGAGACCTGCTGTAATTTCCCCTGCTCTGCTCTCCTCACCAGTCATCATCATCATCGGTTTTCGCTCCACTCCTCTTTCTCTCTTTTCACCCTCTCCTCTGATTCACGTTGCTGTGACCCCTCAGGACAGCTCATTTCAATTCTCATTAACTTCCCGCAGCAATTGCCCTTTATTACTCCAATTATCCTTATTATTAATTTCGCTTATTAAAAAACGCTGCATTTGCATTTTAAATAAGATGCTCTCTGGCCTGCTTACTGTTTTAATTCAGAAACACGCAGGTATTTCTGTGAAGTGCCGAGCACAGATCAATGTTTGGAGGTCAAAGTGTGACAAAATGCGAGGGCATGAAAAAAATATATTTTAGAGGACAGTGGACTTAATGAACACAGAGTAAGCTACCCCTGGGTGGGAAGAAGAGGTAGGAGGAATGGGAAGGCAAAGTTGGATGATAGGCCATGAAAAAAGTAAATAGTCGCCATTGACTATCCTCTCTCCTCACGGTGTATCCTTCGATCGGATCACAAAAAGACCATACACCCCCTTCAGTGCATCTACTGTATGTGTTCATAGCAGGAAATAGCAAAAGGCTCAGAGAAATCAATACCAGCCTGTTGGATGCACTGACCATGAGCTGAGAGGTGCTGATGATAAAAAAAAATATATTATACAATATCATCTGAAGAAGCACTGATACTGACTCTGAGTGCCGCGGGGGGGCTCTGTGCTGCACATTAAAGAACTTTATGAAAGGGGTTTGCACAAACATGAAGGTGTTTCCTCACCTCAGCTCTTGTCCTACGAGCTCAATAGGAACTGAGAAAAAAAAAAAACGAGAGAAAGAGAGAGAGAGGGAGAGAGAGGGTGGGGGAGAAGAAAGACACAGGGGGAAGAACAAAGGTGAATGTTTGCTCACAACGCCGTGCTGCTAAAAGAAACTCAGATCAATAAATCACAAATGCATATGAATCCCACGAGGTCTCCTCATCGCTGCTCACACACTGCTGACTGTATGATGCGGGGCGGGGGGGGGGGGTTCCTAAACACTGAGCTGACATACGAAAGCACACTCACACTGTTTCTACATGCAAACAAACACACATACAAAGTCAAGCTCTTTATGAATAACACACACATCACATACACACGGGTACAACAAAAGCATCCGCACAGAGAAACACCTAAATCAGCCAAACTGCGTTACACTGTTCAGAAAAACTGACAATGAAATGCAGACTTCAGCAATAAAACATGATTAATTGTTGCACTTTAGTTATCATAATTGGCAAAATGAAATTAAAAGTAAAACTGCCTTCATCAGGAGAAAGAAACAGCACTTCTTCCTGGGACAACTCAGAGTAATAGCCTTGAAAACATAAATCAAGTTCTCCTCACAAACAACACACACACACACACGCACGCACGCACAGCCGTGGCTCTGGGCTGGTTATAGGCATTGATTGGGAGTTGAGAGATAGAATGACTTTGGAGAAATATCCTATTTTCATTTGGAGCAAATAAGAAAACAATACGATCCTGGAGAATTCAGTTTGGGCTCTGATATCACATGCATTAATCACATGTCAGAATGACCCCGGGTATCAAGATACACAAAGAGCACAAAAATGCACACACACACACACAACACACTGTTGGTACACTGCATGTGCATGTTCATTTCTCTGGCTTTCATCATGCAGTTGAAATGACTGGGCGCCTTAGTGAACGCCCTGTGAACTGCTGCTCTGCTGTCTCACTTCTAAACATCAAACACACAGTGAAACTCACATGCACGTCTGCAAATACACAGACAAATTAGACGCGGACACATTTTAGTTACTGTATGAGCACATGCACGTGGACACCAACATGCATATTTGCCCTCTAGCTGCATCTGGTTATCTAACAAAACACGTCTGTATTCAGATCCTACCTGGGGACGGTGGACTGTAACCCAGGAATGTTTAGAGAGGATCGTGACTATTTGTTTCTGTAGTAGATGATACAGGTATCTGAGCAGCAACTTTCACAAAGGGTAATTCTAGCTATGAAGCTCACTAGTTTTTATGATTTTCCTTAGAATTGGACGTTGTTTACAAAGTACAAGGTTGTCTGGAGTGTCTGTGAGTGTAAAATGATCAACTTATTGACAATGGGCCGTCTATGAGTCATTGTGAAGTGTATCACAAATAAAAAGTGGCTCATGTTCCTGACACTTTTAGATGGTCCCTAACTTGCCTCAGTGGGGAAGCAGGAGGTAAAAAATAAGCCATACAACATTAATGAAGCTTTATCCTGCACTGCACAACAAGTCTGATGAAAACGGATGAAATGTTATTCAGGATGACCTGAATAGAGAACTTCTATTGCGCACACCTCAATTATTTTATATTTTTGAATCACAATCATGACTACAATAACTTTTTCTAGGGACCACAAACCCTTTGAGGAACCTGGGTCTAAATTTAGCTCCAGGGCATTTTAGCTAATACATTTAATGTTTCTGGGGCCACGACTCCACAGCAGAAATGCAAATTAAAATCCCTTGAAGAATTTTACCCCCGGGAACGTTCCTGAATTTAGATTTGAAAGAAACTTATACTTTCTAGTGGAAACAGGTCCATGGAAAGTCCTGCTGCTTTGACTAAAACAGTCTGAACCTGAGCAGCAGTTGGTGAACTGGTATTAAACTTAGTAATGAGGAAGTGCATGACGTGACGTGGACACTCACCTCTGATTCCCTTGGACCGAGTGCGAGTCCGCTTGTCTTCACTCTCTACACTCATCTGAGACAGAGAAGAGAGAGAAAAGGAGGAGGAGAGAAGTGAGCAGAGGGAGAAGAAGGAACATTATTCCGTCAGACATCCACTGTTAATCTCGCTTGTGTTTCATCTGCTTCAAAAGGACCGTAATAGCCATCTCTCAGAATGTTCTCACTGAAAAGGTAACACTAACACAAAGTGACAATCGTACGCGTAATTCGTACAAAGCGACGCTGCCTCATCTCTCATCCCTCCTCACCCGGTTTCTTTTTCCGTGAATCGCACTTCATCTGAACAGACATAAAGCAGCCTGAATGGTAGTGAAAGTGAAAACAAACCCTGTTGTTCAAGCTACTTCTCAGTTCTGTCCCTCGCCATCACCCTACACGCAAACTCCCATCCCTCTCCCTGTAATTTCCTGCACCTGAATGGTACATGATTGTATGCTGTGTGGAGGCAAAAGGCGACACCCCCACAGAGGCCGTAGCCCGGCGAGCAGAGGGACTGAAAATCATAACTATGCTGAAAATAATAATAAAGCAAAAACACAGAGGCCACTAAAAAGCCACTGTATTATCCCTTTTAAGAAGAAAGGTGTGTGTGTGTGTGTGTGTCTGTGTGTGTATGCACGCTGCCTACTCCCGGCTTAGCTTTTAAGTCACAATAGAGCAGGTGTTAACCCTGCTGCCTCAAATACACACATACACGCATGCATATTGACCCTCAGCCACACCTCCTCAGCGCTGCCTCTCCACGCTCGCCGCTGCTCTCAGTGCACTCTAAAGCTATCAGATGCTTTTTAGACACAATGGAGCCATTAGCTTTGATTACTGGACTCTGGGCTTTTTTATATCTCAGGTCTCCCCTCTTTCACTCTTTCTGTGTCACACTTCCTCCCTCCTGTAAACCCTCCCACCCAATCCAAACTACCCCTTTATCCCTATTTGCCTACACCTCCCCCTATCCATGCCCAGGCACTTAGCTGCTTTGTTGCTCCTCTATAGTCAAGTTGGCACCGCCACAGCGGGGATTCAAACACGAGGTCCCTGTTTCTCTTCTTTTTTTTTCTCCCTCTCTCTATTTGGCATTGCCCCTTTCCTGCTAATAGACTACTTATGAAAAGAAGGAGGGAAAGAGGGATGAGAGGAAGATGAAGCACGCTGTTGTTGTTGTTGTTAAGGGCTTTTTCTCCCCACCCCACCCCACACTGTGAGGAGGGTGCGCTTCATTCATTAGCCTTCTAGTGTTTGGCCGGAGGTACAGGTGCAGGCTCCAGCCCCTCCCTTCCTGTGTGGGCCCTCACCGCCTTGGCCTCCTCCTCCTCCTCCTCTTCTCTGTCTCTCGCTACTCTGGCTCAACTCTTTTGATCAAGCGCTGTTAATGCAGAAGTCGTGCAACAAGCAGCAGCTTTGTGCCCTGCCTGAAGGGAGCAGTTGACTCCTTCTGTGCTCCACTCACAGCGCTGTGTGGGAAGGCGAGCGGGTGAGTGCACAGTGGAGAGCTTTCTGTGTGTGCGTGTTTTCCTCTTTACATTATAGTTCAAACACCGTTTCCTTACTATCGACTGGCTGCGTCTACGTTTGTATGCACGTCTGACATCAACTGTACGGTTTCACATCCACACAGCCACGTGGGGTCCAACGCCTTTGAGTACGCTCCATAACCACAGCCTAGTAGTAGTAGTAGTAGTCAGGGGTCCCATGAGGTACTTCTGTAGTTGCTGATGCCATGTAGCTGAGCTATTTCTAATGAATGAATGAATGAATGTGAATAGTTGCATCCACTGCAAACTATGTAAATATAATTAGTGACAATGAAAGATAGATGTTAAGGAATCAAATGCGAAAGTTGGGTGAATTTTAGACATACAAAACATGAACACAACTAGACAGGAAAGGAGAGTGAGGCGAGTGCGTTTAAGAATATGGGCGTCTACAGTGACGTGTACATGATTCAAACTGCGTTCCTCCTCCATGAAAAGATTATATAGGATATTTTGTTACTCCTGTACTTTTTCATCTTCCTTCCTTTGCCGCCTCCTTACGTTGATAGTCATCACATGAATCAAAACCTGGACTGAAAAGGGCCCCTACTTCTTTCATGTTTGCGTAACCATAGCTACGCACATTTAAATAGGTAAGCACATCTGAGTTCTCTTTTTCTTGTCCTTTTTCTCAATTCCAGCTCATTAAATCTGTATGAACACAAAGTCACAGTCAGTGAATCTAGATACAGCAAGGCACCAGATTTTCCATCCCGCTTTCAAAGGGCCCTTTTTAATGTATGCTCCAATGTATGTCCTTTAACTTGTTGTCATTTTAATTAAGACTCCTTGAACTTTGTATGTAGGTGGGCTTGCACGGTACCTGCGATGCTTTATGCAGAACAGAGAAAGGACGCAAATGAGAGAAAAAGATAGCGTGTGTGTGTGTGTGTCAGTGCATAACGTGCGTGTCTGGGGGTTTTAACTAGTGTGAAATGTGGTGTGGAGCAGTAGCACACTAAAAAGAAAAAGGTGGAGGTGGAGGAGGAAGATGTGGCTCGTCCCTACAGGCTGTGTTGTACATTATCAATTATGTCCCTCTTTGTGTGCAACGGTCGGTGCAGGAGGACCTCGACTCTGCTCTGCATTCTGACAGCTCTATGTAAATGGCTGGCTGGGGGCAATGACTTCAGAGAGAAGGTCACCCTTCGTCCCCTGGTGCACATAAATGACTCTTTTATTCATTCTCAGTTTTACAAGAGCAGATGAAGAAAAGGAGGGGTGTGAGGTGGGGTGGAGACAGTGAAAGAGCAGCTGGAGAGGAGCGTTCACGACGAAGGCTGACGTCACCAAACGCTACCTGAAGACGGCAGCTGCCCGTTAGAGGCGTACTGCTGCACGGCTCCTCCAAAAGTTTCGCTGTGTTCATTCACACGAGGCAGAACGGCGGGGGGCAATGAGAGGAGGAGGGAAGGCGATGAAGGCAGCATGTGTGAGCAGATAAAGGGTCAGACACGGAAGTGCGTCCCATCACAGGGTTTGGCGTGCAGGCGATTAAAGTGTTCATAAAAGAAGATCTTTTCAGCTGCGGTCCTTGATCCACTTCATTCATCGTTCGTCAATCATTGACTTCACCGCAAGACTAAAAAGATAACAGGAATGCTGTGTGACAGGTATCACAAATGCCAGGCCAAACAGACGGGGCTGCTTCACATGATGTAGCGTTTGAAACCAACGCCTCTCTCTCCCAAGCTCCCTCAGCAGCAGAAATCAAACCAAATCAATAAAAGGCATCTCTTCAGATGAACCCAAGCCATCAGGGGGAAGCAAAACTACTTTTACTGGGCCCAGGGGAACCCGCTCCTCACAACCCCCACTCCTTCTTCCTCCATCTCTTTGTTGAGTGTCACACTCTCAGTTGAGATGCACCAGAAATGAAAGCCCACAATTGTTTTCCTACCAGATTGTGGACATAACCTTGAAAACGTGGCAATTTGGGTGAGACGCCCTAGTTTTAAGGACAAGAACGAGTGGAGACAGGTTTAGCGGGTTAAAAGAGAAGAAACAAGCTTCTCTCTTCTGCTGATAAGGAGGAATATCATGGATAAAAAGTATGAGCAGCTCAAGGACATCCTTTTGAGATTCCGTTTTTTTTTTATTGTGTTTCAATAGGAGGAAAAGTCTTGTGAAGTGAAGTGAACTCAGCAGTAGGAAACGCTGAGCTGTGCCATGCTGAGCTTAACTAAACTGAACTAAGCTGAGAGCGGCTGAGGTAAAGGATGGGCAGGGCCAAGTGGGAGACTTGATGTGCTGTTTGATTCATGTTTTTCTGTCCAGTGCGGTCATCAACCCCCCAGTTCCAGTCCAACACACACACACACATACACTGTTTGCTTCTTCCCTCCATCCTCCCCTCCCTTTGCCTCCACCCATTTTACTTCTTCTTTTTTTTTTTTTTTTTGCTTTCCCTGCTGGGTTGTGGATTGAGGAAATGCCCAGGAAGCAGAATTAGGTTGGATTGGGTGTGTGTGTGTGTTGGGGGGGTGAATGGTTAAAAAAGGACGGGGGAGTCGGGGGGGGCTACTTGTCACTCACCATGATTGGTCGACGGCTCTGCAGTCTCTGGGAGGCCTGACAGCGGCTGCTGGTCCTCTCACCTCGTGTCCACCGCTGGTTCACCAGCTCGCCCCGAAACTCATTTTCTAGCAGCAGAAAGAGAGGGATGGAGGGTAAACATTTTAGGTAAAAGACGGAGGAGGAAAAAAAAACAAGGACAGTTGTCAAATGAACTCGTCTGCATAAGCACCGGTGGATGGGGCAAAGGTTTGGATAAAAGGCGGAAGGGAGAAGGGTGGGGGCGCTGCTGTGAGGGACGGTCTGGGACTTTAAGCACGTAGCAGACACTCTTTATTAACTAACAGTGCACTTGCCTCACACAAACACACAGGCATGTTAAGAGCCCCAGCTGGGGTCCCTGTCACTCTGCTATTAGAATCAATCAAATTTGCACATTTTTATCAAGCTTTTCAGGGTGCATATATAAGCGTGAGGGGGATGGGCGGGCAAAGGGGGCGCAGACCGGTCAGTAAATAATGAATCATACATAAATCAAACCTCTTTTTTTTCCCCCGCCCCCCTCCTCTCTTGCTTTCTCTTTCATCAAGGTAATAGCTCTTCTCTTCAATTTCCTGATCGCCCAGTAGAAACATACTAAATCTATTAGAAATCCCGTTTCCCATTCTTGCTACTTTCAGAGACGCAGGTGATGGAGGAGCTGTTATGTGCCAAGCGGAGATTCAGGTGCTCGTTGTTTCTTTTTCCTCTCTCGGCAGATTCAGGTTCAGGGAGAGTGCGCAGCGTTTTTCTATGAATGCCTACGGCTGAACTTTTCAACTGGTGTAGCTTTAAGACACTTCATCTGCAAGCCAATGTTACTCCCTCCTCTCTCTCTCTCTCTCTCTCTCTCGTGTGTGCGCGTTCTGTTTTTCCTTCACACTGCTGAGCTGGTACAGTGAAATCTGATTCCTATTCAGATAAACATATACGCGTCCATACCCTCAGCTTTCACCTTTATTTGTATTGTGTATCTTTGCAAAAGGCAGCAGAACACCGTGAAAGACAAAGTGCCCTTGAGTTTGCTTTGACTCTTTCCCTGTATGGGCTACTCATCCATACACCTTCAAGACCAAGGTTTGGGTCAGCGCACTCTGGCTCCACTCTATTGAAAATATAAATTACAGTAGCAATAATGTGGAAAAGTAATCATTCACAAGACAGAATATTCAAGGCAAATATTCTAATTATTTGATTTTTGACACAAACATTGAATTATTTAAACTGATTGCAGCAATATAGCTCTTTCAAATATCCTGCAGCTATCGCGATGGGCAACAATCCATGAAGCGGCGTTCACATTAACATGGGAATAAATCACGGCCTCTGCAGAGTGCAAGATGCATCTATCCATCTTATTTCCGCTCATCTATTGTCTGCACCTTTTCATCTCTCGTCGTTGCCGTTTACAAAGATACAGCGAGGGCTGTTTTCCCTGTGCACGCTGTGTTGTGCGCGGACCCACACTGCAGGCATAGAGCTTCCTAAAAGCAGTGGCAATCTGAAAGCAAACAGTCTGTGAGACAACAAAAGGCCGTGTGTCCGTATCCAAGGGGTCCCAGAGCAGACCAGCCCTACCCTCTGCACCGTCCCTCCTCCTCCGTTTCACCCTCCCCACGCCCAGCCTCCCCCCTACTTCGCCCATTACATGCAAACCTCACCAAAGCTCAGCCAGCACTCTTAGCGAAATGCTTGTTTATCAACTTTTACTCCCCCCCTCTCAGTGGAAAAGTGATTACAGCAGCAATACTGTTCGTCTGCATCTCTGTCTCTGTCTCACTGTCTCAGCTATCTCCGTCTCCAAGCACGCAAGCACTCTCATTTCTTTTTTTCCTTCTCCGTGTATTTCGACTTACTTTCAAAGTGAAGTGAAGTGAGCATCTGTCCTGCATTGTCAGACGAGGGGGGGGGGGGCTGGGGCAAGGAGCTGAGAGCCCTTCCTAAATGCCAAATATATAACAGCGCTCTATTAGGACACGTAGCCTCTGGCCATGTGTCAGCGTCCCTGCTCACTTTGTTCGCTCCTAAGCCACTGTCACAGCTGCACACGGAGAAAATACATCTGAACCTGTGTGCGATGCCTCATTGCTGTGGTTTTGAAATTCAGCACATGTGGCTAAGTTTACATTTTCATACTTTCACATGTTGTTTCATCATTTAGAAAAAGCTGAGCATCTGGATTGTTTGCAGATGAAAAACATACAACTAATTTGAGCCTTGTCTGCTGTGGATATTGACTCTGCTATTCTTTGATCAGATGCTGCTCGTTCCCACCTAAAAGACGTGCTTGCTCCTTATTTTTCAGTGAAAATTGGATGAGTAGGAGACAATTAGCCGTTCACCAGAGACGTCTGGTTAATCTGAAGCGAGGAGGGGTCACGGGAAGAAAGATGAAATACAAAATGAATGGATTAAGAATGATTTTACCGCCAGGCCTCTGTTTCAGTGTTTTTTTTAAAGTTCGGAACATTTTCACTGTCATCTGCAGATAGAATAAAATAAAATCTAAAAGTTGAGGCTTGAGTAATACCATTACAGGACTGCAGCTTACTATACATGGACAATAGAGCAAAGAGACCTAAATCCATAGTTAGATTAAACACCGGGTGAACTGTCTGTAACCGTATTAGTGTACATACAGGGACGAGGCCAGCTGTACACTCCTGCCTCTGTTAAGCAGGATTTAGAGACAACTTAGTGTGATTACAGCGAGCCGGCCTGAAGAGACAGAGAAATCAAAAGTTGAGGAGTGGGACAGTGTCATATTACCAACTGGTTTCTTTGTGCCACAGGACAAAACAACCCACACACACACGCACACACAGTAACCAGATTATCTGGCAGCTGTGAAAATTAATAATGTATAGGATCAGCTGGGGAAAACAGGAAAAATGGATTCAGCCAAAATTAAAAAAAAATCATTTAGAGGTTTAAACCAAACATCGGACCCTCAGGGTCAAATGAAACAGTTGCCAGAAAGGTAAAGTGAATGTGGCTCAGACGCATGCTCTCGAGGCACTAAAACTCCAAATCTTAGTTCAACATCTGAGCGACGACAAACTGCTGCTCAAACACCAGATTGCTACGCGCAGGCGTCCGTGCACCTGAAGGTTCTCCTCCTTAGACAGCACACCGTGATGCTCCAAACAAACTGCGTGTAACTCTTCTCTGTGTCCATCTCACAATTTATGCACATTGGGCTTATTTTTTAATTAATTTTCATTTTTTATTTATTTCTCTTTTAACGTAGGGCATGAAATTCATTATTTCCAGGCTTTCGCTTTAAATGCCTCCTCTCCATTGAAAGCCTGGGCCAACCCTGACCTTTGCTTGTATTGCTTAGATTTCTGATAGGCTTTGAATGACGAGGGTGCAATTTGGCCCCAGCTGCTCCTCCAACATGTTTATTGCACTCCCTCCTCCGGCACCTGCTGTCCTCACCATGGGCTATTCAACCCTTCATAAATAGAGAGGTTTCCTCCTGTCACGTAAACTGAAAAAAAAAACCAAAAAGAAAAAAAAAGAAAACCGGGAGCAACTTCATATCCGGGCCTGTGCTGCATGCAGCTCTATACTCTGCCGTTATAGCTTCCACTGACAGCATAAGGCACCAATAACCTAATTCTGTAATCCCCTGAAACTAGGCTACATTTCACAGGAAAAGTAAACAGAAGAAAAACAATAGGTGTTTTATCATTTCTGCCTGTGATGCATTAAATCCTGATCTCTGTGCTCGTTCTCCATTAAGCCACACAACAGACTTGCAGCTTTTACTCTGAGTAAAGGTTGCCTGTGTGCATTTTCATGGGCTTCATTAACCAAATAGCCCATCAGCTTTTAACACAACTGCAGCTGTAGACTCAACTTTGAAGCTGCACAGCCCAACAGATGCTGTTGTTCACTTTTAAAAGGTGAACATATTATCGTGTGTTGTGCCATTATGAGGAGAAAAAGATCACCAGAAACGTGGCTGTTTCTTTAACAGACTTTTCCTAAAAATCCACAAACACCTTTTCTAAAGATTAGGATGGGTCTCTCTTGATCCTCCTTCCTGTAATCAACCCCGTAACATTTTCTGTCACCTCAACTACCAGCTGAAGTTCATAATAAGAGCAGCGCAGCTCTGCGATGAAGCATATTACGCAGCCTTACAGTCTACTACAGCGGGAATGGAGAGCAACTTAAAGCGCTGGTGACATAACACTCTGTGTATCATCCTTCATCTCTTTCCTCCATCTTAGGACGCAGGTGCTTTGACAGACCGTGAGGCGCACACACAGCACATTACGTGGCCATCAAAGCGAATCAAGAAAGAGGGGGGGGGGGGATAGTAAGAAAAGCACAACGCACAGGCTCACATTCTGCACCGTGAATCCGACAAGACGAGGACTTCAGAATCCGGCGAAATGTGCGGCTCGAGCCTGCTTCCTCGACGCCCGGCGTTCAGCCTATTTGGAGCGCGCTTCTGAGGACTTTTTTTTATCTGCGCACCACTAAAGGCGGCTGACATTTGAAGAGAGCATCTCTGTTTTTTGCTGCAGAGGATCAAATGGCCAACCCCTCCCTCTCCCCGACTCTCAAACAGACTCACTTCATCCTTCCATCCATCCATCTGCCCATGGATCTTCTCACACACACGCACACGCCCCGCTGTAATATCGTAATAACACAGTTTGGTACTGAACTCTATACAGAAATGACACTTCAGTGTAGCGAGCCCGAAACAGAGAATCCGCTGGTATAGTGCGCAGCAGCAGCGTGGTGTGGACACTGTGGTGTCACAAATACAGTAGCTAATGTATTCTAGGAGATACAGAAGGTGAAACTAGAGGACAGAGTGAGAACACACTTCAGGTATGGCTCAGCTAATTCAGAAGAAACAGATTATATTTTCCTCGTCCTCGTCCGAGTGTGTTTTCCTCCACCCCACGCACAGCGACGAACTGTCCGACAGAGGCAGAGTGACAGAGAAGTGGCCAAACACGCGTCACTGAGGTTCTGAGAAAGCGCCATACTTGGTTTATTCCCACTTATTATAAGGCTATATAAGCTTCTATAATTCTTACACGTTGCGTTACTACCACCAAGGACGCGTTTTGAAAAGATAGCCTAAATAACCCCCGTTGATAAACCCACACTTTTAAGTAAATAAAAATAGCTCAAACTGTTGAAAGGTCGCATGGTGCGATTAAGTTTTAATTCACAGTCGATAAATTGGAATAAACTAAATCGTGGGGGAAAGAAAGTAATCTCACTCACACCTCTCTCTGCGATCTTAAAAACGCCAAAATGATGCGGAGACAAGTCAAAGTTATGCGACAAAGGCCTCCGATTTCCAGATAAATCATAAGAAATCAATGTGCAGTTTACAATCAAAACATAACCAACGCTGATTTCGATTTACCTGTAGGGAACAATATTTCCTTTGGGGTTTGTGCTGTTGCGTCCTTAATGCGTTTCGAGAGAGTTGCAGTTCACAGTCAAGCAGTTTGCTAAAGAAAGAAATATCCCGAGTAAAGATTTAAAAAGCGATCATCTATCCCGTTACAAATGTCCAGATGTGATCAAATGGAGAGCGAATGAAGGCTTTCCGGCCGACCTCTCCCGCACAGCGCACCGGCGCACGGCTCCGTATCTGCGCGTTAAGATGTTACTTGTTTGTAAGCAAAAAAAAACATGGCTTCATTTGCCTTTGTCAGCGAGAAAAAAAAACGTAATATTGACTTACCTTTCCCTCATGAGCCATTGTACACCCCCCTCCATCCCCTCTCCAGCCCCCCCACCCCACCTCCTCCTCCCTCCGCCCTTTGCCATGACATCACGGAATCTGTAGTAAACCTCCAGCATCAGATGGGCAGGGCTTGAGGTCCCCCCTTACTCCACACTAACTCAATGGACATATGTACACACACATACACTCTCTCTCTCTTTCCCTGTCTCTCTATCTCCCACTTTCTCCCTTCCTTGTCTTCTCTCACGCACACGCATCATCTCAACTTGAAACTACGCCGTCGACTTTTGCACATCTACGTTTATCCGAATATTAAAATTAATTAAGTCCCCCACGCTGCTTCCCTCTCTACAAATTTGTATCAGTATAAACAATCAGTGCGTAGAGGATAAGAAAACATATCTGCGCCTCTGGGCTGAACCAGCCAATACAATATTACACACGAGAATGAGCTCATATTTTACGCACTTCGCCAGATGACAAGTTCTTGATGTTCAGCAAATGCATTACGGAGGTTATAGCTGCTGTAATCCTTCACCCCCCCCACACACATCCTGGGAAGTGGTACCGTCCAATAATTCATTCAGGGGACATTTTTCCCCTGGACTGAGAATTGATGTAGTAGTTGTATGCAGAGTTTGTGTATACTGTGTACTGACAAAATCTGATAATTCTCCCTCCTCTATGGAAACGACATATAGATGCAAGTCTCCAAGGATGCTTTACTCAAAATTATTTATGCTCTGAGGGAGGTGAGGGACAGATATCAAAATGAATTATCACTGACAAAAGCGTGCAAGCACGAGGAATCGTTTGGGGCAAAATATCAGACAGAGATCGTATAAGGTTCGTTTTGACGTCTGCAGGAGTTTAAGACTGATCACTGCCTCTTACAGATTCGCTGATAGATTCCTGTGCTCATTGATAGAATAATGCCGACTGTCAGTGCAGCTCTAAACAACAAACAGTCTTAATAGCGCAACTTGGACTCACTCCCAAATGTTGCTCACACCGTGGTTTTGCTTTGCTGTTTTGAAACCATTAGTGGAAATGACAACCATTCATTACAAGCCATTTGAGAATAGTCCCCACAAATGCCATCCTTTATCTCCTGTCTCCACGCCACGTACGTAGGGAATATTCAAAAAGCCCAACCTTCAGCTTTCAGAAATTCTATTAAATTCTTATCTCTTTGCAGCAGGCTCTTTTTGTGCAATCCCATTGTTATGCATTGGAGCTGAAATCAATCACCGGGCCGTGCACGCCGCATCAGTATGATTTCAGACTGACTGTGGTTGCGGAGAGAGAGGACTCACACAACAGCATCGACAATCAAATAAACAAAAGAGGGAGAATATGAAAATCCAGTGGCCCCGATCCAGCAGAGGGGACCGTGTGGAAAGTTGGGTTCTGCGTCGCCAGGTCAGGTGGCGAAGAAGTTAAACTTATTCTGAAGATCACGGTGAAGTATGGAAGTAGCTCCTCAAACTGTTATTATTCTACTTCTGCTGAGATTTCAGGACTACGAACAGCTCCAAAATGTTGCGTGTGTTTTAAACTTGTGTAAATTCAGAACCGTGGACAGCTCCGGCGCACTAAGGCTCTTAGGCCTGCACAAAACCTGCCGCAGTTTATTGTGGAGCTAACAAAGGCCTTTGTGTGCGCGCAGCTCCGACTCACGATAGGCCTCATTAGTTGTAACATGAAGCCAGGTTTAATGTTATTGCGCAACTACTATTAACACCCTTTCTTCTTCTTTTTTTAAAAACTTTTTTTAACATAACAGACAAGTAAACGAAAGAACTTAACAAAATCATAATTATAATGGTCACAATTAAACTAAACTTAAACTCGTGTGAACACATATTTTTCAAGTGATTTTGGTATTTGTCCTTAGCTTATTAAGATTTAAACTTTTCAGGAGGAGAAACGTTTTTGTAATATGTGGCAACAAACTTACAAAACGGCTAAACCGACGATCAGATCTGTTCCCTTATCCTAACTTTGTACATTAAAATAAATGTGAAAAAGTTCAAATCTCACTACATTAAAAAACAACTAAAACTTGATATTGATACGTGTTAATAATTTCTTCAAACATAACTAAACTGAATACTTTACGTTGATATGTAGTATCAATGAAGTATCAATGACCCCACTGTCGATTCATCATCTGGGAAAACTTTTTCCTCTGTTGTAACAAAGTCCGTCTGCACATGCAGATGGCACAGAGGCCTGCAGCTCTTTCATGCGCACGTCACTTCACGTCTAGCAATTGAATGGTGGCTATATTGTGCGGATCCGGGGCCGCGCAGGCAGCCAGTATAAATATTACATGGGACAGCAGCTGACTGAGCGCTGAGGTTGAGACCGGGGGAGGCCCCTATAGTCCCTCGACAGATGGAACAAGCCGACAGACTAACACAACAAAAAGTTTTTTTTAATAAGCCCGCAGCTTGGCATTGTCCCCACGGTACCGGGGCCACACGGTCCCCTTGGGAATCAACTGTCCTTTGTTTGGACACAGAAGTTTAGTTTGAGTGCAGGCTGGAGAAAAGTTTGCTTAATAATGTTTGTGCTTGGCCCAGTCAAACACACGGACGTCTTCACATTGCAGCTGGTTATATCAGACACAACTATAAGCTCTTAATCCTGCAAAGCGACGGATGCAGTGTCTCTGTAAGACTTTCTTTTAAATACAGGTCAAAATAGTTTTTCAGACTCAGAGCAGAATCTTGTATCACTTTTTCTGTGTAATATGTACCTGACGCATTTCACTGCGACAGACACAACAGAAACGCCAACCGTAAACCGAATGAGACGCGCGTGCCGAAACATCAAAGTTCATCTTTCAAGTTTTTCCTGCAAAGTCAAACCAAGTCAGTGATACGAACCTAGAAAAGTGCGACACAGCTTCATGTTTGCGGTCTCTCTCTCTCCTCTGCGACTCTTGTCAGCTCCGCAGCGACCGCCGAGCGCTGCTGCTAAGTTTACTTCTGCCCAACAAAGTTGCTCAAACTTTAGTTCAACTTGTGCCGGCCGCGGGAGGGGAGGGGAGGTTCCTGCAGGGTGGGGCGAGCGGCTGACAGACATTCCTGGACAGCCAATAGCGAGGGGCTATGTCCTCCTGCTGCCGGGAGCCGGAGCCAATCTCCGCCTGCCGCTCTCAGCTTTCAACAACAATAGAATGAACAACAACAAAGAGCATCTGCTGCGCCCGGCAACTTCTCACACTCACTAAGATCCCCAAGCATTCAGATTTAAACAAAATATACACTCCAAACTGCCGAACTCACACCAACTCATCTGTGAACAGTGTTTATTGTGTTAATTTATTAAATAAAGTCAAACGCATCTCACCAACCTGTTACAAATGTGTTATTAAAGTAAAACTAGCCTTGCCAAGAAAAAAAAAACAACTGCACAATAAAGTCACAAATCTAAGAGAACGACATATGGTAAATTAAGCAGTAGTCTTAATACCTCATATATTAATAGTATGTTATTCGTAAGTCTACTAACACCCAGCACTGAACTATGTTTGCTCCTGGCAGCAGTTGTGACAATGTAAGTTGCAGCCACCCTCCTTGATCACATGTGAGCAAATCCACCAGATGTACAGCTCATTTAGATAAGTTGGAGAACATTTTCACTCCAACTCCAGGTCTATTCAGAGAGCCTGCGTCTGGGACAGACAGACAGGTCCTCCCTCCCGATAGCAGATGGTCTGCCAGATAATGAGCTCTCCCATTGCTTGCTCTTATTACCCCCATCCCCGTCTCTCCGAGATGTAATGGGGAGTAAAGCAACCTCAACACATTCTGCTGCTTTTCTTATTCATTTCATTTTATTTCATGCATGTTTAATGGTATGATTGTCTTTTCTATTGTCTGCTCGGCGTTGCACATTAATAAACTATTTCCCTCTCACCAGAAAGGTGTGTTTATAATATGCACATTTACAAACATGTAATTTGAACACAGTGCTTTTAAACCTCACTAAACAAACTAACTGAAACTCGGCTGATCTAAGACAACATGTTTTTATTGTTGTTATCCACCACAGTAAAATAAATTCACTTTTAAAATAGACTGAATTGATACTACTGACTATAATAAAGTTATTTTAACTTTTTACCACAAACCTCAAAACAAAATGAATAAAGTCATGCTATTAAAGCGGGAAACAAAGAAACAAACCATCAATACTAAACCACAATGAAACTTCGCTGTCACAGGCTTGAAACAGATTAAACTACACTCAGTGTTTTCATTCTTTACCATCAACTTAAACACATAAACTAGTAGGGTCAAACTAAATTGCCTAAACTCACTAATTTGTCAAAAGCTTCGACTAATTCAATCAACTAATTAACAAAAGTAGAAGCAAATCAAAAGGTATTTAATCTGTTTACTGAAAATAGAATAATCTGAAACTAAACAAAACTGAAGATCCATGATTGTTACATACTGTTTATAGAAAAGTTGAATAACTAAACCACACTAAGCAAAAATAAACTAAGTTAACCTATACAATACTAAACTAAAGAAAACTGAACTAAGCAGTTTCAAATATAGAACCTAATCTAAACTAAACATAACTGCACAAAACTAAACTAAACAAGGGCTTTATTCATTTTTTATAAACCTGGACAGGTGACTTAAAGTCACTAAACACAGCCACCTTTTCATAATAGTAAAGAATAAAAGGCTTCTTAAATGAAGCAAATTTAATTTAGGTTTTAACAGTAGCTAAATGACACTTTTAATAAAGGATCCAGTAGTTTAAGAGCAGCCTATGTTGGGCGCTATTGAGTCAATAAAGTAAACTTTCAGTTGCTCGTTCACATTAACATTTAAACAAATTTATTATTTATTAGAACCACGTGGACCTAATTCAAACATCAATTTCTTAAAAATCCAAATACACTTCTCAACAGTACAAATGTTCGTTCTGCTTTCATGGCACAAAGAAAGTGAAAGAGAAATGCGCACACACACGCACACACATAAGAAATTCACTGCCTCTTTAATGGGCTTTCGGAGTGTGTGGACAAAGAAGGTGTCACTGTTAAGGAGGACTGCTGGGTCCCCACTAATGCCACGCAAGTTTTTTTATCAGACGATGCCAGACAGTCTCTTCAATTCTTCCTGAGCAGTGCTCTCATTAGCCTATTAACTTCACCATTCACCCCCATCCTTCTGTTCCTCTCCATAGATAGGACACACACACACACACACACACACACACACACAACACACATGTCCTGCACGTTCACAGGCATATGCAAACCAACAGAAATGAACGCACACAGACACACAACACACCACCCCCCTCTCTAATTCTCTGCTCTGTATAACAAGCAGCTGAACTCTGACATAGCCTCCAGCTGTCTTGGAGATGGCGGTGACAATAAAGTTTAGACAAATACACACACACATACACACTGAAGAGCAGGAAACAGGACCTTGTTGAGAAAATGACCCGCGTGAGCTAATTAATGGAAATTTTACTCCATCTTCATCATCATCATTATTCAAAAGTCCTCTTAAATGTTCACTCCTACGCGTTCATTATCATTATTCAGCATCTCAAACAGTAACAACTTGCTCTGAACCGGTAGGGAGACAAAAAGGGTCACCGCTCCGCTGGAAGGGAAAAGTTTTTCCCTTTAATAAATGTGCAGATTTGTGTTTGAAGTAGCAAAGAAAGTGGAAGCTATGTTTAATTTGGGAAGGCACACGGATGTGGAGAGAAACTGGTTTATCCACCTTAACTCGCACATGCTTGGGCTCACGCACAGACGGACGTTTTCTCCTGGTCGCGTGGAAACACTCAGGTACATAACACGCTACGTTGTACTCTCTCTCTCTCTCTCTGCCCCTGTCTCACTTTCACACCCCCGACGACGTCGCTCTCTCTGCTCTAACATCCGTGCAGTGTGATCATTCCCATTTCTGTCAGCTCCCATTAGACACAGCTAAGCGCTTCACCCACTACTATAGAGGGAAGAGATTATAAAAAACATCTATCTTTGTGCTTCACTTCGACATCCATCCGACATACCCTGTTAGTTAAAGGATAGCATCACATTTTTTTTCAAGTGAGTCTTAAAATAATACCCTTGTGGACTTTAAAATGGGTTTAGCTCACTGCAGTGGGTCCTCCTGCACAGAGCAATCATTAAAACCTCCCTCACTAACGCACTACTACAAGAAATGGGAAAAGAAATCAGTGCTTCAGGTTTTGTGCAAAAACGCGACGACCCCTTTCACTGACGGAAGGAAAATGATTCTCTAATAATCTAATAATAAAGATAGAAAACATACATTAGTGTATGTTGTTGATCACTCACACACTCACTTTTGTCAAGCTCTTGGAAGAGGTCAGAATAATTTTCTCCGACCGTTAGCATTTTTCAGACAGTCTTTTTGAGCTGACCATCTGTGACAGATGTAATTCTTGGCTGTTTGACAGATTTTCTCCCTGGTTCACTCCTGCAGTAGAAATGCGTCCGCAGAAACATGCTAGCGCTAAAAAATGAAACGCCTGCAGGTTCAACTGGGCCAATGACTGTCACTGGTAAAATCAAAACACATGTATACTCAATGCATCAGATGTTCTGTGAACATATGATGATCTGCATTCTTTAAGCTACCAGAAAACTACTATATGAATCAGACAAATCAAGTGAGCATCTTTCAAATTGAACTGCAACCAGTTTTTCTGTTTTTACTGTTTATTTTTTACTTTATTTCACTTTATTTCACTTCAGTAGTGTAGGAAATGTCCATTGTGTAGTTTTACACCATGGTCTGACTCAAAAGAAAATTCTAGTGGGGAACTCAAAGTGCTGAACATCCCCATGAACCTCAGCTAATATGTACTTAGAATGAATGTGTGTCATATCAACGGTCAGTACAAGAGGAATGGTTTCATTTACTAATTTTGCTTAACTGTATAGTTTGAAGACAGACTTGAATCCATCCTTTAAAATAATCAACTTTGATGGTGTATAAAAATACACTGGCACCATTTAGATGAAGACAAACTGCCTGTGGCTGTTCATTACTCACTTATTACACTTCCCCTTCCCCTCTTTTTTGTGTGAGTTATGAATTTTTAACAGCCATGTGCACACACGCGCGCACACTCAAAGTGAAAGGAAAAGGCCAAGAGACAGACAAAGTTTGGTCTGGATGCCACTTTGGATGACCGTCATCTCCGGAGATCCCCTCTACCCTCCCTTCTTACCCAGCCCTACCCACAGATTGCCCCCCCCCACAGGGGGTGGGGGTGACACACGGAAATGGGGTCATCTCCGCCAAAAGGCATCACATCGCCATGCTCCTCTGCGTCGTCTGCTACTCTGTCTGTCCGCTGTACCTTTCTGTCAGTTTGCCTGTCAGTTGGACAAATCCACACGTACTGCGGGAGTTGTCCCCCCCACACCCCCACCCCTCTCCTCACTCTCTAACTTTTTGTCAAGCGTGAATCTCTAAATGTGCACAGCAATGCCTGGAGCCATGCAGCATCTGAGAGAGTTGTAAATAAGTCGTCCCGTCACACCCCTCCTTTTATACCCTGCAGTCCAGACTGGCATCACAGCACTCCCTGCCTCCCCCTCCCTCCCCCTGTGTCCCACACTCTGTCCCCCTGCTGCGGTCGACTGCCTGACCCTTCGTCACCCTCTAAAGTCACTGAGTCAGATTCTTTGAGGCTGACTTCTGTCCTCCCATCCTTTCGTCCTCTCTCCGCTCGTTCCGGCAACTATTCTCCCCCGTCTCCTCTTTTTCCGCGGCTCTCCACTTATCTTTTTCCTCGTCTTTGAGCTCTCACCTCGCTCGCTCACTCGCTCTCTCTGCAAGTCTCTCTCACCTCGCTCCCTCCTGCGCTCACCCGACAGCAGCAGGCTGGGCAAATATGCACCCTGAGCAGCGGTAAATACAGGCAGCACTTCACAAACAAGGCCTGATTACAATGACAAAGGCTGCCACACTTTAGGGAGGAGCTTAGAGCAATTTGGAGGCTGCGGGGGCCATTGAACGAGTGGCATACTTAATGGGCTTTGTGTGCCAGAAGAAAAGGGTCTGAGCTTCTGGGCCCAGCTGTCACTATGGAAAATATCAGACTGACACAGCACCCAACGCTCTTTGGCTTGCTCTCTTTTCTTCTTTGAGCCCCCCCCCCCACTCCTCCCTCTCCTCTCTTCTCTCCTCTTCCCAGCCTTTTTTCTCTAGTTAGCGAACACAAAAAAGTGAAAGCTGCTGGAAAGAAAGAGAGAAACTAAATGAGAACTCCCTCGCTTGATCTCTCGCTCTCTCTCACACACACACACACACACACATGCAGAAAAAAAGCAAGTAATGCAGCAGCGGTCACACAAATACACCAACGCACGCATACACACAAACATAATGCACACCAAGCTGACTCTGCAGCAATTACTCAAACCTTAAACCCAGAGGAATAAATGACATTATTGCATTTCACCACTTAATTACGTGTGTGGATAGTTACTAAGTGTTGGTCATCATGCATGCATAACGCAGTAAGATATAGTCACTCCGCTTCATAAAGCATCCTTTCATTAAAGCATGTAGAGCAGAGGAAAAAAACAAATTAACACATTCTGTGTGGAAAATGCAAACACATAAGTGAGAGAAACAAACGGAATAGATGCACATTAAGTGCAAATGATTGCTAGGCCTCACATGGCAAAAATAACTCCAACATTTAGTGGATTTCCGGCAGTGCCAAACGACAGTTTATTTTCTGGAAATGATTTTTTTTTTTCTCTCCAGTGATAATGGGCTTGGCTCGAAAACAAAGGCTGAGAGATCCTCTGAAGCAGCTCTCCGGTTACGCTTTCACAATCTTTGTACGCAAAGAAGTGCTCACACTCCAGATCCAACTGTATTACACCAGCTCTGTGACTTATGGCACTGTAACACCGAGCATAATACCCACGCCCACGCACACGCACAGCCAGCGAGCGCGAAGGCGAGCACGCACTAGCGGCGAACAGGCACAAACGCACGGGTACGATCGCACAGAGCTGCATTATTGAAACGCAGCACAAAGCCAGAGTTGGATGTTGTTTCACCTAATCTCTTTGATACCACTGTGGTGCTGCTAAGCTCCAGAAAATCAGCTTAGCAGATGTCCTAAAGTGTAGGTGGCTTGTTTCATGAGGCAAGAGAAGAAAACAGTACACGAAGAAGAAGGAGAAGAAGTGAAAGAGCGAGGGAGGGGCAGGGCCACAGATTGGGGGAAAAAAAGCCCAGAGTTCAATTCAATCCCCTCTTTATGTCTGTCTGCCAGGCAAAAGTTGTTCCAGCAAACTAGAAGGAGTGTTTTAAATCATTTCACCCATTACTCCATCATTTCTTCCTCCCCCAACCTCTCACTTTTCAGAGTGGTTATGCTGCATGTGTGTGTGCGTGTGTGTGTTACATTTGTTCCAGGCCAAAGGAGTTGTCGAACTTATAATAATAATGCCGATAATGATCGTAATGAGGATTTTTTTTTCACAAGGCACATGCTGCTTTGCCTTCAAGCCCTAACCTGCACTTGGATGTCAGCTGATGGCAGTCGCATACTATATAGAGACACACACACATATGTCGCATGCATTATCTGCACAAGTGAGACATCTGTATGCAAATGTCATTATGTTGGGGAGGAGACTGGGAGTGGGCCGGTGTGAGTGATGTTATGACAGTGAAGGAGGGTCTGAAGGAGGTCGGGCTCTGAAGCAGCGCGTGTGTCAAGGGCTGCTGCATAAATGCATGAAATCCATAGTAACCAATTAATCCAAATGAAGATGGCGATGGTGACGGATGCTGACAGCGTCTCCGTTTTATTGGCTCAGATCGCTCAGCACAGATAATACAACACGGAAATACACATGCAGACAAGTTAATAAAACATCCAGTCCTTTATTGAAAGAGTTTCGCTGTGAGATTAAAAAAAAAAGTTAATAATCTCAGGTGTTGTGCAGTGTGTTACATCTATTGCCTCTCTGGTGTCAGAGAAATATAGATTCATCTCATGCTACAGAAAGTGGGGCCCTCTACATAGTGTTTTCTGTGAATGTGATATGTACTAGTGTCAGATTATCTCATCAACTACATTCACTCAAGTCAATACAAATTTTAATAATATCTTCCTTATATACTTTCTAAGGATCTACTGCAACTCTGATTCCCTTACATGTCATAGAAAAAGTTTTTAAATCATGTTTAGTTTTTAAATCACCGTTGCGGCACGTTTCCATGATGAGTTGACTTCTTCGGAGAGTTTAACGAGCATGAAGTGTTTAAAGAGAGTGAGTCAACTAAACCTCTGTTGTGTTTCATCAGTGTCCTATAAAATAAGAGGAGATAGGAGGTTTGTGGGGGACACGGTGAAATGTAGTTTTGGATTTAAGCGCCTGTGAAATGGCAGACGAGAACACAAGTGCACACTCCAAAAAAAAAAAAAAATGAGAGAGAGAGGAGATTTGGGAAACATCAGTGTGCAGGAGATAAAAGACAAAAATGAGGAATTATCCACCCTTCTCTGCAGCTAACTCTCTCTCTCTCTCTCTGTCAGGCTGATGGGTAATTGAGGCAGTCACAACACAGATCGGGACGCAGTGTCATGCTGTGCCCTGGGTCTGGCTCGCTGCCCCAGCCCTCTGGCAGCACGCTGCGACACGCAGGAGTGCGCGCACACGCACGCAAATAAAAATATGGTCACTTCACACACACAAATAAAGTCACGTGCTTGCTACGTACGCAAGGCTTCACAGATACAAACTAGCTGTTCACAAATGCTCTTTGCCGACGCGCACACATGTTAACGGGATGTCTACACAAGCGCATACAGTCAGACGTACACACACCACTTGAAGTCACACTTTCATCCTCGTCTCTATCAGACTACAGCAAGCCCCAGCGAGTCAGCCTCTCCTCCTCCCGTTTCCTCTCCTCACTGTCTCCCATTTCCACTCCTTTCCTCCTCTCTCATTTACTCTCTTCTTGACTGCGCTCCTCTCTCTTTTTTTTTTTTGCTTCTGTTAGTCAGACCTAAGGCAAACAGGCTTGGCCCTAGGCAACGCTGAAGCCTCTTCGGCTCCTCTTTACTCTGCTCCATCCCTCTTTCCTGGCCGTCCTCCAGTTTAAACAGAAGGCTGTGCTGGGGGAGAGTGTGGGATACAGAGGGGGAGAGAGGGAGAGTTAGAGAGAAGCCAGTTGCTTGTGTGAGTACTGCATGATTCATGTTGCCCTGTAATGAAGCCGGTCCAGTCTTTTAAGTGTTTGGCGTGTAATGGAGTTTCAGGGACAGGCCTATCATTTTCTCCTAATAGCGCTTTCTCCACCGCACGCCATGACCCCTCTCTCCACGCCCCCACCCCTCACACCCCTACTGTGGTAACTGCACATTACCACAGCATATACACACACACACACACACACACATGTAGCGATTACCGACAGCTGCAGGAGTTTCTGAACGGCAAAAGTGGCCAATTTTCTCTCCCTTCCATTTAAACAACAAACAGGGCGTCATGTTAAAATGGGCAAGGGAAGAGAGAAGGGAAATTGCGCTGATAAGGGTTATTGTGAATCAGGAAGAGAGTGGGTTAGCTGCTGGGAAGTAGCAGTGCGTGGCGAGTGGTGATTTTAATATTCTTGAGGAATACTTTGAGAGAGACAGCACTCACAATAAGACGGTGCGAAAAAATTATGTTCAGTGGCTTTTTGTTTTTGGGGCAGACGCAGCACAGATTCAGAGAAGGACAATATAAAAAGTGGTGCTTGTTTATTCTATGGTCTCCACAAACACAGCTTTAATTTACTAAACCAACGGATGTCATAAATAATGAAGGTCAGTTTGTCTCCATTTATGAAGAAGTGGAGATTCTGGTAACGTGTGGGTGTGTGTGTGTGTGTGTGTGTGTGTGTGTGTGTGTGTGTGTGTGTGTGTGTGAAGCTAGTTTTACCATAGCAGATTGTGGAGTATGTGTACAGACCAGACCTGAGATTACTGAACAGATTGCACAGCTGGCAAGCAGCCCTCTATCCACACACAAACAGACACACTCACACACACACATACACAGAGCCAGAAAAACAAATATTGACAAAGTATTGATCCTGGGTGTATAGGTCCATATTGACAAGGCACTAATGCCACCAATATCATTCTGGTCCATGTGTTAAATCACAAGTGGTCAAATTCTCAAATTAGCCCGAGCATTAGTAACAAAGCAAATCGCACAATTCAAACACCACCACAGAAACGCTGATCACTGAGATGGGATGACGATGAGATTTAACACATCTGCAGCGGACCTGAAGACGTTTATCAATCAACAAAGAGTAGAAGTAAACTTTAGCATGTGATTCATTATCGGAGCATCTTTTACATTTTATGAAACATTGTTTTCATAATTGTGTAAACTGTGTTATGTACTGTCAAGTTATTCATACCCCTAGCAAATCCTGACTTAAAGTTACTTTTATTTAACCAGCAAGTTTAGTCTTGATTAGAAATGACACAGGTGTCTCCCAGAAGATAATAAGATGATGTACAAGAGGCATCATTGTGGAAAAAATTATTACTCTATTTTAATTACATTTGAACAAAAAGTGGCAAGTCAGAGTTTGTTGAGTATGAATAATTATGGGTTTGACTGTATCTAATAGCAATGAGCGTGTGACATTGCCATTAACAACCGAGTGCAGTATATTTACAATATACGTTACTAAAATAAACACCAAAACAAAAAACGTAGCGACGTAGCAAGACTCGCATCTAAGATTCTGCATCAACCAAACACACATCCCCAAATGAACCAATTAAAAGAACAGTTCTGAGCAACAGGGGGACTTAATAATAAATAATAAAGATTGTTTGGATGAAAAGTAACAGATTTGAAACCAAAGAGGAGCCAAAAACCAAGTGTGCTCCTACATGAGAGAGAGAGAAGACGGGTGCAGTCGATGAAGACGCATACTGTACACGTTGACTGTAAACAAAACCCAGATTATTTAAAAAAAAAAAAAATCCATGTGTGTTTTGTATATTATATACGTTATTGGATATTATCCACTCAGTTTAAAGATTTCATCAGAAGCAAAGAAACAGTTGCATTTTATCTACATGTATTTTAGTTCAAAAAGTGGGGAAAAAAAAGTAAAAGTTTCCTAATATTGCTCCAAGTTCGCTCACGTCTGACTTCAGCAGGTGGTAGAAGTTATATGTCAGCTGCACGTGTGCACGGCAACACGCATCTGTACAAGCATGCACACGCTCGCTTTACGCTTAGATGCTAGTTAATGGTTACACGTCCACACCGACTTGTCCTTCAACTCCACGAGAAGAAAAACAGGGAGAGAAGTTGGCTACCAGTTTTCCCGTCCATGGAACACCTGCCATTCCATGCCATTCCTGACATGTGGGCTTTGTTGCTGCCAGGATGCAGTGGGAAGTCCTGTCTTTGTGCGTCTGCTCTTTGTTTCCCCCGGGGGCTAAAAGAGAGAGGACTTTGCTACGAGTCGCACAAATAAACAGCAGCGAGCACAAGACACAAAGCCAGGGTGGGAGCACCTGCCGAGGGCTTTGTGTCTTTAATAAGGCTCACTACTGTCTGTGAGCACCCCCCCCCCCAGCTCTGAACACAAGGAGTGCAACTGCAGATATGTACACATACACACGATTATACTGTACTAGTACATGAATGAATGTAAAGTTTCAAAATGAAAGCTTACTTTATCTAATACGTACAAGGTAGGATAGACCTTGAGGTATTTTCGGAAAAGTATGAGGAAAACCAAAAGGAAGAACATGAGGGAAGTAAGAACCTTTACTTTTACTCACAAATATTACATTATAACAGCTAAAAGCAACAAAGGAAACAGCTAGCCAAGCTGGCAACGCCATTTCTTCAGCTTCTAATTAACAAGTTGTGTCTTGTTTGTTTGAATAACTTGCTTGTCTTTGTGTAGATTTTGTCTTAAATCACTTCCACTGCAAAATACATTGAAGGGTCAAGCAGGAAGAGGAGCAACAGTAACAGACAAGCTTGTTTTTTAAACCGCCCACGAGCTTGTTCAAAGTACAGTAGTTGATCTTTAAGATGATAATATGTCAATGGCATTGTGTATATTATAATAATATAAGATAGTTTAGTGGATATTTCAGCCGACCTTTCAAGTCATCCATCTTCAGTCGGTTATCTGGGGGTCAGCAGTCTTAAGATATGAACCCCAGACTTCCATCTCCCTGGACACTTCCGGGGGGAATCTCAAGGTTCCCAGGCCAGCCAACAGCGTGTCCAGGCAGGAGGTCATCCAAGGAGGCATCCAAAATTGATGCTGAACCACCTCAGCTGGCTCCCTCTCAATGTTGAGGAGTAAAGGCTCTACCCCGAGACAGAGCGCTTCACCCTGTGTCTCACGATGGGCCGTGAGACATTTCAAAGCACTCAACTCAAAAGAACTGCTGTTTGTAAAGTCTTTTCATTTTTATAATTATTGTGTTTTAACTATTAACTGTAGAAACCGCCATGTTTGAGAAAGCATCGAAACAACGGTGAGAACATACAGCGATAATGAAAACCTAAATTTCTCCTTCTTCTTCATGGCGCTGTGAGCTTTATTACATTCCTGCTTTGTCACATGCCGCAATAAGAAGTCACATGTTCATATGCCTCTTCCACGGCATGGATGTAGGTTTCAGTGTGTGTGCGTTGCGACACATATGAAGGCAGTATAGTTTTATGGTTCGATGGGACTGTCAGTCGTAAAAGTGTGGCAGCGCTCACGTGAGACTTATAAATGGTGATGGCCTCCTTCTCTGACACATTCTTTATGGTGGCCCCCGAGGGCCAGGAACACGAAGACATTTGCAGAACCTGGAGAAGGGGGGTTTTCTTCGTAAGGAAGGAAGGAAGGAAAGAAGGAAGGAAGGAAGGAAGGGGAGAGAGAAGTGTACGGTGCCACTCAGGCAAAAGACACTTCATCATTCTCCAACACCTAGTTCATAAGCTGGAACCCAATAGAATATCTAGCACAGACTCATAATTTCCACCATTGCACCTTTTCTAACACAACACAGAGGCTGCATCTGTTTTCAGCGTAACCAAATAAGGCAACCTGCTGTAAAACAGTGAATTTACACTCTCAGTCCTTTTTTTAGACGTATGTGTCTGCAACGCACAGCAAAAGCACAGTTAAAGTTACAATATGTAGCTTTGGTTGTACAAGATTTCCAATGGAAGAATCCTACCCAGCATATCTTAATGTGCAGAGGTGCTGACAGCCTGGCAGCGCCTGGATTAGCTTTACCAATCATTTCTGCTTGATCACTTGACCTGTCAAGTCCCAAAACAGCAACTGTGCCCGTGTTTGGTATTGATTTGAAATACTGGGTGTACAACCCTACAACCATCTCCAGATATACAGTACTGTGAAAAAGTTTTAGGCAGGTGTGAAACAAAACATGCTTTCAGAGATATTAATAATTACTTTTGTCAATGCAAAGTGAGCGAACAAAAAGAAATTATCAATATCAAATCAATATTTGGTCTTACTACGTCAGTATTAGAAGTACTGAAAGTGATGGCATGGCCCCCACAGAGCCCTGATCTCAACATCATGGAGTGTGTCTGGGATCACATGAAGAGACAGAAGGATGTGAGAAACCCTACATCCACAGAATATCTGTTAGTTCTCCAAGATGTTTGGAACAGCAAGAATTGCTGCTGTTTTGATGGCAAAGGGTGGTCACACCAAATATACGTACCAAAAATAAATGTTTAACACTACTATTTTTTGAAAGCATTTTTTCACACCTGCCTAAAACTTTTGCACAGTACTGTACGTCACTCCAGTCTGACTCCAAACGTAGCAGACCCACCTGAAATCACCTTTCTGACAGTGTCGATTTAAAATGAGGAATTATTAGCTGGTAAAAGTGGATTTAATGGCAGCTGCATTGGAGTTTGGCAGAGCTGAGCTGGATGTGGGACAAATAAATTTCAGACTTTATTCCATATTAAATGTTATATCTTAACAACAAAGATGTAACTTTTAGATTTCATAAATGTGGGTTTCATTCCAAAAAAAAAAAACCCAAACCAAAGTAAAGATGAAAATAAATAAATAAATCTATAAAGTAGAACTGAACACAGAATTGAGCAAAGTGAAATAACAGGCACTTTCACAAGGAACTATTGACTCAACAAGCTCAACTAAATCTCAGTGCTACAGAAAATATTCAGACAAAAATGCAAATAAAATACTGGGAAAAAATGCTCCCGGTTTAAAATGAGAGCATAACAATAATTCTACACCCTTATTGCGACCCTGTAACCCCTGTAACGCCAAAGCAAGTAACACCTGAACGCTTTCTGCTGCTAACTTCAACAACTTCTCCAAAGTCCGCGATCGTAACCCTCCTCTGGCTCCCATCCCCAACACTGACACCCACTGCCTTACAACATGTTGGCCCTTGAGGCCTCCACTCTGAAACTCACAGCACTGGATAAATTCTTTAGAGGAAAAGCCAAGCCAGAAGCCACAAATTAATAATGCAGTTTTCTATCTAAATTCTTATTTATGTGAAGCAAAAAGTTCCCCTGAGATTCTTGTATTATTCATAAGCATCACAAGAGGAGAAGGAAGCAAATCATTTAGCACAAAGTAGATTTATGTCAGTACGAGCAACACACGAGCATCATTGTGCGTTTGCCCCATCGCAAGGACGGACTTGAAGCTGTGCATCTACAAAAAATGCTTTTGCCTCACGTTTGAATGTCTGTAACATCGGTACACGTTTGTGCGACTAAAGGGGAATTTGCATCTGTTTACGTGTGAAGCCATGTACGTTTGTGCATTCAAGTGATTATGTGAAAGGGGAGCATGAATGTTAATGTGTGTTTGTGAGTGACAAGCAGATGAGTAATGAAATCAGGATGTCTTTGCTGGGAAGCGTTATGTGCATGTGCGCACCTATACGTCGCATGATAATGTGAACATGCAGAGCCGCTTGGTATTCGGCTCACTCCGTCTCCTGTCTGTCAATTGCACGCACGGGCATCGCAACTTGAGAGAAAGTTCGAGCAACTGCATGCAAATGAGACAAATATAGTTGTTGTCGCACGTTTGTTTTTTTTTTTTCTTCCTTCATTGTCAACCCAATCATAAACTCGTCTGTTCTTTTGCCTCCTTTCATTCTCTTCAACCTTATTTTCCTCGCAAGCAGGTTTTAAACGGAGGCCTCGCTGCGACACGTGTGGGGAAGGAAAAAAAGTGAGAAGAGGAACACTGGAAAGAAAAGCAGCGCTAGATTTTCTCTGCCATCAATAAAACTAGTTGTTCTGCTGCTCTTCTCTCCCTGGGAGTTGAATAAAAACGCTCATCAAAATCTAAAAGCATCTGCGCAGCGAGAGGATGATTTCCATCTGTGATCTAGTATTAATGGAAGTGTTAATAGGGGTGGCGGCTGCATGTAGAAAGACTGACAGAAAAACAGCCAGAAGCACTGGATCCTCCTCTGAACTATTACCAAGAGTGGCAAGATAAACAACCAAGCAGCACCCAGATAATGGATCTAGGTGTACGCACGACTAACAACACATGTCACAGAGTTTGGAGCGTATACCAACGCACAAACATACAGAGGTTAATGCAAACACCTTAACCCAGACATGCACAGCTTCTGCCAAAATAAAGAACACACAGAAATGAAAATCAAACAAGCGCCATGTAACAAGCACACTGGTGCTTTTATATTGCACAGAAACAGCCAATTTGCAGAAGCATAGTCACACATAAACAAATGCATATACAGTACACACAAAGAGACACCCCAGGGAGTGACAAATAAACAATATTACACTCCGAGCACTCGCAGATGGAAATGGCTTTCACATACAAAGTGTACACAGATGTACACGCAGTATGAACACGCACAAATATAGAAGTGCGAGAAAACGACGGAGGAAACTTCCGAATCACAGAGCAGGAGCCAAAGTCGCCGCGTCTTTTCGCAGAAGCGTACGTGTTCGCACGTCCCATGCAAACGCACAGGAGGTAAACGTACACAGCGCTGGGCTCAGGTCAGCAGAGGAGGTAAAGAAAGCGAGGAAGAGGCTTTGTGGAAGGGTTTGTGTCTGCATGGCTTCCGTCAGTTGGCTACTAAGTTGGATACAGTAACATCAGCAGTTCAGTCCTGCTGTTATTGGATTTACATACTGTTAAATGGTTTTGATAAACTCACCATTTATCCTTTGTTTTTCATGTAAATAAGGCAGATACAAAAAAATATTTATTGGTATTTGTATTTGCCTTGTGTGACACACAATGCTTTAAATACCAACGGGAATCTGCTGTAGACAGGTTTCTATGTTTAACGCGCTTGTGTGTTTAGTGTCCAGTGTGTTGTCGTCACACACACGCTTTATCTAGATGAACGGTTGGATGAACTTGTTCATCAGAAGACCCACACGAGTTCATTGCTTGGATGTAACACCCACGGAGGCTGTTTCATCCAAACCGTGCGTGTGTGTTTTTAAGCTTTGACGCCCCCTATTTTACAGTGGGGTCGTTTTGACGGGAGAAACCTGCTATTGTCCACTTCTGTCCAAAACGAAGCACTTGTGCTTTTATACATTACACTGAAATTCCAAGTTTATCACATGTGCTGCAGGAGATGATGTGATCAGGGAGCAAACGTTTTAAAGGGGGGAAGTAAAGAGTCAATTATGAATTTACACAATGCTAATTAAGTTAATGGCCAATTAATTCGTGCTTTGTAGCAAGAGCAAAAAAAAAAACGATGTAGTTCCTGAATCTGTAGCCATTTCTGTTCCCAAGCTGATTCACAATGTGTTTATAGGTGACTTGACAATTCATAGATTGTTATGTTTTTGAAATAAAATAAATAAAGACAAAGGAACTGAAGTTTTAGTCAAAGCGATGACACATGTTATATTAAAATTCAAAAACTTTATATATAATTCATGCATTTAAAAACTTCAGGCGAGAAATGTTGGACACTAAGCAACACGCTGCAGAGCTACCTGTTCACTGGCTGCAGGTTGACTGACATTTATTCACAGGCTCCTCTCAGCCTTTCACATTTGTTGCTCAAGACATCACAAGAATATCATCAGCCGTGTGCATGTTGCAAAATGTCAGCCATACTGAAGCTTTTATACATCAGCGCTGTGAAGGTTTGAATTGAATGGAAAATTGAGTGAATGAGCTGGTTTACAGGATGAAAGACAACAGCGGTGAGTGTGTGCAGAGCCTCCTTCGCTGCCCCCTGCGCGTCTGAAACCCAAACGATACGACCGAGTGACCGTGTCAGAGATCGGCTCAGCCCCGAGCTGAAGAGTTGATGTTTTGATGCGCTTGTGCTGAAACGGCATCAAATGAAGTCAGCAATTTATGCGCCAGGTATGAAATAAAGGTCCCTACTGCATCATCTTCCATTCACACAATAAACATTGGGGTTGGTTTAGGTAAATTACATTTATGTGAGTTGATGAAATTACTACCCAACAACAGTAACATGCAAATGAATTCTCCTGATTATTGATGGCGATGATCCGTTGATTCAGTCCTGACTTGGCCTGGCACTTTTTAGTTAAACCAAGATCAACAGCAGATGTACCATCGTGGCGGCAGAACTTGGCACTGCGATATGACATCACACCCCCGCTAAGAGTGTGGCACAAACACAACCAGCCCACTGCCAAATGGGGGGGGGGGGGACATGGCACTCATATAAAGACAAAGTAATGAGTAATGAGAGCTCGTGAAGATATGAGATGAGCAGAGAACCGGCAGGATTTCAGGATCTCTCTGTCGAGACGAGCCTTTGTCCCAAGAAGTATTTAATTTCCTGATATTTAAATGTGTGCAAAAGTGGGAGATTGAGTGAAATGGCAGGTTGCACACTAGAAGTCCTACGAGTGAATTCAAAATGTTTCACTTCTTTTGTTTTATACATTATCAAAACAAGTCATCACATATTTTATAATTTACACACACACACACACACACACACACACACACACACACAGATTACTCGTTAGCACTCAAAGAAAACCAAACTTGTTCAGATCACTACTTTCTTCAATTTACTGAGTTAAAGGCGCAATCACCAGAAGCTGCATAACATCTGGGTGACCACACAAAGACAAGAGGGCAGACGATCCAAGGACAGCGACACCACAGCGATTACGCCACTGCCTGACTAATGACTTCTAGGAGGACCTGTCACCAAATAATAAAACTACTGCCCACGTCAAGACGGAGTGGTTCTCTCCACTGGCTGTGACGGTAAGCAGTTAGGCGGAGAATCTTCTACTTTAAAGCCCATATGACAGATGTATAGGGTTTAGTGTAATTCCACATACTGTGGGATATGTAAGTTATGATATATCACAGAGTGTATCACACTACTTTAAAGGTTCCTTTGTCCCCCCCTCCTCCTCCACTTACGCTTACACCCCCCCCCCCTCCCCACCACCACAACTAGGCCCATTATCCCGAGCAGCTGGTTTTGGGGCTGGCTGGTTCAAGAGGAAGCAGAAAGTGGAGTTTAATTCACTTATTGATTCCTGTGCTGTGTTGCAGGATGCTTCACAGCTGTAATCAGTGGGTGGTTTCAGGCCGGGGACGGGGGGTTAAAGTAAGGCTACGGGCCCGAAGACGCAGCATTTGCTATGAAATGAGGCAGCATCATCTCCCCTGAAACCTGTAATATAATTACTCAAAGATATCGCAATACTTGATGGACTGGTTGCGTATTTCATGGCTAGAAGTGAAGAGGTGAGTGTGAGACGATTACTTGTGAAGAACAGAAAACAAAATGTGTTACAAGCTACACGATGGTGAGGCAAGATGTTTCTTGCCATTTCATGCTCTGACTCACGCAGCGAAAAGCGAAAGCTCTGTGCGAGTGATGCAAGAAATTTCAACTTTCAAAAGGCTGGTGTTTTTCTCCTGTTTTCAGTCAAAAAAGAACAACACTGAACCCGGACTTTCATAACGGACCAGCAAGCGAGCTTGCGATTGGCCACTGTTCGGAGGAGCACACTCCAAAATGAAGGATGCAATAACGGCATAGCAGTGGTGTTCAAGCATCCTCCATATAAAAACTAACGCCACCTGATGGTGCTATGTACCAGATATGCTGCAAACTTCGCCCATCAATCATGACAAGCATTAAATTGATCCACATGTTGAAACCTGTTTACTAAAACAATAAAATCACCAAGTGCTCTGCAGTAACTGTCTGTGGCTGAATAGTGTATTACTCTGTTGGCTACTGAGCTATTCACATGAGGTTTACTGGCTTGGTCTCTTTGCTCTTTAATAACTCTCTACTGAAGGTAATGATCAATAATCTTTAGAATCCCTGGAAGGTGTAAATGGCAGAATAGAAGCAACAGCAATAAACGTTTCTACATAACACTGTAATGTACGTGACACTTGGTCTCCATACCACCAACCTTGTCCAAACCCATTGGATTCTACTCACATTTCAAGCGTGACAAAAATATTTCACTTCATTCTTAATGTTGTCCCAGTAATTAAAAAGGCTGCAGTTTCTAGCAAATGTGAAAAATTGCATTAGCTCAGGGCTATTTTTAGTTGAATGTGTGTGCGCGTGTGTGTGTGTGTGAGTGTGTGTGTGTGTGTTGGTGGTAACTGATGTGTTTCTAATGTTTCTAGAAAACAATGACGACACAGGGGAATCCAATATGAGCAAAAATACAAATATAAAACCACCAGATGATTTCTTTAAAGCCTTTGCATTCATATAGCTATAGTCAGCTGACATGAACTGTTTACTATTCACTGAACACAGGGCTCGTGGTTTTATTAATCTCCAATTACAATGCTGGGAGAACGACAGGAAAAAAAACAAGAACAGGAAACAACAGAAGGGAACATGCTGTGCAGACGCTGGATAAGAGACGCAGCTGGGGAAGTCACCTGGGAACATTGACACAACACTGGCTTGTGATATTTGCGATGTCACACTCTTCCTTCAAAGACTGTGATGTGTTTTCTAATCTCAACACTGATATCAGAAGGGATAGAAAACCTACATCTGGGCTGTTTGTTCATTTTTCAACCAGACTTTCTTCGGCTCACTACTGTGACTTCACAGGTGATTTCATTAGCTTTTTAACAACAATAAAAAAATAAACATCCACAAATCCACATCGATCAAAAGAAGGAGAAGGTTCTCCCTGCTAACACACACTGTTTGACTTCTCTTCACTGACTTTATAGTATTCTCATCTGGCAACATATTATACCAACAGTAAGTGTGAAACAATGGTCACAGATGAGATGAGCCTACGCACCATCATCCAATTAATGACATCCGCTTTTGTGGAGGCTTTAAACACAGCTATGGCATCCAGGTTGGCGTCCAACAGAGCGAGGTCACAGCCTGGACACTCTGCAATCACACTCCCCGTGACCTCTGAACCCTGTGACCCCCCCCCCCCACCTCAGCCCAGCAGCTTATTGATCAAGTCGAAAGGACAAATTAACAGAAAGGAAGGAAGCGAAAAGAAGAGAGATGATTATACTTTACAATAACCTAGTTCTATTCCTCTTAACAGCAAATCTCTGTGGTACGAATTAAGTTGGTGAACGTTCCCCATGAAAAAAGAGAAAAGATGTGAAAAGAGATGAGAAGGAAGAAAAGGGAAGATTAAATGAAGCAAAGAAAAATTGCGAACACAACAGAGGCAGGAAATTGAAACACAGAAGTCAGTTAAATATGTATCCGAGTGGGTTCAGAGAAAAATGGCACAATATATTCACATACTGTAAATAAAATCTGGATGCAAATCCTCCCTGGCAACAGAACAATATCCCGTCCCCTCCCCTCGCTCCTTCCGCTCACTTTGGTTTTCTGCATGTAAAGTGTTTTGACCGCAGCTCAGTCTTCACACCACTCTGGCTCCCTCTCATTGATTTCCATGGTGTCAGATGAAGTGGCAGGGCCTGCACAGGCCAATAAAAAAAAAAAAAAGGAGGTGCACATGTGAAAGTCTCATCATGGCAAAAAGCTGATGTTGCCCGTGAGGCCAACGGGGCTGGAGAGAAGCTTCGCCTGAGTCCATGTGCGCATTAAGACGCAGAATAAGACACAAACAAGTGTGCAAACACTGAAATGCAAATCTGATTGTGCGAAAGCCAGCAGCTATACGCAGGTGCGCAAATACCACGATACACTCGGCAAACAGCGACACACTGAAACACACTCCAGCACTTCCTACACACACAGCAGCTCCTGCACTAACAGGTAATAGCCTGCCCCGTGCATTTCAGTAAGTGTGTTATTTTATCGCCTCTTTTCATCCTCTCCCCTCCCATTCTGCTCGGTGACAGGGGGGGATATGTGCACCCTACTTTGTTGCCATGGATACCACAAACACCCCACATAGAAAATTCTACACAGAATAATAAGTGGCCAATTGCGTCTGTTTGCTCTCCAACAAACCTCAGGATTAGAGGCATTTTCTTGTCAGAGGCATAAACTATTTTTATGTTTGCAGGGAAAGAGAAGGAAGAGGAGGAAAAAGGGAGGGAGGAAAAAAAAACCCACAGATATGAAAAGAGCATACTAATGCTGCGTGGTGACAGGCTTCTCCCTGCTCGGTGAGATGAGAGAGGTTGAGAATAGAAAAAGGAGACGGGGTAAAGAGACACACTCTCAAAAAGAAACTCAGGTGCTCAGGGCACCCTTAACAAATGAAGGAGAACATGACAGAGAGGCAGAGAAAGGGGAGCGCAGCTCATTTCGAGTCCGGCTAACTGGGAGCGCTGACATTTGTACCAGGCGAGGTGAAAAGCAGCATGGCGTTTAGCAGGGCAAAGCGAAGCTACATGTTTTGAAAAGCTCGCTGGGTTCTTCTTTTTATTACATGCAAGTGTGTGTCTCTTACAGATTAATTGACAAACACTCATCTGATGCCTCCTCCTAATTTCTTCCTCCTGCTCCGAGCCTCAGAGAACATAACCCCAGTGTGCAATGATGTCATTATGATACCATCTGTTTGCTGCAACGGCAGACGCAACATGCACATACACACACACACACACACACACACACACACACTCAAGATAGCCGTGTATCAGATAACACATAAAAGGAAACAACCTATGACATTTGCACAGTGCACCGTGTATCAGCTTTACTCATCCTGCTGCATGTCCAGCGAAGGCTTATTGTAAAGAGTGAAGGTGATTGCTGGCAGACTACAGGCACATTCGTGTGTCAGACAGTCCAGACTCCTGTCGCCTGTGCATCACAGGATACAACAGTTACCGTTGGCATCCTAAGACTACGCACTGTAACTACGGTACCGTAAAACCACGCCTGTCAAGGTCACGAAAAGAGAGAAGCTTGATGATCTGTCAGTCCCATCACCCTTCTGCACACTGACCCCCCCACCTACACTTTGCTACAGTAGCCAGCAGCTAATATATCACAGACAAAGATATAAAACCCACAACCAGTGAGCTATGATTACTTCACAAAGCTGACATTACAGTACAGGTTGACACAAGCTTCGCTTTTATATATAAACACACACACACGCACACACACACACACACACACACACAAATGCAGGCACTTGAAGCTTGAGTCACCAAAACAGCTGGCTTATCGTGTTTTTAACCCAGAAACATGAAACCAACTAGAACAGCTGAGAGATAACACATCAGGTCCCACAGAATTTTGCTTTCAACATCCCTCTGCCTTCTCTATAATAAAACATATCTCTTCATCTAGTCAAAACAGTAAAATACCACAAAACCATCTTCAGCAGAATGTTCACACTATGCAGGGTATATTCTGCTCCTCCAGAACTTAGATGAATAATCTTTTTTCTGCAACCTGATGTAGACCTGCGTAATGTGGAACAAAGGCCACTCAGATATTCTGTGCCTGACTGAAGATGGCAAAAATAATAAATGCAGTGACACTAGGTCACTGGGAAACAAGTACTGCTAAATTGTATTTCTTGAGTACATTTTAATTAAGATGTTTCCAATTTAGTTTTTGTCTGCTCATCTTGAAAATGTGTCTTTTTAGGACATTTAATTTCTTAAAGGAAAAGAGTAATATTCTCCTAATAATAATTATAATTGGTGTCCTGGGAGCTACAACAATAAATATCTGTGTAAATAACAGGCATGACCTACAGTACAGTACAGTCTATATGCAACAAAAAAGTAAAGCTCCTGATTTAAACAAAGCTCCACAGAACAGGCTCCATGTGCGATTTAACACGTGTATTTCTGTCCCCGTCCATGTCAGACTAACCACTCTGGTTTATGCATTAGATCTAGACTAACAGCAGGTACAAGCAAAGCCACATGGGCAGAGTGGCGTGCAGCGCATGCATGAGCAGGCAGAACCGACGTAGAAAATGAATTTGGAGGGGCGTAATGAGAGACGGCGCTGGGCTCCGGCCCGATTTCACAGCCACATCATTAGGGTGAGGCGGCCCTGGCCCCTGGATGAACACACACACACACACACACACACACGCTGCTTAGCACAGCGGCCCCAGGAAAGTCGAACAAGGTCAGACGCCATAGCGCAGTCTAATGAGAGGTGACAGGTGAGAAGAGACGCTCCAGACTTTACCCATTATGCTTACGTTTTTAGGGAGAGTTTGTTTCTGCTTGCGTGCAGAGACATATTTTCTGACTCCCAGCTAAATCTGTACATAAATTGTACACACACACACACACACATACACACACATTACCCTCCCTGTGACCTTCATGTACTTCCTGGCAGGCAGGTGTTAAGGCTGTGGGAGCTGAGTCGAGTGGCCAACAGGAGATGGTGCTGTGTTATTTATCAGCATGTCCAGGCGTCTTAAATGACTCTGTTCACTGCGGGTGACTCAGCACACGCACACACACACAATTGGAGATTGGCTGTGTTTGTAGTACAGATAACGGTAGTATTGTATGTCCCGCGTGTTTTGTTCAGTGATTCAGTGAAGGACAACTGAAATATCATGTTATGCTGTGGAGCAGAGTGTCGTCGCTTGTGTTTGACTGACAACAACACAACGGGCAAACTGGAGTTAGCTGAGATCTGCAGGGCACTATTCCCCAGCACACTTTCTACTGGAGACTTGTTCAAGAAGCGAAAGTGCAGGAGAACACGTGTATTCTTGAGCTACAGTGGATAAGCAGACTTTAAAGCTTTAGAGTCGGTGGCTCTAATGTTGTGTAGGAAGCTGCTTGTAGCTCTGTCTGCCCCTGGCTGATGTTACTGACTGATACACAAGTGTGATACGTGAAGTGATTTTGATTGGGGGTGTGGAACTGGTTTCTTATCCATGTAGACAGAACTAATAGCTTTCTGACTGATTAAAGCAAAGATAAAAAAGCTCTATCTTAAAAGGAAGAACGCTAATAAATAACATTTTGTCATATTCTAATTTACAGAGTGAATGCACATGCTGTAGAGGTGAAAACTAACTTTCAAGCATTGGGACATAAGACATCAGTTATGTAGACTGTCAATAAATCTTGAAGGCATGTATCTGTATGTTTTTGCTCCATTTATGTATGCAGGCAGCGAGTCCACTCAACAATAGATGGACTCCAGGGCACAATGTGCTATGCATCCACAAAGCATCATCCCAGAATAGGCTTTTCAGTACATGCACACGGTGAGCAACTCACACCGAAATGTACCAGGATTCATCTCACAGGAAGGAAGCTTTGTCCTCCAGTTGGCTAGCACATTAACAGCGTGAAGGGACAATGCAGTCTCATCATCAGGAGAAAATGTATACGATATTAAAAGGTATCCTGAAAAAATTAAAACCAAGTATTCAGATACTTTCATGCAGGCAGAGAAGAAGGCAGTTCATTTTCTTTGGCGTCCCAGCTGAGGTGAAACACTGCTGTAATGTTTCAGAGTCAAGACGATTTTGAATGTTTACACGTCCAGTACCTGGTTACTGAACAATCATCTGTCATTTGAGTTATTTTATCTGGTTATGATGGTGAGTTGTCTCACACACACGAATGAAATGAATCAGGATTCAGGCAGAGCGGCTCGGTCGCTGTCCAGATGGCTAACCTTAAAGACTGCACTCCACAGCTGTCCCCCTCTGTCATAGCCGTCTTGATGACTAGTAACACGGGACGCATCAGACATTTTCTGGTGACAGCCTCGAGCTTCAGGAAGGCGAGGGAACGCTTGATAATCACCACGGCGACACCATTAAGGTGCCGTTTAGGGACGTCCCAGAGACATATATCAAAAGATAAGAGACGAGTGACCCTCCACATCATTGTTTGATTTCAGCAGCTACCGGTCTGCCTCCGTCGCGGTCACTGACAGTGCACTGGTTACAGCTGCGTCACCTCCGAAACGAGACTCTGACTAAGACTTGTGATCGTCACTGTGTGCTGGGTCTTTCTCGGCACAACCTCCTTGAGTGACTTCACCCTCTCCTTTACTCATATCTTACACACTTCATCCACAAAGCATCATCCCAGAATAGGCTTGTTATTGTGATGCATGCTTCACGGGCCTCTCAAATGTTTTTGTTGTGTGACAGTCCCACTTTCAAATTTGGGGGAAAAGTGTCCTAGAATAATGACTGAACACGGGATGTCCTTGAGGCTCTGGAAGTCATGTGAGCTGAAATCCTGCTCAAAATCATTTTCTTTCTCTATCATGCCTGCCTTCCTCTTTAATAGACAGCCCGTTAAAGCAGAAATGCCATTAAAAAAAATCTTTAAAAAAATAATGGGAAATCGTACAGAGGCTTTTTAAAAGGAAAGAGCGAGGCAATAATATAACTCATTTTTTTAAGCAGAGGTTCCCTGAGTGACTTTCTTAGCCTGTTAGTCACTGTTGTAACATCATGTTCCCTTGCTAAATTAAATTAAATCAATCACAACATGATCATCAGTTGCTTCAGTGTTTTCAGCCATCCACTTTTCTATTTCCAACTGAGCCCCAAACTATATTAATAACTTATTAAATCGCATAATTACATTATGGGCATGCGTGCATTTATATATGTGAGCACATCATCTTCTCTCCGATGGATTTGCCCTGCAAATCAAGTTAATCACAGCATTGAAAGCAATAATGAGTGTGGCATGCTACTCAACAAACTAACAAACCCATTAGCTAGTGTGCCTGTCTCCAAATCCAAAACCTTACATTCATTAGACAGTAATTCAGAGCAGAAAATGAGATTGAGATCCTTGATGCTTCAGAAAAACACATCCCCACCCCCCCCAAAAGAAATAGAAAATGCTGCGATGGACGAGACAAGATTGAAAAACAAATTTCTAATTTTGTCCATGAAGTGAAATAGGAGTTGATAATTAGTCTGGGATGAGAGGGAGATGTTACAGACACAGAACACAATCGGTTTTCAACACGTTCCTCTTGCCGGCCAATTTAACGCAGAGGCTGGGGCCGATGGCGTTGCACAGTATTGTATGTGCTTATATAACTTCATAGGTGTGAAAAGTGGTGTCATGAATCCATTTTGCAGGTTTCTTTACTTTGCTTTGGGGATTTACGGCACCGCTTGAGTTCAGTACATCATGATGATCCAATTCATATGGTTGCTCCCGTGTACCAGTGACAAAGGGGGGGAGTGTAAAGCCATGATAAATAAATTTGTATAGATCTATAAATCTGTCCTTCCATAAATGTTGTTTATATCTGCTAGAGTGCCTGTTTTCATAACAGACATGTGCTCCAGTAGCATTCCCCCTCTCCAGTGATGCTCTAGATGTCCACAGAAATCAAAACCCGCCATCTCATCACAGCGCTCCATCACCTACTCCACAACCGAGCCCCTCAGCAACATCTCCTCCATCTCCCACCCTATCATTTTAAACTGTCAGTCCTTCTCCCCATCAGCTCGCCTCTTCTCATCTCCATCAGTCTGCATGTCTGCTGGTAAACCTTTCAAGTCATCTTGACATCTAGCTGTTGTGCTATGTAGTGCTTCTCTGAATCAGCCACGCAGTGGGCGTCTGGGGCCGAACACGGGGCAGGTGGACCGATGTCTGGGAGAAGAGGGGTTAAAAAGGAGGTAGAGAGCCACCTCTCTGAGGATCATTTCACATAACAGTAATAGCTGCAGGTTATGGTCATTTTTCAATTAATCCAAATCAGATACGGGCAATTGTTACAGAAGCTGTAGCCCGTGCTCGCTGGATTTAAAAATGGAATTGAATCTTAGATATAAATAACAGTAATGGTAATAATCATCAGCACTAATGTCAGAGTAAATGACATCGCCCACCATCAAATTATCTCAGTTTTTTTTTTAATGGAAAGCCAGGATGTAATTTTAATATTTTTAACTATTTAAGCACAATTGCACAGACATTTGTATTATTCATATATGTTACTGTAAACAGAGCAGCTGCTGCTTTTGATGACAGCGATCTATGGGAGACAAAATATACCATAACACAAATGTATATCCCACGACCTCGCCTCACGTAAATTCTAACACAAATGTTTATACTGTTTGATTTTTTGTTGAAATTATCAAAACTAACTGAATTCAGTTTTTTAACACACAAAGGCTGAAGCATATTAGCAGCCCCAGTCCAACAGCACCACTAACTATGACCTTAGTGCTAAAATATACAATTTAATCAACACCTCTGTGACAGGCATCACAAAAGTGAGATTAATGGCAATAAGTGGCCATGGAGCGTATTTCATTTTGAAACTCATCTGCCTGTATAATTTGATTTGACATCAATCATTAAAAAAAAAAAAATTATAAAAACTTTACATTCTCTACATTCAGTTTCCTAATGAAGCTGACATAATATGTGTCACATGATCAAGGAAAGTCAGAAGACTGAAAGAAAACCTTGCACAGTGGAATTTTGTTAATTTGTATATATATGTTTTCCTTTTGAATCACATCACTTGAAAAAACCTTGAAAAGCACATAGATGTAGGTGGTATGGTATTCAAAGTAAAATCTTTTAATGCTCTAAATTCATCAGCCTTTAACTTTTAACATTTAATAATCATGACGATTTCATTGCACAATTAATCGCAGTCACTTATGAAAAATCTAATTATTATGGCCTTTATTTGCTTCTATATGCTTCTTTCTTTCACCTGCAAGGTCTTCGGTCAGAGGAAGCTCCGTCTTTAGTGTACGTTTACACTCTGCCATCACTCTGACATTCTGCTTGACATTCAGGTAGCATAGCAACATGACAACATGCCCCTACAGCCTGGTGTGAGAATATAGATGCTTTTTGAAAAGGTTGACAGGAGAAGGAGAAAGAGAGAGAGAGAGAGAGCAGGAGATGGAGGAGGAATAGGAGGAGGAGCAGGGGTGAAGAGTAGAGCGAGCCCCTCCACAGATTTACTTCTTCTCCTTTTCAAACCTTCTCTTGAATCCCATTTGAAATTTAAAGCACTTTTTTGTGTCTGAAAATACCTTTACACACGCTGCCATAAATACTGCCCAGAGGGAGAAGGCTTCGGTTCCCCCTGCCAACTTGTATGATTCAACCGTGATGAGCAACTATAATGGAAAACGCACATTTGCATGCGTGTACACACAGCATGTAACAACACACATAAATTTTATAGAGAAAATTTCATTCCCGCTACACACACATATATATATAAATGTATAAATCAATTTAATCTTCTGTATCAACTGCAGTGTGCATATGAATACACTGGAAACTCCATATGCACACTTGTAGGGTGAGAAATGTAAATAATTTCTGTTTTAAAGATGTGGCAAAGCCAGAGATAAAAACACAGCCCACATAAAACATTAAACACTGGTCAGAGGGGTAATTTAAATGCATTTTTACCACAGGATTCGATTCATAATTCATAAAGATTAAACATGAATTTCATATGAGGAGTTGCCCCTTTCGATTTGCCCCACTAGAAACACTATAGCCCGAGCAGCTTCTCCTGTCTCCGTGATTAGAAGGAGGCCAGATCCGGTCCCTCCTGACCAAATCAATACATCTCCCGATCCGATCCTGTCCGTTAGCCTCGAGTTGCTCAAAGGAGGAATCGGCTGAGGAGGCGATATCACCACCTCCACCACCTCCAACCCCGCTATTCACTTGTGAGGGTCACTGAGACGTTCACCCCCTCCAACTGCAATTACTCCGTCATTATTATTTCATTGTTCACTAGATAAAGGGTATTGTCTGTGAAGTATTCATTATGAATTTTGCAACAGTGTATATTACTAATGCCACGTCACGGAGCTGTCATTATAATAACTATGAATGCGCATGCTCAAACACACATACCAAAAATACTAAGTGGTGAACGTTTATCTTCAAAGGTCAAAAGAATTAATTCCCACTCCTTTAAGTCAAAAACCCGGCGATGAGATATGTTGCGCTGAGTTTAGTACTTTGGTGTAATTAGCTGTACTTAGCTGTGGAAAGACTAAATCAAGGCGCTGTGCTCCACCCAGCTCTCCTATCCCTGCTCCGTTATGCTCTTCTACCATCTGCTGCTCTCCGTCACGCCCACAAGGCCCCTCAGGTATCAGTTATACACAGAAGGCTTCAGCGTCTCTACGCAAAGACATGTTATGAGGTTTTCACGTTTTGCAGCAGCTTCCTGGTAGTTTGGCTACATACATGTATGTATGTGGACAGTGATTTCAGGAGATAAGCTTAAGTACTGAAAAAGCACTTGTGCTAATAGCAGATAACTTTGAGATGTAGAAATAAGATATTATGGGCTGACCAAAGTCAAGTGTTCAAGCTGTTCAGTAAGGACGTGTTACTGTATAAGCAAAATGGTGCCTGCCACATTAAAGTTGAGTAAACCTGTTTGTGTAACTCTCAGATTGATGGACATTGATTACATTACCAAAGCCGACATTCCTGAACTTTACCGTGAATAGTAGGGTGTCTTTACTTTATTTATTTTTAGATTTTTTTCTTATTTTCATCAAATTGAAAGAATCATTAAAAGTCATTTTCATATTAACATTCAGGGTCAAGTGTAGATATTGAATTAAATGCAAAGTACAAATCAGTCCAGAGAAGTGTGGAAAAGCAAGTGAAGCTGTACCAATCACCACTTGTGCTTACACTATTTTTGTGCTTTCACTTCAGGGAAAACTAAACCTATTTTACATTTCAAAGTGTGCACAGCGTGGTTTCACTACTTCTCGTAGAGAATCTGACTTTTTCTTCTATCAGCTACTGTTTTTATATTGCCTCAGTTGCTATGGCACAATTATCCAAATGCAACACTGAGTTCTGAAACCCACAGCTCAAAACATTTGTCTTTTGTTGTCTTCACACAGAATTTAAGTACAGATATCTTCTGTTAACACAGTGATGCTGTGTAACCTTGGTGATAAAAATGTATTAAACGGCTTCTCTCTCAGTTATGTTCATCTGCATGCTTGTTGTGTAAATCCCTACACAGTATGCAAAACACTGTCATAACCTTTCAAGCATAATGGTCTTGTGATTTTTCTTTAAATTCAGAATTGTTGAAATATCAACATTTAATTACTGTAGACAAATGTTTGTGCCAATGATCACATGCTGTCAGAGTGTGTTTACAATATTGAGACCAACTCTCATTTTTTTATACCTGAACGTGAAATGTGATTTTTACATACTGTAGGAATAAGAGAGCATATCAACCAGGAAATATATCAGAGATCTTTGTATTGTGAGGACAACACATTCATTTAGACATTTGACTTCATATTGCATTTGTAAAGGAAAATTACTCTTCATGGCACACTGTAATTTAATAAATTATTTACTACCATTAACTAGTTGATATTATTTTGTAGCATTTGTAGATATTATTCTGAGTTTAATTTAATTTTAACTTCTACGTATGTCACCTCTATAAGCATCAAACATCCTTCAAATGAAGCAATCTGAGTAATAAAAATCAGCCTTCGGGCAGGCCTTCTAAATGTAAACACCGTTGTAACTTTTTAGTCCAAGCTGATGCCTTGTTTCATTCAAACAAGCCCCCGATCAAAAATGTTTGTTTTATTGATACAGTTCACAGAGAGAAAATAAACCAATTCTCACACATTTAAGCCTAAAACCTACTAAAACGTTGACTGACTAATTAACTGATCATTGCTGCTTGCGATTAAAAGCAAAAAAGAAACACGCTACCCTTTCCTTTCCCTCTGACGTAAACCTGCATATTGACTGTAAACCCATTACTGGCTTGCCTGCTAAACTTAAGGATGAAAAAAAGCTAAAATGCCACAAAACGGCCTCATCTTCCCAGAAAGGAACATCAGGCTACTCCTGACTTTATCACTGACTCCATGATGCAATTAGCCATCATGGTGGTGCAGCTGTGGTTCTGCTGATTGTATTAGAGAATTGGTGATGTCTTTCTGGACAAAACCCCAGAGGTTGAGTGAGCGACGCACAAACAGCCCTAAAACACAATAAAGACGTGGCAAAGCCCACAACTCTCCCTGCTCTTGTTAGGATCAGCCCTGAAAAACGAGAAGCTACGTTTTTTTTTTCTTGTTGGGGGATAGTGTTTTTTTTTCCTTGCTGTGGTTTTATGACCCGGGGGTCGTTATCTCCCAAACACAGAGCGCACCCAAAGAGTCAACTTCAAACAATGCACGTATGCACGCATCACTGCACACGCAAAACTTCCAGAAGGACACAAGGGATCTGCTGTGGGGAAGACCCCCCAGGGGTGAAGTGACTTTTGTTGTGGACGGCACCATATCATACCACCCGAACACACACGCAGATTGAGCATCACTCTCATCTTCCTCACCCCCCCAGGGGACAGAGAAAGAGAGAGAGGCAGGCAGGGGAGATAAGCGCTGACACCACACTGCCTTTATCCCCCACCACCTTTCTCCTCTTCATTCAATTCAACACCGCCTGCACTGTGTGGTGGTGAGGCCTCAGCCGAGGAGTGTGTGTGTCTACACTATCTGATCAATCAGTGGCAGGGATACACACACACACACAGAGGTAAAAACCATTATGGCTCTGAAAGCCACTCCATCCAGGAACAACAAACCCCCCTCAGAGAAGCCGTGGCTAAAGTTTACAACAATAGGGTTAAAGTAATTAGAAAGGCACTTCCCTTCTGGAAGAAATACTGGAATAAAAGGAGGCAGCGGGGGTGTGAGCAGAGAGTACAGGACAAAGGGGAGTCAGGTAGATGTGGAAAGAGGGTGGAATTGTAGATCTGAGCTGGATGGTAGTTATAAAGAATAAATCTGAGGCAAAGCAAAAGAAGAAGAAAGAGAGAGAGAAGTGCACCCCCCCACCCCAACCCCCGAGTCCAGCTATAACCTTATCCACTCAATGCAGAGGTTGTAAAGATGGAGGAACAATCAAGGTGGAGATACAATGGAAAGATGGCTGGAGGGCAGACAGAGAGATCACTCTGCGGTCGTGACATGTGAGAGGAAAGGTTCAGAGCTGTCGAGCAGTTTCACATTAGAATATCAGGTCTGTGAGTCTGTGAGAGCTGCTGAAGCTCAACAATGAGTCTCATCTGTCAATATTCCCTTAATAGTGAAGCCTCTGAGGAAACGGGTGCCAATTGAAACACCTTTAAATTTCACTCAGAATTGCACAATATACATTCAAAAGGTGTCCGTAGCTGCAGTTTTGCAAAAAAGAATAAAAGCTTGTTTGCCTAAAATGCAATTTGAAAGCACCTTCAGCCCAATTCTGTTGTCCCTCGATGTGACCAGGAGCCCACGATAAGATCTAATTACAGAAGTCAATCTCGGTGCTATCAGCAGGATGAGGCTCAGATTAGGGCCGAGCCATATGGCCGGTTGGGGCAAGTGCAGCTTACACACACGAGTGCGCGCGCACACACACACACACAGCAACTTTTGGCTTACCACATGAGGAGACCTGAGTTAACTCATGCCGTCAGTCCAATATGTTCATGTGATGCTGCCACGAGGATGCAGTTTAAATGCACATACGTTTTCACATGAAATGGTCAGAGATGCACTTTCATTGTGTTAAATACAAATAATCTAAGTGATCTGACATAACCCATCCGAGTCAGCATCTGAGTCACGGAGGCGACCCCCTCAGAGCTTAGGGTTAGGGGCGGGTTCATCCTCTGAAAGGTCTGATAACCTAGGGCTCGCTCCTGTGCACCTGTTTGTCAGTCAAGCTCATGTCCTGTCATGTCAGAATAAAGCACCCGTGTCAGCAAAACTGTACAAGATAGATGAAGCCAGTGGTGTTAAGAGGATCCAGCCACTCTGTAAGAATCTACCTGCATGTCTAAGCCATCAGTAATCATCAGTTTTTTACATCAAGTCACTAAGGCCTATAATGTAATTTTAGACAGCCTTCAAAGTCTTGCTGTATTTCCCCCCTGCAGGTTCAAGTTACTGTTGATTGTGTTTACACCTGCACTAGTACACATTAGGAGTCTGCTTATTTGAAACCACAGCCCAACTGATAAATCATCTCCTTTGGCAAAAAGATATGGCACGGCAGAAATGTTGTTTTGCAGGAAAAGTTAGCGGCATAAATAATGAGTAAACCCTGGCTATGCCTGTTCAGCCCTGCAGTTGCAACGAGGCTAATTAGTCCTTAAGGGAGAAAAACACATTTTGAGAAGAGAAATGAATGATCCTGCACTAATACAATGCAGTGATAACAAAAGGGGGGAAAATCCTAGACTGAAATGATCAAAACAACAAAAGACTGATGCAACAGTAGATAATGCGCTTCATAGGGGGAAAAAACAAAAGAATGGAGTTATTTACAGTAAACAGCAGAGTTCTCTTTGTTTGCTGGATGCGTGTTACTGACGAGCAAACATAAAACAGATGCAAAGAGAAACAGATGCAGAGAGACAAGATAGGGAATCCAAATCAATAATGGGAGAGGGGTCACTGACTCCAACATACACGCATGCACACAGAATCCCATTAATAATGTCTGTAAAGCCACAGAGAGAAATACTAAATCATCGTATTGGCTAGTGGCGATGGCAACACACTACTCTTCAAACGCAAGCAGCCACATTTGGAAAAGTTGTCACGCAAAAATAAACTCACTTCTGTTCATATTAGTGGCGTAAGGGACAAACGAAAGCCAATCATTTCGCTGGGCACAGCTCAAAGACTTTTACAGACGGTTTTAGACGATGTAACAAACTTCAGTGCACATAACAGTGAGCGAAAGCATCGTCATGTAAAATGAACGCATCACCATTCAGATGCATTAGGTATTAGTGCTTAAGCAACTTCAGCTTAAAGATTTGCAGTCAGCACAGTTGCCATCGCCTATTTTGAAAGTCAATATAGCTGCTGACACAGCACATCCACTAGCATTAACCTGTGCAACCTGTGTTTTTATTTTCATTTATTCCGTAATCGTAAAGTAACATTTTACAGAGCCTGAGCAGCTTGGCAGTGACTGTCAGTTATCATGGGTCAACAGGGATCATCATTACGCTACTACAGTATCAAGAGGGGAAAGCAAAAAATGAATTGGTCACCCTTTCAATCATAGTCAATCTGATCCCAGTTTGTTGTTGTGTAAGCAAACTCTGAAACATGGGATCACTTTGGAGAGGGAGCCCTTGATGCACACATTCAAATGAGTAAACATGCTGTAAGTAATCCGGCACAGATTAACATGTAACTGGAATGCGGCAATAATATAAAAACCTGAAACTTTTACAGTCAACAAGACCATCAAAACGCTGATTCGTCTTATTGGGGCTTCAATGCATAGGGTCTATTTTCTAAGCCTTTCTGATTTAGTATGTGATAATAGGATTCATTGCTTCCCTCCTCCCCTTTCCCTTTATTCCTCTCATATCTGTCCTCCTGTCCTGCACGCGATCCATTTGAAAAGGAAGGCACTGCATTTAAATTACGCAGGCAGTTTACAGTAAGAGTCCACCGGGGAAATCGAAGAAGAGACAGAAAGAGAAAATGGGGAGGGGGAGCAGCGTAAAAAACAGAGTTATGGGAAATATCTGAGGATGGATAGAGAGAAAGTACGAGGAAGATCGAGACCAAGGGGGTGATGGGAAATGAGTGAGTGAGTGAGTGAGTGAGTGAGTGAGTGAGTGAGTGAGTGAGTGAGTGAGTGAGTGAGTGAGTGAGTGAGTGACACTGAATAATAGCAGACAGAGGACAAAAGGTCAAGGAGGGAATTAAAATGTGAATTAAAAGGTGAGAGGGAGAGAAAAGGGAGGGGGTGTTTTAAACTACCCTCTGTCCTTGATCTCTGTTTTGTTGTTCAAAATGGAGAATCCATTTGCCAGCCCTCTTATTTCGCCTGTGTTTTCTTCTCTCTGTCCATTTCTCTCTCTCTTTCTCTCATGTTGTTTTTGTTGTCCACGCTGACCGCCATCCTCTACACTGATGGATGACAAACAAGCACAGGCTATCCCAGAATGCTCTTTGTCATCGCCACAGTGGAGGACTGGTGCGTTTAGCTATTTAAATGTAAATAGAGGCGCGCGCACACACCTTGCATCAGCCCTCGCTCTGCTCTCCTTCATGCTGTCCTGCAGTGTGTTCACATAATTCCAGACGTGTACTTTGTGTACATGTGTTTGTGTGCTGAGTGGGAGGGAGGGGGGGGGGGTATTAAAAGGTCCCCCTGACTACTGCCACACATCATACTGCAATAAGTGATTATACAGGACAAACTTATGTGCTGTACAGTATGGGCACAGGCCCCACTGAAAAACCCATTCAAGATCTACATGTCTTAATTAAGTTGTTTTTAAAACGATGTATAATCAGACTTCATCTAAAAAAGACCCACATTAATTAGACCTGATCCAAAATGATCTGAATTCACACCAACAGAAAAAAACACACCTGCAGCTGCACGATGTGCCATTGTTCAATAAGCAGCCGCCGTCGAATAGAGCAGCAAAAAAACGCTTTATTTAGCAAGAATGAACGTAAAGTCATAAAACCTGGTTCCTTTGTAAATGAAATTAATTTGAAAGTCCCATTTTCATCCGTGGCACCAACAATAAAACATTCAGTAGCCAACTGAGCGATAAATAGACAGAAAATAACAATTTTCTAACCAATTAAATATCTGCAATTCGAATTCCGAAACATGTTCAGTGTCATTTAATAATAAAAATTAACACAAACAGAGGCAAATGATTTCCTCAAATATTTGTACCCTTGGTGAACATAGAACAAAAAATGTTTCTCAGTACAGACCTTACTCCAACTTGTTTGCAGTAAATTCCAATATTTAAAAAAGGTCATGTCAGAATGTGTGGAGATGTCTTGTCGGGTCTATTTATTTGTCAACCATTGTCTTCAATTTAATACCTGGATAAAGTTTCCCAGAGAACTTCTTTAAATTGGATACAAATGTCTTGTTGTAAATAATCTACGTTTTAGTAGTCATGGTCAGGGGTCTTTGTCATCTAGTGTAACGTTAAATAATAGTTCACTGGTTTTAACTACAGTTAGTAGTTCATTCGCTAATAAGGTGCAAGGCAAGTTACCAGATCCTGAGTGAGCACAGACAGACCTCCAGGCTCTAGTCGGGTTAAGAGACATATGGCTCAGGATGATACCTTTAGGTGATCACACGTTGCCTTTCCAGTTTTTTGTTTGCCTCCTATGTTTTCTAATCACTTCTCTCCTTTCCATTTTGATCATAAACATTTTAGATAAGACTTAAAAGTCCACAGTTTTACCCCCCACGGAGCGGAAACCATGCAGTTGCACGGCCTGGATTTACATCTTCTACCTTTCACCTCCCAAAACTCAACAAAACGTGTAATTTGCTCAGGGCTAGCTGAAATATAAACGCAGGATGCAACAATCAAAGAAGCGTCTGATTTAGATGTCAATCATATTTTCAGGAACAGCTTAGTCTGTTAGCCTGTTTGAACAAAATACCAGTGAGCAAAAACAACAGCTTTGCTTAATCTGTTGATTTTAATAACAATGACCAGTACAATGGAAATTTCCATGTCAATGGCATAAACTCGATTAGCTGTACTGTTCTTGATTACTCATGAACTGTCTGAACATATGCATTTTAAAGCTATTTTAAAATAGTATTTTTAACTTAACTTATTTCTAAGCAACTCTACCGTTATTTAAAATTTTACCAGGTTATAATTTCTCAGCTTTTACATTGAAACTGTTTCATTCATCATAACTATATTCAGATCAAATACTAGGTGACGTTTCACAAAAAAAAATAATTATAGCAAGTCCTGAAATATTACCAGGCTGCTGTTGCATGTGACCATCTAGGTTGGAGGACTTGGTGTCATCCTCTAAATGAGATGGCAAATTAATGCATTTTACCAAATGTCAAAATTATTTTAGAAGGACTGAAAAAAATGAACACATGCAAATACAAAAACAAGCCGAGTTGAGGTTTTTCTTCTTTTTCTGCTTCTTCCCTGCCTCTGTCTCCTCCTTCCTTCAAACTAGTGCTGGGGCACAAACAGGCCATTATATGAGACAGGCAGACATGATTTCTCTCTCTCTCTGTCGCTCCCTCGCCCCCATACAAACACGCAGCGTACAGCCCCGCCGCTTCCTCTGCCTGTGAATGAAAGAGGAAGTGCAGAGGAGACTGAAGTGTAAAAGAGTCCTCTGTCTCCTCCGTCTCTCTCAGACAGGACTGACACCACAGCCGACAACAACAACAACAACAACGACAGTGACAAGCGCCGCAGCCGAATTATTCATGAGGGCTGAAGAACGCAACTGCAAAGAGCTTAGTGTCTACAAAACTCACTCACTCAGCAGCCTGTGTGTTTTCAAAGGCGTCCCGCTCATGAGTTACAACCCCAAACTTACACCCTCCATGAAGAGATTTCCCTCTCAATGGCGCCCACCTGGTCTGAGAAAGGAAGGCGCCACACTAAAGCGTCGCGTATCAAAGTGCCTATTCTCTAACTTGGTTGAAAAGTTTGCACAAGTGGCGCTCTGTTGCAGAACGAGACAACTTTGTGTGACACCTGAGCTCAGACAAAGCGGCCGTTAAAACGCCGCGCACTGGCGGGAGATGCGCTTCACATCCGTAATGAGGAGATAAACAAACGTTGTCTCGTGTCATTTCTGACTCAGTGAGACTCTGGGAAAGTTTGGAAACAACACTTTTCCCCAGAAACAGAATTTCATGAAGATGAGACAGCGCTTCTACAACCACCACCTCTTATGCACCAATCTTTAAAAGACACCTGTGAGTCCCTCATCGTTACACTGAATTTAAATTGCTTGTTACAGCTCTCATTATGTTTCTCACTGGTTTATTTCTTCATTAAAGGGTTGTGTGTTTTGCTTGCGGGGCTTTAAAAGCTACAGGCCTCGGTGGAGTCAGCAGGGCTAGCCACAGTAGGAACATGAGTTTCTTCTATTTATCTCAGGTTTGGAAAACTCAACATAAATCCAAGTTAAAATGCTAAACAATGGAAAAAGTAGCTCACCAACGTCCTTGCCTTCTCGTTCAATCCCATCCGGTGGCTACAGTATGTGACTTCACAGTTTACCAAGCCTTCAGTGCGTTTATTGCTGGCCACAACCAGTTGACGCTGTTGGTAGTAACCCATAGTGTGTCTGATTCCTCACCTGCAGCTCCGCTAATATTTAAAACTCTAAGGCACTTTGCATTTTAAATCTGCTTTTATGATTTTTTTAGCATCATTGCTCAAGGACCAACAACACTGCTCAATCAATTTTAACAGATGCTGATGGGATTCACAAGAAATTTGGATAGATATTCGTGGTGCCCAGAAGTTGAATCCTAATGAGTAACTTTTCCAGCAGCAGCACCAGAGTCAATGTTTATCTTGCCAATATAAATATTTGTGAGAAGGAAATCTACCAAATAAAAATGGATCTGACTTTAAGACTAACCTTTGAGGTTTTTGAATGAAATATCCTGAGACCTAATACAATACGAATAAAGCTAAATTCTTTGTCCCCTTCAGGTTTAATTTTGTGGATTTCCTTCCCTTTAATTTGAAGGGATCAGCTGTGGGACCTGTCTTCATAAAATGGGCTTCTTTCGTCATGTGACCACTACATATAATTAACTTTGTGTCTTCTCTTATAATTCTTTCTCTCTGTCTCCACCTTTCTGCAGCTACAGGTATCTGTATGTTTGCTGTGCATTTGCCAGCCCAACCAACCTGCCTATAGCTTCCGTCTGCTGCTTGTTGTTGTTTTTACTCGTCTCTGTGCTCGCAGCTACTCATTATCAGCAAACGGGTGCCTCCTCATCCTACATGAACATTTTGTATCCAGGTTTACAATAACCTCTCTGCAAAGCTCTTCAACAAGAGTAAAATGGACCATCTAACTTGCACACTCAGCAGCCTCACCCCTCATATTAAAAAAACACTTTAGGTCACATTCTGCAGTAAACACTGCAAAAAAAACTTTCCTCCCATTGTACTTTGTTTTGATTGTTTCTCTTGTCATCTCCCTTACTGTTGCATGCCTTGTACCTCACATGTCTGTCGCTTTGGAGAAAATATATCACTAAATATAAATGGTAATCAGATGTTTGTGGCTACACCACTTAAGTGCTGATGCGGGTCTGTTGGAGTCAACAAACCCTGCTGCTCTCTAATCTCATCATCTCACGGCCTCCTTCAAAGGTGGGGTTAGTACTAGAAAGGCAGTGCTGATGAGTCTAGTCCCTCTAGGCTGAGTAGAGGCACCAAGGTTAGGAAGCTCCATATCTCAGTATCAAGACTCTGCCATGATGCACCATGCTGGGGGCATGACTCCCCTGAAGCTCCCCAGAGGCCCCACAGGGTTGGGTACGATGAATATGGGTCACAGGGAGCTCCCTCTGTGTGTGTGTGTTTGAGACACTCAGACAGCCTTTGGGGTAATAATGAGGAATGGACCTATTTCTCAAAGCAGGCAGTGAGGCATAAAGAGGACACATACAAATACATGAAACATGAACACAGCACACATGCGAATGAGACCACAACCACAGGAGCGCACACACACACACGTGTGTAGTTGTGTATAAGGTTGTATTTATACAAATAAGGAGAAAAAAGTCTGAATTCTCAAATATCAAAATGATTTACACTTTGGGAAAAGAAGCCGTTCCACTTCACAGATCACAAAGCAAACACAAAAACACACAGCAGATCCACGGTGTGCATTGTGTACACCACCAGTGCCCTGCTGAGCTGCTTGCAGCGCACTTCCACCATGTTTGCCGTATCCATCCTGCCTCACAGATCCCCGTGACTGAGCCATGAATACTGCATGGCTTTCCTGAAAGCACAGGGCCCTGTGGAACTAGCAGGCAAAGTGTGTGGGTTCCTCTGCAGGTCACTGTGCCACACTGCCTCCGCTCTATATTTACTCTGCATGAACCTGACTGAGTGTGCGTGTGCGTGGGAGGGGTTGTGTGGGCTGGGATGAGGGAGACGGTGAAAGAGTATTTATGTTTGTATGCAGTAAGGTTATGTTTGTGGGTTTGAGCGTGTGTATGCGCATATTTATGCGCTTAAGTGAGAATGCATGGGTATGGGAGGTGATGGAGTGCAAACATATAGAATAATACAGTGTTTGTGCACGTGAAGGTGAAAGTGTAGCATTGCACGTACTTATACGTGTGTTTCTGGTTGTTTAATGCATGTCTGTCTGTGGAGGAGGAGAAATATTACTCCTCTCCTCGTAATGTCACATGTTCTCCTGCATGGGCCAGTGCTCAGACTGCATGGAGAATGTATTCAGTGTACCAGAAGAATCATGATGTCTCACACTGGGCAGGAGTGGGGGAAGGGGCGGATAAGTGAGACAGACAAAGATGACCAAACACTAAAAACAGACAATATGTGTTTCACATTTCTCATTTCCTTGTTGGGGGCTGCAGCTCTTTCAGCGCTAATAGCAGCGAGTGCAGACAATGGTGAAGGTGATTTAATAAACAACCCAGATGCTTCATTTTGAAACTGAAACACACACACACACACATGTACACACACAACATAGGTGCACAATGAAACCTCCTTTGCAGAACTTGACATATGGCGCACACAATTTCCCTCTCAATTTCAGATCCAACTCCCACAGACGTTCTCACACGTCGGCAAATTGCCACACCTCCCCACCCCCCTCCCTCTGCTCGTCTTTCCTCCTCTCCCCATCTCTTCATCCCTGCCTCCCAATTCACTCCTCTTTCTGAAAGTCATCTGCTCGCTAAGCAGTAAGCAACATCACAGGCCGCTCGCAGAAATGAGAGTATACAAATGATTTGTGGCACAGGCGTCCCACTGGCGCCAGCCTAGATGGCTATGAGGAGGGGGGGGGGTGTAGAGGGCGGGTGGGGGTGTGGGGGGATAATGTCACTTTCACCTTGTGTTTCTCTAGCAGGCCCATGATGATCATTTTTCCCCATTTTCATCGCAAATTTGTTTCGGGCAAGGACTAGAGATGGAAGGGGGAGAGCAAGAAAGCATGTGGGAGAGCTACTGGGTGAGAGCAAGTCCCTTGTGCTTTACAAAGTGGAGGGGGGGTAAACGAGAGAGAGGAGGAGGGTACATATTAGGGGGGATGGAGCAAAGAGGAGAGGGGTGGGGGGCCGCATCTGCACAGTGACCTTTTTCTGATCCAATCTCACTGATGAATCCTAATGAAGGATTTAATAAAATCACAGTTTACAATCTGTCTCTGCATCAAAGCGTGCAATCCAATTCAAAACACAGGCCCATCTACATTTCCAATATTGTTGCAAACCCATCAACCCCACCAAGCCCTTCCCAGAAAAACGAGCGAGAACATGTTTGTGTATGTGTGCGAGAAACGGAGAGAGAAAAATTGGCCAGGCTGGAGAGTGAGCGGCTGGCGCATTTGTTCCAGCTGTAGCCTAATGTCAGAACTCGTCATATTCATTTGGCCTTCTAATGAGGCTAAAGTCAACAAGGTGCAGCATACATGAGTGGAGCTGCTGCTGACGCTCGCTGGTAAATGAACAGAGAGGAGCACGCAAGAGAGTAAAAGACACAAAGGACATGATACAGAATGAGCAGAACAGGGGAAATCACTTCAAACTTAATAATGTACAGGCCTGCCACAAGTTCACACTAACGCACTCCTCAAACACGCCGGCATACGACTGCACTGACATTTCAGTGGAATCAAAAGGTCACACCTGTTACACTGTCGGTAAGATTGGAGTCTGCAGAGTAAACAAGATAGATGGACAAATCAATGCAACAGTTTGAATGTGTGTGAGTTGATCTAGTGAAGAGAAGAGGGCCAATGGCTTTACAGCAAACCAGTGAAAAAAAGAGTGGTCTCAAGGCCTCAGTGTAAAGACTCTGCAACACTGACATCTACTGGTAAGAAGCTTTACTAACAATTAACTAGCTTATCTTTAAATCAAGAACTCCATTAGAGGTCAAATGTACAAATACTTAATGGAAACTAGGTTCAGAAACACAACGAAAAGAAAGTGATAAAGTTCTTTGGAAATAACAGTATTAAGGTACAAAACAGTACTGAGACAAAAGTACAAATTTGAATGTTTAACACTGTTCAACTGTGTTATGTAAATGGATTCACACAAACATCCAGACAAAATGTTTTTCTATTCATCCAGCAGAAGCATGAAAGAAGCATGAAAGCTCAGCCACGGGACAATGTTCTCCGAAATAAGGCAGATACGTGAAGGTTAATGCTTTGGTTGCAGTGCAGCTCATTGCACCACCTTCCCAGCCAGAGCCTCCCTTGCATCTGCACAGTGTGTTAATGAATAATATAACTCCATCTGCACCATATAAATATAAATGCAATCAAAGCCACTATACGAATACCACAAAACAGACCAGTGATGTCTCTGAGGAATAGGTGCATTGATTGGATATGAGATCTAATGTCTGGCTGCTGCCTGCTTCTCAGCTGCTGTAATTTCTCCCTGATTACACTTCAGACTACAGTTAGCTTCTCTACTGACAACACATGCTAACGAGTCTGTTTGTGCCAAAACCTCAATCTACGTGAAATGCACTGGCAGTATGTATGCTTTAATACGGATGTTTAGTTGCGGGGTATGGGCTGGATATTTTTCTAATTCTGTGTGCGTGCTTGTGCATGTGTCTCTCCAGCAGGCCTGACTTGATCAGAGTGTGGAGCGACAGCTGTGCTACAAATCAGAGCCCATTTACTGGTGACAGAGTCATTAAAGCCTGCTCATCTCATAAAACACAATGCACATGGTCAAATACCATTCACTCCATTCACGCCCATAACTCAGTCTGCTGGGCACACACACACACACACACACAGATGCACATACAAATACACAATCATCTTGCAAAGCTAAACCGAGTGTGTCAATTGGAATGAATATACAAGGTGGTTTTCTATGTGCATGCATACGTGCGCGTGTGAATTCATATTAGTTAGGTGATAATGACACAGAGGCAAGGATGGATTTTTGCTAAAAGCACAGCAGCCGTAAACACCGTCACACTCCATCTGAGAGGTAGTTTTACGATAAGTGCACAAAGCAATAGACACACTGTGTCCTCTTTTCTTTTCTTCTCCGTGTGAGTTTAACACAAAACACACAAAATAAACAGTTTATAGATCAATGCAGATCTACTGCATGGGAAAAAAAGACATATGCCGAAACATGTGTTTTTTTCTTTGAAGCACAACCATCTTTATATCCTAGTCTTGCTCCAAGATCATGAATGAAAACATAAGTGTTGCAGAAATGTGGAAAATGATGAGATAATAATATACAGCTTAAGTGCTTCTTGTAAATAAATGAGGAGTAGAAAGTAGAATCGATATCTTGCAATGTAATACAATTTGCATTCTGCGATATAAATATATTCAAGAATTCTAATTAATACTTATTAATAAACAGCTAAGAGTTTTTTTATTAGCACTGACAGCACAACCTGGAGTTGAAGCAAAGCTTGGGTCTGCTTTCGCTCTCAAAGATTTATATATATGCCACATCACAATGTGCTACTTGAGGATTAATGTACCATAAGCAGCCACTGAGGTGTTAAATGTCACTAACCTCAATCTGATCTGGGGTCAGATGCTGCACAACCAGAAGGTCATCAGCCATGTGTGAGCTTGCCACAGCACCTGGGCTGAGTCAGTGCAGCAGCGTGAAATGGAGTAAAATTAGTGTGACAAATGTGTGCTTCATGCTCCACAAATAAAACATTTGTAGAAAAATGTACAATGATTTTAGTTTTCACAGATACACCAAGGCACAAATACATACAACCCAACTAATTTTTAAAACAGTCTGCTAACCCGATGCTTGTTCGTGCAAATCGACTGACAGCTACTATTTGCCTGCTTGACATATGCCTATACCTCACCGTTTCCAGCTGTCCGCTGAAAACCAACAAGCACAGTGACAGTGAGCAACGTGGCATCAGAAGAGCCCAAAGTCAAAATGTTATTCTAAGCAAAGGGAAGGCAGCATGTGGCATTTTGCAATGCTTGCAGAAACTGAATCGGCTGCATCCAAAGAACGCTGAGGTAGACAAAAACTGGCTATCGCAACATTTAAACAACAAGCTTTTGTTCAATGGGAGACCACAACAACGTCATCACACATACGGTATTTGATACATAAAAAACCTCACAAGACTACTAGTGGTGGTCTCAGAAGATAAGTCAGAAGTAGCTGCCTCTCAAGTGAGGAAACACAGCTAAACAATTGGGCTGGACTTAGGTACAGTCCTGTTACTCATCGTCTGAGTCTCCTCTGAGACAGCATGACAGACACTCCAATGCTTCTCTGTGATCATCTTGTTTTCATCACTGCCATTGTTACCAGGTACGTTGAGAGCTAATAGAAACTAGTCCGTTTTCTGAAAGTGATTGTGAAAGTGATCACATCAACAATAGCTGACACTAAGAAAAAGCACATAAAACGCATACACACACAAACACACAAACCTCCTCACAGTCAGTTTTCTGTTTTACCTTTCTCAGAGAATTCACAATCCTTCATGGCCTGTTCACAGTCGCAGCCCGTTAGCACAGCTATTGATGATCCGTTGACCTTGAGATGAAAGATTCGGCTATTCATCCCTACAGGTCTGAAAAGGAAACTCCAAAAAGTCAGGCTGTCTTGATTTGTTATAGCCAATTTATTATTATTTCAGTTTTTGTTCCTTTACAATCTTCTCAATTGGGTTAAAATAGGTTTGTTTTCTTCGACACTAGTTTTCCCTTTTGTAACTGATGTAGCTGAATATTTTAATGCAAAAAGGATAATAAAACTGCAGATGTAAAGCTTATGATTAGGACATAAAACAAAACACTTACCTCTTATGACAAAATGTTTGTACAAACTCCCACTTAGAAACTAGAATCCGACTTCATAAATATATGTTCATGAATAACTCCTGTAAACTCTGCAAAGCTATGTAGCAGAGCTGAACAAGTATCACGATAGCATGACAACAAAAGAAAAAAAGCTTCTCTTTTTTCAAGAATGCTGGGGTGGTTTTTGTTGCCACTTATGGATTCAGGAAGAGAAAAAGTCACAATGCCATCCTTTGAGGGGTGAAAACCGGATGGTCACACAAACCAAAATGCAGCTGGAGGCGTGAAATGGCAAACCACATTATACTGTACATTTATTTTGGAAAACATCTGTCTCCAGTGATGTCCGTGTTCATTAATTCAGGCTTAAAGTTCAAAAATGCATTTCTTTTCGCAGCAGATGCTTAGTTTAGACTTTTATAATACGCAGGAAGAAATGTGTACATAGCTGCAGAGTATCGTTTAACAAACTGTTGTGCCCCGGGCAACTCCAGTAGTCTCACACACAGTTCTCCATTGTCCTGCCTTGTGACTCTATTAGTGTATCTCTTCTCTTATTCCTTTCACACAGCTGTTCTCCTAGCCACGTTGAAAGCAAAGTAATGGTAAAAAGTTTCTCACATGAGGCAAGATTAAAATAACCCTCCCCACCCCAAAAAAACAAGAATCCTTACAAGTTGATGATCAAAAGAAATGTGTGAATGAAGTAGCTCTCCGACTAACTGAAATTAGATTAGACTCCTGCTTGTTTCCAGCTTGTGGGAGCACTACAGTAGTACAGAAGTAAAAAACCCAAATATAAACTCTCACCTGGATTGTGTCAGTTGAAGTTCGTTGGACGCTGAAGAAGGCGAGCACAGGTGGGGAGTTGCAGTGATTTCCCTAAACAAACAGACACAGGAGAGCACCTGCAATTCAAATACATATCAGCAGGTAAAACTAAGCTGAGTCATTTCTCAGAAACCCAATTTGCCTGTATTTGAATACAACACAAAGGCTTTGGAATACAAGTTACTCAGGTCCCTGAATCTAATTACTACCAAAAAAATTGTTGTGGTCTCAGATGGCTTTTGTTGATATGTAATAAACAGCATAGATGTGAAATCAGCTTTTGAAACATTTACTGTAAATAAGAGCTCACTCAACTGGTTTCACTTCAAACTGTTACAAGAGAAAATGCCTGCCCTCATGTGGACAGAGAAAGGAAAAAAGAAGTGTGCAAATGACTAAGCACAGAGGAAGTAAGATTTGTGCACAGGTTTATGGTTTGTAAGGCTTGTAATGATGTAGTGATAACTGTTAGAGAACATGGGCAGAGTTTTGAATTTCTATTTGTATTTTTATTTACTCTTAATAAAATCAATGTACTACATTAAGACCATCACAGAAAGCATGATTTCACTTCCACTTTATATTAAGGTCAGAGTTGAGACAGAAAAAAAGAAGATCTACAATGTAGTAGACTACTATGTAACCTGTGAGATTCTAAGAGGATGACCTTTATAAAAATGTGGAATTCATTTAAGGGACACCCTAGGAGTGTTCAGGTGCACACCACATAACTCACCATAAATCACCTAATCTGTTGCCTGTCCTTTTCTCCCTTTCTGTTTGTTCTCTCTAAAACAAACACAAAATATCTTTCTGACAATGTGATTGACAAGCTTTTTGAAATTGTTGACAATGTTCTGTCAACTCAAATCAGACCAAATAACTTTTAATCAGGTGTTCAAGACCATTATTTCAGCTATACATTTACTTTACTGGTACCTAAAGAAATAATGACTATAGCTATATACAATGGAGGTTGATAGAGAACCAGCATCAGTAAGGCATAAAGGTCTAAAAGGGTCCTGGCTCCTTATCTTATACAAAGTGAAAACAAAGACAACAAGAACCAAAACATTCACAGACAAGAAAAACAATACAGAAACTAATTGAACAACTATCGCTGGTAACCACCGAATGCTAACACAAAACACTGAAGTTGGTGAAACACTAGGGTCGATACCTCCCATGTTCTCCTGCGAACGGAATACCTCTTCAGAGGTTTCTCCACCAACCATCATAACAACATGCAGGCATCAGCAGGTTGAACGAGGTTGAACAACACGTTTGACTTTAAACAATACTCCACCACAACAAACTGGCCCCTACCAGCATAAACTTCCACATGTGTCCCTCATGACTTCTGAGTTTATAGCCCAGCATCCCTGACCGTCCGTTGACCGCCTCATTCTATTGGTTACTTTCGCTGCACCTGTTCGAGCCGTCCGCCAATCACACGCTTCGCGCGTTGCGCTCCAAGATGGCGGCTCCTGACACTCTGTTTCGCACATCGTCGCACTTGAAAGCCAAATATCGTAATATCCCGAGCGTTTAAACCCACGAGGAGCCGGACCAGAAGTAGCCGAGCGGGGCTGACTTGTCAGCAGTGAGACGCGGAAACGGGCTCCCCATGATGTATTCACGCCAGGAGCCGGTGTTGGTGTCGCTCTGACGGGGGTTGTGTGATCCGACTATGGCCACCGACAACAGGATAAATTTTTGGAGGAGAAACGCAAAGGTTCCCGGAAGGTGGGTCACTCTTAACAGCGCACGACTAACTTGCTTAGATTACGAAACTATTAAAATAATGTTAAATGTTATATGAGCCGTCATTACAGAAATGCAGGCGTTTGCTTGTTTAAGCTCGAACTCGAAATGAAGTGTATACACGGAAAACGTTCCCACTAGCTTGCAACTGTTGTCCTTAGCACGATGTTACAGCAGATGCCGTAAAGCTAGTTGTAGTTCTATCATCAGCGCACCATGTCGTTGCTGTGAGCTTTTATACGTTAACGTTGGGACTTCAGGCATTTCCCTGGTCTTGTGTGAATGTATGGGCTGGCGATGTTTGTGGCTGTGGAGCTGTCTCTGTCCGTGCAGCGGCCGCCATATGCCTCCTCAGTCAGCGATGACAGTGTGTTGGCACCTAAGTCATAGTAATGACACCGGAGGAAAGTGTCCTGACGAGACTGACTCCAATCATATCACGTCTCTGAAGCCTTAATAATGGACTTTGTTGAATCAAGCACACTGAAATAAAAGAAATGTTAGAGGCAGATCATGCACTGAGCAATGTCAGGGCAGACTTTATATGTAGAATAAACAGGGGTGATGCTTATGCAAAGCAGTGGTAGATGTACTCAGCAATACTATTAAAAATACAGTATATAATACAACAGTCTTAAAAGTATTGCATTCTAAATAATACTTAAAGGTCACTGGTGGAAAGGGTAATCGTTAAAAACATGAATCTGAAGTGACGTTATCAGACAGATGAGGAACACACCTGGACTAGTACATTTATGTTATCAACAGCATTAAATTCAACACAATTTTAAATGCACAAGTTGTCCTGTTAGTTGTCCTGATTTTAAGTTTCAACATTAACTTCACTGAAGTCAAGTAAGTCAATGGTAAGAAGAACCCCCTGGTTTGTGCAGACTCCTCCAAACATGTGGATAAATAACATTTTACTTTTGGCAAAACAGAAGTACGTTTTAACCCACCTCTCACTAACCCAACTGTCATTTAATAACGTATGTTTATTGTGTTAAAAACATATTTACAAAATAATATAAAATCTTTCAACACAGTAGAAGATTAGAGTATATCTTTATTTTACCTCACATTCATTCATCCTTCCTGCCTACAAACTGTTTGGGTTATGCCACAGAGTAACATCATGTTAAACATCTTATTCACTGTTCAGCAAACAGAATGCAAACGGTGTTTTCATACAGAGGACTGAAGATTAAGTGTTGATTCACTATTTGAACACAGATGTTTACTTCTTTAGTTTGAATGTTAAGGTAATGCACAAGATACACTGTACAGCTTAGTTGAGTCCCAGCATGTAGACTTTGCTTGTAATCAGTAGTTAATGGGTAATGATGGGTGCTGAGGACCTGCTATAAACACTGTGAAGGGGGAAGGGTAGAGCAGAAGGGGTGCAGTCTGCTTGGGAAACACGAGAAGAGATGATCTCTAAGGAGAGGGCGTTGTTGCCTTTGTCACACACTCTGATCTTTCTTCAACTGTGGTGGGTGTAACACTGCAAACGCAAATACAAACATATGTTTGAACAGGAAAGCAAGAAGCCAGTCTTGCTGCCTGTCCTTGAGCAGCTCCTGATAATGCAGCTGTTAAACTAGGGCCGCTGTCACTGCCAGATAATCAGCAGACCCAGTTCTTAGCCAGTGGCCTTACTGTCAGTTTATGTATGCAAGTGTCATAAATTTATTTTGACATCATCTGGCCTCGGGCAACAGTTTGACAAAATCTAAGCACTAATATTGACAGTATTCACTTTGCTTTATATTCACCTAAAGCTACTCAGCTGTTTTGAATAGTGTGCTTATCATAAGAGGACTTTCAAACATACATGCAGATCATTTTTAGACAAACAATGAAATTAGGTTTAGTTTTAGAACACCACAAACCATTGGAAAATTCCTTTTGGCTCCAGTCTTTAAATAGAATCCTTATCACAGAGAGCACTCCTTAATGAAAGTCCTCGGGCTACAGTAAGTTTCCTATTAGCTGAGTCTTTCTTAAAAAAAAAAAAAAAAAAAAAGTGGTGAAAAGGTTTTGATGGCAAACTCAGATATTCATACTTGTTGCAATTTTCACACTAATTATCAAACTTAACTGAAGTTTAGCAGTTATAGAATAATTACTCAACTGTTTCATTTTATAAAGCCTAAAAGTTTGAATGTGGTGGTGAAGGGAGGCTGCTGATGCCTATAAGCGAAAAAAGATAAGGAAACAAGCTTTGTTGGCAATTGTGGGCCTGGCCTACATCCCATCCTACGACTCTTCACTGGGTCTGCTTTTGGTCAGCAGAGAGCTGGAAAGAAGCTGAGCATTAAGATTTTCACATCCGCTGAACATAATGCCAGACACAGGGTGGTGAAGAACATGGGGGCTGTGCAAGCTGTCTCGTGCTTCTGTTCAACACACGTTTAAAAACAACACAATCTACACAAGACAGGGTTAGGGTTTTCTAAGAGCAGGGAGGAGCAGAACTGTCATCTCATTAATAGAAGATGGAACTTTAGGCTGCATTTGCTGGCTGTTTACTTCCATTGTGTTTCAAGCCTCACAGAGTCCTTCAAAAACATTGATGGAGACAGATTCCAAGTAAAATACGTTTGTCATTCAGCTATTCTTTCACAGTACACCTAGGGCATGGTATGATAACCCCCCAAAACAGCTGTGGTTTGGCTTAGTAGACATCAGTGTCATTGGTGGCCTTCTCTGGTTTGCGTTGTCGTGTGGAGAGATCGAGCAACTAGGTAACAAGGGAAAATATGTGAAGAAAGAGAAACAAATTAAAGGGCAGGGTGTGCATCTGCCACCTTTTCTCTGAATAATAATTAATGAAAACATGTGCTCAAAGGTCAAACTGAGACTTCAGTAACCACCCAGGTTAAAAAATAGGAAGCTGCATGTGTTTTCTCCGCACAGCAGTGACCACATTTCACGTCGCTTTCTGCAGTGTGCAGCCAGTATATGGAGCACAGCATCCACCCCTTGACCCACGACTGCGGCGCACGTAAGTGCTCAACACAACAGGAATGTACTCTGTATATCCCCTCATCCACATGGATGCAACCACTCCTGTTTTCAGTCTTGTTTGTAGCTGATCGTTCCATTGCTTCCAGTAGGTGACCATGTGTGGACTGCATGCCCCCGTGTGACGCAGCATTGACATTTTTATGTTTGAAATACTTTGTGTTTTGTTGGCCTTTCAGTTGGATTTGCAATTTTGCTTTGTTTCTTTTCCTTCGTTGATCTCTCATGATGTGTGGTTCCTACAAAATAATAGTGCAGCGTCTTGTAGTCATTTTTTGTTGTCTCAGTTTTAAGTCAATTTCTGTCCCTTTACAGGTATCACAAGGACACGAAACCCAAGTTTAACAATCCTAAATCCAAAAAGGCCTGTAGTTTCCATGAGTTTGCCTGCAGCACTAACGATGCTTGGGACATCGATGATGAGGAGGACGAGGATTTCCTCAGGACCCACACACCGACTCCATCCATACCGTCATGTCTGCACTCTATGTCCACACATAACCAGGTGGCTACCAGACCATTTTCATTAATAAGCAAAAGCGGCAACTAGCAGTGAGTTGTTCTGATGTAGAAATGTTTTCTTTGATCTCTCAGCAGCAACAGAATGAGGCTGGTGAAAGCCAGATGCCAGACAGACTGGCTCCTCCTAAGACAGATGTTCAAACCGTCCATGATGATCAAGAGGAAGACACAAACTATGAGCATGTCAACGGCAGGGTTGTCAAGTCCAATAGCGAGGCCCACCTCAACTCATCCTCAGGTATGTGGCTAATGTGCTGCAGCTCTGTGTTCTACTTTAAGAACTACTGAGCAGCTTATTGGGTAATTCATGGTGAAGCTAATTACAGACTTTAATGTGACAAGGACTTGTTGCCGTTGTTTTCAGATGAATAATTGTGTTCAGAATCACAAGCTTTACATGAGTCCAATGAGTGAGAGTGAACACAGAAAATAAAACGTCCTAGGAGAGTAGCTGAACAATAGTTTGTCATAAATAAAGCTGGATGTAAGCAGATATCAAAACGAGGCATAGCATGACCTCATGCTGCAGGATCAGAGCTGGAGAGAAGACACAGGCAGCACAGATACCAAATACAAAAAACAGGAAAGAATCTGAAGCACTACTGTTCTAATAAACTTTAGTCAGGTTAGATTCTCCATTATTTCTATCCTTGTCAAAGTCACACATGAATCTTACATAAATATACTAAAGTAATAAAAGTAAATATAAGACAGGATGTGGCTAAATTGATCTCCAGATAAATGTGAAAAACGGTTACAACTACAAATGTTGAAAAGGTAATTGGAAACTTTGAATGTATTCTGTCCATATAAGCAGTATTGTGCTCCTCGGTTTAACTAGGCTTGTCTAAATTAGTGTGGTACAGTATTTATTTATTTTATTTTTAATGTTCTTCCCTCTAGTGCCTGGAGGAAAAACCTTTGGTCTTAATCAGCATAACCCAAAATGTCATCAAAAAATATGAAGGGGTCCTTTCAATCATTTATAGACCAGATCATTTATAGACTTTAACAGTGAGAAGATTTTACTCAGTTTAGTTTAGTAGCTGGAGCTCGACGATAGATGCTTTCTTTTGATTATAATCTGCCTCTTTGATCATAGCAGTTCAATTTAATCTGGTGCCTCTGCATTTCAATCCGAAGCCTAAGTATCTCTAAAAGTATTAAAAACAGAAGTAAGGGGTGACAACAAAACAGGAAGTTAAATGACACAATTGAAAGAATAAACACAGTAGTTTGTCAGAATTTTTATGCAGCATTGTAATAATTAATTTCCTGTGTCACTGAACTTATTTGCATTAAACACTTCTACTAGTTTTTATTACTTAATTGTCAGAGTCAGATTTCTCTTGTGACCTTCCACAGTTCGCGCCACGCTAAAGAAGCAGCAGTCTCTCCCAGTTCGCCCCATCATTCCACTGGTAGCTCGCATCTCAGACCAGAACGCATCAGGGGCACCGCCAATGACTGTGCGGGAGAAGAGCAGGCTGGACAAGTTCAAGCATCTGCTGGCGAGTCCTAACACCGACCTAGGTAAAGCGGGAGAACAATGAACCCAGCCATACACTTTTCACAGTGAGGATATGGAGTAGGTTTCCATACTGTCTGTCTCTGTGCTCTAATCGCTTCTGTGGTTTGCTGCCTTTGAGTGTTCATTTCCATAATTTCTAGATAAGATACTAAGTCTGGCTCTGTGCTCTTACAGAAGAACTACGGAAGCACAGCTGGTCAGGTATACCGAGGGAGGTCCGACCAATCACATGGAGACTTCTGTCTGTAAGTCTCATGATCCTTGGTTCTGCATCTTGGCACATTTCACTGTAGAGTTAACCAGTTGTATTCCTCTCTAAAATTATTCCATCATGTTTTCCTTACAGGTAGCCTTATCTCACGTTCTGTTATCTCAAACGCTTGGGCTGTTCTGTCCCTCTCAATTTTTTAACATAATCCAAAATGTTTCTGTGCACTAAAGCTTTCCTTCTGTACTTTGTTTTCACTCTCAGGGCTACCTGCCAGCCAACAAGGAGCGGAGAGAGCAAGTGCTAAAAAGAAAGCGTGACGAATACTTTGCTTTCATAGAGCAGTATTATCACTCCAGAACAGATGAGCACTATAAAGACACATACAGACAGGTATGGAGATAGGCCTTCAGATAGCTACTGCTAAACTGTAAAAAGCATTCCTCTCCAAAGGTCAACCATCTGTAAACATATTAAGACCCCAAAGATCTTAAACAAACACATTGTTTAAACGAAGTAACTCTGATGTTTGTTCTTCTCAGATTCACATCGACATTCCAAGAACCAACCCTCTGATTCCCCTGTTCCAGCAGCCTGTAGTCCAAGAGGTACAGTTCAAATCCAATTAATTAATTTATTAACAGATATTTTTGTCTGTGCTTGTGTACAACCAAAGGAAACTACCATAATCTGAAAACCAATTGTAACTTTCCATCAGTTTAACAGAGACTTAAAGGTCTCCATGAAGTGAGTGGGTTACCAGGTCTCTGACAGACCCAGGCAAAATAATGATGGTAATTGAGGGCGTTTTCACACCTCAGTGTGTTTGCTTTCATCCAAAGCAACTGATGTGCCTGTATACTTGTAGCATTTTCCTCTTGGTTTGGTTTCTTTTCATACAGCAAATAATGCAAGTGTACAAAAATGCAACACTTCAAACCACACAAGAACATCTTAGATGTGGCTGTCGCAGGATAGAAAAAGAAATACTAGAAGAATATACTGTGTTGTGGTTTTTAGATGTAGCTACTCTTGCTGTGACACTGCGAGGGATAATTTTACAGGGCAGGTTTATCTACATAGATTAATTGTCCTCCGGGTGAGCCGTAACAACCTCCTTTCTGCTCCACATTTGTCTGTGAATTATCCTGCAGCTTTTTTAAGTGTACAATCGAGATAAACTACAATGCAATGTTCTTAGCTTTCGATCTTGTTATGTTTTGGTATGTTTCCCATACCAAATGTTGGTAAAAGGATGTAGATCTAGACGACCTCTTTGGGGTGTGGAGTGGTTATTTTGGTGGTCATTCAAGCATGATTACCAGATCAAATGAACTGCACTCAGAGAGAGACAACGGACTTGAGTTCAGTCTAAGCGAACTAAGGCCTGTAGGTGTGAAAGCAGCTTTAGTGTCTGCTGCATGGCTGACCTCTCCCAGTCTGTGACTGGTCCATCTACCGTTGCTAACTCATTTGAAACTGTAGTATTAACATTTTGGAGGAAGTGGCAGTGGTTCAAAACCATAGAATGATGCTTTGTTTTACTGTAACCGAGCATCAGCTCACCATTGAGGAAGTCGCTGCATTAGATAAACCCCTGCAGAGAATTTCCGGTTAAAAGGAGAACTCCACTGATTACAGTATGTTCCTCAAAATTTCTGAGATTTGTTTTACCAGAAACATCTTCTCTAGATTTTTCACCTGGCAGAGCCCTTAATAGTAGATGTGGTCTGATATCTTGTTGAATATTCTTCTCAGAACACTTATCCAGTGATCTGCATAGCAAAGTGGGCTTTTCACTTGTAAGAATTTCACTTGAAAGAAAGGAAATAAGCCTGCTTCAGTGCATTAAAATGTATATTATCAATAAAAATGTTCTCATTATGTAAAATACTGTAAATGCAGTAGTAAAGTGTCGGAGCTGGATGTTTGGGATCTTTTTAGCCTAAAATAGCATAATAAATCCAATCCTTTCACAGGTGTTTGAGCGCATCCTGTTCATATGGGCCATCCGTCACCCAGCCAGTGGTTATGTCCAGGGAATCAATGATCTGGTCACACCCTTCTTTGTCGTCTTCCTGTCTGAGTTTGTCAGTAAGTTATGGTGGACAAATCCCTATCACAGTGTCTCTGGTTTGCACTGTGCTGTCTAGCACTGGTGTATATTTTATATATTTATATACAATATATTTTCAAATTCTTGAACTTGTTCAAGCAGCTTTAAAGTCTATACATGTTTCATCCTGTTATTTATTGTTTTAGCTGAGGATGTGGAGAACTTTAAGTTTGCAGCGCTGCCTCTGGACACTCAGAGAAACATTGAAGCTGACAGCTTCTGGTGCATGAGCAAGCTGCTGGATGGAATACAGGTCTGCCTGCAAAAACACACCTTCAGAAACTTAAAAAAAAACTTCCAATTTACTGAAATTCATTTTCTTTCAGGACAACTACACCTTTGCTCAGCCTGGAATCCAGAACAAAGTGAAAGCTTTAGAGGAGCTGGTCAGTCGGATAGATGGTTAGTGTCCTCAAGTCTAACCTAACCATCACCATCAATACCATGTCATTGCTTTTTCAGAAAGTCTGTGTTTGTTTGAAAGAGTGTTACTCTTTCGTTTCTATTTTAATAAGGTATCGCAGACAAATAACACTCTTTTGACCTCTGTGTCCTATCTGTTGTCTCCAGAGGACATTCACAATCATTTCAAGAAGTATGAGGTGGAGTACCTGCAATTTGCTTTTCGGTGGATGAACAATCTGCTGATGAGAGAGCTGCCACTTCGTTGCACTATCCGTCTCTGGGACACCTATCAGGTGCTTTAATCATTAAACCTTTCCAACAGAAAGCAATCCAGTGTGACAGCAGCACAAACTGCTGCCCAAGGAGCAATAGTATTCACTTTACAGCGAGCACTGTTCATTTCACAGGATTTGTGAAGTTGACTGGCTTGTGTTGGGTTTTTTCCTCCTCACAGGCTGAAGCAGAAGGTTTCTCCCACTTCCACCTGTATGTCTGTGCTGCTTTTCTCATTGAATGGCGCAAAGAAATTCTCTCCATGATTGACTTTCAGGTATTTTTTGGCAAATCATTTATCTAAATTTACATTTAGGTTTGTCAGTGTTTAAACAGTGCAACCATTCAAAAATATTAGTTGACCTGAGTAGAAATTCGATTTTTTTCCCATTTCCCATTATATTGGCTCAAAAATATTTGTATTTGAACATTGACAGTTTTAAATCCCTTTGCAGTCACTGACTCCCTGACACCTTGGACCCATGGGCATCACGAGATGCTGGGTTTTCTCCTTTTCTGAAATAATGCCAGTGTCTTGAAATTTGTCTTTCTGTCACTCTACAGGGCCTTCTCATGCTACTGCAGAACCTTCCCACAATCCACTGGGGCAATGAAGAAGTGGGCCTCCTCCTGGCTGAAGCTTACAGACTGAAATACATGTTTGCAGATGCACCCAGCCATTACAAGAGATAAGCCTCCACATCACACCAAGTACTTTTAAACGTACAAACAGACCAGACTGTGTCGGCTGGAGTATCTGCGCTGCTCCACACAGCGTCAGGAGATCTGCAGGTTGATAACTCAGAGCCACTAATTTTACCCTGTGAAAACGAAGTCTACTGAACATCACACTGGATTTAGATTTGGGGTGCGGCCTGAGAGCTCAGTGAATAAGAGAATATTTGCAGTCAACGCACTGCACAGCAGACTGTTACAGTATAACCGGCCAATGCAATCTTGGTGTACTTATACTGTTTTGGGTCATGCAACATTTACTGTCTCTCTGAAGTGAAATGCACACTGTAACATTAAGGGATGATGAATGTTTGTGAGATCGTCCTTTTAGTGAAAGCTGATATGTACAGAGTATATTTTTTGCAGATTTGTTTTAGTAATTGTTTTACAAGGGAAATATTATGTGTAAACCAGTTAACTACAGAGAATTTATCCCTTTTCCTTTTACTTATTTACCTGACACTGTTAAGTTGTTTAAAATAAGATTTTTGCTTTCACTCTGCCTTTTCCTGTAATAGAGCTCATATGAGTACATACAAATGTTGGGAAAGTTGAGACTTTTTCTAAAATGATTGGAAACTAAAATCTGTGGTTTGTTAATTAAATTGAACCTTTATTTATTTGACAGGTTTAATATATATATATATACTAGTTTTCACTAGTTTGATCCCTTCAACACAGTGAAAAAATAAGTAAGTACAGAGTCATGCTTGGCAGTGTAAAATGACCTTTTCTTTTAGTTACACTTTCACCTGTAATGCTTGTGCCTATAATTAAGTCACATTTTATTACAGCCACTCATTGCTGATTATTTCAGGTTGGCAGCTGGTAAATGGTAAATGGTCTGCACTTGTATAGCGCTTTTCTACCTATTGGTACTCAAAGCACTTTTTGACACTGCGTCTCATTCATCCATTCGCGCGCACACACATTCACACACTGGTGGCAGAGCTGCTATGCAGCTTAGGCTGACACACCGGGGGCAGCTTGGGGTTCAGTGTCTTGCCCAAGGACACTTCGGCACATGACTGGGGAAGCCAGGAATCAAACCACCGATCCTACGATTGGTGGGCGACAGTTGAGCTTTGAGCCATTGCCGCCCCAATTGGATTAAATAATTTTTGCAGGATACAAGGCTTCAGCTACTCAGCTGCTGCATGAGGGCTTAAAGGTCACACATGATCAACACTGTTTCCCACAACCCATGTTTCTCAACTCGCCTTTAAATGGTCAGTCTGCCTCTTCCCAGAATATCTCCATAATTACATTGGTCTATGAAAACACTGAAAAGCTTTGCTTTGCATTTTAGAAAAAGTCCCAGAATTTCTTAAAAATTGGTTTAGTAGTTTCTTAAAAATTAGTATTTTTGGTTAGGGTTCCCATGTTTGCACTGTACAATCAACTTCTCAAACTCCATCATTTGAAACTGGTCAGCAGGTGATATTTGGGTTTGTATTTAAATATAAGAGCCAAGAGTAGTGAATAATTGAAACAGTATTTTATTTCAGGTAATGTCTTTGTTTAAAGTCGAGAAACTCATTTGGTGTCAGTTTGCCTTCTTGGATTTTAATCAGTATGAGGCTCTGGGGTTTAGCTATAGATGAGATGAACACACCTGATAAGATCAGGAGGTACTGACTTTCTGGTTAATGTAGCTTTGAAATTAACTGTTCATTTGTTATTTGTAAAAACATAGATTAATATAACATGAATCTTATCACAGACAAAAGATTCTTTTAGGTAGAGATTGTGGCAAAATTCAAAATCTTAACTCTCAAAACGAGCACATGCTGGACAGTAATAAAGCAGTCGCTTGATGGTCGAGGTGCAGCTCACCTATTGGATGATGCCTTCCTTGTGCGCATTTGTAATGAACCCCTGTCTTTTAAAACTCAACAGGTAAATGCTTTGTTGTCATTAATGCCTATGGCTTATATTATTTTCAGGTTCAAGTTTGGTTGCTCTCATATGTGTGACTTTTTTCCCAGGACACTTTGTATTTATAATAGCATTTTTTGGAGGAGCGTGTGTTCATGTGTTTTACTACTCATCTACCTTCATTACCAGTGATAATTATGACCCAGTGTACGTCTGAAGGAAGTGACAATCATAAGCAATTTGGTACTTTGATTTCTCTACTTTTAATGTCAGTTTATATGTTTTGCGTTAGTCTATACATGTGAATGTTGAACCCTTCAGAAGTAAATGCTTTATCAGGCAAAGTAAAATTTCACATATGCTGTACACCAGATGCCTGTCTGTTACCCTAGTCATTGTAGACTAGAACAAATTGAACTTGGAGACATCTTCCATAACGAGGTCACATCTTTCAGGTATTATTTAGTCGCTCTGACTTATGGTGGTTCAAAAATAAACTGAACTGTGAGTTGCTTCACAGCATTGTATTCAGTTAATCCTACTCAAGATACTATGCTATTTAAACTGGGTGAATAATTTTTATTTTTGGTCAGCTCAAACACTGTTGTTGCAGCTATAATTCTATGTTGATCAGCTTTGTTTTACTTACCTGAAATGTTTTGAATGTTCTGTGAGTGTTAAATTTTGCCTTTAGCCTTAATGTTGGTTTTCTCCATTCAGGTGCACCAACTGATTGTGCCCCTACCATGACGGTATCTTTCACTCCAAGCTGGTTTGGTTTAAACATCACATGTATTTAAAAAAAAAAAAAAAAAAAGGTAACTAAAGGCTGACAAAACAAAATTGTTTCAAATGTTGTTTCAATGGTAATTTGCCAAAAACCTATTGGGCCAATAAAATCTGTTTCAATAGTCACTGCTGGCTGTAGCAGTATTAGCTATTTACTGTACATGTTGTTTTACTTTTCATTATATAAAAACAAGTATAAGTCAATCAATCAACTAACATGGCATCTAACATGTATCTATCTATAATTCAGAATACAGAAATTTCTGAACCATTCTAAATGACGTTGGTATTGGTAGGTTTAATGCAGATGAAGATTACCTTACTTAAATAGTCATTTATATCAACTGACAAACACAATATTATTGCAACTGTACACATTGAAGTGTGTATCCTCAGGCCCAGAATGAAAGGAAAAATGCTTTTTATTTGCAACGATTACAAGTTATCACTGGATCACACTTTTCACTTCAAAATATTTTACTCAGTTTGGGTAATTATTTTGCTTTCATTTGTGGCCACGTTATTGGTTTATTAACTCCACTCTCCGGAGACCTAAATTTCTTCTTCATCTGTCTTTGGGCCATTTATTTCTTCGACTTTAAAAACCTTTAACAGTCCTCTTCTAGAACCTTTAGTTTCTTTAGTAGTTCTTTTATGTTCTAAGACCTTTCTTTATAGGGTTTAGTCTTGATGTAAAGGCAAATGTAAGAACATTGGGAAGAAAAATCAGTATTTTGTATAGGATACAACACAAACAGCTGTAAAAGTGGCACAAAGGATAAAAACGGACGTTTGTCTGTAGGTGTGTTGGGTTTTAACACATCTAAATCAATTCACCTGGCAACATCCTCAAATAAAATGTTTGGACGTATTTTTGATCAGGTGTATACGTCGGTGCGTCCGCCGCGCTAAGGATTGTGGGTAGATTCCCGTGCAAAGTCCAGTGAAGTCTGCTCTTCTGTGCAGCCCTGCTCTGCACGCTTTATGAACTCTGGGGGGTCCATAGAAGGTCCAGTTGAGGAGACCTCTTGTAGACTCCGCGAAGTACCGAGCTGGACGGCGTTCGGGGCTCTTCGACTTTCCGATGAGTCAGCGAGTCGGCTGAATCCCAAGTACGGACCACTGGATTGAGCCAAAGTTCGGCTTCACTTTTGCAGCCATGCCAGCGTGGTTTGTGGTTCCGAGTCCAGATGTTAACGCCACGTGCTGGTTCGGTTTGAGCACTCGGAAACGTACCAGTCGCTCGGCGTTCGTCTGAGTATCCAAGGTGAGCGCTTCTAGCGAGGGGGAGCCGTGCTCTCTTCAACAAGTTAGCACAGCTAGCTACGAGCTAATGTTAGCAAACACGAAGCCAGTGTGCGGTCGTCCTGTAGCGTTTGCGTCCTATTGAACCGAACTGAGCTCTGTTTCAGAATTTCAATGTAAAGACATATCAATTTACCAGTAATTAACATCGTCAACTAGTCAGAACAACAAGCTAACGGGAGATATTCCTCTTTTCGAATCGTTATTACCTACTGGCTCCAGTTCACTGGTCAAGACAACCTGCAATACACATTGCACAAAACACTGTCTAGGCCATATGCGTCTGGTTTCACGTCTTGTGAGATAATCAATGAAATAATTCGACTCTGTCCACTAAAGCAGGTGAGAGGCTTGGTGAATAGGATGGATGGAGTCAGCTGGAGCACCACAGCGGCTCAGGAGTCGTTCGGCCCTTCCAAGACATCATCAGAGACACTGTCCAGGCTGGCCAGTTTCATCGCTCGGGCTGAGACCAAACACCACACTCGACCTCAGAGGCAGGAACCATCCCATCTGTCCACATATGTGTGTCAGGAATGTGGTAAAGGCTTCCCTTACGCGACAGATTTATTGCATCACCAGAACCTGAAACACACGCTTCCCAAGCCTCACAGGTGTCCGTTTTGTGGGCAGGAATTCTCGCTGAGATCATCCTTACAGCTACACAAGTGTGATCAGGAGTCCTCATCGTGTGAGCTTTGTGATGGGGACTCACAGCTCAGTTCTCCGTGCCCCGCATGTTTGACTCTCCCTTCAGATCCTAACCGGCAGGAGAAGTCCCTTCACCTCCAACCCCACCTCATGGATAGTAGTCCTTATGCATGTGCCCCGTGTGGGAGAGGTTTCAGCCAGAAGCAGGCTCTACTGCACCATCAACAGGCTGGCTGTAGTGAACCACCATCTCCTTCAGATGTCGTTGATGCAAGCAGCCTTCCAGATGATTCTCCTCCAGTATCTGAGGGAGACTCGCCCCGCTCAGATTCTTCAGACACCCCAGGACCCAGCAGCAGAGGTTCCAGTATGTGCCATTGCTGTTTGAAGACTTTCTGCACACATGCAGCACTGCAACGGCACAAACAGACCAACCATGCAGAGGAGAGGCTGACAGCTCCCCGAGGACAAAAGACCAAAGGAGAATGCACAGGTGAAGAAGTCAGGAGAGGAGAGAAAATTAAGGTGAATAGAGCTGTAAGACGAAGGCTAAACTCGAACCAAAAGCTCCTGAGCTGCCGCTCATGTGACATGGTTTTTAGGAACACCTCCAAACTCTACCTGCACAGAAAAGAGAAGCACACCAGAGAGAAAATGATTCAGAGAGAGACAAGGCCAGTCATCACCAAGCGCAGGAGAACAGGCACGTACCCATGTCAGTTCTGTGGCAAAGTCTTCTTACATCATTTGTCACTTCGTGCACATTACAGACAGAATCATGCCTCAGCCTTCACCACAATCAGAAACAAAAGCCATACTGTAGGATGTGTTCCCACCAAAGACTCAGAGCATTTGTCAGAACATAGCCCGAATAAAGCTAAAAGCAGCCTGGCAGACAGTAAGACGGTTAGAGCTGGTCCAGGGAGGCCAAGGAAAGTGACCAGATTAGGAACTAAGGACCAACATCCAGGGTTGTGCAGAGAAGTGCCTGATGTAAAACAGACAGGGGGGGAGGAGGAGGAGGATGAAGAGGAGGAAAAAGAGTTCCCATGCCCTTCCTGTGTAGAGGTTTTCTCTCTACAGTCGCAGCTGAGGGAGCACATGGAGCTCCACCAGTCCTCCGTGAAGCGGAGGCATTGCAGCGTGTGCACAGACGAGATGGACACATGTAAATGGCCGGGTTCAAAACGCCAGAGGCTGTACCACTGTGTGCCCTGCCAGCAGGGTTTCACAGCACTGGACTCTTTCCTAGAACACTGTCAGGAGCACCTGAGAGTCAGGGTGGAGGAGGACAGCATCGCAGAGGCCAACAAAGACTGAAGAGATGCAGGTTGAATGTTGACAGCTGTTGCCTTTTTGCCTTGAAGAATGAGAGAGTGGAGGGTGATGAAATTGTTGTTGATAAGCCAGTTCACAGATCAAGCATTCACAAGAACCATGTTGTCAGTTCATTAATATCAGCATTAAAACTATTTGGGTTGCTAAATGACTACACAGGGATTTCTGCATGTTTTCTTTATAGATACAAGTGATACATTCTTTACTGCCAACCAAAAGTATAGCATACAGTAGGACCTTTTTAGATTTTAAATGTTCTCCTTCCTAGAATTTGTAAATACATTTATGTAACGTCCATAACTGCAACCATGTACGTAGATGATGATGTTTTATCTTGTACTCAAGGAGCAGCATTCCAGCCACAAGGACACCAAATGTGGACCTTGCCAGGCTTTGTGGGTTTTTGCTTGTCCACATTGATATATTGGAGGATGCCTATACCATTTATGTACACCAAATACCTTACCTGTGTCATCCTGGGAACAAACTTAAAACAAATAAAACATCCAAAACACCAGGTTGTACCTAGATAGAGTTTGGCATAGCCATGTTATCATTCTTTATAAACCACTTGAAATCTCAGTACCCTGGTTGGAAAAATGCATTTAAAGCCTAAACATAGCCTCTAGACTTGTGAGACTAGTTCATTTTTGCCTTAACTTTTCGGGGAAACAATACACCTGCACTGTTGCAAGTAAAGTGCTGACTGTTAGAGATTGTTTTAACATGAGTTTAGTTTGTCTCCCTCAGCTTTGTCTAATATCGCCCTTCCCTGATAACTGGTACCAACATCTGCTTATCAGATTTATCACTAACTGATGATTTTCATGCTATTGGTGGGTTCATGTAAAACAACCAGGCATCTGTGACTTGAATTAACAGAAACTGTGAATTAACAGAATTTAAGATTAAATTATTGACTATACAAGGCTTATCTGCAAATAGATCTTGCTTATGTGAAGCAATAAAAGCCTTAATCCACTGGAATGTCAAAACTCTTTGGAAACTTTTTGGAAAACGGATTTTCATGTGTCAAGTCAACCCTGAGTGAAGCCTAAAGATAAGCAGCCACATTCCCCCACTGATCTCAATTTTTAGTACTGGCCTCTGGATGCTTCATCTGGAATTGTCGCATCTGTCTTCTGTTTTGCGCTTTCTGTCTTACAGTTTAGGCAATAATTAACATCAATCTCAGGTGTGTCACTTGCTACATTGTCACTGTTATGTTATGAGTGTTTGCATTTGGGCACTAGATGAAATTTCAGTGCTTTGGTACAAAGTTTCACTTAGATTGGAAATGAATCACTAACACATCTTGAACGTGTGGTCTTGCCTTGTGGTCTATACAGCAAACTAACACTAAATGGCTGTCAGGGATGGTTCTACCCAATACAGTGCCTTTAATTATGGCCTGTTTTAAAGCTGGCTTGTACTCTGGCTGGGTTACCTAGCTATGCAAACAGACTGACGGCAGCCTTTCCTTATGTCTGCGATGCTTGATAAATAAGTTTCAGTGAATTGAACAAGGATCTGTAAGTTGCTGGGTTTGTTTGTTGGTTGTTGTTTTTTTGTCTTTTTTTTTTAGCTACTGTTTTCAACTTACTGTGAAAGTGTAGAAAATGATCTAATAGGTTTTGAATCTTCCAGTTTTTGAAGTATTTCATAAATTAGTTATTCACTCTTTATAGATGCCATGATTATTAATTAAACCTTAACAGTCATCAGTCGTTGTCCGGTATTTCTGTTGCTTACTTCAAGTGTATGTCCATGCACTTAATCTGCACGTGCATTACAGTGCTACATTCCACACGCTATCTGGCTAAAGATCCCACGTAAACACACAGCTAAAGACATAGCGTTTAATCCAAGAATATGTTGTACATTAGGAAAAAAATGAAACAAAATCACAATATGACAAAACATACAACAAACAATGATCTACAACAATCACAAAGGGATGAAAATCAATCACGTTAAAAACAATCAATCAATGTTAGAATGTGTATATATAGTCACACAGAAATGATCCAATACAGGCACAAATTGACTGCAAGCCGTCCGAGTCTGGGCTCTGTCCGCCAGCTCGTCCATGCGCTGACGCGTCTTCGCCTCTTGGTGGCGCTGTGGAGAGAAGCGACACACCGTGCGCACCGGATTTGTGTCGGTAACTTCCGGTCTCTCGGCGCACGCTTTCCTTCCGCGGTTTTGTAAAACGAAATTCATACGAGTAGTAATCGGCTCATAGAAAACAGAGACCAAAATGAGCAAAGCGCATCCACCTGAGCTGAAGAAGTAAGTGTTGAGCTTCTTTTACTTAACGCTAACGTTGTAAGCTTAAACCCTACCCGCGCAGCAACTCGTCGGTATTGTTTGTGCTAGGTACCGGTTAGCATTAGCTAATTGAGTGTATTCAACGTAATATAATGTTGTTTTTGTGTTTCGCAGGTTCATGGACAAGAAGCTTTCGTGTGAGTATAACTTCAATTTGATATTCTAACCTGCTTGTTTGTACGTGTTTTGTATGTTAAAAATGTGTATAACCTCATTACACTACACAGACATTTGAGCTTCACCTAAAACGTAGTTATGTATTAATCAAACATTCTAACCGTTTATTTGCTTTGTACTTATTAAGCACGCAGTTACATGTACATGACTTATTTCATGGTTGTGAAATTCACAAATAATACAAATAAGCCATTTTAAAGCGGCCTGTACTTCTGAACTGTGGTTAAACTAAACGTAAACCATAAACTGTTGCCTTTTAGTGAAGTTGAACGGAGGCCGACATGTTCAGGGCATCCTGCGAGGCTTTGACCCCTTCATGAACTTGGTGGTGGACGACTGTCTGGAAATGGGCCCGGGAGGACAACAGAACACCATAGGAATGGTGGTCAGTGTCTGTGCACACAGCCAAACTCCAGCTTTAATTAACTCTTGTGCAGCCTTCGAGGGGTCAAAATGGAAAAATAGGGGCGCTCAATTCTCAGAAACACACACAAGGGTTGGATAAAACAGCCGCAGACATACGATAAATCACAACACGCTTTCTCTAGATGGACAGTTGGATGAACGTGTTCATCAGAAGACCCACTTGTGTTCATTGCTTGGATGTAACACTCCCGAAGGCTTTTTTTTTTTTTTTTTTTTTTTTTACAGCGGGGTCATTTTAACCCCTCAAATGCTACACAAGGGTTACACTGATGCCTGTGTGTGAGGCAGCAACCTCTATTTGTTTATTAATTTTAAAAGAAAGCTGATCAACACATTTTGGGACTGTCAGTATCCTCAACTTTCAGACCTAAACTGCTGTACTGTATAGTATTTTAAACACTGACACACTAATTTTTCCTTAGTTACAACCTTTAGAATTTTATCCAGACGCAATTAATGGGATTTCATCTCTTATAGGTCATCAGGGGAAACAGCATCATCATGTTGGAGGCCTTGGAGAGAGTATGAGAGAAGATCGAGTGGCTGCAAATGCAGAAGAGTGACCTACATTCTGTTTTTTGTAACGCTAGTTTTTTGACAAAGGCAAAGTAGTTGCAAGTCTTTTTGCTGTTGAATTGTGTAACTTTGTGAATAAATGTTTTTCTTTACTTTGTGTTTGTGTCTTCAATGCACAATTTATAGTATATTACTAGTACAGCACAGGCCATTGCCACATGGTGTAATCTTGTTGCAAAATTGCCACAAGACAATCAGGTTCCAGCAGCTGAGAAAGATTCAGCAGGAGATGTGGTGATTTACAGTTAATTTTCCTATAAATATTTTGTGTGATGATGCTGTCAAGCAGTTTTCTTTATGATACTACCCACCCTTTTTTGTATTGTATGTCATCCTAAATGTATGCTGCAAATTCATACTGTGTGAAAATGGTGGGGGAACAAATGCACGGGTCTTTCTAGGCAAAAATATAATGATTATAAAAGACTATAAGGTCCCATCAAATCCTGACTGTCACTGTTTTGTATTGGTTTTATGTAATCTGTGTCATAGAAAGTATCGTTTAGACGTTTCATTGCTCATATTGGCGCCTAATTATTTACACGTAAAATGATCAAGAGTGGCACACAAATATTATAGACAAACATTTTTTTACATTATATGTGGTCTGGTCGGCGTCGGGATTTCAGCGAGAGCGCAACTGGAGCAGGAACAGCAGGGGGCGCTCTGGCAACGACGCTCTTCCTCGTCGCGTGGACTTTTATTTTGAAAGCCGATTGTCGTCATCGCGGACACGTTTTCTTGACGCCGTGTGTCGTAGCCGTTTGACGGTATGTGGAAAGTAGCAATGTCGGATGAGGTTGGGAAGGCGATACAGTCGGTGATCGAGCGGGTGAACCAGGCGGCTGCGCGGCGGCCCAAGGTAACTGCACCCCGCGATGCACCGCGAGTCGCTCCAGTCTCGGGGTCAGAGGCGACACGACGCGTTATGTAAGGCTGCCAAGCACCTCAACCTTTGGATGCTTGTGGCAGCACTTTCATAACACTATGCGTGTGGTGTTAGGCGCTACAGAATATGCGTGGGGGCATATATGCGTTAAATTTTACGCACGGTGTCCGCATGCACGTTAAGCGCAAGCCTAACGCACGAAAGCTACGTTAAGCACGACTATAAGAGTGGATTTGGCTTGTTCCTATTCATTTAGCACTGACTTCCATCAACCTCTCCTCACACTACAGCTGGGCCAATTTAATGAAAATGTCACTATTACGAGAACGGCAATCGAGCTTGATATCTAGGTCAAGCCAAGTAGACCTTCACGGCATCTTTCCAAAGTGCACGATGTACAGTTACCAGCCCAGAACATGGCAGCAGCAAGAAACCGTCAGTTTCAGTGTTGTTTAGCAGAATCCTGATAGGGCTGACTCACGTTTTTGCCAGAGACCAAGAGACCTCAGCTAACACACTGTGCTCCTCTGCTGCTACGATTGCTGGTAGGCATGAAAAATGAGTCTGTTATGTCCTTCCTCAGACGGTACCTGCTGTGCCGCCCCGCCTTGTAGCTGTCAGCAAGACCAAACCCCCAGAGATGGTCGTGGAGGCCTACAGACAAGGACAGCGCAACTTTGGAGAAAATTATGTGAGTAGGAAACACTGCTGCTCTGTGTGTTGTTCTGCTGCATGAGACGATGTAGAGATTATCTGTGTTTTTTCATCTCCCACAGGTTAATGAACTTGTGGACAAAGCTTCAGATCCTTTGGTGAGATTACATATTTTTAGTTAGTTTTTCCTATATTAGTTATGTGAAATATTTTTATTGTGTTTTTTTCCTCACCTTACAGATTTTAGAGTCATGTCCAGAAATCAAGTGGCACTTCATCGGACATCTCCAGAAGAATAACGTCAATAAACTTTTGGGTAAGTAACTGTGAGCTGCATGTGAAAAAAGAACCAGCAGGAATGCATTGGGTCCTGTTGTTCTGATTGCAGGTGTGCCAAATCTGTTCCTCGTGGAGACGATTGACTCTGTGAAACTGGCCGATAGAGTCAACAGCTCGTGGCAGCGTCTCCGTGGACCCAGCACGCAGAGGTTAAAGATCATGGTGCAGATTAACACCAGCGGAGAACAGAGTTGGTGTTGATTTAGATTTTTCTGTTGTAATTTGCTCTGAATTCGATGTAGAAAAACATAAGGTAATAAGATGTTTGACTTAGATAAACATGGCCTGCCACCAGAGGAGACAGTGAGCACAGTGAAACACATCGTGTCTCAGTGCTCAGCACTACACTTCTCAGGACTCATGACCATCGGGCACTATGGCTACGACCTCACCCTTGGGCCCAACCCAGACTTTCAGGTACAAAACACCCAAATGAGATAGTTGTTTATTATAGGAGCGTGTTTTGATCTATTCTTAATTTATGTTTATCTGCTATATGTGGTTTTAGATCAGTATTAAAATAAACAAAAAATTGTCACAATAAAAAGCACGTCCTGTTTCAGACCTCAGGTTAAGATTGAAAGCTGCAATGCCTCTTATAGTGGCTTATGGTCACTCTGGGGAAAACAAATTGTTATTATAACATAATTCATGTTAATTAAGACTAGATCACTGCTATCTGGGTGATGTTCTCAACAGTATGTCCCTGCTGTAGATGCTGGTTAGTCGGAGGAAGGAGGTGTGCGACAGCCTGAAGCTGCCGCTGGAGGTCGTAGAGCTCAGTATGGGGATGTCCACGGATTTTGAACATGCGGTGGGTCACAGAAGTAATGACTGTAGCTCTCGACAAAGCGTGGTTCGAGTTTTAACTAGTGGATCTAGGCTGGATACCAGTAGCTGTTGTTACTATACAGGTGTATTTATGCAGTGCTTGTGTACGTGAAGTACAGTACCGCAAGTCTTACTGTCATATGTGTCACTGCATATGTCACCCCTATTATTTATTAATTTATTTATTCATCTATTTTGAAGATTGAAGTGGGCTCCACCAACGTGCGAGTAGGCAGCATCATATTCGGCAACAGGGAGTATCCCAACAGTGCAGCGAACACTCCCACTCCCAGTCCAGCTCACAGCCCGGAGAAAACATCCAAGGTGGTGTCAGTAGAAGCTGCAAAGAAGATGCAGCATCTCACTGTGTCTTAGGAAGAGAGTGTCTGCTGCTCTCAGATACCTTTAAGAAGAAAACACTCTTCTCTTGCAAGTGGAACGGCATTGGGGCAGCCGTGTGGAGTTAGGATTGCATAATTTTGACATGTATTTGCCTAATCCTCTTCACTTTTTCTGTGCCCTCGTTGCTTTTCTTAAGCATTAACAAGCGGCATTCAGTACAGAACTAGTTAAAGCTTTTTTAAAAGTAGTGTGTTACTAACCTGTGACTTCTTTTTCATGGCAAATTCTCCTACAGGACTACTGAAAATATGACGGACAGGAAAGTAACTTGTTGGAGTTGTTTGCTAGTGAGGATTTACTAGGATTTGTTGTGACATTTTCTACCTTTACAATCCAATGTGACAGTGCTGAAATGTGCTTGACTGTGTACATCCTCCCAGAGATCAGATCTCCACGCAGTACAATGTACAATTCTTGTTGCACAGATGTGGCAAAGACTTGATTTAATAAGTCATTTATCCCTTTATAAAGACATAGTTTTTGTTTCGTACTGTGTGACAAACACGTGAGATCTCTATTCTTGATATTAACACAAACACGAATAAACCTGAAGTGTTTTGTTTTTGTTTAACGTATGTGCTGTGGTACCTGTTGGATGTGCGGGTGACAGTGAACCTATGCAACGTGGATTTTCTTTCATAGTGTTTTTTTTTTTTTTAGGATGTCACAGGGTTAGTGTGTTTTTCTGTATCACACGTTTAGTGTCAGCGATTCTAACCATCAGTCAAAATGTGGTTGCTGTCCTAACTGGCTCAGAGGGAAGCAATAAATTTTACTGTTGAAATCTCTGCCATTTTATGTGTTTTCTTGTAGTTAAAGCAAAGTGATACAAAGAAAATAAGAGGCGACAGTGGGTTTATTAAGCGCAAGGAGTGGACCACAGTATCAATTTGAACATGTGTGTTAAACTGTTTAGTCCCAGAATATTTTCAGTTTGAGTTAAAACTAAATGTATCAAGTACAAAACCTATCAAGTAGTTACAACCTGAATCCTAATTGCTAATACGTTTAAATGAGGTATTAAAACTCAGGATTGTTTAAAGGAACACAAAGTAGCTCATAAAAATCTGTCACTAAAGCTCAGCAATAAAACACAGACCACAGGTGCTCAATAAATAAGTTACAACCCAGTGGCACAATTGAAAAGACCTGAAGATCGTTGGATCCTTTTGAAAGGCATCGAAAAACAACCAGGACATGTGATATTGGTTATTTACAACACATGGTATCACAAACTTGCTATAGCACAGAGACAGCTCAGGAAACGGGTCTCGTGCTAGAAACTATATACAATTGGCAGAAGGAGGAATGGGAACCCTTGATTTTACACAATCTCTCACGCTATTTGATAAACTGTTAATAACATGTGGTTAAACGCAGCTACAGTGAATTTCTCAACGCCTCCTGAAGCATTTGTTAGTGATGATAATAAACCGTCAGCAACTGTGTTCATACGAGTATGAAACAAGGTTTGAATGTTATTGATCACAATGTAGATTTCTTTACTATTTACAATTAAAAGCATCTCAATTAATATTTTGGAAGACAATGAGTTAAATATGTTAAAACCTGTCTGAGTTTTGAACTTGCTTATGAACAGCTTTAAAGTCTCATTTGAATAATCTGTACGCCTACATAAGCAGTTACAATATCATTAGTGTTAATTAAGTGATTATTATTCACCAGTGACAAATGCTCCATTGGAGATTTAATTATTCACAAACACAAAGGTCAAAAATCATTTACTAAATTGTAATGTGCTGCTCAATAATACTAAATGTGAGGGTTTAAATAATAAAACCTAGGCCAGTATAACAGTGTGATAATGGATGAAAGTTTCTGAATAGAAGAAACATTTTTACAAAAATTATAATATAAACATAAAACAGCTTATGTCAACTCAGGTTGGAATAAACTACTACTCGGTTTAACACTTTTTACATTCTTATTGTTGCAGAACTATTGCTCTGGTCATTTACCACAGTTTGACCACCTGCTTCATTACAAGATACAAAATGACTTTTGTTAAATAATATAATCGAGAAAACACAACAAAAGACACTAAAATGTAAACAAAAGAAAACATTGGCCACGTTGAAAAATATGATAAAACCATTTCTAGCCAATATTAGGACCACAGGTCTCCTCCTGGATGTTTCTGTGCTGCGTGGCCGCACTGCCGCTCTGGTCCATCTGGACTGTCTACTCATGTTTGTGTTGTTAAACCAGTTTCTTGGCTTCAAAGAAACTCTTGAGGTGCTTCATCTGCCAGATTCCTGTGACGATGAGGATGAGCGTCTGAGCGATGGACCACCAAAGAACACGCTGGTTGGTGCTCTCGCTCGTCATGCGGAAGCGCTCCTCGCGGTACTGTGGAACACAAGACGGAGCAAAATGTTCCAGGTCAGTATCTGCACCTAACAAACTAAGTGGTACGCTTGTTGTAGTGTATTTTATACTGACCCGCTGGTAGTTTTGCTCCTTCTGGATCTGTTCCACCTGATCCAGAAGTTGTCGGACTCGTAGCTGCAGCTCAGTAAGTTTGTCTTTAGCTGCAATTTCAGGGTAGTTGTTGGTATGTTCTCCAACCTGTATGTCTAGATGCACTCTCTGCAACATTGGGAAAGAATTTAGCTTTAAACCTGTGTTGAATCAGCCTTAGGGGCTTAAGGGGCTTCTTAAAGGCAACTTTAACTAAACAAGTTATGTCTGGTTTCACAACGATCAACAATTAATCAACTGAAATGCTACGACTGACATGTGTCTAATCAGGTAAAAAATTATTTTTCTTCCTTAATTTTGTGTGGAAAGCATGTGGTCAACTGGTTAAGAAAAACAACCCAAGCAGTGGCAATTTTCATACCAGCTTCCCTCCTGCAAACAGAGCCATCTTGGTGGAGTTGGAGTGCAGACAGATCTGATGTTCTCCAGGCGTGTGGGAGGTGAAGGTGAATCGGCCGTCTGACCCATACTGACGAGAGAGAATGATCTGGAAGAGATGGCGCAGTGAAAGTCTCTTTATGCATCCACAGTGTGTTTTATATTACCACCCATTCTGTGCTTACTTTCGTATCTGGATCCTTGATCTCAACATGCATCCCAAGCCCAGGGGTGGATGGGAGGAAAGAACTGCTCTGCTTGTCCCACAGCTGAGTCCTGTACTTTCCTGTCAGACGTGCAACAAACACATCATCCAGTTGTCATTTAATGGAAATTAGGTGTAGTGTACCTGCATCACACGAATGTATTAGTAGCATATAAACAATTAAACATACATACTGTGTGTAGGAGTTATAATGGCACAATTAATGTCTGTGTCTGTCACGGAAATGGTCTCTGTAAATACTGTTTATTTATTTCATTCATTTTATTTTTTATTTACATTTTATTATCATTCCAATTTTTTTTCCTGAGCTTCAGCAAACAGCTCCCGTTAAGAAAAGGTCGGTTCATCCTAATCAGCGTTTTAAAAACACAGCGGAATAATTTAACCACTTCATTGTCTTGTGCAATATTTTTTTCATTATGAATGTAAATGCAGCGGATACGCTAAAATGTCATTCTATGGATCATGAAACCATTTAATCACGGGATAAAAAAAAGGAAACAAGTTTGCAGCCCCCGCTTCTTCACCGGTTTCAAGGCAGCATCTCTGCAACTGTTAGCGCGCAATGCTAATTAGCCGCGCGTCGCCAGCAGCTTACCGATGACCATAGTCTCGTCTGGAATCTCCTCAATGAAGCATTTCTTCTCGGTCTCTCCTATGTGGAAGTAGAGGCCGTGAGCCGGATAAATCCAAGCTAATAATATAATAAGTTCAGCAGCGGGGGAAGAGAGCATCATGTAGCCTCTTTCACTTTACGCACATCCAGCAGAGGAAGCTCTGACGTCTGGCCAGCTGACGTCTGGGCCACTGCGGAAGAAGGAAGGGGATTTCCTGTGACGCGGGTTCCATCTGCCCTGAGTCCGGCCTGTCAGGCTTCAGTCACGCCGCTTGTGCGCTTCACAAGAGACCGGAGAGCAAAATATCCCAAAGCAACAAAATTAGCATGGGTGGAAAGAAATATAAGACACAACAGCAGGAATAAGTGAACAGATTGCACTGCGGACCAATTTAGCTATAGAAAAGCATACTGTTATTTATAAATTATTTTTATTAATAACGTATGCTGTTAAGTCATGACTGGAATGTGAACAAAATCTAGAAACACATACGACAAAGGCAGCATTTTATTGTGTGTGTGTGTGTGTGTGTGTGTGTGTGTGTGTGTGTGTGTGTGTGTGTGTGTGTGTGTTGAAAATAAAGGATAATTTAATCAAATTGAAACCCATATCAATCACTATACAAATGCACACACAACAAATTCTACGTGAGTAAGTAATAACATTTTTGGCCACGGCAGCTTGTTTGGGTCTAGAATTACAAGTCTTGATTAATATTCAAGAGCATCCTAAGTCATTAATGTTTATTCATATTAAATGAACGTTTATAAATACGTTCTGTGGAGGTGCTGAACAGGTTGAGCCTGAGAGTCGAAACTCAGGACATAGTTGTAGAGGTCGTTTCCTGGGCTAACAACAGCACTGCTTTATCTGATAACCTCCACCTCAATTCACTGCAAACCCAGTGTTGGACAGTGTTATCCTTGTGCGCACATACCCTACGGAACCCGGGCGGCTCGTTGAAGTGGACCGCTGTCGGTGTCTTACTTTCACACAGCGCCTACTTTTGCTAATTGACGAGGCTACCTCTGGAGCTAAGTCTTTAGCTAGCTAGTTGGTCCTAGCTTGTCTTTTCTACGTTAGGGTAAAAACGTAGTATATAAGCGTTTGGTTCCTTTTATCTTTAATTATTATAATTGTTTTTTACCAACAACAGCAGTGAAGAGACGGTAAGAAACGTTTCCTGTCGTCAGCGTTCCGGCGGTTCTGTTAAAGTGGGTCTTGTTTACTAATCTGCAAAAGTACTAATGTAAACACATTCAACAAACCCTGTGTGTTGGTCTTGGGCTTCTCGTCGCAGCGTGTATATGTTCACTTTCTCTTATTTGTTCTTGCGTTGAGCTGATTACTTCAAACGTGCTTTGTGTGTCAGTCCAGCGCTTTGCGTTATGGCACGGAGGATGACGTAATGTCTTGCAGCTGGTCACCGGTACAGCTACACCTCACCGGTTAACGATTTCAACCCAGATCCCAGGTCATCTAATCTGAAACCAGGACAGGTTCTGGGGATGAGCCCAAACTGAAAGTGAAAGTCTCCACCTCAGCCCGTTATGGCCCCATGTGTCAGTGGGTAGCGAGGAATCAGGCTTGTAGCTGAAGTGATCAGACAGCTATGTGGTATTTTATAATACTCCAGGCACAATCAGAACGTTGGAGGATTTTGGAGACACAAGAATATTAGATTTATTTTTACACATTAAGGCAACTCCTCTTCTCGCTTCCACTGAAGCACGTGTTCAGGTGACTTCCTTAATTTGAACTACTAATCAGATGCTTGGTCCAGTAAACCATCCTAGAGCTGTTGCCCTCACATTTCCAGTAAAAAAAAAACCTGGTTTAGTATCGTTGTCATAGTAGGAAACATAATGTCAGAGGCAAGTGAAAATGTCAGACGGGTATTTTAAGCAGAGAGGGGCTTTCTTTCATGCCAGGCTAGATTGAAGGGACAGTCCGTAGCACTGTAGAAAACCACTCGTATCTAACGCTTAGTCACCTTAGTCCGTTATGGGTCACATGTCCATGCATAGCAAAGCATACAAATAGTGAAACCCAAATTCATTACAGATGCAGAATTTATGAAGAATCCAGCACACATGTTAGTGAAGGTTCTGGAGTTTGCAGAAGGTATTGAGACATCTCTAACACCCTGTCTGGGTGTTTTAATTGATTTCCCTCTCTGAGCATTGGTTTAGAAACTACCGCAACTCTGTGGAACGTTAAAACTCTACAACTCGTTTTGCACAAGTTTCAGGCCACACATTTGTGACACAACAACATAGCAGAATTTTATCTTTATCTATATCATAACACCTGGTTATCTTTGATACTTATTATTATTAGTAGTAGTAGTAGTAGTTAGTAGTAAATAAATAATAGGTATGTCTTTCTAGAGGGATGGTGCAGCCCCAACCTGATGGCACCATGCACTGGGATATGTCAGGAGATGAGAGCGGAGGGACCCTCAGGGTTCCACCTGAGCTGGCTGCCAATGAGGTGGTGACGAGGCTGCTGAGTGACAACCAGCAACTTAGAGGTTTGACAGACATAACCTAATATTTACTCTATTGATGCTGCAGATGACCTTTATATTTCTAATAATGACACTAGTAATTTAAAAGGTATACCTTAAAGACGTGATAATGGAAATATGATGTATATTCAACAGTAGAGGCATCTATGGTTTATTGGCACATGTTGTGTCCTTTATATATTTTCAGACCCTCAGAGGTAATGGGACAAAGTAATACAACTAAATAAGTTTTGTTTTAATGACTAAGTCATGTCAGACAACTAGAGCAGTTCTTCACAAACTCAGTGTCTGTTCAAGTCTGAATGCAGAAAGGTGCAGAAAACACCTGGCACAGCCAACAATTCCAAAGGAATTCAATCAGTATTAAAAAAGAATCCTCATATTTGTCACATATTATTTTAATCTGTGTTTCCTTCTCCTTTGACCTTCACCCCTCTGTCTTTCAGATGCATTGCGGAGGAGCAACCTCGCTCTGCGTCAGCGCTGTGAGGAAATGGAGGGCTGGCATCGAAGGACAAGAGAAGAAAGAGAATTTCTCAGTTGCCGTTTCCTGGAGGCCAGGGCACTGGTGGAGAGGCTGGCGCAAGAAAACCACTCTTTACAGAGCCTGGTGAATGCACCGGCCTCGTCCTCTAGCAACTGCTCCAGCTCTAGCCAGACTGACGACCTGCAGGCACGTCCTGCCAGGAACGGTCCGCTGGACGGACCACAGGTTAGCTCACTGCCCCTGAAATTCACATGTTTGGTATGTGATGGGTGTTATTTTGACAGAGCATCTTGTGTCTCTGCATCCTAAAGCATTTGGAAGGAGAGTAGGACAAACAAAGATGATTTCCCTCATTACTAATGGCTCTTTTTTTTATTGCTAAACTCACTGTTTCGTTTGTAGAGTAAAAAGATTCTGCTGAATTTCACAACCACTCTGTTCCCTTGTACATTCCAGACTCTAGATCAGCGGGAGAGGAAGAGAGTTGAAGAGGTGGATCAACACACACAGACTACTCCACCTCGCAGCCTGGTGAGATGCCTTATGCTGTTTATCCTTGGCGGTTTTACTTTGAGCTTTTCGTGTATTTGTATGTTTTCCTTCTCCATCTGTGTGTCTAGGGGAGTGCAAATGTGCATAGCTCCTTGAGTAGCACCCCCACTTCATTTTCAGAGGTATTGGTGGAAGTAATGGGCAGGGATAATGGCCAGGTCGTCCCTCCTCACTGCATCCAAATTCCACCAGTGAGACTTGCTCTAGTTTTTTTGTGCAGCCAGATCAAAATCCGCCTGATCAGGTTTGTTGATGTGATGCACACTTCCTCTATGGCGAGGACTTGTTTGTCAAAGTGCGTGCTGCTGTACTGGCCTGCATGCAGTCCAGACCGTTTACCACATAGAACCAAAACTACAAAAAAGGCGAAATGACAAACCTTCAGACGTTTGCATTGTCACATGCGACCGACCCAGGTAACGCCTAGACATGTTTCAGCTCCCCCCTGACAGCGATAGGTGACAAGACATTCAACCACTTGTGAATGATGTCTCTGAAGGTGAGAGGTGAATAGAGATATGGAGGATGTGCACAGATAAAAAAAACACTGCTGTAAATATGATCTAAAAGTATTTTGTGATTGTGTTCACAGGCAAACAGTGTTAGTGAGGAGGTTGTTCCACATCGCTCTGAGGCACAGCACTCCTCTGACTGGTATGATGCCCTTTCCCTTCTATTACAAAATACTTGAGTGCATAGTTTGAAACTAACAGCACTAAAACAATCCCCCTTGTTTAATAAAGTCCTTACTTTGAGATGTTTTCTTCCTCCATCTTCCTGTCTTTCCTCTTTCCCAGCTCTAGTCTGGCTAAACTCACAGAGCAGCTTAAGGCCACACAGGGCAGGTGAGCCCACAGCTCTGTGTGGCTTTTCCTTCTCATTGTGTGCATGTCAGATTTCTACACTTCTGTCCACTCACTGCTGTGTATCTCTGCACCTGTTAGCAGTCACCTGCACGTGTCCAAGTTTGCCTGGATTTTAGGAAGTGTGTGTGTGTGTGTTTCTCCCCATTAATTTTTGTCATATGTATAGATAAATTATTATTCTGTCAGTTTGTTATTTTGCAAACGTGGTGTCTTCACTTGAAGGGAGTAAAAAAGGTCAAAAAGCCTTTTTGCATATTCATGTACCATACATAACTAGTTCCTCGTACCAAAAAGATAATTTGATGCATTCACCCACATGTGCATGCATGTTGTAATCCAGTGGTAAGACAATTTGTTGATCTCAAAATTCCGTATGTTGCAAATTATGTAATCTGTTATTTTTGTAGGTACCGGGAGCTAGAAGAGAAGCTTGATTACCTGCAGAAGAGTTCAGCTCAGCGGGACAGAACTGAAGCTCTGCTCAAACAGAAAGAAAAGGACTTTGCTCAGGTGAGAACCATAAACCTCCTTGCTGGAGATGTGATGCCGATGTAAAAATGTGTTTTACACAGTCAAACGGTGGTATTTTTGCAGCTCCAAAAGGACTGTGAGGCTCTGAAAGCTCAAGCAACCTCCTTATTAGGAGAACTAAACGAGAGACAGAGCAGTCTGGAGAAAAGCGAGATTGAGCGCAAAATGTTGGAAGAAAGGTATGTTGTCACATCAGATGAACATATCCAATACTTAGTCTTATTTATGTTTACCTATAACTGCATGTGTTTTTATATGCGTCCTCTTTGGTTGTATGTAGGCTGTGCAATAAGATGAAGTCCCTGCAGATGGTGGAGCGGGACCTGGAGCAGCAGAAGAAGCAGCATCATGTGGCCATGGACAAGCTGCTGCTACAGACCCAGGGCCTGGAGCAAGCCCTGAAGTCGGAGAGACACATTGTGACAGAGGAGAAGTGGGTTCAACAAACAGTGATGGATAACAGTGTCCCAGCTCATTATTACATTTCTGCGCCATTATAACATTCAGAAAGATTTAGATGACTAGAATCTCTGTTTCCATATTTTCTTTTAGGAAGAAGCTGTCACAACTGCAGCACGCCTATACATGTCTCTTCCGAGACTATGATTCCAAATTGAAGAGTGATGTAAGAATGCTTTTATGCTACTTTTTGCCTTAGTTAGCTGTTTAAGTTAGGGATTTGCGTGTGCGTGTGTGTGTCTACCCCTAACCCTAACTGTGTGTGTGTATTCAGGGAGGAGATCTGTATAGCCGACTGGAAGAGGCGGAGAGAGCATTGGCCTTGAAGCAGGATCTGATCGATAAACTGAAGGAGGAGGTGGAACAACAGAAAGGCTCACTGGAGACGGTTCCTGTCCTTACTGCACAGGTAACCTAGACACCACTTGCATTACCTGCGGTGCAGGCTCAGCACAGACTGCAGAAACTTCAATTAGGCTTTAACGGGACAACTGTAGGTTATAGAAGGGGAGAGACTGTGTTAATGACTGAATTATTAGGTAACAACATCTGGCATTGTGAATATATAGTTAAATGACTCCATCCCCCGGGTCTGCTACGCTCAACCACATAGCTATATAATACAAAAACACTGAAATTTGAAAATTAAACTAAATGGCACCTACTGTATGAAGTGAAACGCTCCTCTGTCTCACTATCTGTGCTCAGGCTGAGATCTACAAGGCAGATTTCTTAGCAGAGAGAGAAGCTAGAGAGAAGCTGAACCAGAAGAAAGAGGAGCTGCAGGACGAGCTAACCCAGGCCATGGCTGAGATCGACAGGCTCAAACAAGAAGCCACAGCACGGTGAGTAAACGTTGCTGTAGTCACACAACTCCTTCTTCTCCATTTACAGCATTTCCAATCCAGAGGTTCATAGCCCAATTGTACTATGCCCTCAAATTTAAATTGCTCATCAGACGCTGCATCAGCATCTTGGGCTGACTTTGACAATGGCTATGGTGGAACAACAGTCAAGGCTGCTGGTTTATTGTCAAGTCTGTCAGCATGTCAAAGTCAGTGCCATAATTTGATGTAGTTTGTTGATGGTTGTGAAAGTTTGAATTAACGTGAACATGTCTGTGTTCACCTCTGAAGTGCACGTATAGAGCAAATGAAGCAGAGACACCTGGAAGACTTTCCTGCACGGGCTCCACTCATTCCCCCACAACAAGGTACATTCCACCCAGCGTTTATACTCATACAGAACTACCAACGTGTTTCTAAATGTATTGTCATTGATTTCAACATGTTTTCTTTCCGTGTTCCTGGTGTAGCTTTCAACACGGTGCCCCCTGCACCTTCGTTCCGCAACCAGGGTTTGGTTCCTGTTGGGGATCAAGGGGCAGCTGGACATGAGGAACTGCCAGTTTTATGTTGTCCTAAATGCCAGTACCTGGCACCGGATATGGACACGCTGCAGATACATGTCATGGATTGTATACAGTAACATAAAAATGGTTTAAATCACAAATGCACACAGTATAATTGAAGTTTCTGACATTCAGCCACCAGTGGTCACAGCCGGCACCTTTCACAGTCAGTGACGGCACCTTTCTCATTCTGTTACGAAATACACACAAACACAAAAGTGAATACAATCTGTGGTTGTTTCTACATCTGTCTAGTCAGACGACAGTATGAACAAGTAAAAAAAGAGGATGTTTTCCAACTATTCAGTTTCTGCTGCAACTTTTCCCTTTGCCTTGTCCCAGCTTGGTGTTTCCCCATGGATGCACACTCCATCAGTATTTCTACATTATCTTTGGCTTCTCTTTATGTCAGTAGCAATTTAGGAGGTGATGACACAAGCATATGGACTCGAATTTGTCCAGTAATCTCTGAGAGAAAAAAACACCAGAATATCCTAGAGAGCTTTACAAAATAAAGAGTATTTAAATATGTTTGATTATAAATATAAATGATCCTTCACAGTTTGTGTGAATATTGTGTGTAATTTTAAATCAAATGATATTTCAAACTTGATTTATGAAATAAATCAGTTATTCAGTAGTCCTTGTGTTTTTAGACTTGTGTGTAATTCAAAGAAACTGTAAGGACACTTACATTTATTTTTGGCCTCCACATCAAGATGGGAGATTGTTTTAGAAGAGCCACAACGTCAGTGTCATGGCATTTCACTGAAACAGGCAACAGTTCCAACGAGCCAAGCAGTCATTTAGTTAGTTTAGTAATAAGTTGAAAGGAGCGTGGATATCGGCACAGAGCACGTGCAACTAGACTATAATCAGCATCCTACGTTTTTTTCACACCACATGTCTGAAGATCTAGCCTCATCTAGGTGAAGTTATCTGGAGCTTGAATCATGGCATGTTGGACTGATGAACAGCTGAAAGATTACACAGCAGTTGGATCAACTAAACAACAGTACAGATGTTTAAACAGCAGTTTACACATTTAAACGTTCGGTTCTACTCAAGCGAGAGAATGGGGTGACATAATTTTTTAGTATTAATACTAGCGTGTGCCATGAAAACACTCCATTACAAGTAAAGGGCTTGACTGTTGACAGCAAAATCTTCATTTGAATCAAGTGATTAAAGCTTTCCCTTCTAATTGGAATCAAGGAAAAATGCCATGGAGAAAGGCACAATAGTATGTGAGTAAGTATGTATGATCACTGTTTGTTACTACTGTATGTTTGAATTACTTCTCGGTAGAACTACTTTTAATATAACGTAATAAACTGATGGACACATATCCTAACCAACTAATTCTTTCTTTCATTCTGTTTTTATTGATCTGAAGTGTTGAACCATTGAGTTAAACTAATCAATACTGTCTATTAATCACTTTCTATTCTCTTCTGTCTTAAACCTTTAATCATATCAGTTCTTTGTCATTATACACTGAGTGTGTTTTAGTGCAAATGAGCTCTCCCACTAATCACTACTGTATAAAGCTGCTGCTCTCACACCTCTGACTTCCACAGGCCTCCGACAGGAGAACAACCCAGACATGAGCGAGCACTGTGAAGAGATGGAGCGACCAGGAGGGAGAAGCGAATCCTGTCGTCGTTTCCAGCTGGCCAGGGTGGTGGTGGAGAGGATGCTCCAGGAAAGACTTTCCTCAAAGGGGGTGCACAGGAGTGGAAGAGCCCTCTCCAATAAACACTGCCGCAGCTCCAAACAGGCGGGAGACCTGCAGAAATGCACAGCGAAGAACGGGACACAGGTTAGATTCTAAAGGTTTACACATTGGTGTCTAGCTTTAACATTTTATATACTCGTATTCCACTGTATTTGTTGAAATTTCACTTAAACGAATGAAGAGTTTATTCATTTGATGCCTTACTGGCTTGTTTATATTTAGTGTGTGTGTATTAGTTCACTCACCCTTTTTGCTCCTCAGCCTGTGGAAGGTGCAAATGAGTTTCTGCTGCTGCTGAAGAGCCACAAAGAAACTCTGGAGGAAGAAATGAAGGAGCTGAGGAGAAAAAAAGAAGAGTTTGAGAAGGAGAAGGACAAAGAAGAGAAAGAAAGAGTGTTGATGCGTCGGTGCATTGACCAGCTGCTGCTGCAGGCAAAGGTAAAATGTGAACCAGGCATGTTTGGATTTAACAGGTGATCTTGTTAAATATATAGGTAAATATGAGTCAGGAAAACCAAATAGTGGCCTGTCCCACTAATAGTAATGTGTCATAGAGTCTCATCTTAACATTGATCTGTTGGCATTTTAGGGAGGAGATCTGAGCAGTCGACTGGAAGCGGCGGAGCGAACGCTGGCCCTGAGACAGGATCAGATCGACCAACTGAGGAATGAGCTGGAGCGACAGAAAGGCTCCCTGGAGAATGTCTCTGTCCTCGCTGTGCAGGTACAGCACTTACTGTGCAGAACATGTGGAACATTGAACAATCAACTTAGCGCAAAGTAAACGTACGTAAGCACAGTTTATGAGTTTAACACCCTCCTGATACAGAGGCACCAGTCTGCAGCTGTCACTCTGGGACTGTGACACACATGTTGGAGTTAGACTTAACGACAGCTGTTGTCCTCCTCTTCCTCTGTCACCATGTTGGTTCAGGTCAAGATCTACAGGGCAGATCTCTTAGCGGAGCGCGAAGCACGAGCAAAGCTGAGCAGGGAGAAAGAGGAGCTGCAGGAGCAGCTGAATCAGGCCCTGGCTGAGATTGACAGGCTCAAACAGGAAGCCACGTCACAGTAAGTGGAAGATAGTGATCTCTGAAACCAAAGTAGGGCAAATCCATTTTACCAATTACAGTCTGTATTTGTAGCCTAAATATGGGGCATCGGTGGATGGTTTAGTTTGTTTTGCTGTGTCTGCGCCCAAACTCTCCAATCGCTAATCAGACACCACATCACTTTAACTTTTTCGCAGCTGTCAACACAGAAATCTGAGCTCGATGTACGCGTGACCTCTGTCTTTATCTATGAGTAGTGTCCAGATATTTGTCAAAGTGTGATTAAATGTGTGTGTCCTCCCCTCTGCAGTGCACAAATGCAGCAAATGATGTGGAGACAGCTGAAAGGCTTTCGCACACAGGCTCCATACATTCCCCTTCAACAAGGTGCAACCTTCAAATCTGCTTGCACATTCATGTATAGTGATACAGTACGAGTTCTTTAATGAGTTTTGAACAATTTGTGTCCTCATGCTTTCCTTGTCCTTTGCCTCAGGTGTATACCCCAGTACAGCTTTTAGCACAATGCCCCCTGCGCCCCGGTTTCACAATCACACTTTGGAACCACCCGGCGATCTGGAGGCCGCCGGCACAGAGGTACCAGTATGAGAGTCTGGACATGGACCTACTGCAGATGCATATTTTAGGCTGTGTACAATAACATGACCACATCATGTGGCTCATCACGAGACCAGATGCAGATGCTTGTCTCCTGAATGTGATCACACTGGAGTTGTGTGAATTCCATTTATAATCTAAATGTTTTGTAGATTAAATCATTTTAGAAAAAACGAGAAGCGGTTTCCTTTTTCCTTTCATCACTACAGCCACATTTAATGGCGTTGTTGTGTACAGAATGCAGAACGTATGAGTTACTATTTTATAATTGCAACGAATAAATGTAAATATAGAATATTTATTTTATCCCACTGTCCTCTGTAAGAAACTACCTGATCTTTATCTGTATACTCAAGAGTACTATCAAACTATAAAAAGCCGTAGACCATAGAAACATTCACTTCCTGTTGCTTAATAAGGAAAGACTTGATACGTTCATGGTTAATAAGTTCTATACAGTTTTTTGAGAAACTACACCAAAACCGCACACCGAGTTATCAGTTAACGTTAAGTTTATGGTATTTATTATTTGATGTCCTGAAATTTTCAACCAAAATTATTGCAATAATTTAGTAATGCCAGACAGTGTGCGTCAAGTTGAACAGCAACTGAGAGGGGGGACCGGAAATTAAACTATGTGGCTTTAAAATAAGACCTTGTATTCGCTATTGCTGACGACTTATCCTTGTCATGGGTTTAAATAACACATTTTCAGTTACTAATAGTAAGAATTTAACGCTTGAGTGATGTTGCACAAAAGAGTATTTTAGAATCTATAAATCTGAATGTCAGCACTAACGGCCCCAACAGGAAGTAGCTCTTTTATTTTGGTGCACGTTACAATAGGTTCCCGTTCGAAGCGGCGGCCGCCTGACACGCTCCGCTCGTCCTTGCGTCTTTATTTATCGGGTAGGAGGCTGGCGTTGCGCCTTACAGCGGACTTCAGACGGGCATGTCAGGCTCAGCTTCCCCGCCTCCCTCGGCAGAGGCTGTGGGAAACGAGGGCTGTTTTCCCCCGGGATACAAGCCTTTCAAACCCGAGGAGCATGGCCTGGAGCGCGGGTTCCGTCTCACAGCCTTCTCCGAGTTGAAGGGATGAGGCTGCAAGGTCCCGCAGGAGGTTCTGCTCAAACTCCTGGCGGGACTGGAGCCGGTCGATGGGACCGCGAAGGCCGGAGACCAGGCAGCGGAGTTCGACCAGCAGTTGCCCGGACCCCGACTCGGTAATGAACTCATTGGGAGTTAGCAGCGCTAGCATTCTTTGCCCCGCACCGGAGCCAGGTGTTGCACGTCAGCTAGCTAATTGCTATCTATATTAGCTCCCGTTAACAATTCATATGGCGGATAGAAATCAAAGGTGGTTCGTAACGTTTTGATAAGGTCGTTTGTACTTAACAACTTAGAGTCGTAGATTAACATGAAGCTAAGGCTTAAATGCATGGGATGAACGGTGGAGGATGCAAGTTCTGCGAGTTGTCTGATAACTAGATGCGTGATTCAGCAACTATTTGCGAGATTTCAGTTCAAAGTTCACGCTGCTGGTCAAACATTTCTTAGTGGCTGCAGGAGTTTTGCTATAAGTGGACGTTGTGCACCCAGTTTCCAGGTGTTTGGAGATGTAGCAATCAGCTGTGTAGAAAGCAAACGGAAGCGTAACCACAAATAACAGTCTTGTGATAATATAAACTGAAAAGACGTCTAACTACTAAAGTACAAAAACGAAAGTAACACAACTCTTAAATGCAAGCGTGTTGTGCTGCATTGCCTAACTCTGCACATCAGTTTACCTCTTCGTCCTCTGTGTGTAGGTGTAGGGATGGACTCCTGTGTGATCCCCCTGAGACATGGAGGACTCTCCCTGGTGCAAACCACAGACTTCTTCTACCCCCTAGTGGAAGATCCCTACATGATGGTGAGTTTCTGGGAAATGTAGTCCTCCGCAAAGCACCTGCTCATATAGTTGGGAAAACTACTGTGGCACAAACCCTGTCTTAACATTTGTGGCAATATAATCGTCTGCCTACTGTCAGAGTAAACTGTGACCGTAGACAGGTTGTTAGACAGCAGCACATGGAAATGAAATATTCCCCTATAGTTGGGATGCACGCCCACAATATGTTTCACAAATGAGTCAGAATATTATGTTAATTATAAACCAGTATGACCTGAATAACTGTAGATTCAACTCAATTGTTTTTTTGCACCGATCATGTGTATTGTGACAAAGGTCAGAATTTGCAAAACAGAGATAAAAATAAATTTTGGGATTTTTAGCTGAATGCTGTTTGTTTTCAAATGCCAGTCTGTTTAAAATATTAAATGGTGCCAAAGCGAAACTTGTGTTTAAACTGGATTTGTGTCTGTCTCCCAGGGAAAGATAGCATGTGCGAACGTCCTCAGTGATCTCTACGCTATGGGCATCACCGAGTGTGACAACATGCTGATGCTGCTCAGTGTCAGTCAGAAGATGAATGATAAGGTAGGATTCATGTGTACGTGGTTAGACGCCAGGATGCCTTTCATTCTATTTGCTCATCATCTTCTAATAGAACTTACGCACGTTAAACTTGTGTCTTTTTAAGTGTATCAAAGATAAACAGTGTCTCCTTTGTTGCCTTTATGTGCTTGTATGGCACAGGACCGTGAGCGGGTGACGCCACTGATGATTCGTGGGTTCCGAGATGCAGCAGAGGAGGGAGGGACCTCTGTGACTGGTGGCCAGACGGTGATCAACCCCTGGATCATTATAGGAGGTGTAGCATCTGTTGTCTGCCAACCGAATGAGTTCATCATGTGAGTTAGAACGTTTACTGTTGCTCTGCACCTTTTTATTCAGTGGAATAAATAATTCTTACAAACATCTTTTCTTAGTTGCTGTTGCACATTTGATATCTGACGTTTCATGTCATTTTGTAATAAAGTAATTAAAATCACTTTTACTTATGCCTTTGCTAATTTTTGCTGTCACTGCCCTTTTGTCCATCACAATTCACATGTGTAATTTGGTAAATAAACCTTTACATTTTAAGATGGAATAAGATAAGATAATCCTTTTATTGATCCCGCGTTGGGGAATTTTAATTATTAAAGCAGCTACAGAAAAAGCAGTAATAATTGTGCTGTACTTTCTGAAAGCTCTGCCTGTCCGGTGCAAGCATTTGACCTTAGAACATTGTTTCATTTGCATAGAAGAAGTTTTTTTGGTTGTAATCTCGTAGCATTCACTAATGATGAGTATGTTATTTTTTTTGTGTCCCAGGCCCGATGGGGCTGTACCAGGCGATGTCTTGGTTCTGACGAAGCCTTTGGGGACAAGGGTGGCTGTGAACGCTTACCTATGGATCGATCAGGTGGGACGCTGGGCTCCTCTCACATGAGACTTATTTGCAGTTTTGTAATTGTATACTAACGTCTTTATTCCCTGTTTTGATAAATGTCTCACCAGCCTGAGAAGTGGAACCGGATTAAGCTAGTTGTCACCAAAGAGGAAGTTAAAGAGGCTTATCAGGAAGCCATGTTCTCCATGGCAACTCTAAACCGCACAGGTAATGGATCTGAAATCACTCAGGCTTTGACATAGTTATGGGTCTCTCTCTGTAAGACAGTTTTTAATTCAATCTGAGTCTGAATTTCCATTGTAATAAAATTATAAACCCAGTCTCTGCTGTTTATATTTTTGTGTCTAGCCGCAGGACTAATGCACAAGTTCCAGGCTCACGCTGCAACAGACGTGACAGGTTTTGGGTTGTTGGGACATGCCAACAACTTGGCAGCACAGCAGAAAAACGAGGTGGCATTTGTCATCCACAACCTACCAATTATTGCCAAGATGGCCGCCATAAGTAAAGCCTGTGGAAACCTGTTCAACCTGCTTCAGGGCACCTCAGCAGAGACATCAGGTGTGGAAACTCAATATGTGTCTTAACTTATGAGTGCGCTAAAAAGATGTTTTTCTCCGAAGTATCAGATGTTATAGATGTTCCAAATGGGATCCGCAATCAAAATCTACTCTCCCTCGCTGCAGGTGGCCTGCTTGTGTGTTTGCCCAGAGAGCAGGCGGCTAAGTTTTGCTCGGAGATGAAGAGCCAGAGCTCAGTAGCTGGAGGTCAAGGTACCGCAGGTGGAGCGTGGATAATCGGAATTGTGGAGAAGGGCGATCGACGCGCTCGCATCATCGACAAGCCCCGCATTATCGAGGTCCCACCGCGAGGGAGCCAGGCTGCAAACCAGGACAACAGCTCCAGCAGCCCAGCTCCCAGCCCCAATTTGTCATAGACACTGTTGCTTGGCGTGAATGTGTTTGTGTAGTGATGTTGCTGTTCATGTCATTTCCCTCTTCAGTTAATACGCTGAGAGCACACACACCAAAATCAGTCTTTTCCTGTGGGAGAAGAAATGAACAGCATCCACTATTATTTATCCATCTTTGGAAGCAGGTGCTGAAACATAGCTTACATTTCTTCTTTTGAGATTTAAAATCAAACTCTGGATAGGGAGCAGTTCTAACAGAACCTTTCCTTTTTAGTTTAGAACTACACTCCCTGCCCATAAAGACAAATTACTTATGTAATGTAATTTATCTGAATGCAAAAAGTAAGAGGAAACATTCCAGCTCATTCATGCCAAATTCAACAAATAATCAAAATTGAGTGTGAGTGTGTGTGTGTTTGAGCCTTTTATCATGATGGGTGAGGGTTTGTCTTCACTTTGTATTTTGGAAGTGGATGATGTTAATATGTCATGTTTGTGAATGTAAAATGTGGAAATGTGAAGATCGTCCCTGGCACCTGGCTCTGCCTGCATAGCCCACAGGAAGGCTTGAGCAGCTTCCTTTGGACTAGCTAAGTGGAGTCCAGTAACGTCTGTATGTGTCAGCTGACAGGCTGTCCAGCACGAGTCCCACCCATCCTTCCTCTTTATGAAGCTCTGCCTTTTAAACCCTGGCCAATGGGGGCGAGTGGAGTGGATGTTTGCCTTTGGACTGTGGTGGGACTTTAACTACTGGAGGTCTAAAGCTGCATTTGTAGTTTCCCTTATCACAATCAATAAAAACAATCATCAACTTTGACCTGGGTGTTTGACTGTGGTGTGAACATACACAAGTGGATGTTTTAGATACCGGTTTGTTAGTTGAATTTTCCTACGTGGCGGTTAAATAAAAAATAAATTAAATATCAAATCCTGGAACTGCACACAATCAGCCTGGACGCTCCCCCATTCTCTGTTATAGCACTACAACTGTTTAGATAATTACTGCCGCATTGTGTCTCCGCAGTGTTTTCGGAATATGGGAAAAATTCTGAATGTTTATTGCTAACTCCTGGAGTAAATATACAGGTAACATAACTACTAAATGTAAAATAAGTACCTCAAATGTGACTTAAATACACCTTGAGTTAAGTTTTTGACTTTGTTGTGACAGTATCTGTTGTGTTGTTGGCAGTGTGTTCAACCAGCAGGTGGCAGCACTTAATTTATTACAGATGCTAAGACAGACGAAGAAGAAGAAGGCGGAAGTTCATAGATGTAAACAAGCCGGTCACTTCATGTAGCCTTTCACTTGAATTACTGTATTTCAAGCGCTTAACGGTCATTAAGTTTGTGTTTACTTTTTAATTATTGCCTGCCATCGTGTCTGCACATCTTTAATGTGAGCCCCAACTGCTGCGTGTTTTGTGCTGTTAGTGTGCGGACATTCTGCGGTCGTCATGCCTTATCTGGGCAGTGAGGACACTGTGCGGGAGCTGAGGAGAGCCCTGGCGAACCCCAACATCCAGTCCGACCAGCTGCGCTACAGAAACACCGTCCTCAAAGTGATCAGGCAGGTTCACAGAGTCACAGACACGCTGCGTTTACGTACACAGTGTAGTCAGCTATTCTACCAAGACACAACTAATAGCAGACATGTCTGGATTGGTCTTGTACTTTCTGAACATCTCCTTAGATCTGATTATATTATGAGAATGTATACAGAAGCTGCCTCAGAGGATTACTGGATATAGAAATATAGCAGAGCAGCAGTTAGTGGGTTAATAGTGATGACAGTGTGATGCAGACCGCATCATGTTTTCTCCAGCAGGGTACAGTCAAGACTATTACTTTGCTAAAGAGGTGAGTGTGTACAGTTGAGCAGCAGGAAGTACAGCTGTATCTGTTATCGTCAGAATTACAGCGGAAGCCACTTATTTATTATATTTTATATATTATATATTATTATTTTACTCGCAGCAAAGCTAAAACTCTAAATCATTTCCATAGTGAAGCGTTGTTCGACGCACCTATGTGATAATCCAAATCATGTCATTCTCTTTCATTCACGCTCTTTCAGTGCAGCTGCAGTTTGTCGTAGAAGCTTTCCGCTGTTTAAAGCAGACATATTATTACATAGCCTCTCCAGTTGCCATGACTCAACTTTCAGACAAAACATAATTATGTCTTTTTTTGCTCTGTTTACATCACCCTGGTAAGTTCGTACAACTCTAGGAAACCAGTTCCCTGAAAATCTAGGAAGTTACGAGTAGAAAACGTATAACTGAAATATAACTGTTTCTACAGTGACTGTTTTTGCTGTTAGCTTTTGTAGTTTCTAGATAAAGGACCTTATCTGTTGGTAACTAACAGCCTTTCCTCAATAATGTTAGATACAGGCTGTGTGTTGCTCCCATTTCTTTTATGCACATGTACAGTGTTGTTCCTTTCATTCAATTCAGTTTTGTTTAACAGCAGCAAGTGTTTCTCTGATTTCATTTAATTCTTGCTATGCCCTGTTTATATTTGTGCCTCTTCTTCTACCACATTTTACTTTCAGTGTCAAAATAACATTTGAACTCTGCTGCCTGTTTTCCTTCTTCTTTCTGGTCTTTGTGGGCTTCTTAACTTACATGCTCTTTTTCTTTTCTGCCTTGTTTACCGTGCCATTTTCCCTTTATCCTTCTGCCAATCTTTCCTCTCTGTCCTTTTATTTTTCACTCAACTGCCTCCTCTCCTTGCCCCTTCCTTTGTTCTACATTTCACACTCATAACTTTTTTTCTACCCTCTTCTCTTGGTCTCAGGTTGATGTCACAGGGTGTGGATGTATCAGGCCTGTTTAGTGAAATGGTCAAAGCGTGTGCCACAGTAGACATAGTCCAAAAGAAACTGGTCTATGTCTTCCTATGTTCTTACGCCACTTTAAACCCAGAGTTGTCTCTGCTGGTCATCAACACTCTGAGGAAAGACTGCCAGGATCCGAACCCCATGGTTCGCAGCCTGGCTCTGAGGAACATGACCAATCTCAGGTGAGCCGTACATTTTACATTCCAAATCATCTGTACAAGCACTCATGTCAGCATGTGATTAGCAGATGACTAGATTCTGGAGTGTGTGTGTGTGTGTGTGTGTGTGCGCGTGTGTCCCAGGTTGCCCAGTCTGGTGGAGTATGTGGAGCAGCCCCTGTCAGCAGGACTCAGGGACAGAGCAGCTTGTGTACGACGGGTGGCTGTGCTTGGCTGGGCCAAGCTGCACAATATCCAGCCCAGTTCTGAGATAGGTATGGTGAATAGATAGCTTTCTGTTTTTCATTCTCTCTGTCATTGAGTGTCAGTGATAATGGTGTGATTGTATTCAGATACTGGGTTAAACATGTGGAATTTATCAAGGTCATCAGTGTTCGTGAGGTACATGCACACAAGCAAAGCCAAATTGTAAACATGGAAACACAACAGCAACACAAATTTGAAAAATTTGTATATAAGGGAATGTCCATCTTTAGGGAAAATAATAAATGTTGCATAGTTAAACCAATTAAAAACCATGTACGTTTGGGAGGTGACCTTGTCACATGGTAGAGGAAGCGTTAGCAGAATTTGGCAGTCCTGGTGCACAGCGTTTGCCAGAGGGTGGGGCTGGGTGGAGGCTGTCACAGTGGCAGTGTCCCTGCAGCGTCTGACAACCTGTCTATCTTGTCTGCCATCTTCACCACCCTCTGCTGTGACATCCCTTCAGAGACATTGTGGCTCCCACACCAGACAAAGATCAATTCTTGTTTTTATTGTTTTGCATTGTGCTCTTTTAAAGCCTTAACAACCTTTTTGTTCATTATGGGCCCAGACGCTGCGGTGGTGAATGAGCTGTACGGTCTGCTCAGGGACCCAGATCCGGTGGTGATGGTGAACTGTCTCCGAGCTCTGGAGGAGATCCTGAAGGAGGAAGGAGGAGTGGCTATCAATAAACCCATCACCCATCACCTCCTCAACAGGTTCAAGAATTGTGTCACTAAATTAGCTGTTACAAAACAAGAAGACTTAAGCAAATAAACATGACAGAAGAAGTGCACATAGTTGCCATAAAGACTCCACCACAAGTAGAAATACCACTTCAAATAATTAATTCTTTCAAATAACACATAAGTTTAAGTGGGACACACACAAGTAAAACAAAATACACACTACAAACATCAAAAGTAAATATATTTTTAGTAGATCAACCTGTTTTGAACCTGTTTGTTCATCTTGGTGCAGTTAATCTAATTAGTACAAGCACATTGCTCTCCAGTGCTGACAGAGCTTTGTGTAAGCTTGTTTTATCTGAAAACAATACAGCGAGTGAGACTACCAGTAGACGATGATGTCAAACAAATGCGGGACTTTCCTCCTCTCTGAAATATTTCCAGTCCAGGAGGAAATGTTCTCTTGAAGCCTTGCATTTCCGGCTTTTTGAAGCTGGTCTTAATATAGAGGTGATTCTATGTATGTAATACTGAAACTGACTGTGTTCAATACACAGACTGTGTCTAATTACACCCTAAACACAACTAAGCTGTGGGACATCGTGACAAAAGGCAGAGTCTTCATTTCATGGAAAGTATAATTTAGTGAAGAGTCAAATGAAACTTTAATAACAAGCTAAATACAGTGACTTGGGAGCTGAAGCTGTACTTTACAAGCTGTAAACAGAGGTTGGAAGCTAATTTGTTTATTGTAGACTTTGTGATTTTGAAACACCAATATGACACAAATATTTTTATAAAATATTAAATTGTGGTTAGCACTGTCGCCTCACAACGAGAAGGTCCTGGGTTTGATTCCCGGAGGCGACCGGGGGCCTTTCAGTGTGGAGTTTGCACATTCTCCCCGTGTCTGCGTGGGTTCTCTCCGGGATCTCTGGCTTCCTCCCACATTCCAAAGATGTGCAGTTATGCTAATTGGAAACTCTAAATTGCCCGTAGGTGTGAGTGTGCGCGTGACCGGTTGTGCGTCTATATGTGTGTGGCCCTGCGACAGACTGGCAACCTGTCCAGTGTGTACCCTGCCTCTCACCTCTCAGGGGATAGACTCCAGCACACCTACGGGGAAGAAGCGGTAGAAAATGAATGTATAGAATACAGTTTTGGATTATATGAACTTTTGCGTGGGTTTTATCAGAGTGACTTGGTTCTTGTTTTATCCAGACTGTAGTAAACTAAACAACAAATTTAATTTAATCTAAAATTATGTCTACTGTAATCCCTGTGTTTTGCTATTTAGTCTAAATTAGTTTAATGTGGCTTTTTGAGAAGATATGTACTGGACCATTTGCTGACAGAAGAGTTGTCTCATCAGTTTTATCATCTAATTAAACTGTGGCACTCAGTTGAACGCTTGTTGCTTCCTTCTCAATATGTAAAATAGGTATTTGTCTGACGCTCATCGCTGTGCTTCAGCGTCTATCAGGGATCATACAGTAGGCACTGTTTTCAGCAGCAGACTTTGTACTCTGGCAGCAGGATGTGGTGAATGTGTGCATGTAAATGATGCCAGAAACACACAAGACTAGAAGGAAACAACAGGAATAGATGGTCTGTGTGTTTTAACCAAATTATATTCAAAACTTAAATTTATTGTTCCAGATCACTCAAACGAGCAAGAACATTTTTATATGTTTTGGTTTCACCCTGGGCAAAACACAAGTTGCGTCCATGTAATGAGGCTGACGTCCTTCTGTCCTCACAGGTTGAAGGAGTGTGATGTCTGGGGTCAGTGCGAGGTGCTGAGGGTCCTCCAGCGCTACCGGCCTCAGTCAGAGGATGAGCTTTTTGACATCCTGTCCCTGCTGGATGCCTCCCTGGTCAGCCCTCACCCTCCAGTCATGGCCGTGACACTCAGCCTCTTTCTCAGCCTCTGCTCTGGCCTACCAGCTGTCAGCCTGGCCGCTCTAGAGCGAGTGCGTGCACCCCTGCTAGCTGCCTGTGGCAGCGCGTCCAGAGAGATGAGGTTTACCGCGCTCTGCCACATACAGGTCAGTGCTAGTTTTTCGGGTTTATTTACTGCCTCACTCCTCTTATTAATTCATGAAGTTTTTGTGTGCTGAATGTTTGGTAACATTTGGACTTTTTGTATTGTCACTTTGTCTGTCAGCTGCTGTTGCGTTCGGTCCCTGGCCTGATGAGCACACACTACAAACGTTTCTTCTGTGGCTATGCTGAGCCTGCATACATCAAGCAAAGGAAGATGCAGGTGATGCCTAACTCAGTACAAGTTCTACCCTCACGTCAGCTATTCTTCAAGTGGCTTTTTATGTATCCTCAAACCCCAAACAAAGCTTTAGTTCTGGCCGTATGATCACCAGAGAGATTGTAAGATTCTATTAATAATCCACCATTACTGCAATTTAATAGCTGTTGTGTCTGCAGGTGCTGGTGGAGCTGGTGAATGATGAAAATGTAGCAATGCTACTAGACGAACTTAAAGGATACTGCACTGATGTCAACGCTGACACCGCTCAGGCCGCCATTGCAGCCATAGGTAAACACATATGCAAATTTTTTATCAAAAGTTGAAGGTCGAGCATATTAAATGCGTCTGACCGATAATCTATCTCAGAGGCAGCACTACTCGCCTAGGATCATTTCAAATGCTTGTCTTTTCACTGTCTTTCAAACATTAATTTTTGTGTCACAAAGTTCAACAATGTCCTCACCACACTTGTTATACAGTAACTAGAAGGTGATAAAGAAAACTGTCGTGTGAATCAGGGCACTAAAACTATTTGATTTCAACATTTACACATCAAATACACATCTACATTTCCTGTGGGTAAAGTGATCCTGTCTGATCTGTTCATGTCCTTATCCTGTCTGCACTGGTGTAGGTCGCATTGGACGAAGCTACAGTGACAGATGTCTAGAAATCCTTACTGGGCTGCTTGGCCTCAAACAGGAGAACATCACTTCTGGTAGAACATGTTACTGTAACCACTGTGTGCGAACAACAGATCTGATTTATGTATGTATGTTTATATCTTTTGTCTCTGCTTCGCCCCCACTCCTTAGCGGTGATGCAAACCATGCGTGACCTGGTCTGGGTGTGTCCTCAGTGTAGCAACACTGTGTGTTTGGCTCTGGAGGGCTGTGAAGAGACGCTGCCGGATAGCCAGGTCAGGCCTGTGCTAACACTACTGTCACAGAATCACACAATGCCTGGATACCTTTACAGCCTTTATTTGAGTAAACACATAAAGTGGCCATAAAGTGGCATCAGTAAATAAACATGATATACTGAGTGAAAACCAAGAGTTAATGCTTAGGGGTAACATAATTATCAAGGCTCGTATGCGTTGTAGAATTTGAATTGTGATTTAAATAACATGTGTGGCACTCACTAAATTAGTATGCGGCAGTTTGTTGAGTCATTTTCATGTTCAGAAAACGACCCCTGCATCCTGACCAAGGATGACCACACTGGTGGCTGCAGCTTTTCATGTAGATGAATGTGATAAAATTACTGTTAGCGGCAACACAAATCGGATTTCCTGGGAACTAAAAGTCCTTCTCTTATTTCCATGGCTTCTTACAATTCCTCTTTTTATATATGTAAACACCACTTTGCATTCGACCCAACAGAATCTGTGTGCTGCATTTTCCTAAACAAAGAGAAACCAGACTACGGTGTGCTGGAAACCTGACACTGAATGCACTAAAGATAATTCACTTGATGTTTATATCTGCCATTTATTCTGGTTGAGATTAGACCACGCTGTGTCTTCTTGTGCTGTTTCCCTGGCTATATTTCAGTAGTTCTCCAGTGGTAATTACCTCCACCACGTTCATAAAACCTCAATCTGCAACAATGTGAGTAATTATCTCTGTTATTGTGTAAAAAGCACAGCATCTACCTGTGCAACGCTTAGGATTTAGAATCGATATCCTGCAGGTAAGCACACTTGTAAACACGCTGTTGTGTTGTGAGGACGTGGGTGGATTACTTGTTAAAATTAATTCAGTCGCTTAGCATTAGCGCATCTGCTTTTGGAGAGATTGTCAGAGTGTGCATTATTACAAAGACCCATCATTTATCCATTTGGCTCTGTACCACACAATTCAAAAATTAGAAACATCAATGCTCCCAGTAAATTCAAATAACTAGAATACTGAAATGACTTTAGATCACTGAAAAACAGGGTAAACAAGTTTATACACATAGTTTTACATTAAGGTTAATATCTGTTTTGTTTATCTGTTTATATTCTCTCTTTTATATTATATATTCTCTTTTGTCCTGCATTTATTTGGTTCCATTAAAACATGAATAAATAGCTTTGTCTAAATAAAAGGTACATATTGAGTCCCATTTTAATTGCGTATAATTCAGCCCTTGCTCTGTAGAGAAACCTGGCAGCGTCACCTGGAAGCATCTGTCGCCACCCACACTCAGTCTGCAGTTCAGATATGAATCTGCTGCATCTGAACAGATTTTGTCGTTGGAACAACAGGTTGCAGTTGACAATAATATACAATTAATCTCCGGCATGACTTCATGAAAATAAGTGTTAGCTTGTGGATCTGGTCTTTGTGCCAAGATCTGCTCATTTCAGTGGGTGTTCAGAACCTTTAAATGGGGTTTTAATCCTGTGCTCATCTTCCATTAGGGCCGGCAGGCCTTGCTGTGGTTGCTGGGCGTGTATGGGGAGCGAGTGTCCAGTGCTCCATACACATTAGAGGTCTTTATTGACGGAGTGAGGAGCGAGGCCTCTCTGGAAGTCAAGATGGAGCTGCTGACAGCCACCACGAAGCTATTTCTTTGTCGGCCTGCAGAGACACAGGACATGCTTGGAAGACTGCTGCATTACTGCATAGGTAGTAGGCCAGTGTATGTGAGCGTGTGTGTGTGTGTGTGAGAGAGAAAGACAGATCATCTTTAAAACCCTTGTTTTACAGAGGAGGAGACAGACATGTGTGTACGTGACCAGGCGCTTCTCTACTACCGCCTGCTGCACTGTGGGATAGAAGAGACACGAGAGGTCCTCCAAGGTCGGAGGTCAGACCCTTCCCTGGGTGTTCTGATTGGTCGTCCCGCTGACCCAGTCAGCCAGTGGGCATGCAGCTTTAACACTCTGGAGCCTCTGAGACTTGGTAATGTAGAGGCAGAGTCCACAACCAAAGGAAGCCCTGAACACGTGATCTTTGACTCCAGGCCTAAAACCGACCTCCCAGAAACACTGAACTATAGCCAAGCTCTGGAGGTTCATTCAGGTGAGGCTGAGAGATTTTATTATTATATTATATAATCTAGAGATCATAATTGTGTATTTTGACTACGGTTGTGTTGCTTTCGTTTTGCCACATGTACAATGTTATTACCTTCGGTAAAATCAGCAGTTTTACATTGTGTTTCCACGGTCATGTTTGTGCAGTGCGCTCTTATAAAGATTTGTTTGGGATTAGTATAATCACTGGAAACAGAAGGGAAATAAGATCACATTTTTTATCAGATGGTGGACTGATGAGGAATGTTTTAAACGGACCAACCATTATCCTTTCATCACATTTTATCATCCTTTCTACCTCATACGCCACTTGTGTCATCTCTAGATTTGCACAGGACAGACTCCTCTGCTGATGACCTGGCTTCCACTGTCACAGCCCGCCTCAGTTTGTCCATCTCCCCAGCTCTCAGCCCAGAAGAGTTTGAGCGCCTGTGGCTGCAGCGACAGGCTCTGCATGCTGATCAAGGTAATTAAATGGAAGGAGGTCATACTGTAAACAGTCTCAGCACATCAGCGATATTTCCATCCTCAAAGCTTCTTATCCTGAGTCTGAATTTGCGGTTGACGGGAGCAAACAGACCTGCCATAAAAACGTAAAAGCAGTGAGAAAAAGGTACATTTGGTCAACTACTGTGCTTCACTGTAGCATTTTGTATTCGTGGGAAGAATTGTACTGTTTGGAAGAGGTTTTCAACAAGGTTTTCACCTGGAAGGATTTATAAAATAATTTGCAAGCTATTTGGGACAAAGACTATTCACAAGTAGAAAGTATTCAGGACAGGTGACTAAATTTGTTTTAGATGTCACATTTAACCCAATGTCTAAACGAACAAATCTCTGACCTTAACAATAATTAGTTAAGTATCTATCAGCAAATTAACCTATGTTCAAAATGATGGGTAATAGTATAACTGTCACATGGCTCTGCTTTGCGCGTGTTTAAAGGATTGACATGTACCTTTGTTACATACAGTGTAAAGCAGGGGTGACCACACTTTTTTAGCGTGTGAGCTACTTCTAAAATGACCATGTCAAAATGATCTACCTACTATAATAATGCAAAACATATTCATTTATAAATATATTGAGTGTTCTTTATTTGTACAATATATGTTGATGTATCTTGCATTATTGCATGAACCCATATTGAATCAACCTCAGTCTCATCCCGAAAAGGGTAGCACATGAATGAAGCGACTGGCTCCAGTAAAACAAAGTCTTGAAAGCGTTTGTCAAACTCTGACAGACAGTTCTCAGTCTGCTCTGTGTCAAGCTGCGCACACGTCTTCCTTTGCGTCTCCAGCTCTGACGCGAGGTTTTGGAAGTTGCCCAAATCATGGCACTGCAGCTTTGAGGAGAGATTAACTGAGCTGATCATACTGATTTCTGACGTTTTTGTCTTTTCCTTACAGCTCTACGTTAAGGCCATTCAACATGTTGGTCAGATCGGTTAAAAATGCTAAGTCTAGCAGCCACTGATCGTCATTTAGAGATAATGACCTGATCCTGCAAAATCTTTGCAGGAATTTCCCTCGACTAAGTCATCTCACGTCAGTGTGTAGCAACAACTCGCAATCAGACTTCTCCAGACATCTGGCACGAATGGAACTGGCGATCTTTGATGCCACACCCATCACCTCTTTCTGGCTGCCCTGTATGTCAATCAAGTGACAAATTTCATAGTGAGGATAGATGATAGGCTGACGTCTACTTTTTTAATGCTATACGATCTACCCACACTACCTTTGCGATCCACGTATTGGGCTCCCCTGGTGTAAAGTATTTTATTACCTTGTGTATAGTAAAACATGAAGCTAGGGTAAATATCAGCCAAAGAGCCTAAGCGTCAAGTACATTGCACACTGGCCTTCAGCTTGTCAGTCTTTAGTAAACTGGACTGTCATAATAAAAAATATAATCTTCCAACGTTCAGCATGATCAAAACTCAATCAAAAGAAGTACAAACACTGTTGTATTAATATTTAAGAAATAGATTTTTTTCTTGGCACACTTTGGTAGAGAGATGTACTGTCCTGTCACCATAGTATGTAGAAATTTGCGTAATACACCAGCCTCGCAATGTGATATTGTGGTTCCTGCACATTTAAATATCTTTTAACTTTTCTGTTTGCTGTGTTTAGGTGTTGAACAAATGAAGGATGAGGACTATGCATGCTTGGAAGAGCATGTCCAGTGCCCTGCGGTACCTCACTGTTCCCCACAAAGCCTTCATGCAGCAATGCAGCTGGTCAACATCCATACGCTGGCCTACACGCCGCCAAACACACTCCCCTGGAGAGTCTACCTGTATACGCACACCCAGCATGCGTGTTCTGCCAACAGGCCACAAAGCACACTCATACTAGGCGAGCTACTTTACACGAAGGAAGGCACGGGTGACGGAGAAACACTGGCAAAGGGCAGAGTAAACAACAAAGTGGAAGATCAAGCAGAGGCTACAGCTGATGGGTTGAGTGGGAGAGAGGCGATCAGACAAGGAGAAGAAGGGGAGGGTGTAAAAGTGACTCTCAAGCAACAGCCAAGAGATGACGAGGCTTTGAAGGGGTTTCTGTCAATCTTGACCACTGTGCTGCACACGCTATCCTCATAAATTTGTATACATGAGCATATGTGAAGACAAAGACACACTGCTGCATTTTTTTACAAATAACCATTCATAACACCAAACTGTACCTTGCAGAAGTATATGTATGTATATGTATATGACTGTGACCTAGTTCCGGAACAGAACAGATTTGAAGGGGAAGTATTTGAAAGCAGTTAAGGTCAATGCATTAAGTCGAGAAGCAAACTTCAGCTGAAAGCCATTAATCTCCTCAGTTTGTTATTTCACACTGGAGCCATAATAAGCAGATTAAAAGGGTCCATGTGGGTCAGGACTTCCCAGCCTTTATCCTAAAGGGTCCTTGCCCTGATTGTTTTTCACCTCATACCTGTAGATTTAGTTAATTAGAAGCTAGAAGATACCAATCTACGCTGTCTTCTCCCCTGTTATCTCAGATGGTATATTTTAACTTCTTTAAGCACCACGTGATGGAGGTGAGATGAGAATAACTGCAACAAGCTCATCGTGGATGTGGAGAAGTGGACAGAGACCCTGAAACTGTGAAGGAATACGGATCATTGTTTTCATTTTATCCGGGGAGTGGTTAAGAAAACACCAGTGGCCTACAGCTGTTCGCCTCCAGATGTTTACACTGGAGGGTATTTTGATAATACCGAGCTGAAAGTAACACGAGGATTCAATAAAACAACAAAACATTTCAGTTGCATTGTTGTGAGCTTGTTTGTTTGGGGGCAGGGTTGTGATTGTCTTCGTTGTGAAAGCAGCGCAGGTGGTTCGATGTTTTTAAACAATGACGTCACAGGCGACTCACGCGGAGGCGCGGCCACATGGTGGTTCGCACGCGCAGGCACGCAGTCTACACGGAGCTGCGGCAGCAGAGGTAGAGGTGAGGGAAAGGCGCAGGATGTGTCCTCTCTGATGGTTCTCAACAGGACTGACCCAGGCTGTGCTGTCTTCGTCGCGGATTCGTGCCTTATAAGTACAGAACTCCGGGTCTTGGCGCTCCGCCGGCGAGCCGCGGCTGACACCGGGGGTGAGTGGACACTTGAACGGTCCCGTTTGCGAATGACAGCTTGGTTACGTCGTGGCTGTTCACGCCGCGTCCTGTTCGGTACTTTTAGCTAACTTTGTCTTCACTGTCATAATTGAACAGCACACGTAGGCGCTGGACGGAGATTCGCTGCTGCGTAACGATTTTAGCCAGTGTATCTAACCCGGACCCCGTAAATGTCGGGTTTCGATGACGTTAATGGTAATTTAGCAATGGTAATTGCAGTTAGCAGCTGTTGGTCCAACAATCGACTAGCTGAGAAAGGTTCACTGAAAAGTCGGAACCGTGCTTATAAAAAAATCATCAAGGTGAACTTTAACATTAATTGTAATATCATCCATAATTAACCCATGAGAGCCCAGACCCATTTCTACTTAATCATCTAATAAATCTCTGAAAAAATGTGTTGTAATTTATGACACCTGTGTCACCGTGGGTTCTTATGGGTTAATTATGTGTTTAGTACGTTTTCATATGGAGACACGGCAGCTACCACCTGTAACTTTATAATTAAATTCGCACGTTACCTCGGTGTTATTCCAGTGCTTGAGTGTCCTTTAAACAGGGTTAACATAACAGCAGTTCCCTCGTGATTTATCTTGGTAGAATGCGTCCCTCCCTTGTGGAGAAACCTCACGTTGGCTAGCTAACCGTGCACGTCTGTCCTGTTCGTCGGGTCTAGCTCTGGGCTTTGTTTCCCCATACCTAATATCTCGTGTTTGAGGAAACACCAGTACAAAGCTACTTATAGACGAGCAGGTCAGAGCTATTATTAGTGAGTCCATGTTGATAATGTTATGAACCCTGGGCTGGTTCACTTTTCCCCAGAGGAGGAAGAGTATCCCTCTCCTACCCACTGCTCTCCAGCTGCCCGGATCAGGTTTGTTCCTGGAGGAGATTAAGAGGATGCTTTTACTTTGCTCACTGAAGACCAGGTTAACATCCACTAATTTGGATCATTGATGCCCTTCCTCTTATTTATTTATTAAGCTGAAAGGCCATGTGGTTACTGATTAACTGACAGACAGGCACAGACATTCTTGGGATACAGTGAACAGGGTGGTCTGTAAATGCTAAAGCATCTAGAGGAGAGGGGGCTGTATGTAAAACTTAGAATTAGTAAGCTTATTTATCTGCTATTCTACATTGTTTCCATGTCACCCCTTTCCATTTCCTTTACTTTAAATACATCTGGCATCTGAGTCATAAATAGATGAAAGCACAGGCAACCGGTACAAACCGTACACTTAGATATGAAGCTTAACTACTAAGTTATCAGTCAAAAATGTTTATTCTTGCTTGTGATTCAATTTAGGCAGACCCAACAACATTTTTTTTCTATTTTTGGGTCTGCCTAATGCCGTGTGTGTGTGTGTGTGTGTGTGTGTAATATATATATATATATATATATATATATATATATATATATTATACACATACACACACACTCATATGAGCACTTACCGTTACTATCTTATGATTCAGTAGGATGACATGCAGTTAACGCATTTAGTTCTAGTCAATTAGGTTTGTTTTCCTGTTTTACTCCAAAGTCATTCCCTTCTAATTAGACCAGTGTTTAATTCTAACGATGTAAGAGTGCAATTCTTGTACCTACATTGCCTTTTACCATGGGATTGGATATAAGCCAGTTTGTACAAAGTAATGTCCTGACTGTAGCGGATGCAGAACAGACTGGTTTCTCTGGCTGTGGTTCTTACTGCAGTAGAGCTACACTGCTTCATAGAGAGGTTTTTATTTTTTCAGCCTAGCGTCACAGGGTGGAGTTAATCTTATAGACACCAGTGTTTTGTTGTTGATATTTTGACCACCCAACCTAACCAGGCCAGTTGAGGTGCATGGCTGCCCACCCTAAGCCTGGTTCTACTGGAGGGTTCTTTCATTAAAGGTTTTTCTTCCACTGTTGCTTAGGGCTGCTCAAGTGTGATTTGTTGGTGTTTCCATATACTTTTGTTCAGTTGTATTGTTTTATTCTGTAAGGTCTTAAATCTTTGAATGTAAGGATTTGATTGTACAGTAAAAGTGCCTTAAGGTAACTTGGTGCACTATAAATGAACTGAATTGAACTGACAGTATAACAGATAAAGATATAAACAATTAGAGTCCTAAAAACCTTTTAAAACCTTTCTAAAAAGTTTAACTTTCATGACTTGTAGCTAAAACTGCCAGCTATGTCCAAATTAGGTCAATATGCAAAAACAGCCTGGTGCAACCTGTTGCTTTTTCTGAGCATCCTAAAACATTAACTGGATAAATTATTTACTGGGTCATTATTTATTTATTGTGCTGACTGAATTATACACCGATTTAATGTAGGTGTATACACCCTGTGTTTCTGTCTGTCTCTCGTATAGGAGATGCAACCTCGTTTAAAGAAGAAAAATATTCTTTTGATATTGGTGCTTCTCGTCGGTGGATTGTACTTCATCAACCACTCAGACTCCGTCTTTGCTGTGAGTGCACATCCACATAAACTGCAAAGGTTATAGGAAATATACAAGCAAGTCAGACATAGTATGAATTGAGGATTTATAAGAGAGAATTACGGCACGTGTGTATATTCTAACATGAAATTTCTTTGCAGGGCCGAAGATCTCATGAACCAATTCCAAATGAGTTATCCTGGCAGGCAGAGAGGCTGGTTAGTAGGGAGTCCTGGGTGGAGCAGGGGAATTACCTGCCTCTCAACGTGTCCTATGAGCTGCTTGCTGGAGCCCCATCCACTCAACAGAGTCAGTGACACTGCTGTTTTTGTTTTGTTACTTTGAGTTAGAAGGTCTAAAATGATACGTCAGATATCTTTGGCACAACTACTTGGCTTCCGAGTTTTAGTCGTGTTAGTCCCCTTGTTTTTTACCTTTTTAAATGAACTAATAATGAAACTAAAAGCTGCACTTGCCATTTGTATTGTCATGACGTTGCATTCTGGGTAATGACACTGGTATTGGCTGTTGTACTGTAAAAGACGACAATGTCATGGCAAATAAATTCAAGACATACCACAAAATTAGTAGAGATGAGATGTTCAGTGTTTTAATGCCAATGCCTACAATACATTGCAATGGATATAACCACTTACGAAGAGCATTCCTCGTAATAACAACTAAATTTATCGTAACTAAGGCTTTGTGAATTGTGTATGACATTTAGATATCTTAGAGTAACAGTAATGTAATGATGCATACAAGTCTTAATAGCCAGGGGTATGATGACTGATTGTTCTTAATTTTTTAACGTCTTCTCACACTATCTGTCCCAACATTTTTGTAGGGTATTTATCTATAGGAATATCTTCAGTAAAGAGGACAAAGGGCAGCTATCTAATCCCCACCTTGAAGTCACTCTTCTCACAGTCGTCTACCAAGGAACGCAATTCCATGGTGGTGGTAGTGCTACTTGCAGATTTTGATGTTCAGTGGAGAGTTTATACAGTGAAGGAGATCAAGGAAGCATTTGCCTCAGAGCTGGAACAAGGCCAAATGGTGGTCCTTCATGTGCCAGAAGATGTCTATCCTCCTATTAAAGGTACACAGCATGTGCAATATTCCTACTGTACAAATTCATATACATTATTACATTATTATTATTATTATGTAATATATTCATATACTCATATAATGCTTTGTTTTGATGTGGTACTGATTGTCTCTGATTCTTCTCCAGGTATAAAGAGAAACTACAACGATGCCGCAGACAGGGTATCATTTCGCTCCAAGCAGAACCTGGATTACTCCTTCCTGATCCACTACTGTGCTGGCCTTGGTCACTACTACCTCCAGCTAGAGGATGATGTCTTTTCTGCAAAAAACTTCCTCACAACTATAAAGAGGCACATTGAGACGCAAGAGGCAAACAGGAAAACTTGGGCAATGCTAGAGTTCTCAGCTCTTGGCTATATTGGGAAACTCTACAAATCAACAGATCTACCTCTCCTCGCTCGCTTTCTTTTTCTTTTTTACCAGGAAATGCCCTGCGACTGGTTGATGACTCACTTTCGAGAGCTGCTAACTCAGAAACAGCCAATCCTACTTAAACCTTCACTTTTTCAACATATGGGGACCTTTTCCTCATTTCAAGGGAAATACAACAAGCTGAAGGACAAAAACTTTGAGGAAGGGTTGTACACTAATCCTCCAGCTGATGTGTACTCTAATATGTCCACATACCAACAGCACCTCCCCAGACTGGCCTGGGATGCAGGAGAGGACTTTTTCTGGGGACGCTCTCCAGAAATAGGGTCTTACTTGACTGCAGTGTTTAGAAATCCAATAGTGGTTACAGGTATTAATGTAGAAACTGGGTCAATGGGCAAAGACATCCTGGAGTCAGCAGAGGTACAGTTAGGCCACGATGTGATAACCAAAGATAATGAGAAGACCTGTAAGGGCTTCCAGTCAGTAGGCATATTAAAGAATGGGAGATTTGAAATTCAGGAGTTAGACAAAACCTATAGCTCTCTCTCTTCTTGTCTGAGAATAGAGATCACAGCTCGGCAGACAGATTGGGTGATCATTAAAAAAATCAGGATTACAACAAAGCAGAGTACACTTGTGTGACACTTTCTTCTGTCAAGTTTAATTTCTTTTTATCTGCTGGACGTTTGCAGATAAAATCTATGACTATTGTGCCTTGTTTATCAATGCAACTTTTGAAACAGGAATTCTGGGCTATGGAACTGAAGCTGCTGTTAAAATTATGAAAATGAAGTGCTTTACAAACATTTATGTGTCATTTATATTTGCAATAAGTAACTCCATGTGTTTTATATATTTGTATTTTGACTTAAATAAACACAACGTGGATCAGACAAATGATTTACTGTAGACACATTACTGATTGCTTATGGAGCCCAAAAAGAGACACAAGGGAAAAAATAAATAGAGGACAGAGATTAATAAATTAAATTGAGAGCAGAAATTAAGCAACCTGTGTTGTTTCATCCCTGCTTTTGATTTATTGGCTTTTTGTTTTAGGGTCAGACGGAAGCTTACGTGCTCAGTCTCCCTCTTTTGCAGGATAAAGGAACAAAGCTTGAACAGCGCAGTTTTAGAGGTTATCACTTCCATTGCATTCTTTGTTTACAGCATTTTTTCACACCTGCCTTTTGCACTGTACTGTATCTACATCTGTCATATTTTGAGGGAAGAGAGCAATGGTTGATTCTGTTGCAGTGTTTTGTGGAATGCCAGTCAGCTCACAGAACAGTAAGACATTCAGCAGATGAAATGATAACCGCAGAGGAACAGCAGGGAACAGATGGATGGATGTTAAAGTATTCAGAGTGCCAAGTAACTCTCTGTTAATAGATTTGAGAACTTTATTTGTGCAGTCAAACAAGTAAGTAGAACACACCTTTTTTTTCTCACTTTATTAAATGGGGTTCACTAGCATTACTGTGAAGTCTACTTAGAGCATGATCATGCTCTTTGGCTGGCTGCTTTCTCAGACACATTGCTCCTTGGTCTCGCCAGCGTAAGTATTGGGTCCCTCATTTACAGCAGACCTCAGAGCTGACTTCTCCTCAGGCACAAGGCACTGGCTTGGCGGCATGTCGTTCCCAGAAGTTTTTGGGGCTTGTTTGTCCTCAATGGACTGATCCATGGATCCATCGAATCGAACTGCAGTGGACTGCGACTCTTGATTCTGGCCAGCAGTTATCTCACCTCCAGCAGTATTGCCACTGGTCTGAAAGTAGAGTGACGACATCTTCATTTTTGAACTGTTAACTTTCTCTATCAGACAGCATATTTATTGTTACTGATTTCCTGAGGCATCACAGACAGACATCTGAAAATATATTATATTATTATTTCATAACATCCTGGGCATCTATTTAAGTTATCCTAAGCCTTACTCCCCCAAAATCATAAGAAAAACGTGAGTAGTCCCTCTTATCCACAACACTAATATCTACATTGTTTGGTGGACATGGTTTTAGCTCAGCTTTATTATATATTATTATATTAAATATGGATTAAACTATACTGATTCTAATGTCAGTAAGGAGTAATATCCGGCAACTGCTAGTAGAATTAATACACCATCAGTATTGTTGTGAAACAAGCTGTATTTGCCATGAAACTTAGTTTCAGTAATCAGAAACTTCAGAAAATAATCTAGGTCTGCCTAATTTCAATTAATAATTTACACAGTAAAGGTAACCAAGTTGACTCGGCATGAGAACACTATAGACTATTTCTTAAAGGATGAAACACGAGAATCCACTGATTCGTGCATGTTCGTTTAACAGACTGTAGGGCTGACCTTCTTGCCAACATCCTCATCTGTGTTTTTGCTGCCTCTTTGTGGTGGAGACTTGCCAGTGTGCTGTCGGTCAAGTCCCCAGGACTTCAGCCTGCTCAGACCGTCGGCAGAGCGGGCTGTAGGGTTGATGTGGCGGGCTGGGATACGAGCAGGAAGGTCCCAAGTGCCCTTATAGTCCGGCCACGCATTGCCCCTCTGCGGAGAGACGGACCGACAGTGACAGAAAGCTCAATTTAATGAGGAGAAGGAGGAGAAATTCTCACCTTGGCTACACCAGGGAGTAGGTGTCCTCTGTCGTTGGCAATGAAGGTGGTGTGGCCCTCGTGTGCAGCGGGTCTCTGCACAGACACAGATGAGCTTAACCAGGGTCACTAATGCAACATGACAGCAGTGCTCATAAGCAGGTTACCTCCTTGAAATGCTTTGCGCTGGTATCGCACCAGTTCTGCAGCCTGTGCGACTTGAAGGCGCTGTCATACTGAAGATGAAAGTACAAACCGGGTTATGTCTGAGTAACGAGCACACAGGACATGGTTGGTATCGATTTGGAGATATCGTTACGCTACGTACCTGATTTGCTGAGAAACTGGACGACATGTCTCTATCTGCTCGCAGCCTCCGCGTCCGTTTGAGTGGTGCGTTGCCTAGCAACATAATGGCGCAACCAGTCAGTTACCTCTAATACAGCAATATTATGAGGTGAAGCTATGTGTGTCTTGTGTGTGTGTTAATGAATATTTTTAACGACCGACTGTTTTGTTCCGTTGTGCTAAATAACTTTATTTTTTAGTATCAACAAAACAGACATTTATTTTGAAAAAAGTTTACCGGAACACCCTTTGTTTTGTTTCCGGTAACTGTCCATGGCATGCAATGCAAGCAGAGAATTAGCTGAAGCTTGTTAAGACGTCCTGCTAACTTAAATGTTCGCTACATTATATTATATTATATGCTAGGAATGCCGTAGATGCATGTTACAGTCAGGCATTCAGTTCCAGTTAAACTATTGTGCAGGAAGCTGCTTCTGTGCTAACAGCCTAGCTAAGCTAGCTAGCTACTTGGGTTGCTAGTGGTTTGCTTGTCGGCTCTTTCTGTGTAGTTAATAAAATAGACGTTTGGTTCGCGTTTTCGGCGGCCCAGTCGTTATGGAGGGCCCGTCCTCTCTTTTGTCTGCCACCCGAACTGGAGTGCTGAAGCTGGCGGAAAGAAGCGATCATAGCGGGGATGCAGAGGCAGATCCAGCCCGCGACACGAAAACACACTTTCGCGTCGGTCGCTTCATCATGGAGACAGGTAACAAGATTGCCAAGATTCGTCTAGATATTTACTTTTACTTAGATTAGTACAGGAATTGAACGTTTTAATCTAAGATTAAACAGAATTTGGACTAAATCTCCATCTCAAATTTGTTTTATTTAGACGTGGATGTTAATTATTTTATGTCTCGTTCTTTAAAGGTCAAATATACAGATTACCCTCAAATGTTCCTCTTTGTGTTGTATAGAGATCAACCTGATACTTTGCGGTGTAATCATATTACATTCTGTAATGGAGTTCTTTGTAGAAATTACCATAGTTTCTCTTATATCACGTTTATAGTGTACCCTTTATTGTATGTCACTACTGCTTCCTTCTTCTATGATCAGGAGTGAAGTTGGGCATGCGCTCTGTGCCCGTGGCCACAGCATGTGCATTGTATCATCGTTTCTTTGAACATGTCAGCATACATTCATACGAACCCTACCTGGTGGCCATGAGTTGTGTGTATCTGGCTGGCAAAGTAGAGGAGCAGCACATCCGGACCCGGGACATCATCAACGTAAGCCACAGGTCCGTACCACCTGCAGCATACACTGCTCTATGGCCACACTGAAGTTAAGTTAAGTTAAGTTAAGTTAAGTTAAGTTAAGTTAAGTTAAGTTAAGTTAAGTTCAGTTCAGTTCAGTTCAGTTCAGTTCAGTTCAGTTCAGTTCAGTTCAGTTCAGTTCAGTTCAGTTCAACTTTATTTATATAGCGCCAATTCACAACATCAGTTATCTCAAGGCACTTTACAAGTAAATCCAACAATTCCCACATAGAGCAAGCTTTTAATTGTAGCCAATCGATAAATTGCACATTTTAATAGCAACAGTGGAGGAAAAACTCCCTCTATAGAGAGGAAGAAACCTCCAGCAGACCCAGGCTCAGTGTGGGCGGCCATCTGCCTTGACCGGTTGGGGTGAGGGGATAAAGTTGTGCTGTTGAGATTTTTAAAATCACTTCCGAGTTAAATTTTGATTTTATGAACCAGCGACAGCATTTCTGGACACAAAATGCTACAGCCAGATCCAGTCATTAAGTTGCACTTTAATACTTCACAGCTGTATTGCAGTTCTCATGGAAAACAACACTCTATTACTACACAATTAGGTTGCTACTTTTATGCCATTAAAATACCCTCTCATATATATATATATATATATATATATATATATATATATATATATATATATATATATAGTTCCAACACAGAATGGCACTTGAAAAACATGAGGCAACGATCTCTGCTCTAGTTTCATTAACTTAGCTGTGAAGCCTTCGATCACTTTCATCAGCAGATAAAGTTTGAGCAGTTATCGTAAACAATGTGCGTTCACACTGTTCTGTGTTTTAGTTGTTGCCTTAGAACTTGTGTTTTTAAGAACTTGGAGAGCAGATTTGACCAAAAAAAAACTTGCTTTGGAACTTTTGGTTTACATCACACAGTCATAAATAGCAGGCACAGTTTGAATGCTGCCAGGAACATGATCTTGTTTTACACTATTGCTGAAAGAATTAGTCAGTTATCTAATTGGCAGTCCTAAAATCTGAATCATTTTAATTATTTCTCAAGATGAGAAGCATGAGATATTTTCTGGTTTCATCTTTATCCAAAATTCTGGCTTGTTTCTGAAACAATGGAACGCGGAACATTCTGTCATTTGGGATAGACCACCATTGAAGCTTGCAGGAATGCTTTTTTTTATCATTTAATAATTAATTAATAAATAGATAAACCACTTTAATATGAGTTTTGCCCTACATTTAACTGTCATCCAAGCTGAAAAAACAGTTAACTCAAGGTCGGCTGAAGGAGAATTATCACCTTGAGTTCTGTCTTTCTGCACCTGCCTCCCTCCTTCCCCCTCTCCCTCTATTCCTCCCTTGCAGGTATTTCAACAGTGGCAGTGCTCCTCTTGAATGTGACAAGGAGTTCTGGGACCTGAGGGACAGTGTGGTGCAGTGTGAGCTCCTCATCCTCCGACAGCTCAACTTCCAGGTCTCTTTTGAACACCCTCACAAGGTAGGGTTAGTGTGTTGTGGGTGGAAATGTGAGTACTCCTGTCCTATCTATTTAGCGTTGAGCCTCCTCGTCTGACTTTTACTGTCTGATGTTGTCATTGTTGTTCCAGTGTGTTTGTGTGTTGAGTTCCCCCAAGAGGTGTTTTAAATAGGTAAAATCACCATAATCTGACCTCAGTTACCATGTCTTTCTTTATTTTATTTGTTGTTTCACATTCAGAAATGGAGGGGTCAAGTGTCTACTGCAATTTATAGAAACGTTTGAAAATTGGTATTTATCTGTGATTCATTGGTCCACCATATTTTAAAAATAAAATTTAAATTAAACAAATTCAACTGTTTGGTTCACATAGTTATAGAATGCATGATGTATGTTTTGCTTATTTATTTTCTCTGTCCTTAGTATTTACTCCACTACCTCTTGTCTGTGAAGTCGCTGGTGAACCGCCATGCTTGGTCTCGAACCCCCATTGCTGAGACTTCCTGGGCGTTGCTTAGAGACTGTTACCATGGAGCCATGTGCATCCGTCACAAACCGCAACACATTGCAATAGCAACACTGTATCTGGCACTGAACAGCTATGGAGTGGAGCTGCCTCTTGGGGAGAAAGAGTGGTGGCAGGTGTGTGTTTGCTGCAAAGTGTTCACAATTACAGAGTGAAGAGGGAGCACTGATTGAAAGTGTGTGTGTGTGTGTGTGTGTGTGTGGGCGAGCGGGGGGTGATAGCAAGTGAGTGAGAAAGAAGCAACTTACTATGAGCTAAAGGTTATTGATATCCACCTGATCTAATCTCTGATTGTCCACCTGGTCAATTTCATCACAGCAATACTACTGCAACTCGTTGCTACAAATGGAAGAAATTATTGGAAATTTCATCAGTTTCCGTTTGTTGGTTTTTATAATTAACAGGACTTGTTGTTCTTATTCTGAGATCCTGCAGGTACTACTGTGGAATGCCTGGATCACTTTCAGAATTTAAGGCATTTCAGAACTCCATAAAGCCCATGCATATGTTGCGCTGTGATGGGCACAATCCGTACCCTTGCACTGATCCGACAGGAACCACATAGCTCTTTCCCATTGTACAAATACCCAAATGCAAATGTAAAAAACCTCAGGATTTGTTATGGTTTTGTGCATCAGTCCTCAAGGCAATAAAATCCAGGTCATTTGTAATGAATGTGTGGACCTTTGATGTCCACTGTTTATTGAGGCCAGGTGTGTGACTGAAGTCTTTTGTGTGTGTGTGTTTTTGTAGGTGCTGTGTGAGTATGTTTCCAAGGCGGACATTGACGCTGTGATCTCGGACCTTCTTCAGCTCTACGACATGGAGGCAAAGTGCATATAAAAGACTCACTTACAAGATTTACATATGGGACCTATGAGAGTTATTTTGTGTTAGTGTATTTGTATTTGCGTTTGTATTTTTTTTTTTTTCGTGGTGCATGAATGTTTGTGTGTTGTTCTGTGCAAGTGTTGGGGTTCAGGTGCATTTGTGTCCCCGTGTGTTTGGACTCCTGCACAAGAAGAACACTTTGTATCGCCCCAGATAATCTGTGAGCTGTGACAAAAACACACCTGCACTACTATTTCCGGCCATCTTGGGGAGACATTTCTTGCTTTGTTGTCTCCTGTATTTCATCTTCGCAGAATACTGATGTGCTTTGGAGTCTGTCACAGGTTTCTTAGAACCATCTCAACTTTCAGCGCCAGTAGTCTCATCACTCTACACAGGACGTGCTTTAAGTACAAACACCATGGCTTTAATAGGAAAATCTAAAGTTCACTGCCCAGTTATAAATAATTGAGTCAGTAAAGCAGTAACAAAATCAATGTGAATACACAGCAATGGTAACATCATGGTTTTATCCTAGCAGATGTCTGTAGTACAATAAGCCAATTTTAAATATGTAGTTAAGGTTAAGTTAAGTGTCTGATTAGAGAACACATATCAAGAAACAAAATTGAATTCTCTGCACATGATGACAGTTTATGTTTATTAAGATGCAGACTTTTTTTTTATTTCAACATTGCATATAAATACATAAAACCTAATCAGATGTCACCACATTAATTGGATTGATGACCTCTTCATGTTGACTACAGTGACTCCACTGTGACTCATTTGGCAGATCAAGGGCTTTTTGGCAAAATTATAAATTATTTTTGTTTTTTCACTGCTGCTATTTCTAGAGATCTGTGCATGAATTTATTAAAATATATTTTGTAATTTTTTAAGAACCAAGCTGATAAAACATTTGTGATCACATAATTTGGTGTCTGTTTTAGACAAACGTTTCTGGTGATCAGGTTATGTAGTCTAGTTATGTTGTGTTATGCTTACTTCACTGATGCTGAAGCATGCTGTCACATGAGATAACGTTTAAATATACTTTGTTCTTTTGTGCCAAAGTCATTTTATAATCATCTCTGCATATTTCTAAACTCACAGAATTTCTACCAAAGCAAAGTGTTAAACACGCTTAAAATAATGTCGTTAGAGAAGAAGTAATAAAGCTGTTAATGAATATGACATTAATTGAAAATTAAGTTTACTGTGTCTACTCTGGTTCTGACGTCGGCTCCTCTGTTGGTGGATGGTTGTGAGTTAGGAAAAATTCATCCTGATGTATTTCCAGCATGTTACGTATACCATGTCCCTGGACAATGCTGATTCTTCTTGCCTTAGGGTGCAGAGAAGAGTTTGTTTTTCCTTTGTCAGAATCTCCTTTTCCTGTGAGTCTTAGCGACCTTGGGAAGGAACAGAATGTTGACCTCACACTTGAAGACATTTTCAGACAGGTTTTGTCAAATTTCAATTCAGTTCAGTTCAACTTTGTTTATATAGTGCCAATTCACAACATCAGTTATCTCAAGACACCTTACAAGTAAGGTTTAAGACCTTACTCAACTACACCCAACAAATCTCACATAGAGCTTTTAATTAGAGCCAATCAATAGATTGTACATTTTAATAGCAACAGTGGAGACAGTGGAGTGGAAACTCCCTCTCTATAGAGAAAGAAACCTCCAGCAAGGAATAGAGAAAAGAAAAGAACACAACAACAACAAAACAAGCAGCAACAGAACACAGGCAGGATGGTTGGAGACACATGGCACTGAGTCTGACAATACCTGTAGATGAGAATAGATAGAGACAGCGAGGGAGAGGCACAACTACAAGAGAAAAACAGACAATGTCAGTCACGTGTGGACATGGAGGCATGTTAATGGATAGAAGAAACCGAAAGGCAGAGGAGCTCAGTGAATGAAGGACATCCCCCAGCATCTAAGTCTACAGCAGCTTAACTAAGAGATGGTTCAGAGTGACCAGAACCATTTCTAACTATAGGCTTTGTCAAAAAGAAAGGTTTTAAGCCTTGTTTTAAAACTAGAGAGGGTGTCAAAAATGCATGGATTAATTTTGCAGTGAGTGGATGCTCCTAATTTTATTTCCTAATTTTAGCAGTGTTCCTAAGGTGCAAGTAGACGTTTCTAGAGATTTCTTTAATGTATGATGTAAAGTGAATCCTGAACCATTTTGTTTCTAGTTCTAAGACAGCTGAATATTAAACATTTACAGTCCCAATGCACACCATGCTCAGAGTCAAGGTGTACTTGGAAGGTTTCCTCAGACCGTGAAGTCTCTTTTGCGTGCGTATGGCACCGAGCTAGATCCTGAATGGGAAATTTGTCTCCCCTGGTTAATGTTAGCTGCCAGAGAAGTGGCTCCGTGAAAATTCAAGTTTTGACGATCTTCAAACAATCTTGTTTTTGGTCCCTACTTGGTGACTGGCATGCAGATAAACCGCCAATAAACCTTATAGAGTATGTGGATGGCTTCACACATGATCTGCATTATGTAAACAAATTGGCAAAAGCAAATCGGGAAACTGCCCAAAATGAGATCAAATGTCTGTACGATCTATGAAAAGACGTGAATTTTCCCTAGGGGACCAGGGAGATTGAAAAGTATCTGATTTGAATTATGTACTTGAAACTCCTGACAGGAGAAAACCATTGGAGTTATGTCATACTAATTTATTAAAACCTTATTTCTCTCATGTTTCTTCAACCATTTCATTTGAATAGAAGGCATGTAAAAGGAGCATCAAATATCATGGCTGATGCCCTGTCATGTACCGGTCCAAAAGCATAACTCATGAGTATGCTGCAACAGGTCTGGTGTCCTTGGTTGGTCCATATTCGGTTTCTCCACTTAAATGTTGCTGAGGAAAAAAATTCTTTGGACTGGAGCCTGTTTGCCAGTTGTACCAAGCATCACGTAGGATATGTTTAATGAGACAAAATTAATGATGCACTTGTATTAGCGATTAATATGTTAGATATGAAGTAATGGAGTTCCAACAATGAACCCCATCTGAAGGAGGGAGGTGTGACAGACAGTGGGCCTTGTTATTCTGCTTTGCATTTTCTTCCATTTTGCGGATAGATTAGTTTTTGGAGACTGGTTTGATTATGAGGCTGCTGGGCAAAGCCTGGAAAAGTCATAAAAGACTGCCAGGGCTAAAAGCTCTGATCGCCAGGAGGTAGCCAGGCTCTGGAATGAAGCTACTCTAAGTGGAGTGTAAAGTCATAGTTGATGGTAAGGGGGCTTGAGGAGACATTGTTCTGGTATTTCACAGTGAGAATGTAAAGAAACTGAAATGCAGCACTGGCAGCTGCATCCGCTATTGCCGTTGTTTATCATCAAAAACATGACTTTGTGTTGCTTGTCTGCCGAGATACACTGAATATGGTTAAACGCTGCTGCTCACTGTACAAAGCTCTCAGACGAGATATTTTTAGAAGCTTTGCCTCACTTAACTTTTTACCTTCATCTCGTAAAATCAGGTCTGCCTACGTTGTGTGTGGATATGTGTCCAGGACAAAGTCTCATGTGATGAGCGCTGACACATCTGAGCCTTGCTTTCTCTCCCCCACCCCTCTCCCTTCTTGCTCTCCTCGTGCATTCTGCTTCTCTTCACAGGACAAGAGACTTTGCGTGCATCCCAGTAACGTCACGTGTCATACAATATTCCTCCTCCTGACACATTCTCTCCCTTCTCATCTGTCACTCTCCTCCAGCTACACTGTTTATCCTCCCTCGTGTGCTGGAGCTGCTAGGGGAAAATCTGTCCATCTTCCTTGCCACCTTTTTTTCTTTCTCTAGTTGCCCTTAACCTACCTTTCCTATCCTCGGTCTAATTCCTTGTCCTCCTTCCTGCTCCTTTTCTCTTCTATGTTTTTCCCGCTCTTCTCTCCATCGCCTCCCCTTCTGATTCTGCTACTCCTTTTCTTCTCCTCCCTCTGTCTCCCTAATGTTATATTAATAATGGAGAAGATGCGTGTTCAGCCAGACTCCATGAATTAACCATCAGATGGGAAGCGGTACTGAGGGAAGCGGTAGGGAAAAAGAGAGTGACATGGATAGATGAGAGGCGAAGAGGTGAATCTGGAGGAAAGGGAGGTGAAGAGGGAGTATGGGGAGCTCATCTATGTATCAACACTCTCCAGCTGATGCACGTTTCTGATCTGCTTACACATCACTTCAGTCTTTACTGTGGGCTGGAGGGGAAGTCAAAAGGTCACACACACGACCAGCTGTGTGTGTATGTCTCAGTGTCCATGTGTGTTTATACCGAAATGTCAGTTTAGAATGGTAATGTTATATCAGCCCTATCCAGGAGCTGAGTGCCCTTGAACTGATAAAAGCTCTGCAGCCTTCAGCCTCGAACCTATTAGACATGCAAGCGCTCCTAAACACTGTAAATGCCTAATGCATAGACAATAGATTTAATAGAGCAAGTTTGAGTGTGTGTGTGTGTGTGTGTGTGGTGAAGGGTGCAGCCAAAAGAGCAGCGTGCATGATTCATCCTCCATGTAAACAGTGAGATGAAAAGACGGATGGGTCAGCAGACAGACAACACTGTCAGACCAGCAGTCAGGAGTGTATCAAAACTATTGGAGGCGCAGAAACATGTAAATGAACAGTGGTTGACGTCAGAAGCGAAACACTCCGCACCAGACGCTGTATGCTTGTTAAATGCTAACGTCCGTGTCCTAAAATACAGACTTTAAATAAGTATAACATGCTGCATGCCGATGGGAAACTCATCAGTCGCTTATTTGCATTCTAGGATTTTGATCCGCAATGGTGATGGATTAAAATAAGGGGTTGTCATAGTGATCTGGCTTCATCCTGTACGGTCCGTGTTTAGATCTAATTAAATGACCAAACCACACATGTCAGCATGACATTGGCTCAAGAGGAAATATGGGGAACTGCAAAGTCACTAGAAGTGTCTTTCTGGAGATCACCAGGAGACCTGGAGATCAGTGACAGATCTTCACAACGATGCATCCTCTAGTTTTTCGAACACAGTAGTCAGGTCAGACTGGCGTGACGGTGTTTAGAACAATGATGGTAGCATGTTTAAAACCTCAGTGCTGACTAATCTGCTTCTTTAAAACAGCCTGAACATGCAGACTGTTAATTAAACTAGTGACATTTAAAGACAATAAAAGAAAAGCATTTTGCAAGCTGGGCATGCTAATTATAAATTCAAAAAAACTTGGTTTCTGTAAACAAATGCTCTGGCTAATAAAGGCCAATTGGAAGAGTACATATTTTGAGACGTATTATTCCATTTGCATGTAATCATACCCAGAACTGATGTTACACTAGACAAAAAGACACAGAGTTCTTCCATTATGGTCAGATGCATTCTGTTTACTTACTGTATATTTCAGTTTCCAGAACTTCTAGCTTGTAACTTTCGGGCAAATCTAATTCATTAAACATAACATAAAACAAAAATAAATTCCCATAAAAATAAAACAGGATGAAAACCTGATCCTGATCCAAGAAACTCTCTGCAAACCTCTGATAAACATGTTTTGAGCTGTTCGTCAAGCTGAGGTAAAACTTCTATAATTTTTTTTGCTGATTAGGAAAAAAAACTATACGTACTTGTACGTATTTGTGAAAAAAGAAAACCCATTAGTGCATATCTACAAAGAAAGTCTGCTCGAGTCTTGTGTTTGGCTCTGGGAGCAGTCGAAGGGGTAAAGATAAGCAGAGGTAAATGTAAAATCAGCAGCAAACCAACAAAGTGTGTGTGCGTGTGGATGGACAAGTCTGTGGTCCGTCTCCCAGCAGTGTGGAGGATATCTATTAATAAGTTCATTCATCTATAAATACATTTCTCCTCACTCCGCTTGCTGCACAATGAGCTCTGGCTGTAGCCAGTTAGATGTTGTGTGCGTGGAAATGTGTGCAGGGGTTTTGGGTTCTTTGATCTTCACGACTGGGGCGTGTTTGGTTTGGTGGCACACGCATTGGTCCACACTGGGTTAATTCCCACAGTCCCATGAGCTGCGAACGTGCCGTGTGCTTCCCAAAGTGGCCCAGTGACCCAGTCCTGCGGTGCTCTTATACGCGACTCCACTGCGCCTCTAAGTATAGACGAGTAAATGTAGTGTTTTTGCACTTCATGGCACAGAGTTCACTTGTCAACCAAATTCAAGCACAGAAGGTCTGACATTTAGTCTGTGGTACACCTTATTTCCTCAGTGGCCTTATGAATAAGCCCTCCTGAGCCCCAGAGGATGTTTCCCAGAAACAGACACTGAGTGTTCAGATCAGCAAAAGGAAGTGATTTCATTGAATTTGACTCATCCATATACACTAGTCTTCATTTAAGAATATCAAAACAACGTTTATATAAAGTAAATGCTGCAGGTTTGGTCATACATGACCCATTGAAATTAACCTGAAGGCACAAAGAGATGTAGAACAATCCATCACATCACATTTTCTCAGAGTAGTTGAGTATTAATCAGGAACACATTACTAAAATTCTTAACTTACTTAAACGTGTAAAATAAAAACTTGATGTGGCCGTTATATAGAGAGAACTGTGCGTTTATTTATTAATTTACTTATTTTTATTTTATGTGAAACGCTCAGATTATGTCAACTTAACCAGCTGTGTGAAAAACAATTGTTTTAAGAGAAAAACGGCAGAGATGTGAATTGCAAGGAAGACATATGAATGAATTTCATGTTAATCCACTGTACAAAAAGTGTCTCATGACCTTACGTCACTAAACTTGCCGCATTTAACCACTGTGCGCGTGTTACGGATCTGTGCAAAATGGTGATCTGCAGATTACTTTCACAATCGAGTCGCTTTTTTGGAAATTTATATATCCTAACACCGTGTGATCACAGCAGGCCCCGCGCAACGTACGCTTCGGTGTGTGTGTGTTGTCGTCATCACGCAGCCGAGTAGGTGGTGGGTGACGTCTGGAGCACCCCCCCCCTCTCCACACACACACAAACACACACACATACACACACACCCCTCCCGCTCTATTTTACTCTCTCGGATGCTGCGACCGAGCTCCTGTGCGCGCGGGCTCTCCAGCGCCTCAGCTCCTCCTCCTCCTCTTCCTCTTCCTCCTCCAAAGATGTCGCATGAGCGTCTCCTGTCACCGCGGCGGCTCTTTTCTTTTCTGTTTTCTTTTTCTCCCAGAGCCCTTTAACAGTTAACTGAGACCGGCCAAATTAGCAGCGCACATACTGCACTCCACCCTCTCCTCGCCCTCCCCGCGACGGAGGTGTTTAAACCCCTCAGCCCGGCGCATCCTCTCTCTCTCTCTCTCTCTCTCTCTCTCTCTCTCTGCCTCTCTCTCCCTCTCTCTCTGACTCTCTCTCTCTTCCACCGCCGCAGAACTCCGCCGACCAACCGTCAGGTGACCGCGCGGAGCGGAATATTCATCAGCACAGTCGTCGTCTTTCATCCCTCCACTCCTTCGGACTCCAGGCAACCGGAGCTGCCGCAGCCCCGGCCCCCGCTGTATCCTCTCATCCGGTCTGGGACATTCTCCGCTTCACGCTCACGCAGATTAACGGGGATTCTGCCTCCCCGCCCGCGCGCTGATGCTGATGTCCTTGAGCTTGGCCTGCACGGTGAGTCGGTGAGTCCGTGCGTGCTCGCGTGCGTGACTGTTATTTACCCCGGGCGCTCGAGCGCCGTTTTTTTTATTAGGGTAAATGTGTCCCTCGCGCTGTGATGCGTTAGCGGCACACAGGGAGGTTTTTAGAGGACTTGCAGACCGTAGAACGCGGCCTGATGTGGCATTTATCATCACAGGCCTTACACAGCTGTAATAACAGCTCATACAGTAGGGCATTCCATAATACTGGCAAACAGCCTTATGACATTATGAGGGAGTATGTGAGTGCGCGCGTGCGCCATTGAATGTGCTCGTGCGCGTAGAGCTAATGATACACGTCCATCCTTCCATCCAGCCCTCCATCTATCCATCCATCCATCCATCCGGGCGTCCATCCCTCCGCGTCCCGTGTCAGTTCACCACGGGCTCCAATCTCGCATTTTCACCGAGCCGCACGCGCTTTTCTCCCGGTTCTCCCCGGCTCTACGTAGCAGACTGTGGGCTATTAGATATCAGCTGCGTTGTTTGGCGCACCTGCGGCGCCGATCTGCGGGGGTGTCGCTCTGATCTGGTGCTGATCTCTGGCCGGAGGGAGCTTTACGAGTCACACGGCGCAGGGTAGCTGCAAGATGGGCAGAGTGGACCGGAGGTGGCCGGGCCGGTAACCTTGCAGAGGGACATAGGGTGAACAAGTGGCGCATAGCAGGCTACTCTGCTTCCCTTTGGCGTGTTCCGTAGGCCTACAGTGTCCTCTAGCTCTAATCAAGACCTCTCATGTGCTGGGGATGAAGACCAGCAGAGGAATGAAGCCCAGGCACGTTTGAAGGTGACCAGGAAAGGTCGTTTAGTGTGAGAAACACTGTTGCATGGGTCCATTCCTACACGGAGGAGCAGTGTTAGTATGGATGAAGGTAGATGATTGCTCATCCGAGATGGACAGGGTCACTGTGAGTATGGGCATGAGTGAAACGCGAGAGAGACATTTTGAGGCTGAACTCCTTGCTGTTCTTCCTTTACCAACACCTAACCCCCCCCCCCCCCCCCCCCCCCATCAAACCACACAGGGCCGCCAGAGGTGACCCTGTCAGAAAGTGGGACTGCAGCTGCACAGGTGGACCGCAGGATTGTCATTGTAGGCGGAGAGACGAAATACTGACAAGTGCACGCCAGGCAGCGAAAGGCAATGTGAGCGTACTCACCTAGCATGGCAATTATGCACACAAGAGGGTACAGACAGGAACACATGAATGCACACATAGTTGTTTAGTCAGATGTGCTCAGGTTTGTGTGTCAGCCCATGCATCACAGGCGTGCGCACACAGACGAACGAAGCACATGCAACTCTGCTGGCCCAGAATTAAACCCCATGAGGACCTTCTCTCTTGTGTCTGTACCCTTCTCAACTTTCTTCCTTCCGTGATGAGGAAAAAACACCCGAAGGAAAAGAGTGACTACTTAAGAAAAAAAAAAAAAACGTACCATCAAATCGCTCCGACCCTCTGAGGGATGCGGCGCAGAGAAGCAGCTTGTACTCAGAACAAACGAGCAGGCTGCTGAACATTGTAGTGACCTTTTGTCTGACTCTTTTCATGTTCAAACACATTTTGAGCCAGGACAGCCCCCCTCTCCAGCACCGCTCTCTCTTATTCCCTCTCATTTTGAAAGTGCATGGTGTGTCATGACAGAGATCATGTAAGTGATGTCTCTGGGCGTGAGTGTTAGTGTCCTTGTGTGCTTTACTGTACATCGTTTGGCTGAAGGGGACTGTGTTCGTATTTGTGTATGGAAGCATTAGGAATGCGTAGCAAATGCTAACTTTTTTTTTTCTCTTCAGTTTATGTAATGCAGGTTTCCATGTGTGCAAATGCAGAGTGCACTATAACGCGTCACAGCTCAGAAATGAACAGAAAGAGGCGGTCAGAGTTAGTCGCAGTAGAAGATCTGTTTCTTGCGTGAGCATTATAAAATCACACAGAATAAGTGAGTAAGAGGCCAGGGTGGGAAGAAGATGAGCAACTGGCTGAGTAAATAAATGATTGCAGTAGCAGGAAGCAGATCATCAAGGAGAGCCACTAAATAAGGGAGCCAGGAGAAAAGGAATAAGAGGAAGGTAACATAATAACAAGCAATAAGACACCAGAAGACAAGGCGTCCAAGAAACGCAGAGATAGACGGAAGAAATAGATGGAAGAGAAGGCAAATAAGAAAAGATGGGTAGCGAGAGGGAGCCTCAAAGGTAGAACAGGGTGACTCAGTCATAAACTAACACTCTCAGTCAGGATAGAGGTGAAGCAAGGCAGTGAGGGAAACATGAAGGAGAGGAATTAGGAGACAAGGAATAAAAGATGAGCTCCACTTTGTGTTTTTTAACATCCTCAACTCTGGCCAATGAGAATATATTTGTGTCATGTGTGATGCTGAGGATGTTTAGTCATGGTCCGCGCTAAGTGCTCGTGTGGGACGAGGCTTCGTCTCATTCAATGTGGATGGTTGAAGGCAAGTCAGCTTCCCACTAGCTTCTCATAAGCCCCGAACAAACAATACACAAATACATGACGCAACACAAAAAGCAGAGGTGTCCTGGATGGACTGCCTGTACCTGGCTTGGAGTAAGCTGACTTCGATGTGTGCATATCTGCGTGTATGTCGTTCCTCTTTGCCACAGAGCTCCAGCCAGACTAATAAAGAACATTAAAGAACACGTCTGTGAGAACGAGCACAAGCAGTACAGGTTATTCTGACTCACACATGCATTTTGACTTACACAGCACTCACTACAGAAGCATGTTTGTAACAGTCCCCCACAGAGGCCGAGTTAAAATGACTGGGACTTTTATCAAAATTAAACCATAACTGATGGACTGAGACAAGTGTTTTAGGGATGTGTCACATCATTGCTGTTCCTTTTTTACGAGGAACAATACAGATTCACAAAGGACAGCTAGTATAATTCAACATCAGAAAAAAAAAACTACTTTCTGTTTTTCTCCTGAACATCCTCATCCACATGTTTAATTCATAGTGGATAAAAGCAAACGCAACAGTCAGCTCATTCAAACAGATTTGGTGAGATGTATCAATGCAGCTGGAGACTTTGTTTAGTTTATCTCTAGTTTTTCAAGAATGTTTAAAGCTGTTATAATCACTATTTTAACACTAACACATGGGGACACATGCAAGGTGTGAGTATGAATAATAGAAAACATGGTTGTGGTAATGAACCCACAGGAAATGGTCACCACCTCTGCCTCTTTTGAACGTTTTAGCGTCTTTTACCTCATTGTGTTGGTCTCATGGCTTGGTTTTGTTTCCGTGCTTGTATCTGTTTTTTACTATAAGGCTTAAAAAAACAAATAAGAAGCAGGGAAGGTCAAAAGTTATTTAGTATAGTAAAATATTTGTCCACTAAACTAAAGGTTGTGATGGATATATTGCCAGATGCATCACTGCAGATTTGTACCAGTGCACCAAGCGTACAAGTTTCACAACTGAGTCCAGTCTGGAACACCCTGTCTCTGCCTCTGAGATGATTTGATGTAATGACAGCGAGCCAGATCAATAGAACAGAGTGGTAACGTTGTATCTCTTCCTTGCACTCTCTTTAGGTCCTGGTGGTGCTGCAGTAGCTACCTCTGAACTGGATCCACTTCCTGTCTCTGATTTATCAGCTGCCTTTGCCTCGCTCACCCCTCTCTCCATCCGTCCATCATCCCTCCATCACTGTCTGTAAGTCTGTCAGCCCGTCCGTCCGTCCGTCCATGGACTGGCCGTGACCCTGGAGGGAGGGGGACAGAAAAGAGGAAAGCGTGGAGTCGCAGAGGAGACGAAGGAAAAGAAAGCTGGATTCATTCAGACGTCACGCTTCTGAAGTGCCCCTGCTCGCTGTCCTTCATCCCCCTCACCCTCCTCCTCCTGCTATGGAGAATTAAAGGAGCAGTAGGAGGCTAGGCCAAGATAGCGAGGAGAAAAACGCCCCTTCATTGCCCTTAAATAAAATTAAAAACAGGGTTAGGTGAATCATCGCAGTTATAAATTTTTAAGTAGGATATTAAGACAGAAACTAGGCTGTGACTGTTGAGCACATGAACACCCTTCCGCCAGCCAAACGAAAGGGGAACTGAGTTGAGGACAGACTACAGAGAGAGAGAGGAGGGCCAAAACACAAAAGGACCCTCACTGACATGTCAACAACTGCCACGATGGGTGAAATGGCAAACAGTACAGTGGAGTTTTATCCCAAAGGGACACGAAGCGGGAGCAGAGGAGGAGGAAGGGCAGATGGCAGCCATGCAGGGGGAGACTTTGGGGTCACGGTGAAGGAGCTCAGGGAACTGATGGAGCTCAGAGGGGCGGATGCCCTGCAGAAGATCCAGGACAGCTACGGAGACACAGACGGGCTCTGCCAGAGACTACAGTCCAACACCACTGATGGTGAGCAGACGCACAAACGGTTGAGTGAGTTAAGAAATAGCTGGGGGGATGGATGCATGGATAGATGAATGATGCTGGGGTGGATGGCTGGATGGATGAATGGAGGGGAAAACGTATAAACAGCCTGGTGGATGGATGAATGAGATGGTTGGCCTGTGGGGAGCATGGATGGATTTGTGTAGTGGGTGAGTGGGAATGGGTTAGCAGGGAGATGAATGGCTACAGTGAGATTGGCGGAAAGGGGTGTAAGGATTGATGGCACTGTCGTCTTGGCTGGAGATGGACGTAAACACGATCGCTGTGGCTACAGTTTCTATGAGATCAGCATTTGGCTCTAACAGACGACAGCGATTACATGTGTTCATGAGTCTGTATCTGCAGCAGAAACACTTTCACTTCCAGCACACGATGTTTCGATCGCTGCAACTGACCAAGACAAATAATTTCATTTTATGAATGAATTATTAAGTGTAGACGGACTCCACTGCGGTGCAACATGTACACTTAGCTCCAACAGTAAAAACCCACTTTCCTCATAGCTTGTAATCCTGGCTGCAGATTGCAGTTCTGGAGAACATGGGTGGATGAATTGATAAGATGAGAGAAGAAGATGAAGAAAGGGAGACAAAGACTTGTATGCATGATTGCAGAAATGATTAATATTACTCATGCTTTTTAAGTCAACAGATTTTGCTTCTCAGGTCTTTCACTGTAAACTGGACACAACAAGTATTCTTGTAGATTATTCTTTATCTTTTTTCTGACTAATAGTAAAATGATTATTAGATTGCTTTATATTGATTATTTATAGCATTTTACAAGTATTAAATGCTGTTACTTTGTTTGACAAAATCTCATACACATACACACATCGGACTACAACTGATGATGACTTTAACTAAACTGTCAGCTGGTTCATTCACAGTGATATTGTAAAGAAGCATTCAAGAGTTGATTCAGTTCAGACAAGCTACATCTGCAACAAAAAGGCAAAAAGATCTACAATGTACTAATGTACTAATACTTACTTTAAATAAAAGTAATTAGCACAAACAAACATCTGATCAGACCTTTATACATTAAAGCTGCAATAAGTGATGTTGTAAACATTTTCTGAGAAATTAAACGAAAATTGGATATTGTGTTGTGTCTCTGCGGTTACGCTGGCGTGATTGGGCCCAATCTCTAAAAGAATAGACCCACATGTCAGACGTCATGGGAAACTGCACCTGTAAGACCGACGAGAGAGCTAACAACTATTATCAGCTTTGCTCAGGAGACACAGAGGCATGTGTAGCTGCTGAAATAGGACAGGAGCGCAGAGCAGCACCAGTATGTGCTCCTGAGTTTTTTTTAATTCTCCGAAGGCCGTGAAATTAGTTCTAGGACCTTTAAAAGACAACTTCTCAGATTTTGTACTGGCTGTGTGTTTGTGAGGTGTACTTGTATATCAATAGTGTCCATTTCCCTTTCACTTTTTTGTATTTGTATATACTCCAACCAATGTTACATGAAGAACCAGGAGATTTACCGTACTGTATATTTAAGACATTTACTACAACATTACAAAATAGTGAAAGCAGAGGGAATCAAGCGAGTTTCAAATCAATGGTGTCATTAGAGCTGCTGATTAATGGAGTGATTGTTTCTGCACTAATGCTGTAAATGTGACTGATACCTGTCAGTCTCTCGCACCCACCCGTTCGTTACAGTCGGTAGCGTCCAGTCCAAACCTAATCTAAACGTCATTTTTTATAGCATTAATGGGCCTAAGCTGAGCTGGGTCCGCACCAAAGTAGAAAGACATGCACCGTAGATGCCATTAAACCAATCAAAGATTTATAATGTGTTCTCGTATGTTGAGGTGCATGTGCACACACACGCTCGTGTGTTCTGTGTTCCAGCAGGGGTGTGGTAGCATACGACGCCCACTCCCTCAACTAGTTTGTAACCTAGCAACACAACAGCAGAGATATGTTGGCTGGGAAAGTCAGTAAGAGAGAGAGAGAGTGAGATGACTGAGGTCTGTGAGATAGAGATGGTGAGAAAGAGGGAGAAAGCGGTGAATGGAGAGAGGAGTGTGTGAGTCTGTGAGTGTGTGTTTGATAGATGGAGAAAACAGGAGACAGTTGCTGGGTGTTTAGTTACAGTAAGTCTGTATTGAGTGTTGCGCTGGTCAGGACACGGTCCAGCAGGTGTCAAGCATAGTCAAGAAATACACACACACAAATGACATCTATCGGATTTTAACCTTTTTAACCTCAACCCAGTTTTAACTTAACCTGCTACCAAAAGGTTTGAAGTTGTGAAGACGCAACCTTAGAAAGACAAGTGCACAAACACAGTTGTTCCCATAAAACGCATCGTGTCTGCATTGGCAAACACGGTGCACAAAACCTGCTCTCAACACTTGGACAAGCATCATTTTGTTCTTTGCTGACTTTCACAAATTACATATGGTCATCTGCCGCGACAAACAAGCCCATGCGCAAATACAGATGTACCAAAATAAAAGAATGTAATGTCGTTGCTCGAACCTCTGTTTGCTCCAACTCGAGACCGATCATTCAGAACTCACAGCTGTGTGACAGCACAACAAAAGCTGCTGCCTCTGTTTGGTACGGTTACAAGTGATCACAGTGGAGGAGCATGAATAGGCAGATCAGACGGGTAAATATGGGTATATCCGTGCATGTTTTGCAACAGTAGGCCAAAACACAGTAAATATTCTGTACCACACATTTACATTATGATGCAGCTGATGCAGAACATCATCTGTAATACGATACAAAGTGCAAAGGCGGTGAGGGGTTAAACCCACACACAAACATCCTCACACACATACAGAGATATGAATTCATCAGCACTGCAGTAAGAGACCATGACATCCACACTGAAGAGAGAGAAAGGAAGAAGGTAAACGGTGAGAAAAAGAAGAGGAAGAGGGAGTGAAAGAAAGAGTATATGTGGGGATGGGGAGGGGTGTAAGGGGTGAGGAGGGAAAGCTAGAACAGCTTGCCGCATTGTCAAGGACACATCAAGGGGAGAGTGAGAGAGGAGGAGAGGCCGTGGAAGAGGATGAGGAGGAATGGAAGAACGGAGGGATGGATGAGTGGATGAGAAAGGCAGGGAGGGATGGACTAATCAGAGGAGGATACAGCTCGCTACGATTACTCAGCATAAGGTCACCTGTTTTCTCCCTCTCCCTGTCTCTCTGCCTTGCCTCGGCCTAAACCCTGTTGAGCGTCATATTGCTACAGCAAATGCCGGGAGCTACGTTTGACTCCCTGCAGCAAGCGCATCGGACCAGTATCCCGAAAACACTCGCACACACAGACGTGCAGGCGAACGGATGATGTGATAGTCACCACCGTCGACCAACCACAGCAGCCACCTTGCTGTTCCCTCTCCCCAACAGCCAATTAAAAAATAAAAACACTACACCACTTACACTGAGCGAGTGACATCACCTGTTGCTGGGCAGAAACCTGTTAAAGACAGGAAGCCATGGACCTAATATCCTGGTCACCATGGAAACTGCATCATTTAGAGGGTGAGGATGAAGGGGAGAGGAGGGTGAGGAGGGTGTTATAGTGAGACTGAAGATAAGAAAGAGAGAGTTAGTTGCCATAATTCACAATCTGTTTTATAACAGCAAAAAGTGTGTCCAGCTGTTTTGATTCATCATCACTGCGTGTGAATTGCACTTTTCTCATCTCTTTCTTTTTCTCTGTCTCTTCATTTCCCATCCCTCAGGTCTCAGTGGGGATCCGGCAGACCTGGAGCGCCGGCACCAAACATTCGGCCAAAATTTCATCCCCCCGAAGAAACCCAAGACTTTCCTGGAACTTGTGTGGGAGGCCTTACAGGACGTCACGCTCATCATCTTGGAGGCCGCTGCCATCATCTCTCTTGGCCTCTCATTCTACCAGCCTCCTGGAAAGGAAACTGAAGGTGAGGGCAGCAACAGATGGGGGTGGGGGGTGTTTTTTTTTTTTATTAATTTATTTTTTTTGGAGGCGAAGGTGTTAAAGTGTGAATCTGGATGTGAAAAACAGCCCAGATGAGTGGTGAAAAAGACGATGAATCATCATTAGCAAACAGTATCAACTTAATGAGGAGAGCAAGAATGACATACAAAGGAAGCTAGGCTGATAAACTGCACAGCTTAGTGAGAGATTTAGGCCCGTTTCTAGTTTCATAACATTTTCTATCATTTATTTGTCGCGGTGTGGACCGTTCTGGAAGGGGGAGTGGAGGAGATGAAAGAGGACGCATGGTGAGCAGGAGAGCTGCTGATCTGACACCAAATCCGCACAAAACAACCACACAAAACAGCATATGATGAACACACGAGGCGTTACTCAGAGAAGATCAAGTCAAGCGCACTGACCTGGGCACAGCTGTACAGCTGCCAGCAGCTGGAGCACCGATATCAGCTACATCAGCTTTCTGCTTGCTGTCAGATGCTTTTTCTTGGTTTCCCTTCACCTTTCAGTATTAAAACATGGACATATACAATAGAAGAGAACCTGGACTCGTGCTAATTAATACAAACTGTGAAATTTTGAAATCCCTGGGTGAACTGAACAGAGATAGTTTCATAGCTGACGACATGAAGTGTGGCAGTGTGAGTTTAAATGTGCGTAGTGTTGCTGCAGAGATGGGTTCATGGGTAAGAGCAGTGGGAAGCATATCAAAGGAGGAACACATCAAATATCAGCAGCCTCCCTTTGACACCTCTGTGCAGAAGAACCAAGAGAAACGAGAACCAAGTTTTATTAAAGCACTTCATTCAGCTGGGTTGAATTTCCCATTCTCTGAATTCGCACCTAAACACTGCTGCAGCATCTGGCTGGATTCAAATACAACCTATCATCAGATGCCATTAGGGAGTCAAAGTATTTCCATCAAAAAGTGAGATTCTCATCTTTGCTTTTCTAAAAGCTTGTGTAAAATAATCCAGATATTGTTTCTCTTTGAATTAAATCCGACAGATTTGCTGTGTATTATCAACTTTACTGGTTTCACGGTTAAAAGATGAAAATGCACATAATAATAGGAAAGTAATACAAAGCAGACAAAAGCTGAAGATATAAAAAGTGAAAGGCATTGCCAAATTGTTGGTATTAGCTTTCTGGGTCTGTCTGCTGCAGCGACAGGTCTTAATAGGAAGGAAGTGGGCTCAGTGGACACAAGGGGGAAATCTAGGACACTGTGGCTCTGTCTAAAGTAGAAAATAAGGATTGGTCACATGAGGACAGAGAAGCCAACAGCAGGCACATGGTGCTTCAAAAGGTTTAAAGGTATTTGAATCCAGCTTAGATATCATGTCTCACATATCCACTGTCTCTTCGTCTGCCCCTGCTCCAGCTTGTGGGAATGTGTCGGGAGGCGCAGAGGATGAAGGCGAGGCCGACGCCGGCTGGATCGAAGGCGCAGCCATCCTGCTGTCGGTTGTGTGTGTCGTCCTGGTGACGGCGTTTAACGACTGGTCCAAAGAGAAGCAGTTTCGGGGACTGCAGAGTCGGATTGAGCAGGAGCAGAAGTTCACCGTCGTGCGGAAAGGAAACGTCATCCAGATCCCTGTGGCTGACATGGTGGTGGGGGACATGGCTCAAGTAAAATACGGTGAGGAGGTCAACACAACTAACACTACCAATATCAATGAACTCTTAATCGTTGCATTCCTTTACATATTTAGGTAAAAGCATTTCACCTGCTGGCTGTGAATGCTTTGTACTGTAGCTTGACTAATATTGACAAATAAATAAACAAGCCTGTTTCCTGTTGACTGAAGTGTTGACTATTTCTGCTGTACCAAACTCTGTGCTGACACGTCCCTGCGCAAAAAGTACATCAGCTACAAGGTGAATCAAGCTCTGTGTGCATATGTGTTCAGGGGACCTGTTGCCGGCCGACGGTATCTTGGTTCAAGGCAACGACATGAAGATAGATGAGAGTTCTCTCACAGGGGAGTCCGACCACGTACGCAAGTCTGTGGATAAGGACCCGATGCTGCTCTCAGGTTTGCTTTCACACTTTTAAACTCTGCCTGGAGGACATTATGTACACGCTTTATATGGACTTCACAGTCAGTCTTCATTGAATTTAAAGCATAGTGTTGGGAATGCAGGTACCCATGTGATGGAGGGCTCAGGCAGGATGCTGGTGACAGCTGTAGGAGTCAACTCTCAAACGGGCATCATCTTCACCCTGCTGGGCGCTGGAGATATGGAGGAAGATGGGAAAGAGAAAAAAGGTGAGGAAAGGACAGAAAGTAGTGGGGTTTGGGCTGTCAAGATCTTAATCTGTTGTGTTAATTTAAAAAAAGAAGAGCAGCTTATTTTAGCTGTGGCTGCTCGTGAAAGGAAGATGAAGAATATTTAGTTGCGCATCAGAAAGGGAAATGGTTTTGTTTTATAAATATGCAAACCAGTATAGGATGGAAATGGCTGCAAAGAAAGTTCAGTAAAGAAGATGCTCTCTCACATCATAATAGTTGATACCCTTGCCTACAAGTCAGTTAACCTATATTCATGCGTTAATGGATTACTGATGGGGCCTAATAGGCACAGGCCCTGGGGGTCAAAGGGTCAAGGGCACCAGGGCCAGAGCATCAGTGATGATGAAACATCAAAACAAGCACGGAGACAAAGTAATTCAAATAAGAGCTTCGACAGGAAACACACAAGTTTAAGCTCATGGATAATTTAGCCCACATCCTCTCATCCTTCCCTGTTTCCCTCTCTCGTGTTCTCATGCTGCCCCTCTTCGCCGTCTCCTGCTCGCTGGCTTGTTTACCCCAAACCTGTGCCCCCCTTTCACTTCCCTATCTCCGTCATTGCTCTCCTCTGTTTCCCCCATCCCTCCTTTAATTTGCGAGGGAGAGGCAGCAGATTGAATCAATTATTGAAAGAGCAGAGAAGAGCAGGGGAGCCGGAGAGATTCAGGGAAGGGTGTTGGTTGGTCAAAGCAAGCTCAAATTTGTTTTGGAAGCGTCATGCAGTCAGAGCAGAGTTGCACACACCAGCACAGGCTACACACACTTTCAGAAGCACTTAAGTTTAATATCATTAGCGGTACACTCATCCATTCCTCCACCCCCTGTAGTTCTCACTTCTGTGTGGGAATGTGTGTGGTGTTGTTGTCATATCAGGGTGGAGAAAACATTTGTGAATAGCAGAACAGTGAGGAGGACACAAGCCAATTCACTTATAATGCACATTTTGTAAAAAAAAAAAAAAAAAAACAGGAAAAAAGCAAAAAGCTCTTATGGCTTGATGTCCTCATCATGTTTCTAAAGTGTTAGTTGTGTACTTGGATGTATAGCACTCAGTGCAGTAGCCTCTGTGGGCTGGATCATTCAGACAGTCACTTACTGGAGCTAATAAATTATTCATAACACTTCCACAAATGCCATAACTTGTTAGTCTTCTTCATGAGTTGTGGGTTTACAGTGGGGCTGTTTACATTTTTCAAGTGAAGAGTTCATTTGCAAGAACAGATTAAAAAATCGCCTGATGGAAAAAAGCTTGTGAAAAATCTTCGTGCAACGTGGTGCAATCAGAATCTTTCTGTCCAAAAAGCAGAATCACCTGATAAAAAATAAATATAGTCAGGTTTAAACTCTTCTTCTGTCTGTCGCTATTTTCAAGTACTAACAGTAAAGGTCATTACAATTACAGACATCAAATAATATAACACGTGAGAGCGAGGCCACATAGTTGTGCCTCACAGCAGGAAGGTCACAGGTTTGAACTCTCTGGCCCGACTGCTCCTTTTTTCATGCTTTCATTGTATTCGCTGTTGTATTTATTTTTTATTATCTGCAAAGAACTGAAAACAAAAGTGAGCGAGTCAGGAGTAAAACAAGCAGAGGTCAGGCTCGGCACAGCTCTTAATATATTTATACAGCTCAAATCAAAAGCCAAAATCTGCTAGCACACCGCATGCTTGTAGTCGTCTTATATTTTCCTGTATTTGCCCTCCTTCTTCTTCTAAAGTCAAACAAAAGACAAGATACAATACACAATACACAATACTCAATAAATGAGTCGAACTGGGTGAGATGGCATAAAGGAAGAAACTAGGCGGTACATTCTGATGATAGAATTTGTGAGATTTGCGCCTTTTAACCTTTATTTCCTTAGTGGCTTTAAATCAGTCTTCTTGAGATTCTTGTTTCCAAGAAATTAAAGACATAAAGGAAACACATTGGATTTTATTAGGCCAGACACAGCCAGAATAAACGGACACGGTCTAGTGAAACTGATCCACATTCCCTCCAGCAAGGGTACCAAAACCCATGTAGTTTGGTTTTCAGCTCGGGGGCGGCTGAGTCCTTTCCGTGCAGTTTTTGCACGTTCTCCCCGTGCCAGCACGAGTTTCCTCTGGGTACAGGTTAAATGGTGACAGCGAATTGCCCGTAGGTGTGTCAGTGCTGGGATAGCCTCGGCCATCTGTCCAGCGTGGATCCTGCCTCGTGGAAAGATAATAGATGGAAAGTGAAAAATACTGTGAAATGGCTGCATGTTTCCAGTTTAGTGCAGTTCCCAAATAAAATGTGAACAAAAATGGTGCAATGCAGAGTCATGGCTTAGAATGAGTCAGTTATGCATGGAGCTTGTCCGTAGACAGTAGCGGCGGTGCCTTAAAAAAAAACAACTCTGTGGGTTGTGCAAATACGGCCATATTCATTTTCCAGGATTTTGTTTGTGGGTTGTGTGCAGTGTGACCAATGACCTTCATCTGCCCCAAATTAGAAATGTTTACAATTTTAGTTTTATTTGTTCAAACTGGAACTTGTCAGTTTTCTGTTGAGCCATAATCAAAACCGGTTTGGTACAGGGTACAAAATAAACTGAATTCTAAAAAAAAACGTTTAAAAGTAAAGTCGACGCTACAGTTGTGTGAACTTCATTTTTTCCTTTTCCACAATCAATAACCAGCCTTGTTGAGTAATGCAGTTATATGTAAACACATTCACTTCTTGCATTTTTTATTCTTCCTTTTTTGCTCTCTTTTGTTTTCCCTTTTTGCCAAATCTTCTCATACACCCCTAAACCTTCCTTCCTCACACATTCCCCAAGCAGAGGACAGTACTCAGTTGCTCATCTCTACAGATGCCAGTCACAGCACAGTCACCAATGGTATGTGAGCATAACGTTGTCTGCCCCACTCCTTCCCCTCAGCCAATAAATGGACCCCAGTTCACAGTGAAAGTGACCTTCAGTATGATGGGCTTTTAGAATAAAAATGTCCTTCAGTCTCTTGACCCCAGTGTATGAAGATGTCTCCACCTGTACTACTCCCCCCTGCAGTCTAGTGTCTTTGTTGTTTCCTGTTTCTTGAAGTGTGGCTGTGCACACATGTGAGCGCTGCTTGTCCATAGCTGTTTGTCTTTCAGTTCCCTTTACCTTTACATGTACCTGTGTCTAACTCACCCTGCGTTCCTCCTAGGAAAACAACCTGACGGAGCTGTGGAGAACAATCAGAACAAAGGTAAACGCTGACGATGTGTGTGTGTGTGTGCGTGTTTGGATGTAGGATGCACTTACTTCATCTCCTGGTGCAGTGCTGAAGAGAGTGGAAAGGTTTTATGTGTGTGTGTGTGTTTTTCCAGCCAAGAAGCAGGATGGGGGTGTTGCTATGGAGATGCAACCCCTGAAGAGCGCAGAGGGAGGGGAGGTAGAGGACCGAGAGAAGAAGAAGACCAATGTTCCAAAGAAAGAAAAGAGTGTGTTGCAGGGCAAGCTCACCAAACTGGCTGTTCAAATCGGCAAAGCAGGTAAATAAGGGTCTAACCTAGTCTGGGAGGATTTCACACCTGTTTTGGAACTTTTTCAATCTGCTTCTAGACTTGTTCTTACAGATATGAGTTGCTAGTGTGCTAGACTGTTTGAATCATTAAATGCGCAGTCAGTGTCAAAATGTATTAACTAATATTAATAATGATAATTTTATATTTATTGCGGCTCATCTTACAAGAAAGACAGCAGGCCTTTCTTTCAGTTAAGTCCATTGAATGAGACTCTATAGGCGTTCCTAATAAAGTGGCCAATGGCTCACTGCGGGTTTAGATATCATTGTTTGAAGAACAGAGGCATCTTTTCCTGCTGTTATTTATGTTTCCTGACAACGGATTGCTTGTGTAATTGAGACTGTTTTGGCACAGTACATCAGGGTACAGCGTAATCACAGCGCCAAGCTGCACAATTGGTGTCAGAAACAAGTGTGCTGTTCCACTTGCACATTTTGACAGGACTCCGAAAGAAAACCTGCCAAGTCTGGACTCCTAAGTGCAGGAGTCTGAACTTGGCGTTCTCTGCACGGAAAGACACTTGCAGATTCGATTGTGTAGCTGTCAGTCTCACTGAGCTTTTGTGGCAATGACTATAAGTCCGCTCTTAATTTCCTGTTTCTGATCTGTAGGTGTTGCGTTGAACTTGCAAATAAGGTGCCACGAGTAATTTAGAGTGATGTATTTATTACTGCTCAACAACCGACATAGCTGAGGTGAAAATAGTAACGAGAGATCACACTGATATGGAATAAAAGAGTGAAGGGCTGTTTGTCTTATTCACTGGTCACACGTTGTTTTACAAATACATAAAATATAATAGACCTACAACATCCACACTGTCACAGCAGGCTGAGAAACTGTCTCTTTTTTGAATGTCCCCACAGGTTTGGTGATGTCAGCCATCACTGTCATCATCCTGGTGCTGTTCTTTGTCATCAACACGTTTGTTGTTAAAGGTCTGTATGTACTAATTATAATGTCCCTACAAACAGAAATAATCCTCACTTCCTGGCATGTTTACCTCACTCTGGTGTTCCATGTTTACCACTCGCTTTACCAACGGGTGAATGAACCGTGTTGCAGGTCGTGTTTGGTTGACAGAGTGCACTCCGGTCTACATCCAGTACTTTGTCAAGTTTTTCATCATTGGAGTCACCGTGCTGGTGGTGGCTGTCCCGGAGGGCCTGCCGCTCGCTGTCACCATTTCTCTGGCTTACTCTGTGAAGGTAGATCCATTAGCCACTTTAACGCAGGACGTCTTTAACCAGTGTGTGCGCAAGCGTGTGAATACCGAAGAATCACGCTTGTGTACTTCAGAAGTGTACTTACTTAGGAATCCCCAACTTTCCATCCCCCATCTCTAATTCCCTCTGCTCTCCATCGCATTCATATGTAGAAAATGATGAAGGATAACAACCTTGTGCGCCACCTGGATGCGTGTGAGACAATGGGCAACGCCACAGCCATCTGCTCAGACAAGACGGGCACCCTCACCACCAATCGCATGACTGTGGTCCAGTCATACATAGGTGCGCCAAAAGCAATCATTCAGATAAAAGCATTTTTACAAATGATCTTACAGTAGTCATGTATGCTGCTGTGAAGGACTTTGACACCACTGGTTTAGTCTCCTGTGATGTGTACTTAATTAGTTTTATTCATAAGACTGGAAAACAGCTCGGGTAGCTGCTATATGTGTCACTGACAGTTCTATTCTGGTTATGTGTGTCACCACACAGTTACATTAGCGTGCTAATTATCATTGTTGTGCAGATGATGCAGACTTTTATTTCTTTGTTTTGTCTGTATAAGTAGTGTTGTGAGCAGTGACAATCTCTCTCTTCCACACAGCACGGACTCAGCAGTCTGCTGCATTTTAGTGTTTGTGTATTTATACTGAATACATTGTGTCCTGTGATGTCAAAAGGGCAACTGCAGCAGACATTCAAACATTTCACAAAACACTGACGTGGGAGAACAAAATCTGCAGAAATGTGTCCAGATCACATCATCATCACAGCACGTTCATGCAGTGAGGTTATCAGTGATATGTTATGAGGTTAGGTTGCTATAAGGTTGTTGTTGTCCAGGTGATGTGCACCACCGCGTGATCCCGGACGCTGCACAGATCAACCCACGAACACTGGACCTGTTAGTCCACGCAATCGCAATTAACAGCGCCTATACCTCCAAGATCCTAGTGAGTCACATAAAGACACAAATTGCCTTGTTATGCCAAAGGTCATCCTGTGGCTTTATCATCACTGGTTGTTTTCAGTAGTTATGGTAATGGTGGGGGCTCTAGAGGATCTTGTGAATAATGAACTTTTCCTGTGCTTTTGTGTAACGCCATTCCTTCTCGTCTTCCTCTACATCGTCTTCCGCTGCCCTCTAATCTGCTGTCCCAACCTGCTTCAGCCACCTGATGTAGAGGGTGGTCTAGCAAAGCAAGTGGGAAACAAGACAGAGTGTGGCCTGCTGGGATTTGTATTAGACCTGCAACAAGACTATACCCCTGTCAGAGAGCAGATCCCTGAGGAAAGACTGTACAAGGTAGGGATCCCTGCATTGCACCCACCAAAACAAGTTTTACTGCAACATGCGGTCTTTGAATATGACATTTGATATTTCATTTTGAAGCTCAGTGTCTCTGCAAACTCACACTTCTCCTAAAGTAGGTCAGAATACACAACTGCAGTCTGTCGCACTTTTGATGATGTAGTTGTCTAACTCTTTGCATTACTTTGTACACTGTGCAATGACCAGACTTGCTGTGATGTCATTCAGCCGTTTATGACAAAGCCCCACAGATGGCACCAGCATTTCCTGCATGTGGAGCGAAAACAAAGTATTCACAGAGTTCCTTTCTCCCTGGGCCTTAGTATAGATGTAAATCCACCCGTCTACTTTAAGATGAGATGTAAAATGAAAACTCTGACCTGCTGGCAGTGCTAAAGGAAAAGTCAGAGGATTGAATGCAGCCTTGAAGTTAATGAAGTATTTTAGCCAGAATCAAAACAACCCAAATGGTGACAGATCACCCTCTTGCCCTGTCCAGAGCTATGCTGCTGCTATAGCTAGAAGAGCATTCTTTTTAAAATAGCCTGGTGTAAATCTACATTATATGCCTGTAGGTGCAGAGAAAACACGCATTTACACTGTCTGTTCTAAACAAATGCCTTCTGTGCCTGTGGAGTACCATGAAGAGACATACAACTGGCTTATTAAAAACAGTAACAAATCTAGATGTGACTGGTAAAACATTTCTTCACTACAGCTGGAAAAGCATTTTAAAAACATTAACTTAAGGTCATGACCGTAACCCTGGTTGTCTGATAGTTGGGCACTGCCTTTGTGGAGTTTGCTTGTTCTTCCTGTGCTTGTATGAGTTTTGTCCTGGTATTCTGGCTTCCTCCTACAGACCAAAGACACGCCGTTAGAATAATTAGTCTTCAAACAGCAAATGCATATTATAATCCCTCCTTATGCAACAGCTCCTCTGGCCTTGAATGCGTGAAGACTTGTGTGATTCCTCCCCCAACCCCATTTTGTTTTTACTGGCCACAAACTGCTGCTGTGTTTCGCTGTCTCCTTCATCTGTAGGGAAACATCTCTGGCTGGTTCATACATCTTTTCCCTTTTTGCTCAGGTTTATACCTTCAACTCAGTGCGTAAATCCATGAGTACGGTGATCAAGCTGCCTGATGGTTCCTTCCGCCTCTACAGCAAAGGAGCTTCTGAGATCATGCTAAAAAAGTGAGTCATGCGATAGGGCGAGGGAAGAAGACGGATGACAATAAAGCAAGTAAATAAATAGAGGCAAATACTTATTATGGTGTGTCTTATCGCTACAGGTGTTCCTATATCCTAGATGCCAGCGGAGAACCACGCAGTTTCCGCCCCCGGGACCGAGATGAGATGATCAAACAGGTGACTGGCAGTAATTAGATCTTGAAAAACAACTTCAGTTCCAAACTGGACATACATAAATAAAACCAGAACCTTTTTTAGTCCAGTATTGTTAAGGTCCAATATTCAGTCTCTTTGAGCTCAGTTTTTGGTCTCTACCAGCTGATAGGAAGTAACATGGTCTCTATTTTCACCACACTCTCTGCTCTGTAGATACAGAGCAAACACAGAATTTGAGAGCGCCTTTTTCTGAGAACAGCTGCCTACTGCTGCTGAAAACAGCACTATGAGAGCGGTGACAGCCGGATAAAGAGCTGAAATTCACATGGAGGTTGCTCACATGCGGAGCTGCAGATTCAGCTGATAAGTCATTTTAGGCTCACTGCTAGAAGCGACAATTTCACGTTGTCAAAATCATTTCACATTGTCATTTCATACATTTTTTATATAATTGGTTGGCATAGTTTTGTGCCAGGCTAGCTGTTTCCCCCTGCTTGCCGTCATTGTGCAGCGTTGAGCTGTTCTGCTTCTGGCAACAGCCTTACACAGCCTTCACAGTACAGATAGTACATATAAAATAATATCAAATAAATATAAAAATAAATATAAAATTATTTTAAAAATCGAACTCTTCCTTAAAGTGTAATTTTAAAGCTGTGATTTAGTCTGTGTGTAGCTTTATTTTTAGTGTTTAGACAGTTTGACCTTACTTGAGTATGTTTGTAGCCTAGACCCAGTTACTGGCTGATGTGCCTCTCAACAACAGTTTATTACAGATTACAATCAGACATCAGATAAGCCAGTGCATGCTTGAAAGATTAAACCAAGGGAAACTTGAAAAATATGTCAGGTCATTTGAAAACACAACAGAGAGTGTGGAACAGGAAGCTGTAGATGACTGCGCTAACTCCCTTTTGAATAATTGAATTAGGTTTAAGTAAAAATATCTGTCATACGTCATAGTAAAACAACCACAGGTGCAGTTTTTAAGTGTTGACTTGAACCCAATGTGAGCAGATTTATGTCTTCCCGATCTATTCTCCTGACACATAAAGCTGCTTTTCTAGTCTCAGTCTAGTCGTAATTAAAATGTTTAGCTGACAACACGTGTGTTTGTTTCACACAGAGAAGATGAGTCCGTGCAGACGGAGTGAGCAGTGTTTAATTGAGTGACAGCCTGACCGACCTCATTTGGGCTCACGATGAACACAGCTTGTGCCGTGAGAAAAATAACTCTCCTCCTTGAACAACTTTATTCCAGCTCAGTTGTTCAGTTTGCATCGTGGCAGCTTTATGTCACCCCTTCTTTGCATCACATTGTTTTCCCTCTGCTGTCTGCAGTAGACTGGGGGTAATTCCCCTACAGCTGTGTCAGAGAGTATTCCCGCAAAGGTACTCAAAAGGTCATTAGGCATTATCTTCAAACTGAACACGGACAATTTAATCCCGTTTTTCTGTATCAGATGTTGGAAGGGGAACAGTATTTATGGATATGGTGAAACGGCACCTGTTTTCTGACTAGAGCGCAAATATGAATTAATTCACAGGTGATTGAGCCAATGGCATGTGAGGGGTTGAGGACCATCTGCATCGCATATCGTGACCTGTCGTGCAATCCGGAGCCAGACTGGGATAACGAGGCAGAAATAGTGACAGAGCTGACCTGCATCACTGTGGTTGGGATAGAGGACCCTGTGCGACCTGAGGTGGGCTACTGGAGAGTGTGTGTTATGTCCAACTAGTGGGACGAGTTTGTGTGTGTTTTGTACCATGTATTCTAAAAAGCAATTGTGTGAACAAATCTCCCTGTCCCTCCAAGGTGCCTGAGGCCATCCACAAGTGTCAGCGTGCGGGCATCACGGTGCGGATGGTGACTGGTGATAACATTAACACAGCCAGGGCCATCGCTGCTAAATGTGGCATCATCCACCCTGGGGATGACTTTATCTGTCTAGAGGGCAAGGACTTCAACCGACGAATCCGAAACGAGAAAGGAGAGGTGAGTTGGGGTCTTTTCACAAAAAACCTTGTCAGACATAGCTGCTCTTATTTAGCCTCACAGTATTTATTATGAGGCAGAATTCTGACTCAACCCTCAAGCTCTGTTTTTTTTTTTTGATACAGTGATTGATTGCTCTGTAGTTGCTTTGTTACTTGTTTTCACATGCACACACAAATGCAAACCACAGGAGAACTTAGAAGACCCCAATTTGTTAAAAAAAAAAAATCTTCTACACCAGAATGGAGGAGAGAAGTTCTTTTATATCTAATTTAAAACCAATAAAACCCATCTCATTTTAAAAAAGAACCAGGCTAATAATGTTGCATTCAGTACTTTTGCTTGTAATTATGACTCAATCTGAATCTGAATTACTTTCCTGTAGATCATCTTCTGCAATAGACAAACATTTTAACTCTATTTGTAAATTATAACCAAACACTAACAACACAACATATAAGGAACGGTTGTCGTGAGCAATAAGGATCCAGCCTTCAGCTCTGGCTGCAGCACGGACATACCACAATACAAATTGCTCAGAATTGCTCAGACTGTAGTGACGTGCAGTGACTTGCGTGAATCTTCCTGCATATCGGTTGTTTACACTGAAACATAATAGTGATAATCACTACTAAAGCGCACGTCGCTTTTATAACCTGCTTAATGAAGTTGAACAGAGGACATAATGACACGCAAAACTGCTGTTTTAATGCTGAGGCTCTGCACTTTGTAAAAATGGAACGCTGTGTGTAATGACTCATCTTTCTTTGTATTATTATTTCAGGCAGAGTGGTGGTATTGATTACAGGAGAGCCTGCTTTGTTTGTGTCTTCTATCACACCTGTGCACAGTTAAATCTGCTCAACACACTCTGATCAATAGTGACATCTAGCGAAGGGAGGGAACAGTTAACAGGTTCTCTCTGTCGTGCATTTATCACCGCACGCGCTGACGTTTCTTTTCCCTCCATATGACTGACAGATCGAACAGGAGCGCATTGACAAAATCTGGCCCAAACTCCGCGTGTTGGCTCGATCCTCGCCAACCGACAAACACACACTGGTTAAAGGTGAGTATGGAGTTTAACAACCCAAACACACACACAGATACATGTTGGTGCACTTACAACTTCTTTTTTCTTTCTGTTTGTGTGCAGGCATCATCGACAGCACCATAATAGAACAGAGGCAGGTTGTTGCAGTAACAGGAGACGGAACTAATGATGGGCCAGCGTTGAAGAAGGCTGATGTTGGCTTTGCCATGGTAACCTACCTTATTTGGTGTTAGAACTCTCCTGTAGTTACTCATTCATGTAGTAAGGCAATCAGACAGTAGACACATTTGAATCCATTTTAGGCAACCTAATGCGCACAACAAATCTAAAATATCAACAACATCAATATTTTTTAAATTTTATTTAAACAAACATGAACTTCATCTCTTAGTCACACCAGCCAGTTCCCACTCGGAGGCAGGGCGGCATGATATTCAGAAAGTTCACTCCAAAATAATTCAAATGCTTGAATGCTTCCATGAATCACGCAGTGAGTCTGTGTCTTCTTGCTCTGTCTCAATCTCTGTCAGGGTATCGCGGGGACAGACGTGGCTAAAGAGGCGTCTGACATCATCCTGACTGATGACAACTTCAGCAGCATCGTGAAGGCGGTGATGTGGGGGCGAAACGTCTATGATAGCATCTCCAAGTTCCTGCAGTTCCAGCTCACGGTCAACGTAGTGGCTGTCATAGTGGCCTTCACCGGGGCCTGCATCACTCAGGTCCACACACATATATACTGTCACACACAATAGAAAAAATATTAAAAAGAACATTAAAGACTAATATAATACTAATAATATAATATAATAATAATGTACATGTATTATTGTACAATACGAAAACATCCAGTAATCATATAGGAAACATGACCTGAAGACATAAATGATGTCAGCTCTTTTCATCTGAAGTAGCTGACAGAGAAATAGAAATGTATATGTATGTGTCATGTGATCACGCTGCATTCATGCATCGCTGAAACCAACCAGCATCAGAGTGTGTGCAAACTGTTTAAAAAGATGATGGTTCAGCTTAACATTCAGCTTGTCTGAAATATTGTGACAGTGACACCTAGTGAATAAAAAATACAGGCACAGAGGCTGCAAATGCACCGCTACTGGGATAAAACGAAATGTAATAACGCCGCAGCAATCAGCTCACGTTGTTTTTTTAAGACAGGAGGGAAACATTTAAGTGACTGCTGAACGCGCTTCCTGATTCGGGTCTCTTGTTGCCATTGTCTCTGCAGGACTCTCCTCTGAAGGCAGTGCAAATGCTGTGGGTAAATCTGATCATGGACACATTTGCTTCTCTGGCCCTGGCAACCGAGCCCCCCACCGAGGCCCTGTTGCTACGGAAACCTTACGGCCGGAACAACCCGCTCATCTCGCTGACCATGATGAAGAACATCCTGGGCCATGGAGTGTACCAGCTGGTCATCATCTTCACCCTGCTGTTTATAGGTGCGTAAAAAAAGGTTGCACACACACACGCGCACGCACAAAAAAGTCCAGCTCAACAGCTGATCAAACATCAATCATCTCCTTTTTCCATCCAGGCGAGCGCATGTTTAACATTGACAGTGGCCGCAACGCCCCCCTCCATTCACCTCCCTCTGAGCACTACACCATCATCTTCAACACTTTCGTCCTCATGCAACTCTTCAATGAGATCAACGCTCGCAAGATTCACGGAGAGAGAAACGTCTTTGACGGCATATTTGGCAACCCCATCTTCTGCTCCATCGTTCTGGGGACATTTGCTGTACAGGTGAGGTTGCCCTTGCATTGACCTTTCTTTCTTTTTTGTAAAAGCTACAATCTGTGACATTTCTTGAATATAAGGTCAGATTCCTATACAGATATTAAATATGGACATTAGCAGGCCTTGGCGGCTGTCACTAGATAATCTGAAAGTACGAGTCTGTGTTTGAGTTTACAAACAAAGCAAAGTAAGACTGTTTGCTCTGTTGTCTTAAAGCGAACATCCTTCACTGCGCCGGGAATCATGAGTACACGAAACACAGAGAAACAAACAATGACAGAGACGGAGATGGAGAGAGAGGAAGGAATTTTTCAAAGGTATTTAGTACTGAGTGGGACTCTGGGGAAAAGCAAGAAGGAAAAAAAAGCGAGAGCCGGAGAGGGATGGCAGCGATGTGGAGTGCGAAGTGACGAGTAGACAGTTCAGAGGAATTTAGAAAAGAAGAGATGAGCTCGAACTGAAGACTGGAGGCAGCTTGAAAGACGTGACAGATAAGTAGGAAAGATGGATCCCTCCAGCCTGCAGAAAGATATTATTACTGTATGTGATATATTGTATCACAGTCCCAGTGAGATTTATGACTGTACAGTCTGGTGTCAGTGATAGTGTCTCGCTGATAAACCTTGTTCCCCATGTAAATGATCGTGTTGCTATTTAAAGTGTTGTTGCTACGGCCATCGAGGCAAGTTGACCTCCATGTTCCGTGTTCCGACTTCAAAGCTGCAGATTGGAAATATAGCGTATGATTACTAATACGCGTCCTTTAAAGACACTTAACGTGTCATTTTGACACAGCGACATAAGCCAGTGTGGAATAATTCCTATGATTATTGTGACTGAGGTTTTGTCTAGCTCAAGACGTAGGCGTTTCAGTGCAGTATGGGAACACTTGAGCTGCATTCTCACCGACTGTCATTTAGAATTAAATCCGTTTTTCTGTGGAGAATGTAGACGCTAATGCACATTATTTGGGATAAATTTTTTTAAAGGAGACGGTGCGGTCAGGGTCCTGCCCGCTGACGGCTCCTGGAAAGCTGGTCATTCTCCTTGAACGTGTTGATGCTTGTTTGTTCTTCTTGTCTCTCTTCCATCCCCTTACCCCAACCAGTGGAGGCAGATGGCCGCCCATCCTGAACCTGGATCTGTTGTAGTTCCCTTACCGGGGGTTTTTCCTTTCCTCTGTTACCCAGTGCTGCTCAAGGGGGAGTTTTGGATTGTCACTATAAATAATACATACTTAATTGACAGTTTAAGGAATAAAGTAGGTTCTAGAAACTATTGCTTCTTTTGGTTTGGTCTGCCAAAGAGGTCATACTGCCATTTGTGCAATTTATTTATTAATTTCTCGTTGTACAACCTTGTCTTGAAAGTTACGAGAGTTGTGTCATATGTAAATAAAACCAAAATGCTATGATTTTTAAATTACTTGATCACAAATACAACAGTTCAGCTGCAAAACTTGCTTGGTTATTGTAAAAGACACGCTCACTTGCAGTGTGATGCCAGTAATAAGATATGTCACTCCAGCTTCATATTTAATGGGCAGACATAAGAGTGGTATTGATCTGTTAATCTGATTTTCAAGTGTATTTCCTGCCTTTGAATAATTTGGGAGTTGAGACTCTCATTATATTTCCTGTGCTTCTCGTTTGGGGAGTACACATATTTATGGTGTTAAGCCTTCCTCTGCCTCCACATGCGCAGTAAATACTCTTTACCCTTTTAGGTCAAATGATGTCATCTGGTTGCTCCTCCAGCGATGGTGTTATCCTTCCAGAGGAAATCTCCTCGTTCCCAGTTTTCACCTTGGAGCAGTGGAAGTGTAACAGCATCCATATACGTGTCCTCCTCAAATGAGAGAAATGGGTGGAAAATCTGTGAAGCTGCTCTTCAACACGTTTATGCCTGACGCTATACACAAGTGCAAAATGCGCTCATGCTTAGAATTGTAATTCATTTATGATGCGCCATGGATAAATGAATACGGTACTCCACCCCCCGCTGCTTTATTTTCTGCCGACGTGAGAGATGTCGACTGTTCCTGCCAGTAACGGCTGGTTGGTGCCGCGTGTGGCTGCTCCCTCAGCGCTGCGTTTGCATGTGTGGCGCTAATGACAACCGTCCTTGTGTTTCTGCTGCAGATCGTGATTGTGCAGTGGGGAGGGAAACCCTTCAGCTGTGCCCCTCTCAACATAGAGCAGTGGCTCTGGTGTCTGTTCGTGGGAGTTGGAGAGCTGCTCTGGGGGCAGGTAAGCAGCTCTTCAGCCTGCTGAGTCAAACCACACTGAGCAAGTGTAGGCTGATTGGGGTGATTTACCCAGTTTCCCCTGAGGTGAGGCTAAGGAAACATTTTTGCATTGGCTTAGATAACACTCGTGATCTGTTTTGCGCAGCTGAAACAGCATTGTGTGTGATGTTTGAAGAAGCTCGCTTCGGGTCATATCAGCTCACAAAAAAAAAAACTAATATCATTCAAGTGACAAGTTAACAAGCTTTTGTCGCAGGTGATCGCCACGGTGCCTACGGAGCGGCTGCCGTGCCTAAAGGAGGCGGGCCTGGGCCTGGAGCCAGGGGAGGAGGAAGGCGAGGAGCTGGCAGAGGACGAGGAGGAGATCGACTGCGCTGAGAGAGAGCTGCGCCGTGGGCAGATTCTCTGGTTCAGAGGCCTCAACCGCATCCAGACCCAGGTACTGCTGGACCGGACCTCCAAAACACGGCAGAAGCAAAAGTGTTTCACCAGCACACAAACACAGACACACAGACCCACAACATCTCAATCAGAAGCTTCATATCATGACACACAAGCAGTTTGTTTAAGGTAATAACAAACCCAGAGTGAAGGGAAATTGAATTGGCATTTTATTATTGAAAGTTTGCTAATTATTTTGTGTGGCTCTCAATCTGCAACACAGCAGCATTGCCTAAATAAACTGCAGGTGTCATGGCCTAACATAAGAGACTTTTGGAAAGAAAGAAAACCTTTATTGACATAAAGAAACTGTAGTTACGCTAAGACACTGCATCTAAATTGTTCTTACTCTTCAAAAGTCAGTCTCTCTCATCCTGTCTGTGCTGTGCTCTGACCTGTGCCAAACATAATGACCCCACTTCTTTTCTCTCCAACACAGCCAGCCACATGAAATGAACCCCCCCCCCCCTCCCGACTTGTATCTTAGGCGCTCACAAACAAACATTATGAGAGACGTTAGATTCGGAGACTGTGTGAGCGAGTGTCGGTGCGGCGGCGCTTGTGAGGATGACTGTTGACCCCGATGTCTTGCTTGATGACTTCAACTCGCACCGCTTTATGAGAGAATTACGGCAGCGGAGAGAGAGAGAGAGAGACGGTCCAGACTCTCTGCTTAAGTGCCTGTCTTTGCGTAAAGTGCTCCGTTTTTCATTAAGAGGGTTTGGTCTGAGTGTGCACAATCACACAATCTCACATACAGCACGCTCATCATTGATTAGAATTCACACTGATGCCTTTAAGGGTAATACAACGCTGCTGCGGTGTGGCACGACAACGCTTGCCGAGCCCCACGTGCAACACACTTGCACGCGCGCGCTCAGACCAGCCTTCCCTGCCCTCACTGAGTGCTGCTGTTTTGTCTCTGTCCTGCAGATGGAGGTAGTGAGCACGTTCAAGCGAAGCGGTTCGTTTCAGGGAGCGGTGAGACGGCGCTCCTCCGTGCTCAGTCAGCTCCACGACGTAAACACTATCTCTACCCCCTCTCACGTAGCTCTCTCCACCGCAACAGCCAATACCAGCCCTGCCCCCGGGAGTGAGTCCGCCGAACGCATGTACACACATACTCGCACACGCAAACACACACTCACACACACCTCTGCAGTCACTTTCTCTCTCATTCATAGACAAGAACACACTCTGCAAACTGCACGGCACGTGGACTGCAGTACTTTGACTCTATGGTTGTGTCCCCCTCCGGCCCGCTCGCTGCTCGTGTGTGTGCAATGTCTCTTCTATTCTTTTCTCTTATTCTCCCCCCTTTTGAAACAGCACCCAGTCCTGACCGGCTGTGTACTTCTGGTCTGATCTGGTCTGGTCCAACTCCAGGTCCAGCCCCAGTCCAGAGTTTGTTTTGTCGTTGAGTGTTGGTTGGTGCAGGAGGTGGCTCGCTTCTCTTTCTGTCTGAGGTGTCTTGACATAAATGGAGCAGTGTTTGTTTATAGCAGAGTCAAGTGACTCACGTTCAAAAGGCAGAAGTGAAAAAATGGGAAAACGTAACCACTGAAAACAGACTGATTTACTCCAACAAGGCAAGGACGCATCCTGAAGTTCAGAGAGTGAAGGTCAGCGTCTCCTGCACCTCGTGTTACTTCCTGTCTGTGAATGAGGTCAAGCGTGGTTACTGTGGTTGACCCCTGCTCTAACGTGAAGGAGTGCTGTCATTTCTTTTGCCTAAAACGAGACGATACAGTAACGATTTTGTAAATCGCATTACACTGTGTAGATTTCACTGCCACATAAGTCTCACTCATAACCCAATGATTTTCATACGGCTTCTGCAATTCTCTAAACTGTAAACCTTCGAGTATAAAAGCCCGTATAATAACACGCTGCTGTTTCCAAGACTACAGCAAAAAAAAAAGTTCTCTCTTGTATTCTTTCTCTCTTCTCCTCTCACTTTTGTTCAGTGATGCAATTGTTGTCAACTGGTTATTTCTGTAACAGTATTTCCAGCTCCAACGTCACAAGTATGGCCACTTTGATGTCTCCAAAAACTCCTGATTTCTTCTCTGTCCAGTCTGTTTTTCTCTCTCCATCACAGTTTTCTCCTCTTTCTTCTATATTTATGAGCTATTACAGGTTCCCTGTTTGCAGAAGTATTCTGTGAAATGTTTCATAACTGTTCTTCATAAGTAGAGTTGTTGTCTTTGTAGAGGTATTTAGATGTTACCAGATCTAAATACAGGCTCTTGTGTAGCGTACTGATAAGGTTCCTTTCTTAGATTTATCCTCATATTCTTTGTTTTGTTTTTTAATCTTACTTTTTTCGCCCTTTTACTCGCCCTCCCATCTCTCTAGAGTAGCATCCACCCCTCATGTCTTCTCTTTCTTTTTCCTTGGATGTCAGTTCTGTGCGTGCCTGTTCGCAAGTGTGTTTACAAGTGTGTGCATTTGCTGACATATCTGACAGCCGTAGTTTGACTTCCGTGCGCATCCCTGTCAGCTGAGCGTGTGCACGTGGGCTTGCGTGCCTATGTATGAGTGCATGCGTGTGGTTGTTCTCGTCTCTTCATTTGATCGACTTCTCAGTTGCTTCTCCTCACCTTCCTTGTGCCCTTCAGTCCATTCCTCCCTCCTTCCATTCCACGCTGCCTTCGTCTCCCACGTTGCTCCATCACCCGTAGGTGTAGATGCAGAGAGGCCCACGTCGGCGCAGCTGGCACGTCACTGTCAGGATTGTTGAACACAGATTGTAGGAACTGGGCTCTTGTTAAACACATCCCTATCTCCACGACTTTATCATATATACAGTATTAAAAAGTATATTTGCATTATTCAGAGCCGGAAATCGCTGCCAGTATACTGCCTAATACAGAGCACAGGTTTCTACCATTGTGGAAGGAGGGATGTACAATCAAAGGCCATTGCTTGCTTTTTCAAGTCCCTGTCCCTCAATTAAAAGGGCCTGTTGTGTTCAAACCTGTTTCTCAGCTTTGCCGTTCATCTTCCTGTGGTTCGGTTCCTGATGAGAGAAACCAAACCAATGTGAACAACCAACCATAAAGGAGGGAACGTGAAGAAGCAAGCATTGGGTTTGAGTTTGTTGTGTGGCGGCAGCCCAAGGCCAGATCAGATGCACTTTACCTCCTTTGCTTTAGATGTTGGCTTTGTTTTATCAGAGGATTGGGCGACTGCCACAAATGCCAAACAGAAACGACCCGAAGTATCGGTCCATGATTACCTAGGTTTGAAGGAGAGAAATCTATCAGCAACAGACAGGCACAACAAATGGCTGACCTGTGAGCCTCCCCTCCTGCTCCTCCACGGCTAGATTCAGGGTCATTACTGTACTTCATTACCCACAGTTCTTTGCAAATCCAATCCAGACTTGGCACCACGCCCTGTTGCAGTACGATGTGCGCAAGGTCTGACGTCAGCTCCATTGCCTCCCTGACTTTGATGCCTTTACAGAGAAAACTATCATGACTTGGTATGAAATGAGCCTGGGAGCATCCAACAGAAGCATCCAAAATATGAAACAGAGGCTTTCATCCCTGAGCTGTGCTGGACCTTAGTGATCCGATCTATGGATCCAGTTTGTTTTCATTTCAAACTGGGCCAATTTCACCCACCTTTAATTATGGTAAAGTTGAGAAAAGCAAAGAATGTGAGAGTTTAATTTAGGCAGGAAAGATAAGCATAAGATGTTTAGGGCAAATCTTAAATCCATCCTCAGCTCCTCAAGTCTTTGCTGAAGTTCTTTCAAGTTAAAAACAGATTTTGCCCCTCTGGTTTTGGTCCTTATGCGAGAGGCGAGTAAAGGAGGCATGAGGAGATTATGCACTGAGTTGAGGAAGGCTTGCTCAGGCATGGCTATGGATTAGAGCTGAGTCATTACATATCAAAGAGTGGCTTGTGCTCAGAGCTGGGCCACACGACGAGCCATTAACCAGTCATCTCCCTCACAGCTTTCCCTGTGTTTACGTTGCAGCCTCTTCGCATCAGCAGCTGTTTTGCACACAGCAGTCTCTCTACCTTCCAGCGCCTATTTTCCTTCACGTGTTTTCTTAACTACCATTGTTTTTCCATCAAGCACTGCTGAGAGAGCCAACAGGGAGCGAGGGAGAGAGAGAGAGAGAGAGAATGAGAAATAAGTAATACAGCAGTGCCCTGACCTCACGGCCTTTCGAGTCACACTTTGGGCGTTATATACTCGAAAGTTTACTCTTCCCATGGAGACAAAATGAAAACAAACCAAGCGCTGACGAAGTGAGAAAGTAACATTCTGAGACCTTCTCAGTCTGCATGAGGTGTTTTTCTACTGTCTGACAGGCTCTTTGGAAAAACAGATAAGCACTGAACCTACTGCTTGACCGTCTGTCTGTCTATCTTTCTGTCTGTCTGTCTGTCTGTCTGTCTATCTGTCTATCATATATGGCAGAGTCATATATAGAGACTACAGTCGTTTCGCCGTCTGCAGCACTGATCTCCATTCAGCTGCCTGACCATCCACCTCTCATAATCACAGTTTGGACTCCAATCGGTGTTGCAGTTGACATAAAGCTTCTCCTCTGTGGAGAGCACTCGGCCAAACTGTCTCTATGTAGGACTCTGTTTGCCTGTGCCTGTCGGTATATTTGCACTGAACTGTCTTCTGTTTCTTTTGAGCTCATGCTGCTTCTTTTCTTCTGTTTGGGCTTGGGGGAAGGGTGCATGGACCAACTGCCATGGCAAAGGAATGTGTTTGAGCACGCATACACCATGCACACACTACATTCTGCACCTTGAAGTACACTCATAGACCCCACTCTGCCGTGTGTGTGTGTTTGAGACAGAGACGGAGAGCGAGTGTAAGCGACAGGTCTGATTCAGCATGACCCGGCTGCCTCTGTGTTTGACAGGGCTGACGCCCAAGCTTCGCTCCGGCCTTTGAGCCAATCACCTTCTGTTTCCAGTAATCTAACCAATCGCACACTGTTCTAACCTGCTGATTCTTTGTGTTGTCACCTTTCTGTTTTGCAAGACTTGTTTTTTTTTTATATCCCACAGCAACTCCATCATCAGCATCATCATTATTTCAATCACGCTGCTGTCCTCTGCCTCTCACTGCTGCATGGGCGCAGTACATATTGCACATGTGTGTGTGTGTGTGTTGCTGACTGACTGACTCAGCCTGGCTTTTGACGTGCTTGCGTGTATGAAGCAACCACCTTAACAAACAGCACCCGTGACTGACAACTGTCCGATGCATGCAGACATTCACCTCCAAGCTGCACGATGTGGAAACAACTGAACGGGTTTTACGCTGTCACACTGCCGCTGCATGCACGGTGTGCGCATTTACGTGTGGTCACCGGTCACCGGTATAGGTTCTTACCATTACTTTTCTTTTAAATTGTACTTTCTTTTAAATTACTAACACACTGACCTTTTTTTTTTGGGGGGGCTTCTTCTCCATTTGTGCCTAACAACCACCCTCAGCAGTGTGTGTCTGCATGTTGTCCAGTGTGCTGAGGTGTGACTGTTCCCCCCCCCCCCCACACATACTACATCACACACACACACGCACACTTGCCACACGCGTATGACGTGAGGTGAATGCAGCTTCTGTGTCTTTGTGATGTTCTTGTCTCGTGAGGTCTGAGTGGTGAGTGAGAACTGACAGAAACATGTCATGAGCCAGCTCATTTTCCATTTTCTCTTTTGTCTGACATACGGGATCAGGTGGACTGTTGAAACTTAGTGATTTAATCTGCCAGATATTTGTGTTCCCAAGGTTACAATAAAATGAGTAGGTGAAGTAAAATCATGCTTAATGTGGAGAACAAAACAGCATTATACACACTGGCTGCTTTATTTATTTTATTTATTTATTTAACACCTGTATAAAATCTAAGAAATGATAACCTTGTAAAAGTAAAATTCAGTTGCTGTATTGGATTGAATCAGATTGTAGTGTTAACCTTTCTACCAGATAGACTGATCTGAAACTCACATTCAGAAGTTTAACAACTAGATTATCAGCTGCTCAAAGACGTGCTTCTCTTTTGCTCTCATGTCAAGAGTCAGAGTTTTGTCTATGCTGGGTGATAGCATCATGTTTACTAAGAGTATACTAAGGTCCAGTGTGTGATTCCAAACCACAGAGCTTTGGGAGGTGCTTTACTGTACCCTAAGCTAACCCTAAGCCTCCACATTTAGTCTAGGATTAAAGAGTGAAGCAGCATCTTTTAATCTCACTCTTGGCAACAATGTAATTAAATGTATTTTCAAAATGTCACAACAGCTCTCAGTCAAACAGTTGAGACAGTTAGAAGTTAGTTAGAAGTGGTAAACTGTAGCCACCTGGCCCTGAGTGTCTCTGTCACTCTATTTGTCCGTTTGCTGGAGGATACACTGTCTTTCTCTGGGTTTCCCATCTCTTCCTTTCCTTTTCCTATGTCTGACTTTGTCTTCTTTTTGTGGTCTCTCTCTCTCTCTTGTCTTTCTTTGGGCAGATGCGAGTGGTGAAAGCATTCCGTAGTTCCCTATACGAGGGCCGGGAGAAACCGGAATCCCGCAACTCCATCCACAACTTCATGGCCCACCCGGAGTTCCTCATCAACGACCTCATCCACAACATCCCGCTGATCGACGACACAGACGTGGACGACGAATCAGAGCTCAGCAGATACCAGCACCTGCACCCGGCCCTCCGCAAGCCGCCGCCCCCTCCCGCCCAGCCCCAGCCACCGGTCCGCGTCCGCCCCACTCGCCCCTACCGCCAGTACAGCCTCCCTGTGACCCCGTGCAACCGAAACAACAATAACAACAGCAGCAGCAGCAGCATCAGTTCATCGGTCACCCACGGCAACAAAAACAGCAACAACACAGTTACCCCGAGCAACAGGAGCCCTTGTCACCATCAATTTAATCCACATCATCATGACTATCATGGCAGAGACACACTGGTGAAACCCTCTGCCCCTCACCTGGCCCACCTCTACTGCGTTGAGACCTCCTTATAACTGAGCTGAATGTGGGTTGGGGGGGCAGAGTCTTGGGGATGGGGAGGAAAGGGGAGCAGAGGAGAGGGCTGAGGACACGCACATGACATTTTCACCCAATCTCCCTTGCAGCAAGCCAACAGGAGGGCGTGAAGGATGAGGGAGGTACAGGAGGGAGTGGACAATGGCCGGACATTTCTGCTCGCAACTCCCTGAGAACATTTCGACTTTCCCTCCCTTCGCCCCTGCTGCAGCCCTCTCAGTCTGACCCCCAGCCAACACCACCCACTCCTCTCCGCCCTTAAACCCATCTTCCCACCTTGCTCCCTGAATTACCCGCCCACCTCCCTACCTTGCTCCTCATGCACACACTTGACACACACACACACACACACACACAGGTCTCCTCTCAATATAGCCAACACACCCATCTACGCTTCAGCAAGCAGGGCCATGCGGCTATGGGGGCTGACTCGCTCCGTCGTTTCTTTAGGTGTTCATCCCTCGTGTTGTTGTCAGCAGCCTCCTACCTACAGTACCCACCACGGCACCACAGTCACCATCATTATTTATCAGGCTGCAGCCTGCAGCCACTTTGTAATCACTACTTTGCTTGCGATAAGTGAAACGCTTTGTGAAAGCTTTAACTAGACTCCAAATCATTTCCATCATCTGATTCATTTATTTCTCAACGTAATGGTGCTCATTCATTTTTGTTCCTTTACTTGATCTGGAATTTTTACATCAAGTTTTTTACATTTAATTTCTCTCTCTCTCTCTCTCTCTCTCTCTCTCACGCTTTCTCTCTCTTGCAGTGTGTGTTTACGTATTGTCTTGTCTCTTCTAAAAAAAAACAAACAAAAACAGAAATGAAAAGCGAGGCTTCTAATCATTTAGCTCATAGCTAATTTCATTTAGCTCATTCAGCTAATAGTCAAAGGAAGAACTCAAGAAAGGGGGAAATACATGCATTTATGCACGGGAGTGTATATATAATCTGATACAACAACACAGAATGCTTCATGACCTCTTCACAGCTGTCGCCCCATACGTCCACATGCCCTGTTGTCTGAAACACCGTCCACCCTGCTGAGAGATGATGCGGTGCGTTGGGCCTCACACTGATTTTGATGTGCAAACAGTAGTAGTAGTACCTCCACAAACCAGCCTCATGCCACCATGAGGACATGATGTACGGCCCATATCTGTGGACATCTCCCAGCGCGTGGTTGACGTCCACTTCATGTCTCTTCGTCTCAGTTTCACGTTCCATCACCTTCGGTCTTGCTGTTCCTCCATGTTCGTTCTGTTGGTTTTAATTTTTTTTTGTTTGTTTTTTTGGGGGGGGGGCTGAAAGCATTAACCCTTTAAATGCCATCAAACACACAATGCACAGGCGATGGCCCTTTAAGTCTGACACGCGCTCACGTCAAACCCGCTCTTGCTCATGTGCCATTGGGTCATCTCTATCACATACTGCTCTGCGCGTGTGAGTGTTGTGGACAAAGAGATTTGTTTTTATTTGATCTGTTGGGTGTTCGAGACGTTTCTGTTATTTACAGAGAGCGAACGCTTGAGGTTGAAAAGCAGCCAAACACCTGCGTAATTAGGGCCACTGTCAGTGTTCAGCTCCAGCTTTAAACCCAAAGCCCACTTCGCGTCTGCGCGTCGCACGCTGTGCATTCGACCTCATCTTGTCGGAAAGCATCAGTATTGTAAGACATACATTTGTTTGCTGTCTTGCTGAGAATTAGACAACAGCCAGCAGCAGGTTAGCACATAGCTTAGCATAAAGAGTCTTAGTTAGTCCAAAGAAAAAAACAAGCTGCCAAAATCTCTAAAGCTCACTAATGATCTTGTTTGTTGAATCTGTTCATGAACCATATTTCTGCACATCTTCAATTTATTATTTTTATATGCTGCTAAGAAGTGTTGACGTTAAAATAAGCAATGCTAGGCCATACTCACAGTAACATGACAGTAAAAGGGGTATTCAGTTGCATTTTGTGTGGTATTAATAGTACGTGCACCTTTTACTGTAACCCTGCTGGAAACCGATGTAGTAGTGGTTTGTTTTCCGGAGGCTTTGCTTGGCTCAGTAACTCAATGGTGAATTGATTTAATAGTCCATCGCAAACCCATGTAATTACACTTTAGTGCATTGAACAAATGAGATTTAAGAGTGAATTGCGTTGCAAGAAGGACATTTTTTGTTACAGACGTAGCTGTTAGAGCTGCCTTTAGGTTTTATGTTTCGCTCAGCTGAGCAGCAGCTGTGAGTGGCATTAACTCAAGTCAAGTTTCATTTTCATAGTCTGCTTTCAGGCAAATCACTTCACAATCCTTACACCTTGAACTGGAATAAGCAAAATGATTTTATTGAAAAACGTATATTTACACACTTACAAAGCTTCACAATTTAATTTAAGACTGTTTGCTATCAACACTGACTACCTGTACAGTCTAATTCAACCCAATGCAGCAACTCTTATTAATTTGACTCTTACCAGATTTTAGTTTCTCAGCTTTGAATTGAAACTATGATGATTCTATTGTATGTTTATTACTGGACTGACTTCTAATGGTTTTATCTCTATATCAAAAAGGAAAGAAACCTGAAACCTCTCAACCTGAGAGTTATAACCCTGTTGAAGTCGACGCCACAGCAGAGCTTGTGTGTTGAATTGATTTAGATTGTACAGGTATACCTAGTCCAGCGGCCAGTGGGCATTGATACAGCTGACATCCTTGGAGAATGGCCTCTTGGTGGTCTGGGTGTCAGGATAAATACCAGTTACACTCACAGAACAGAACACATGAGAGCTTCACTGTGTGGAGAGTCAGATGTTCTTGAGGAAGCTCGTAAGTTCAGCGCATCGTTACGTCATATGTTGAATGTAAAAGGAAAAAACATGCTGCATGAGCAACGCCACAACACCGTCATGTAAAACAGGCGCCGTCGCCTCACTGGACACCACCTCTACATTCCACGTAACATACATTCCAAGCAACTCCATCACATTCCATTGTTGCACTAGGTTTGGGTGAGCCGCTGACTTTCATGTTGCCTCAGAGCGTGACTGCAATGCGATGCAAACCTGGACCCCCAACCCCCTCTCCTCCTCGACTCTCTCCTTTTCCCCCCTCTTCGCTTGCCTGCATTAATCATCCGGTCCCAACGCCAGAGAAAGTCAAGAGCAGACAATATGCAACAGACTGCCATGCCGAAGCCTGTCCCCAGCCGTAGGATTGGTAGAACAGTCTAGCAGGGGCGATGACACATGCAAACGCAGTGAGAGAACACGTCTGTCCTGCTAGTTCTGTGTCAGGATGCGCGGAGGGCTCTCTGGGAATACCCTTACCTGTACAGAACTCTGTCGTCTTGAATGCTCATCATCATCTTCACCACCGGCCTGGCCTGTGTGCTTGGGCGGGTGGTGGCATTGTATCGGTCTGTCTGTTTTAAAGCATGCATTTGGTATCATTAATGTCACTCTTTATGTGTTGGTAAATCATTTACGCTACTGTCACTACTGTGTGCTATGATCTCTCCACATCTGCTCTCTTCCTTTCGCTCTCTCTCTCTCACACACGCTCATATCCTGTTCTAGTCTTAACCTTTCAGCAGCTCTTAGCACAGCTCTATCAACGCTTTCTGCAGTATACAAACACACGCAAACGTACACCAAGCAACAGGCGGATAATCTACAGTGGTGTAAATTTGACTGTCCAGTTCCAGCCATGTCTGTCCATCCGTCCAGCCATGTTACATCAAGATGTTGTGAGACAGCTTCACAGAAAGCAAGACACAATGTGAAAAGGAATATATTTATCAAAATTATAAATGGTACAACTGCACCACTACTGTACAGATCGCCCAAATGTGCACATGTGCATCTTTGATTTACAGGTACTATGTTCCTGTTACACTTTCTTTTGATGTTTCTTTCTTTTAATCCTATTGCTTTTTGTAAAGAGAGGAACAACAAAATGGAAGCGCTTGTATATTATTATTATTATTGGTTTTCTCCACCGGTGCTCCCACTGATGGAAAAAGACAGTTGCACATTCTCCTGAGCATATTCTGAGGGCTGTGTTTTCTGTCCTTTGAACAGCCCCTGAAGTGTGCAGAGGTGTGGACATGTTTATAGTCTCTTAAGACCAGAGATGTCCTCTGTAAATAGAGAACAGGAGATACAGATGTACCTCATTAGGATCAATAGGACCCGACAAACAGGGGCGCCACAGCAGATGTTGGAGATCTAGAAGGCCATGCAGAGCTAGAGACTGCAGAAGTGCAGTGCAACCGAGCATTGTTTAGGCTGCTCTTTTAGATCTGCTGCGAGTATTTACTGCCATGTTGAGATGAGAGGAAACTAAGGTTTTACATTATTCATTATACATACTGATGTAAATATTGTGCGTGGAATGGTCCCCCTTTCTTGCACAATACAGTGCTGTTCTACAGACAGAAAATGCAGCCTTAACTGTGCTGAAATGAAAAAAAAAGACCAAAAAAAGAAAAAAAAATCATAAAGACTATTGAATATATTAAAGAGTTACCTGCCTGTTATTTAAGCGAATAAATATCTATATATGAGAAAGAACACACCTGTATACTGTAGACTAAATCTGTATGGAAATCTAAGAGAATTTAATGGGAATTAAGTCCAACACCTTTTGTCCGTATGAAAGAAAAATACATCAAAGTATTCTACAATAATAACTTTGACAAAGTACGTGTGGTCCTGTGTTGTTTTTTTCAGAACAATGTCAGACCGTCTGCAGCTTGAACTTCACTGACAATTTTCGCAGGAGCCCCAGCGTTTCTCGTCACCAGAATGCTGCACGGGTCACTTTTGAAACTGAATTATGTGAGGTCCACCTGTACCTTAATTACAACCTCCAATAGCCCATTAAGCATGTTGTCCATTAATCGTTTTCACCGCTAACGTTAGGGCTTGTCACACACTAATAAAGCTTACATTCTATTCAGGAATACCTCTTACAGGGTGGATTGAAAGGAAACCAGATTTGCACTTGCATTCCTCTGCTGGCCAACCATGTGTCTCTCAGCAACATATGGTGACTTGTAGTTGAGAGTGTGAATGATGCTTAGTGGTAGAACACTTTGAACACGTTGGCCCCTGTCCACAATTACACCAGCAGATGGTCTTAATGTTATGACTGACTGAAAGTCAGATAAGAAGCTGGCTTTTCCAGTATTCACTACAATGTGAAACTTTCTGAAGATCTTAAATGTTCTATGACCTAGTTTTGCAAAGCTAAAGCTCAGAAGAGAACTGGGTGTTGCAGCAGTACCTAAACCCGGAACATCCAAGTGCATTTACACACAAACTCTGGCCTTAGAGCCCCTAACCTATCCTCTGTTGGCTGTGAAATGACCTATAGAAGCCCATTCACAGAAGTTATCCTGTATATGTACCTGAATATTTGCCTGAACTAGTCTCCTCTAACCTATAGCTTTGGAAAGTGCTTAACTATGGTTGAAGACCAGACCCAATTTCAAGAGCAGCTTATGCAACAAGGAGGCAAATAGTTCATTACTTTTTCATGCTGCTGTGGTCCTAATTTGGACAGTACCACTATAATGTACAATTACACTCTCTGCTTATAAAATTGTTGTCAAGTATGAAAACCCATAGTATGAGCAGCATGTTAAAATCTGAACAGCTAGCAGGTCAGCACACTTCACATTTAATGGCTCCCAGGGGATCTGTTCAAAACAGCATCACTTTGACACGGTCAGTGTTGATGTGCAGTGCTGGTGGCTGAGCAACCATCGCCACTGTTATCATGTCACTTGCAGATAGTCTCCAGTAGGTGGCATCACAGCTGAATCTGGGCTTTTTAATAGAAAATAAATGTAGTGGCATAAAAGTAACATGGGATGGAAGTACTCCAGCACAGTACAAGTTATACTTGGTTCCATACCACCTTTGCTTAATCCTAACCACAAATACTTTACTGCACACACACAATCAGAGATTACTTCTGAGAGTGTGGACATTGTTTCATATTCAGGTTTAATTTCATAACTACAACCTGTGCTAGAACATTTTGCTACACAGGGATTATATTACAAGTACTGCATTCTACAAATGGATAGAGGTTGACTGGTTCCTGCAGCTGTATTTAGAGCAAAAATTAAAACCTAGTGAATTGTTTCTACAATCTACATTAAAAAACTGTAGTCCTGGTAATCTAAAGTCTGTTCAGTCATTTAGGTTACTCTATCTTCGACAACTTAATGACTGCTGCACACAAGACAACTTATCAAAATACACATGCAGAACTGAATAAATACAGACAGCATGCGTATGATGCAAACAGGCATCTTCCCCCCATTTTAGCAAAGCAGCTACTCAGTTTACTTCTACAATATTTTATTTTTTCAAAACATAAATCCTGCTACCTGAAAAGATAAAGGTAACATCGTCTGAAAAGTTCAATTGTGCAGGGTTTTCCTTTAAGGACGTTACCGTTCAAAGTCCAAGTAGGCTTTAGCCCATGCACTTCAATTCACACCAATATGGAGAGCAATTAATTCAAACGTTAACTCACTCTACTTTGGCTTATACTTATCCTCTGTATGATACTTAAAACATTTTAGTAGTATTGGTTATGCAGCAACCTGAGTGAGAAAATAATTTCACAACTGATGAAGTGGTACTAAATTAGTGAAAAAGACAGCAAATCCTATTCCTACCCAGAGCAGTAGCACCAGTAACTCTACGCAACAATCTAAAAACAGAAGACAGAGGTCTTGCACAAGAGGTAGAATTTAAATTAAACTTCTAACAATTGACAAAGACTTAGACTGGTCACATACCCTGCTACTAAAAATGACCATAAACAATAGAGTTCATGAAACATGTCATTAAGGCTTGTCACAGCCAAAAAAGACCAAATCAGGCCTACGAAGGCTCTCCATTTAGATGCAATTGAAAACGCTTGCATTGCAGTTTATCAACTATAACAGGCTATGAATCAAGTATGATTTGAAGTACGTGGGCTAAAAAAAGAGCAAGATGACTATTCTCTGTGGACAAAATGTGCTCTTTGCACTTTCATCAACCGAGTTCTTGGTCATTTGTTTTGACAACCTTTACCAGACTTGACCCAAATGTAAGCGCTTTATCGGCAGAGAGCTTGCTGTTCAGAAAGAGAAAAAGAGATGCATTAATATCAACAGTACAGAACAAGACACACTAGATATTTGTAACGTTCAACATAATGAAAATAGGATTTATTTGTCCATTTCTCAAAAGCCATTTATCTCAAACAATATGTATTCAACATTATGTACACATTTACATTGTTACATTGATGAAAACTTAATTACACAACTTAAAGAAATCAACTGCATGTATTCAGTGAATACATATAAATATTAACAGGACATATAAAGACTACTGAGCCTGTGCTGACTTTGCTCCAAATAATGGGGTAGCTGTAGCATTTCTGCAAAACAGTTGCATGAGTTACACAGGTGACGATGTGGTGGAGTATAAATAATACGTGATTACTTATACCATTCGATACCGATACTACCTTTAAAAAAATACCAGGCCATGTTGGCAGCAGCTTGTCCAGCCTCTTCACCTTCCACCAGCAGAATCCACTTTAGCATAAAGAAAAATAGGTGGCGCTAAATGAAGGTATTCTTTTGTACAGTAGTGCAGGTTCACAAAGATTCATTATTACAAAAAAGAAAAAACTTTTTTTTAAATCATAGATTTACAGGTTTCCAATTTGAAAGTTGACTCAAAAACAAAAAAAAAACTCTTTGTGGACCTTCACTTTTATCTTAACAACAATTTAGAACATTAAGAACTAAAAATCAAGCAGTTTTCTATAGTAATAATGGCTAAACAAAAGGGGATAAAAGTATTCAAAAGTCACAATATGGAAAGAAGAACTACAAAAAAAATTAAGTATTAAGATTGCTGCTCAACACCTCAAGCCTGTGGGAAAAAAAAATTCTTCTCGTCTGATCCTTACCATGGAGTCAAGCAGGTAATGGTGTTCAGAAAGCCACTCATCCCGCATGGTGGATCAACCAATACCTAGAAGAAACTGTCAACAAGGTTTAGCAGCAACGTGTACTCAATCCATCACATAACAGCACATGCACAGTCAGCAGATCTCAAGTAATCTTAACTAACTGATCAGTGTTCATCAACCCTCAGCAGTTCAGCACACTGAGCCATATCAAGTTCAGTCTCAATATCAGAAAACAGAGGAAAGTACTTGACCCTACATTTTGAGCGATGTGCTTGCACTCTCTGCACACTTAGTGCAGAACTCCACAGAGACATGATTCTTGTCCACATGGAGACACACTCCGCCAGATGTCTCTTTCTCTTCCACTTTCACACGCTTCCTGGGTAAGGCATAGTCATGATCGTTTGGGTCAGGTCCCTGGAAAAGTGAGGAAGACAATTTCATCCCATTCACACCACTCAGCCTGGACAAGAGCTGGGCTAACATGGTCTCATTGGCCAGCACAGCCCTCAGGTACCTGGTCTCATCTTCCAACTCTTCCACCCTCTTGGTGAGCTGAGAATTTTCCTGTTTTAGTATGTTGTTTTCTGTTGACAGGACACCAACTTCCTTCTCCAAGCTGTTGACATATTCTTTCTTCTTAAGACGATTCAATCTGGCAGCAATTGCATTTTTGTTGTTCATGTTGCTTGCTTGATTTTGTCTGTTCTTGCTCTTCAAGGCAGACGACATTCTCTCGGGAGACGAGGCCGATGACGCTTCATGACCAGAATCCTGATCCTTGGCACTGTACACGCCAAGATCGACATCGAAGAGCGGAGAGGATGCGTCTCTATCAAGTGGCCATTTAAAATCTTCAATTTCAAACAGGTCGTCTAGTTTTATTCCAGCTGTGTCAAAATCCTCCGCTAGGAAGCCCATGGATGCATTTGGGAGATCTTCAACGGTTTCCACTGCATCTACCACTCGAACCTCAAGAGGCTGGTCCTCAGCCCTGCTTACAGTGCGGCCTCTTCGTCTGGTAATCATGGCAATTTGACAATGAGGTTCACGCAGTCCTGAAGATGCAACTTTTCACCTGTGTAAATAAATTAAAACGTAGGATTACTATGACATTCACCAACCACTAATAATTTATATGAGGTTAAGGTAATCGATAAAATAATCTCAGCAAACAAAGCAAGAAACCTAAAACATATGTTATTTTGTTACCACCATGTGCAGGGTTCTGGTCTTGTTTGATAATAAACTCCGTAACTCGCTAGTGAGGCCCGGTTAATTATGTAAGACTGCCGATTATTACAGCGGTTCAGTGCACAAACGTAAGTGAAACGTAAACTAAACTTGGTACGTCGTGCTCCTCTTGTCCTCCATTTTCTAACAGGCGCTACTGTAACCAAAGTGTACGTCGCTACAACGCACTACCAGCGTCGCGTTAGCTAACTGGCGAGTTCCTTAAAGGCTTCTGATAAACAGTATATAAGCCACGCATTCCTCGGTAACAGTAAAAAAAAGCCGTGTAGTACGCAAACCATTGTTCTTTGTGTTACGCGCGTTAGCATTAGCTAGCTAGCTAGCTAGCGCGGCCTTCGCACGCCGAGTTAACGTTAGAATGTGTTGCAAGTTGTAGCTTAAATCACCACATCGAGGTCCTGGTGCATTAAACAAAGCATTAGCCAGCACGTGTAACCAACTCGAGTGTGGTCGGCGTATATTAACGTTACATCTATAGCTAACGCAAATTAGCGTTAGCCTAATGAGAACAGACGTATGACGCAGCAACTTTTATCAACCACCATAGCGAAGCACTTACCGAACAGGTTAGCGAAATTAATTTAAAATAAGCAGCGAGAAATGAGTCCAGCGGTGAAACGGAGACAGTTACCGAATACTATCAGAACCGCTCGCCGCTTAATATAAATGTGGCGATAACGACAATACCGTCCAACTGCTGAAGCCACAACCGATGTAGGCAAGCACTTCCGGATGTTTCTAACAAAATAAAAGTCTTCCTGGACAGCCCTTTGACTCGACCTTGCTCAACAGCACCACCTCAGTTCTGCTTCACAAATCACAATTTGAAAGAACACGCTTAGGATAAAAGAGAAAGCCTTTTATTGTACTACGTGTACAGAAGACAACGCTTACAACTATAATCGCTTTGCTGAGATTTATCTGAAAGACATATACTACAAAACCCTGTGCAGGTATAACAATATTAACAGTGCAGGTAACTTGCTTGAGAAATGTGGAAGGAGAAAAAAACTCAGTGTGTAAACAATAATGAATTTAACGTATCCCAGTTCTATCTTTCAATGATAAATGACTTATTTTAGCTACCTAATAATAAATATCGTAGCCACAGCATACAACAGGTCTTACAAACACTTTACATAATGCTAGCAATTAACAGAAATATTGAAAATTGATTAATCTGTTTATTATGATTAAATGAAATAGTTTCATCTATGAAATGTAACTTGGGTAAGAACAGTTTCAAACTGCCAACAGAAGAAAACAAATAGCCCATTATAAAGTAATAAATCAAGTTGGGCACTGGGGAATTAAAGTGAGAATAAGTCAAAGACATTTTATTAATAAGGAAACAAACCCAAAGTTATATTAACCATATATTAGTTGCAAGAATAATGATACAACACAGAAAAACACCACATTCTCATATCTGTCTCAAAACTGTTCATCAGTTTAACATGGTTTTATTTTGAACTCGTGCTTTCTCAGCCAACAAAAGTGCCAGCATTTAAATGCTAACATGCACATTACAACATAGCTCAAAAAAGCTGCAGTCCAGATTTCAGCTTGTTAATATCGCTGTGATTCCAAATAAGGCCATCGGATGTTCTCACTGGTGCTGAGACTCCTGGAACGTCGTGAGTTTTGTTACTATCCAGCTCCACTGGCTGGTCAAAGACAGTCATTGTTGAATAGTTTTCCACCATGAGGCATGAAGGGTCATTGGACTGTCCAGGAACTTTACCAAGAGGATAGTTTTTCCACACAACTTTATCAGTGCACACCTGCCATGGAGAGCCTTTCAGCTTTTCAACCTGAGCATCCGTCCATTTACACTCCCGAGAGGAGTTGTTCCTTTCGGAGTCTGCCGTGGCATGCGAAGCGTGGCGCTGTGAATGCTTCAGCTTCTCATGCAAACTCTCCAGTGTGTATATGGGCTGTTGTTTCTGCTCCGAAGAAGGTTTAACATCAGCTTGTGTGGGCTGTGTGTAAATGGAGCAGAGCTCAAGCAGCCTCTCTTGGGTCTCTAGAGGGAGAGGGTGCTCCATGTCATTCAGAATTAACTGCAGCAAGTGAGGCGTGCTGACACAGGGAGCATCCAGGCATGCTGAGAGCAGCTGTTGCCACCTCAGTTCGATGCGATTTAAAAAAATCTTGTCTTTTATTCTTGCCTTTCTCTGTCCTTTTGTTTCATTTGGGTAGTCATATTTGTTGCTGTTACACAGGATGACTTCTGAAATCCAGGCAGAGAGGTAGTAAGCCCTGTGGTGGTTCTTCTCCTTGATAAGAACTTTCAGTTCAACAAACAGCTTTTCCAGAAAAAGATGAATAAAGGATGATGAGTTGAGCATCTTCAGGAGGGGCAGCCAGAAACGCAAGAATGTTGGATGAAGTCTGGGTTCAGTGGGACTGTCAGAAGTCTCACACCTTAAAGATTCCAGCTGTGATCCAGTAGGGACCAGAAACCCATCCTCCAACATAACATCAATCAGTAAATCACTTGACTCCATAGAAAACTGCTTGATTTCGCCTAGTAACCAGCTCATGTCTGAAAAGGGGCCAGGACACGTGTTATGTTTTTGACCAAGAGACCTATCAAAAGCTTGATACTGCTCCTTTTCAAAAGTTATCAGAAGATCTCGTGCAATCTTGTAGGCTTCCATTTCTTTTTGCTTTGCAATGAGTTTGTCCTCCTGGCGTTTCAGGTCAAGCTCCTCATCCTCCTCACCATCAGACTGAAATTCCCAGTTCACGTTAGAAGCTCCTCCAAACTGCCTGGACCAGTACTCCTGATGGAGCCACTTCAGAACCACCTTACAACCTTTTCGACACCGTTTCAACGTAGGGTGCTTCCGATGTGTGAAATCATGCCTCAATTCTACGACCCACTCTGGGATGTTTAAGTTCCCAGCCAGGTATTTCAGCGGTCGGGCTATTCTACCCTGTTGTTTCTCAGTGATCAGGTTGACAAACCTTACCAGGGCTGCGCCATAAAGGAGAACCAGATCATCTCCCTCCAGCTGTCCAGACCGGTCCAACACCTGGCACCTGATCAGATCCGCTGTGCAGTCCACTGCCACAGGAGTGCTATTGACATACCTGCCTTTCCAGGCGGATATCCTCTGTATTGCATGCCTCTGTAAGGTGGAATCTTTGGAGTAAAGATACTCGAGAACCTGATCCCACTCAGCTTTGTTGATCCATGCTACCACATGGCGGGCTTTCTCTGAGCTCCCTTTCTTCATTTCAAAGAAACGTATGCGGAAACACTTAATTCACATAAACGTCTTACACGAGGAAAAACGTTGTTTTCTGGCAAACCTCTCTTCTCGTGGATGGCTATAATATAACCAAAACAGAAAGTAATCGCAGCGTGAGCAAGACTTAGCAAAAATGCCACTAGTTACGACGGTAATGCATGCCGGAAATTGTCTTCTTCTTCTTCTTCTTCTGTTTCTTCTTCTTCTTCTTCTTCTTCTTCTACTTTTAATTTAATTTCGGGTGGCATCCAGTGATAAGGTGCATTACCGCCACCTACTATGCTGGAGTGTGGATCAGGGTAAAAGTAACACACACAAAAAACCCCACTTACACTCTACTTAGACACGGGACTAGTCTTTCAGAAATGTCAATAGTGCTCTATAACTCCCTGACTGACTGAGTATATGCTTCAAATCTAATCCCCGTGTCCCTGTGCTTCAAGTGGTCTCTTCAATGTCTCCCTCTCTGACCTCTATGCTTCACAGTGACATAACACGTGCTCTACTGACTCCTCTGCTGTACAAAAATTACACAGACCCGTCTGGTGTTTCCCTGTTTGGTGCATTGACTTATTCAGTTTTGTGTGACCTAATCTTAACCGTGATATTACATTGTCCTCCTTTGTGTTTCCTCCTGCTGCCCTCATCTTCCCCACTTCCTTCTGAATATTATAGAGATGTCTGCCTGTTTTCCCTGTGTCCCAGTTGTGTTGCCATTTGCTGAAGATTTTACTTTTAATTATGGATTTTGCTTCTGCCTTGCTAAGAGAGATGTCCATGGTAATGTCCTGCTTGCTTGTTTAATTTGCCAGTGAATCTGCCTTCTCATTCCCTTCTATTCCTGTGTGGGCTGGTATCCACATAAAGGTAACTTGTATTTTTAACTTTTGTATTCTGAACAGAGTTTGGAAATTGTCGCCTTTTTCGTCTTCTTCTTCTTGCTGTTCTTTTTCTTGTTCTGTGGTGTTTAATGGTGGTTGTCATCCCTAATGGTGCATCACCGCCACCCCCAGTATTTTTCCCCTCCCCACCTCAAATCATACCGAAACTGTAAATACTGAAACATTGAACCAACCTCTCCCCGTGCCACCAAACACCGAAACACGACTCAAGTTGACAATTTTCAAACCAGCTTGTTTCTTGTCCCTCAGCATAATGAAAATCGTCTCCTTCTCCTTTTTTGTGATTTACATCTCTTCGCAAACAAGGACTTGGCGCATTAACAATATTGTCTCCAAATAGAGACTATTAAAATTAACCAACTAAATTTAAAACAAAGGATGGATTGTTTTTCTGCATAATGTTATTATCAATAATAATAAAAAAAATACAATTAGCACTTTTGGGATCAATGTGGAACACTGTAGAATGTACAAAACATGACTAAAACATGATTAAAACATGTCAACAAAACTAATATTGTATCAAATAAAATGAATATGTCGTTTAACCGTCTTCAGTGTCGCAAATATTCAGCTTTGAATCTTGCGACTAATGCTATCAAGCACCACTTGGTGGCGGTAATGCTCCGTCGAAGTAATGTTAAAATAGACGAAGAAGATTTTCGGCTCGTATTTGGAAAATGGCGGGGGCTTTTAAGGAAAAAGAGCTCGCGCAACGCATTTATGCTACATTGCAGGTAAAGTTAAAGTGATGAAGTGACGTACTATTTATTACCGTGCTACATTTATTTGGGGCCTTATATTAGCTACAGTCGGCTGCGTTTCTCAGTTTGTCGCTCACATAACTGTCATTCTTTACTAATTAATTATAGCTAAGTCTAATATATGTTTGTTATTGAAACATTAGCATAATCTCTCAATAAGATGAACTCCAGTATCATATGTACCGAGGTATGCTGTAAACTGGTGCCTAGTTTTCGCTGATTGTGTTTTTGTTTTTGTGTTTTTTTTCCTAGGCTGTATCTTGTCCCTTGGTGGAAGGCCTGTACCTTCAGGAAGCTGACAGCAAGCTGCAGCTTTTTTGTGCCCCCTCCCAGCACCGCACCGATTTACTGGCATGGATCTGTAGCAGGTGGAGGAATTTCACTCCATTCAACTCTTAATTATAATAGTATCAATAAGTAGTAGAGTAAATACAACGGAATTACTGTCCACTGTCTTTGCTTCACTTTCCAGTATCAGTCCAAGCTTTGCCAATTCCAAGGCCATGGCAGTGAGATCCAAAGAGCCAGACCTTTTGAATAAAGGTAACTTTGCTTTTTAAGGTTAACTTTTTCTCTAGGAAACAATCTGAGTGGATTATTTTATTTATATTTGTAGTGTGTTTTTTTTTCCTCTTCTAAAATTACACACTGTTGGTCTGCTTTTCATTAACAGAAATGGCTTTGCTTGGGCAGGAGCTAATGTTGTGCAAAGCAAGTGATCTAGACCTGATCAGGGTGAGAGATTGCATTTAATTGGTGTGGATGTAATGAATGTGTACCAATTAACTGTAACAATAAAATGATAATGTCATCTCTTGTCTATTTATCCAGGGTCAGGCCAACCCTTATCTGCAACTTCAGTTCCTGGAGCAGCTGTTAACTCTGGTCCCAGGTTGCAAGAAGTCAAGTGGACACGAGATGAATGAGGAGGCGCTGCTGAATGAACTCTTTAGTGCTGACAATCTGCCTAACCTGACACAGATGCTCACCCCCACATTTGACCCCTGGCCTGCACACATAAAGTAAGTCTTTGATTACCTTGTCACACACACAGTAGGCTAATTCCTCTGTTTAAGTTTGCTGCATGTATTCTTAATTTTATTGTATTTCCAAGAACAGATTTGTATTCGCTTGCTTCACAGGGCTTTACGCAAAGGCACAAAGCCCTCATCTAAACATACCAGAGAGGAAACTACAGATATTACTGCCCTTCTACAGTCTGCTCAGTCAGCACTAATGGATCTACAGTCAGAGGTATGGCGTTCATGTGACCTGTTGTGTTTGAAGTATTTTTATTACTACCACCAATAAAATATTTGTTTTACCATTTAAAATGTTATATAGATCAGGATTATTATGTTGTATGTGAACACAAAGGCTAGTGTTGTAGTGCATGTAGTAACAAGTGCTTTCTTGTCTTCAGTGTAAATTCCTGAACAATGAGGCGCAGAGTGCTGGTGTCTTGTCTTCAGGCTCACTCCGTGTAGCGGCAGGCGATCTTCAACAGCTGATGGCCACTTTCAGCCATGTTTACGAAACAGACTTGAGAGCTTACTGCAGCAGAGATCCTCCCAGCTTCAGCTCAGAAACCAGTGTCTTTCAGAGAGTACACGAGCGACTGCTGGCCTGTAAAACGGTACTCCCACAGACACAGAATATCTTCAGACATTGTAACATCTTAGGCACTGTTTTGTAGAATTTTAAAAGCATGTTAAATATTTTAGTTTTAGTTTTTATTTTTTTGAATGTTTTCTCAAAGAAACTCACTGCCATGGGCTCTTCTCCATTTCATGATCCATGTGAAAACCAATCTTTAGAAATAGCTTTATACTGCATTTCTCACTACAATTTTATCATGGAAGACTACAGATAAGTCCTTTTGATTTCCTGACAAGCAGAGCAAACAATAGGAAACAGGAGGCATGTGATTGTAGTCTTTGCACAGCAAAGGTTATAATACTTTTGAATATGACTGATGTTAAGTTTGTAAAGAACAAGTCATACTGACGCTAGGTTTGTTTCTCAGGAATTGGAAATGCTGAATGAACTGTCAGAAGCTTCGGCCTCCATGAATGAGGAAGTAAACAAGTTACAAACTGAGCTTCGCTATTGGTGCAGAGGAGAGAAACGCACACTACGTAAGCATACATCCTGTTGTGCACACATACACAGTTTGCTGCATGTTGATAAAGATTAATTTCCCGTCTTCTGTTTTCTTTTTAATCCAGCTGATCAACTGGAAGAACTTATCAGACGAAGCAAAGAACTTCTAACAGTGCTTCACAACTAGCAGAATTTTCAACAACACAGTACACCGGCCAAGAACAGTGCAGGAGAATCTGATGTACAGTCAAATTTATAAAGTTTAACAGAACTTTATAGACCCAGTACATGTAAGTATGTGGACTGTTGCTTAGTGAGACACCTGTACAGCTCATTTCCACTGTACCATTTCAATATGTGATTATTTACAAGCAGAAGGAATTAATTCTGTGTAGCTGAGGTAATTTTTTGTGGGTGAACTGAGACATGCACATTATGTAAATACTTTAATAAATGTAAATGTTTTACTACTACTTGATGTGTCATATCTTACCACATTATATACTGTTTATGTCATGATGGTTGTAACCTAGTAGTTGCATATGATATGAACTATGGAGCGAAAATACTACACCTCCATATAAGGTTGAACTCAAAACAAATCTTTATGGGTTTGACCATAAAGCCTTTTTAGACTTTATCTTGAGGTGAAATAATAACAGACCACTGGCAGTGCTTTTAAATTTGATATTCATTACACACAATTATGTACATGTTTGACTGTCTGAGCCAATAAATCTTCGATAAAGAGTTCAGTCAAATAGTAGCAGTGGGAAGCTGTCCGTGTCTGAGGGGTTGGGACAACTGTGAAAGTACTGTAGGACAATGTCTGATGCGTTCTGACGGCCACATCGTCTCTGTGTGGACAGCTCTCTGGAGGAAGTTGCTGACTCCTGCAATTCCAGGGTTAGAAGCCTTTGCTGGCCAACCACTCCTTCAGCTCCTTGTCAAAGTGACCTTTGACCTTCAGGATCATGGTGACCTCGTTGACCTGTGTGGGCAGCTCTTTTCCCGTCACCTCTTTCAAGTACTGCTTCACGTCCTTCTCCAGAGCCCAAATGTCCCCCTCCACTTTCCGTACCAGCGTCATCCTCCTGCTGCCGTGGGTCAGGTCGGTGTAAACCGGGATGTTGTGCATGCGAGAGCGGCGGATCATATACGGCAAATCTGGCGGTGAATCTGCCGGAGGGGTCCAACCAGACGGGGAGGGCCCGTTGTGCCTAGGCGGTGCGGGAACCCGCGATGGTGGGATGAGCCGCTCTACGAACGTGTATTCCTCCGTAGACTCTAATATCATCGACTTCTTTTCATCTGGAGCAGCGTTGCTAACAAACCGGAGCACGGACGAGGCGGTAGAAGCTCCCGTTGCTTGGCTGAACAGGCTTGAAGCTCCATACAGCGCCCGGCGGAGCACGAAGGACTGAAGGGTAAAGGACGCTGCCATGTTGTGCAGTGCTGCGTCACACACGTAGCCCGGAAGTACTGAAGAACTTCCGGGAGCCGTAGACATCGTTTTTGTTTTTGTTTTTTTCAATTTTATAACATTCAGTATTTTTGTATACAGCGCACAAAGCAAATGATCGTAATATTAATTTATAGATTTATTAAGAACAACAATAAAAATACTAAAACAAGTATTACATCTTTCTGACTTACTACTAACTTACTACTTACATTTTTTAGATTACTACTTTTTAAAAAGGAATATTCTCTTATTTATAATCGATGCCAAACTCTATCAAACATATGTGTGCGTATGTTTGATATGCACTATGCACACTTTGTGCTGATCACTACAAATACAATTAAAAAAAATAAATGACACCGGAACTATTATTACAATATACTATATACTATTCTTACTATAATATATGATATATTCTTATAATGTATATACTTGACATAGACATAATAAAAAAACAAATAAAATATATTTTAAGCAATTAAGTTAAATCAGTAAAATCCAAAGCTAATGCTTTATGATTGACAGCAAAGTGCTTTGACATACATACAAAGTTATGTAGAGAATGTTGATTATAATATGAAAGGTTTTATGATAACCTGTATTATGACATATAAACAGAATAATAACCCAATAATAACCATAAAAAGAAGAAGAAGAAGAAGACGGTAAACCTGAATATATATTATTTAAATGTGGGAGATGGCTCTGTAACTATGGATCCAGCTAGTGGGAATGGTCCAGTGTCCCTATAACAGGAGGAGCTCTGTAACATGTTAGTCTAGACTACACCCTAAACTTTGTCTGTGTCCAGTGCAGCGGTGAGTTTTCACCCATGTCAGTAGACTTGATCTATCCCGTCAGGTTTCCTGAGAGCTGCTGTGGAGTTATCCAACGAAAGAGAATGTGCTCGGAACGCAGACAGAACGGAGAAGATGGAGCTCTGAATACGCTGAACGAGACAGAGGTGAGAACCACAGACTTACAAACCAGCTCCCTCTTCTGCTCCATTCTCATTCTGCAGATCATAATTACAGCAGACATTTTATCAGAGGGAAGCAATTAGTCTCAGATGCCTTAATTTAACCAAGTATGTAAATGGAAGTGTGTCTCCCACTGGTGCCCTAAAGCATTTGCTTGCAAACATTTTGACTTGTGACGCCTGCAAAATCTTTCTTGGTTCCTTTTTTCGTGGTTGTCTGTTCTACACAGAGATGAAAGAAAGCTCTGTGGCACAGAGAGAGTTACACCCAGATGTGATGTCTCATCTAGGACTGTCTCTTTACCACCTATGTGGCTTAAACAAACAGAACCGTGGAACCTAGTCTCAGTTGTGCACATGGAGACGAAGATAGGCCCTTGGTTGTTGTTCTGCTCTGAGCAACCATTTATCTGCCCTCCTCAGGTGTCAGTAGATAAACACTTACTGCTCAGGTACAGTGACAGTCACTCTCTGCATGTGAATGAATTTGTTTCTAGAAGTGAACGACCAAACACCCAGAGATTGGTGCGTCTCACTGGCATTTTCTTCCAAGATGAGTCATCATCATTTATCATTTAGATAAATAAACACTAAGCTACAGGTACAACTACTTGTCCGTAGTGTGTGTATTTAACAGTGGTGTGATATACAATAGCACCAATGTGATTTGACGTCTCTATATTTGCAGGAATCAAAAGACCCATCTTCTAAAGTATATCGCTCCATCAACATGAATCATTACGCCACTAAAAAGAGTGCAGCTCAGAGCATGCTGGATGTCGCCTTGCTGATGGCTAATTCCTCCCAGCTGAAGACGGTTCTCCATGTGGGCCCCCAATACCGCTTCTACACCCCCCTCATTGCGCTGCTTTCCCTGTCCATCATGTTACAAATCATAGTGGGACTCCTGCTCATCTTTATTGGCAAGTGACTCTGAATGAAGGCAGATGTGGAAATGTTATTTTAAAGCTCTTTTTAGTTTCAGAATCAGACATAGCCCAGTGAAAACATCACACATTTCAGTTCTTTGTTTTGTGACTGTTAACCAGCCTTTAAAGCTCCAGTTTTACCGTGAACTAACTCGTAATTCTTTCCTCCTCGGCACAGTATTTTCTGTTTATTATCTGTCTGTAATTTTACATTAATTCATCTCTCTTCTAAAACTAGAATATCAAGCTACTCACTCTTACACTATCCACGCTTCTTTTTTCTTTTTACAGTACTGCCTATAGCCCTTCTTATTTGTTTTTTTCCTACTCATTAGCTTCGAACGTGACTCATTATGTCTGTTGGTGTGTGATTATTTGCCAGCAGTGAAGAACGATCTGAATGACATCAGGAAGCACAGCAGGTTGAACAGCATGAACAACATAACCACGGTCTTGGTATTCTGCACCGTCCTTATTAACATCTTCATCACAGCGCTCGGCTTTGAGGCATATTCTGTTAGGTAGGACAGTGTTCAACGACAGTAAATGCGTAGTGTAAACCCTTGTTAATGTTCTGCCGTGTTCTTGTTTTTCTTCTCAGGTCGTCATTGTCACATGTTGTGACTGTACCAGAGACTCAGTTCTTCCATCGGCCCATTGACTTGAACGTTACTGGTGACATTTAAACCGGTCTGTGGATTAAAACAAATTGCTTGTTCAAATCCTCTGTCAAAACCTTTAATACATAGGGTTAGTGGAGCCGAGGTGAAGCGGTTCGGATTTAAATTACAAATTTCTGTCACCGAGCCTTTGGATCTGGATCCATCCTCACTGTGAGACTGAAATAGCTTGTATTACCATTCAAATTCTGATCCTCAGTGACCATCTACTTCCTACTAGGATTCACATCCAAATGTCCAACTCTGAATACCTCTCCACTGCACTCATTGGCCACTTTATTATGTACACATCAGTTATAAACATCTAATAAAATTATCACCTTTATGTAGCTGTAAAAATAATGTATGTGAAATACGTGATTCCATTTGTTCATTTATTTTTATGAATGTACAGAAGCCATTGTAGTGTTTAAATGCTACAAAAAATATCTGCTGCTATAAAAATATCAAATACACATAAATCTGTCCGGAAAATGTAGTAATGTACATATCACAGATCAAAGAAATCTTCTGTTTCAGTATAATTATTGTCTAGCTCTCTGTCCTGAGATGACAGGTGGCTCGTTACTACATCAAAACTTCTCAGTACTTTATTCATTTGGTATTCGGAAGTTTTAGCATACATTTCTTTAATCTTTGTTGAGGCTTTTGTCTAAAGTAGCCTAATCCACGTTTTGTGCTCTACTCAGTATGTCTTGAAACACAGTTCATGAAATTAGATATTTGTTATTTTAAAAGAAATATGCAGCGGAAACAAAAGCAAAAGATAAAAAAAACCCTGACAACCCTAACAAATTATTTCAGCTCAGTTCAGAACAGCTGGTCAGATCACTAGATTTTCATGACTGTTGTTTCCACAGGTACCAGTAGGCGAAGTAGCAGACAGCTGCAAACACAGCCAGCAGCAGCAGCCACACCACCTTCCACTTGCTGCCTCCAGACTTGATTGACGATCTGTTGTACCCAAGGCTGGATTGCTTCACGCTGTGATTGACTGTTTTGCTTGTGAATTGGATTGAAGACTTGGAACTGCTGGAGAAGAGAGATTGTTAAGGTGAAGGAATGGCTTACTCCTCAAACATACTAGTTTATTCCACAGTACTCACTCCATATCTTGGTCGAGCTTGTTGTCATCATCTCGGGTTGCGATGCCTCTTCGTATCAGCCTAGATGAGGAATATTTTAATACAGCAAAGTACTCAGTCGAGTTATTATGTAAATTAATAATGTAATTTGTATTAAATTTGTAGATGTCACCCAATAAAGTGCCTGGATATTACTTTTGTTGTGAACGGGCACTAATTAAATAAATTGAACTAAACAGAAACCAAATATGTATATTTAAGTTACTGACACATTCATTACATCTAAATGAAGAATGTGTAGAAGGGACTTTGGCACACATCCAGCATGTTATATTTTATACACCACCAGAGTCTCAATAGTTCATGATGTGCAACACCATGTTTGTACACCTGTGTCTTTTTCCGTGTGCATGCAAACAAACTCACGTGTCCACATATCCCTCTTCTCCGAACTGTGAAGTTAAAACAAGACAGTACTTGAGAGGTTTTACAGTTACATAGCAGAGCAGAGAAGTTTGGCACAAGTAGAGAGCGATCGGCAGACAATCAAGACTCACCGGACTGTGGTATGTGACATAGCTCGTCTCCTCTGTAAAGAAAAAAGGTAATTAATAGCACGCACTTTGGACTCAACAAAACAAGCAAGCTGTTTTGAGAACTCATTTAGAAAAATCACATGATACATGATGATAATATGAATGAAACAGGGAATGAACACCAGATGGCAGGTTTGGCAGGGAACGTGCCTGAAAGTATAAATGCTCTGATTTGCCATCAGCTCTTTTATTGTGACTGTTTGATGCTCATTCAGACATTTATATTTATATTATGGTGAGTCGTCCACAGCTACAGCTTTTCAGTAGTGAAGACGTTCTATCTCGTGTGATGACAAATTGATCGATGAAATCATACTGGATGCAGTACATCAGGAAACGTACTTAAAGTACTTAAAATTAAAACATGCTGCCTCTCCTGATATTATTCATTCCAGCTCCCACTGTGACCCCAATAATAATAGTAGTAGAACGATCACCTTTTTTTTTACAAGCTGAGAAATTATAACCTTGTATAAAGCATGTACCTTCCTCTCTGTAGTAGGTCTTATCCGAGGAGGTTTTCACGGAGGACTTCTCCATGGCCTTTTCAAGCTTCTTCTCGTACTGCTTTCGAGTGGTGTCTGTATTCAAAATAAGCACATTTGGGTAAACGCTGAGGAAATATACTACACGTCAGAGCAAACTGGAAGAGACTTAGATAAATCTGAAAAACTACAGAACATTTAAAAACAGCATGAGCTGCTCAATGATCTTTTGCCATTTCTTTATTTAGAGACACTCGTAGCACAGACCTCCGTGCAACACAATGAACTGACCCAGTTATTGCCTCACCTACAACTGGTCCATGTTTAATTCCATGCTCATCAAGCAGTTTAAGTATCTCGTCGTTACTTTTCCTACTCAGAGACATCTATAGACAGACAGATTGGAGGAATGACAGTCGTTAATTCAAGGCTCCTGCGCGCCAAACTGCTCCAGCAGGAAAAGGAAAAGACTGAGCGCAAACTGCAGCGTCCGATTAAAACTCAGTGAAGTAGTTTAAAGAAACACTTTGACCTTATGGCACACTTAAAAAAAAAACGTTTGTTTTATATCCGTAATGCAAAGCCATAGGTAAGCGATTGCAGGTTGAACATACGGGCGTCGCGTCTTGGTTTGAATTTCATCTTGAACGAGCAACAAGAAGCAGGGAAGAGTCAACCAGATAAGAAATAAAATTCAATGTGTGCAATTACAGCAGAATGGAATAGAATTTGAATGGATTTCACTTACCTTCGTAGCACAGGTTTGGATCTGGGAGCAGGATGAGACTGAGCGGACGAAGTAGGAGTGACTTCAAGTGCGCGCAACGCAGTTTGGCACAGAGACCCGAGTTACTCGACGATCTGGTCAAAAGGTTTGTCGCGCAGTTCCTTAGAAAACTACACCTCGGTTCCTAAGAAGGAACGACTCGAGATATTTTCAGTTTCTGAATGGTTTATAGTTCAGTTGCTTTCAACATAACACATGTGGGCAATAATAATAACCTCAACATTTCATTTGGTTGTTAATGTTACCCCACTACTGTTCGAGGGTAACATCATATACTTTTACTCCTTTGAGTTCCAGCACAGTTTGAGTATTAAATACGTTTATTTTACCCCCTCTGCTGCTGTGTTTAATGCAGTTATTGCCACATACACACTACAAACAAAAACAAAGCAAATAACCGCCTTGTTTACAGTTCGAGGATTTAGTTTGATGAGCGCAACCAGTGGCGCGATTCAGTATTTCACGTTTGATTGTCATGTTAACTTCATCCATGTACCTTAATTAGTACGAGGTTTTATTTTCAACTTATACTTCAGTCTACTTCCTTCCCATACATGTTCTAGGCCATATGCTGCTCTATAAATTAGGCGTCGGTACTTAGACTTTCCTTAAGGTTTGTTCTCCTGCAGCGACCTCTGGAGGTAGAAAGCGAGTCGGGACAAACGCGCTGTGGTTTTCCAGGAAGGGCGTTGGCTACAGCAATGTACACATTTTCCACTCAGTGGGATGATAAGAAAACATACTTCAGTGCTCACTGTGCTTCATCAGCGTTACTGAAGGGAGTAATAAGACTTAAAGTACATAAAAAATATCACAGTATTGAATTCATCAAATTAAAAGGTACAGAACAAAGACAAAAGTTTTCTGTTAAAGAGTTCAATGACAACACAACAATTAGACTGACAGAAAAATACTTAAACTTTATTGTGTATCAAAATACTGTCTTACAAACACATTTAAAGCCTTTTTATTATTTAGGACAAGATTCATTTTTTTTGTTCTGAAATATAGACTACGCACAAAGCGAGCTGGAAGGATGAAGGACAGGGGAGTGGTTGGCAGCTGAAGAGGGGAGCTACAAACACAGAGCACAAAACAAAGCATCATCACCTTTGTTTTTGGTCGTCATGTCAGGACGTGAAACCACAGCATCTTCAGTCGTTTTGTCCAACACAACATTGGACACGTCCCTTTTTAACCCTTAAATATTTAACACATCTCACATTGGTGTAACTCTGACTCAGCAGACTCTTACAACCTAATGAAACATATAGATGCATAAGTTGATGTCACACTCCGCTACAGTGTTGACAGAGCATGTGTGAGAAACCTCGAGTTAGCTGCTGTGAAATGTGTCTGTCTCCTCTCCACTTTACTTTAGTCGCCCCATCTTTCCTAATCTAATCTAAGAACAGCAGTGCCTAAAACTGGATCACACTAGCAGCAGATAAAACAAACAGGTTAGTTAAAGAGCATCGTGAGCACACATGCTGGAGTGAGTCGGGGTCAGTGCTTGAGCATCTGCTGGGCACCAACACTACAAAGCCTACACCCCCTGTGTAAATAAGGAGCAAGCCATTTATCTGAGTTTTATATGGACCAGTATAGGCCTGAAACCAAAGCGTGTCTGTGTGGAAATGCTCTAACACTTGCTCAGGAAGGTGCGTCACCTGACAATCTTTGATTCAGTTCCCGTCACTGCTCACATAAAACTGAATCCATTATTTATGTACACCAGTTCCAAAAAGTTGGGACGATGTGCAGAACTGGATAACATCGTTAAATGGTAAGGAACCTCTGTGCGCGAGGGACAAGGTCTAAGGCCAAAATTGGATGCTTGTGATGGCGCTGCATTACAACGGGCATGACTCACTACTGGACATCACCGCATGGGCTCAGGAACGCTTCCAGAATTCGCCATCGGTGAACACAGTTCGCTGTGCAATCTACAAATGTACGTTAAAGCTGCATCAAGCAAAGAAGACATCACGTGTGCACATGATCCAGAGACTTTAGGGCATTATAAAACTAAACATCTGGCAGCAAAGGCCCAGGACCGGTGAGCAGTTAGACTTCTGCGTCACACGAGAATGGGACGGGATTCCGCTCCTAAAACTCCAGGCTGGCCTCCTCACTTCCAAGATGCTACACCACAGTCAACATCAACCTGGTCCAACCATAAGAATGATGAGTACTGCAAATCATTGCCTTTGGCTTTTATTTAAGTTTTACACATCGTCCCAACTGCATTTGGACTGGGGGTCATTTATAAGAGAAGCTCCTCCAGTGTAAACTGTAACCTTTCATCCAATTCTGGGCTCAGCTGGGCCAAAATCTATTACATCTATTGCTACTATGCTACACTACCGTTCTACACCAGTTCGGAAAAACCCCACGACTGAAAATGTAAAATAGCCTAAGGCACAACTGACTGTAAGCTTACAGTAATGGAAAAGGTGCATCTTTCTCCTCCATGAGTTTATTTGATGACGCGATTGACAGAAGAATCGAGAGAATGACCATGAAGAGAAGAACAGTCAGTGTCTACGTGTTGGTCTTTGGGACAATCTGGACTGGGTTACAGTAAAGACTTTAAAACACAAATTGCAATGAGGGTAAACACTGCTGGGAGAATTTGTTTTCTGGGATAATACTTCTAAGAAGCTAAATTTAAAGACATCGAAGGAACCTGGAGATGTAAACGACTGATTAGAATCTACTGTAGACAGAGTTTCAGTTTTAAACAGTGGTAGCTGGGTCTGGGTTTTAGACGGTGATGTGGAAGGGGCTGCCAGGGATGTGTTCGTCTCCCCACTTCACCACCAAGATGTACTCTCCCTTCTCTTTGAGCTGGTAGCTGACATTGTACAGACGGTTGCCCAAATGTTTCACTAAGATCTCCTCACAGGGGACTCTGGGACCATCCACACCAACCAGGAGCATGTTACGACCTGTGGACGGAGACAGGTGAGCACCTACATCAGTACCAGGACAGGCTAGGTGTGCTAGACCCTAATGCTAGTACTGTTTTGCTAATGCAGCACATCTCAATATTAGCAAGAAAATTCACAAACTATTTTGTTTTTAGTTTTTATGCATTCCAAAATCCATTGTCTTAGTTAAAATTAAACACACCTGCTTTGCTGCAGTCGACACTGAAGCTGTTCTTCTGACCGATGAAGCCCTTGGTCAGGCCCATACCTTTGGCCACGACCTTGCTGGCATCCGATTGAGCGGGAGCCCCCTGCTGAGTGCAGCTGATGGCACGGGTCACAGGGTCAACCATGACAGAAGAGGTTTCGTGCATACTGTGACTGGACACGAGCTTGGAACCTAGAAATTGGCGTAAGTTAATCTTAATTGTTTCCATTAGTTTTTTAAATAGTTTCTATGTATTTTAATTCTTTCTCACCAGTGATCTTTGCCTTGAATGGGCTGCCAACAATGTGATAAGGACCACCATATTTGATAGAGATAAGATAGTTGCCAGGGGCCATTGGGGTGTATGTGATCCTGTAGCCTTCAGGACACTCCACACAGTCCATCTTCACCTTGGAGGGCCCATCAATGGTCACAGCTAAAGCACCAGGGCCGGCGTTGCTCGTGTTCACCACAAACTCACAAGAAGTTCCTGAATGTGTGACACAGAATGAGAAGGATTCAAACCACAATACGGATCAATGTCAGTTCTCAAAGACCCTTGAGCTGAAATGTGCTTCCTGCTCCATTGTTGTGTGGAGAAGAAGTTACCTGTGGTGCCTCCCTCCAGTCCTGGTCCATAGGCTGACACCATCCCAGGGTCTCCAGCCTGGCCCGTCTCTCCAACTCTAATCTTAAATGGACTACCAGGGATGTGGCTTCCATTGAACTTTACATCAATTAGATACAGACCGTTCTCTCTGGGGATGAACCGAACTGCGTACTTATCTAGACAAAGAAGGTGGAATGTAAGGTACAATAAACTCCTCCTATTTCCAGCAACACAGCTCCCAACCCTCCCCCAAAAAATATGAAACCACTGGAGTTCAGAAGGCATTACGGCGAGTTTGGATGAACATCCTGTGGTTACCTTGGTCGATCTCTGTGACACAACACTCCTCCAGAGCTCCGGACGGGCTGTGGACCTTTGCGTCAATCACACCCTTTGCCCCGTTAAGGCTGACGGCGAACGACGCTGGCTGGTTCACCTTCAAGCCCGACTCCTGCTCAAGAACACACACTCACACATTCAAAACTGTATCGCACCATTCTCAATAAAAATAATACTATGTTGGCATATGCTGAGCTGACTGAGTTTAGCACAATCACCAAAACATTATATTACGTTTACTGATACTACTACCGGTCTTACCTGGAGGCCGCTAACAAGGCTAAAGAGGAGGGCTGTGCAGTGAAAAGGCAAAGCAAGTGTGTTTGTGCAAGTTAAACAGAAACTAAAGAGAACAGGGAAAGAAAAATGTGATATGTGGTGGGAACAATCTAATCTGTGAGCACATCTGTGTGACAGCCAATGATAAGGCAGCTGAAATATTAGGATAAAAGTCAGAGCACTTATCATGATAGTCAATAAATTTGATGAAATAATGATCTCATTCGTTACCAAGTTCAGATTTTGACTGAGTATATTATTATAGTTGCTCTTAACTGATTTTTTCCTTTCTTGTCATGTAATAAATGGGCTTCCACGTCATTTTACATGTGTCAGACAGAGAGGGAAAACAGCCCACGGCAAACCTCTTTAACCCTTTAGCACCCCACGTCACTGAGAAAGGTGGCTGTTGGGAGCCTTTAGAATGAGGCACGAGAAACACACACAGTCCTCTAGTATCCCAGAAGCCCTTGCACCACCCCTCAATGCAACAGCAGCTGCTAAGCTAAGCTTGAATCTAGCGTACAAACTACTATGTTCAACTTAGTGTGGCGTTGGTAGTGAAAGCACTTACTCCATACTTACTACTATCAAAGCCCTCATGAGCTGCAGTGATTTAAAATAGAGTATTAATTGACTAAGACAGAATCTACATCCAAACTTCAATCTAACATCCAAACTACGAGCTGCTGCTGCTGCATTGTGGGCAATGTACTCTGGCCTGGTGTGTCCGCACACGGGTGTGTGTGCGTCTCAGAGCCTCACCTGAAGACTGGCAACAGTGAGGCGACGGGCGTCGTCCGACGGCGAGGCCACGGGGACGATGAAGGGGCTGTCAGGGATGTGCTCGTCATTAAAGCGAATGGACACTTCGTAGTCACCTACAAGAGCACGGACATCAAATCAGGAAAACAAAATGGTCACAAATACAAAAACAAACTGATTGTGTCACAAAAATACAGTTATGCTAAAAAAGGAAGAATGTAAAAACAAAACCATAAAAGACTGACTGGATGTGTAAACATTTAACCTTCTGCACATTCTCTAAAAACCTTTCCGTCTCTCAGCTCACCCGGCTCCTGCACGATGTAGGACACTCCACTGGAGCCATCCTTGCGGTCCTCAAAGGCGATTTCAGCCTTGCTCGGTCCCTCCACAGCGATGCTGAGACCTCCAGCTCCAGCTTCTCTCGTCCAGATACTGAACTCCGCTGTGGCAAGAACAGAGTCTGGTATTACGGAAAATGCCCCAACACATTTCGGCTCATCCCCGTTCATATTTGAGCAACACTAACCTGGCACTCCAGCCTCTGCTCTCTCCAGGCCTGGCCCACCAGCTCGAACCTTATGAGCCCCTCCCTCACCCAGGGGCCCGACGGTAAACTGGAACGGGCTGCCGGGAACGTGCATGCCATTGTATTTCACGCACACTGTGTGCACACCCGTCTCAGTGGGGACGAAGCGAATGCAGTAGGTGTTGTTCTCTCCCTCCATAATGTCGGCCTTGTGAACCTGGCCAGATGGGCTGGTCACTTGAGCAGTCATGTCCGCAATGCTGATTTCTGAGGAGACACAGATACTTGAATTACTGGACACAAACTGCATGAAGTGACGTTTTCTTTCACTTTTATAGTTTGTTTTTTTTCCAGCAAGGGTTGCTGCACTTTCAGTTCCAGCCTCAGTCACCTGGGATTTTGAGGCTGAGGTCACACTGGCTGCCTACATTGGCAACAGATGCTGCTCTTCTCTTCCTGGTGATGCTCTCCTTCATCCTGCCCTCTCCTGTCACCTTCACAGTGAAAGCGCTACCTGCAAACACACGCAACAGTGGATTTGGTTCAGTAGTTCAGAACCATGGCGCTCTGCTCTGCTCTGCATGTCCCGGCAGTTCTAATGTTAGCACCTGGCACGTGCTGGTCAGCGAACTTGATGTTGATGATGTAATTGCCAGGTTCAGTGGGGCAGTAGGTGACCTTACAGGTGCCATCCTCCTGGTCTTCAGTGTTGATGTCCACTTTACTGGGTCCTTCGATGGACAAACTCAGACCGCCGTAGCCTGGAAGAAACATCAAAAGGCGTGAATGACTAGAAGTGAAAGACGACAAGGAACCACGAATAGGAAATATTTTTAATTTTGTGTTTACCGGCGTCACGAGTGTCGATGATGAACTCCGCAGGCTCAAATGTCCTGGCCTCGCTCAGGCCCTGGCCACTCACACGCACACGGCTGGCATCACCAATCTCTGACTGGCTGATCATAACAGCGATGGGACTGCTGGGAATATGGCGACCGTTTTTCTTGATGTTCACCAGGTGCTCTCCGATCTCCTTGGGAACAAACGAGATTCCTGTGACAGACACAAATATAAAAAGAAGAAGACATTAAGGCGAGAATTAAAATCTCTGTTTCACCTTGCTCAAATCTGACGCATACTCACCAACATGTCCATTACGTAGCATCTTCAGCAGGCAGGGCTCTTCCCGGCCTGAGGGTGTCGTCAGGGAGGCGGTCAGCTGACTGAGGTCAAACTCCCCAATGTCCAGGGGGATATCTGCAGCAGAGCCCACCTTCAAATGGGACATCCTCATAGAATCATCACCTGAAGACAAAGCAGTGAGAGAGTTAGACGACATGCAGATCGCAGTCAGAGCAGGGTGAAGTTTGCACTATTCCAGATTTAAGGTTATTACCTGTAATCCTAGCAGAGAAGGGGCTGCCAGGGATGTGCTTGTCATTGTATTTGACCAGGATGCTGTAGTCTCCAGGAAGGACAGGCAGGTAGGACACTGTGCAAGTCCCATCCTGGTTGTCCACACAGCTGATGTCAGCCTTGGATGGACCCTCAATGGCCAGGGAGAGACCACCTACACAACATAATGGTGACATGCAGCTTTTTGTGCGAATGCGTGTGCACCTCCTGCACATGGGCAGGTTTAAACTACCATATGACTGCTACATACCTTCTCCAGCATCTTTAGTGTTAACAGTGAAGACCGCCGGCTTGTTCACAGTGCCATGGATGAGACCAGGGCCATAGGCACTGACGTTACCGCTGTTCATGTAGTCCACATAGAACTGTAAGGGGCTTCCTGTGAAAGACGCAAAGAGAGGTTGACCTTTTTATGCACGTAGAGTTCACGTAAAGTTCTGTAAAGCTGTCGAAGTTCAGCTTTACCAGGGATATGGAGGCCATCATATTTGATGTCCATCTCGTGCAGACCGGCTTCAGTGGGAGCGTACTTGACGGTAACGGTGCCATCCTTATTGTCTGTGATATCAGGCTTGGCAACACTGCCTGATGGCATTCGGACTTCACCTACACAGAGGACAGGAACTTACCATGAAATACACCGCAACAAAGAAACCAAGACGAAAGACCAGTCAGTCAATGCTCCACCTGTGCTCATGTTACCTGTGATCTCTCCCTTCTGGATGGTGAATGGAATGACCAGGTCAAACGGCCTCAGCCCTGCCACGTCCAAACCATTCATACCCATAGGTCTGTCTGTTGCCTGGGAGACAGAGGGCAAAGGTCACAGTCTTGTGGTGATTGGTGTGGATGCAGTAACATGAAAGATTACAGATGTAATCAACACAGTCTGGAACAGAAGGCGGCAAAAGCTTCCACACACCAGGAAACAACATGATGAGACGGTCAAGAGTAAAACGATCAACAATGGGGATCATGGTCAGGATGACGACGCCGACAAACTCTGAGGCACAATGTGGTGAGGACAAAAACACTGGTACATCAAGGAACCCTCAAGAAGCATATTTAGCCATTTTTGTAAAATGTGGACTCCACATTGATGATTCTCAAAATGGCTGCTTTTGTTTCTTAAGCATGGAACACTGCTGAACAGAGTGGCTGCACAATGGTTTATGGAAACTGTTCAGTTCTCGAATTGCAAATGTTTATATTGACATTTCTATTCAGTTGATTTTTGGATATTGTGCAGCTCTGTCACACTGTCCATGTGTTAATAACCCTGATGAAGTGAATGAAATGAGAGAAAAGCCCCTTAAGATGTGAAACACCTGTCATGAGACACACAGATTACAAGATGATGACAGGACATGGATGATGATGCAGATGACACAAAGAAGCGGGGCAGAGGGAGCGTAGTGGAAAATGACCAAAAACTAAGATGAGACGCATTAAAGAGGCTGGAGACGGATATTTTAGGTACCCAGGGCTGCTGAGCGTAGAACTGGGGCATTTGGGCCTGCTGCATGAGCTGGTCTGATGGAGCTCCTTCCAGTGCCTGAGGGAGGTGGAATGTGGTGAAGGGGTAGGTAGGGCACAGGGGGTGAAAAGGGTATAAAAACATTAAAGGGATGAGAGGGGGATATAACAGTAGTCACAGTGAGTTAGAAAATGGCACCAGGAGCCAATCACGGAGCTTCTGCAGATAAAAAGAATCTGCGTCCAAGATTTTCATTACAGACTACAGCAGCATTGATCACAACGAGAGTCAAACGCAAGCGTCAGTTGAGTCAAAACACTCCGCTGCTCACTTCACTGTTTGTCCTGGCTAAACGACACTTGAGTTGCACGTGACTCACCGTGACTTGGAAGGGACTGTTGGGGATGTGTTCCCCTCCAAAGCGGACGCAGATCACATACTCGCCAGGCTGTGGCGCCGTGTAGAAGATGTCAAACGTGCCGTCTTCGTTCTCCACGACGTCCACATCCAGCTCAGCCCCCTCAGGTGTGACCACGCTGCACGTCACCTTGCCTTTCCCTGCAGCCTTGGCGTCAACTGTGATGACCGTCTGCTCGCCAATCTGGATAGTTGGGCCAACACCGGCGCCTTGAGAATGAAAGGAGGTCAGATGTAAAATGCAATTGGATTTTTTTTTTGTAATAGGCAAACACTCCCGTTCACAGACAGTCAGCATGCACGTTCCACAACCAGCAGATCTAGTCAGGTTATTTCCATCTAATGTACGTTGACTCGTGTGTTATCATACAGTTTTCCAGGTTGAACTGAAAGCTGGATTAGCCAAAGTGCCATTCCACCATGCCATCCTACCTACTCTGTTAGTCCATTAGTCTGTCCAATTAAAACATGAGAGGAAAACCGAGGTAAGGAGACATATGAGAGGAAATGGAAGATGAGATGAGAAGGAAGTCAAAAAGGTAGGGGTCAGAGAGTAACAGGTAGAGAAGTGGAAAAAGTGAGACACAGATGGGATATCCAGTTGAAAGCTGGTGCCACTATCCTCCATGCTGAAGTAAAGATAGAAAGGGTAGAGAAGTTCCGCTACTTCACCAAGTCATTCAGGGGGCTTACCTAAACCGTGACCGCCGATTGAGACTGATAATAGGAACAGTGAGAAGCAGGAGAGCAAGGAAAAAAAAAAAGGTGACAAATAAAAGAAAGTCAGGTGGGGGTGGGGGTGGTGGGAAGCAATAACTGTGCTCCAAACACTTGGATGAAAACAAACGGTGATGGTGGAGTGCAGCAGGTGGGGGGGGGGGGGGGGTGTAACTGTGTGTAACCGAGGAGCACTGCGTGAGAAACACAACATACCAGTGCATGGATCATAATTAACTAAAAGATGAAACTGAGTCTTATTCCATAGCTCGCTTATCTTTCGAAAGTTAAATGAGAAGCTTAAGGAAAGTGCTTGTGCCCTAACTGTTGCTTTAAGCATCAAAATAAAAAACTGCTGAAACAGTTTGTAATTACTGGGTTGATTGAGTTCGGTCCTCTGAGCTGTACAAGAAAAACTGTGACGAACAGCAGGAAGAAGCTGAAACATCTGGACGTGAGACATCCTGGTGAACATCTGGCCTGTATGTTGAAGGTGTGGATGTGCTGTGTACTACAGTCATACAGTGTATAGAACTGATCCACGGGTGTCTGACGCCGTTCCTACCTGTGACGGTGCACTTGCTGGCGTCTCCAGTGGGAAGGGCCCTGATGCGGTAGGGTGAATATGGGATCTCGTCCCCTCCGTACTTAATGAGGATGGTGTATCTGCCAGTCATGTCCGGCACGTAGGACACCAGGTAGGTCCCGTCATGGTTGTCGCGGATGTTGGCCTTCTTTGGCTTCCCTTCTGGGTCCTGTGGAGTGGGAGAGTTTCAAACGTTTAAAAAAAAATACATCTCATTCGTTTTTACCATGTGCACAGGGCCTTACTTACAGTGATCTGTACTGCCAGCAGTCCCTCGCCTGCATCTTTAGCATCAATGGTAAACTCCACGGGCAGAGAGGCAGGCACACCTGTGGTGTTGAGCCCGGGTCCGCTGGCACGCACCTTACTGGCATCATGTGTGGGCAGCACTTTGACTTTGTAGGGGCTGATAGAGAAAACGAGAGGAGAGACGGGTTAAACAAAAATAGAAATACTGAATACAATCGACATGTGATTAAGTGCTTGCGTCTGTGTGTATCTGTTACCTGCGTGGGATCTCCTCGTCAGCATATAGCACATTAATGGAATAGGGGCCCTCTCTGGTGGGAACATAGTTGACTGTGTGTGTCTGGTCACCGTTATCCACCACTTCCACAGGCTCCACCACACCTAAAGAAGTTAAATACCTCGTGTTTAAAGTGAAATGCAGGAATTTCTGTGTACACGGAAGCATTAAAACACAGTCTTACCTTTCGGCCCTTGCACGCGGACCTGCAAGGGGGCCACTCCAGCCTTGGAGGCGTCCACTGTGAATGCCTGAGGAATGTTGGCTCTGACGTTACTGCCCAGACCTGGTCCCTGGCACTTCACCTTTGTACTGTCCACCGTGTCACTGACTGGCACAGAGAATGGACTACCTGTACAGATAAAACATCAGAGTTAGAGGCATTTAACTAAGACTGCAAGGTTTTGTAAACTGGAAAACCCTGAAGGAGCAGAGTTGGGGATGGAGTTTCCAAGACGGTACATGAATTTGGTGAAGGAGGAAATGCAAGAGGTTGGGGTGAAAGAGCAGGACGCCAAAAGGTGAGTGAGAAGAAAAATGTTTACTTGGGGTCAAGGCTAAATTACTGTGTCTCTGATCTGTAATGGATCTGCACCTGTGATGGGCTGTCCTCCGTAGGTGATGTTGAGGTTGTATGGACCAGGCTCGTACGGAATATACTCCACACTGCAGCTGCCATCCTTGTTATCAGTGCAGGACATCTTGGCCTCTGATGGACCCTCCATGGCGAGACCGAGACCACCAGTTCCTGCTCCTCTGTTTGGGGAAAGAGCCAACATTAAAATGCAGGAAACCCTTAAGGGACTTTGCCTTTGAGGAACATTTCCCCTCATTAACCTGGTTTCCACTGTGAACTTGTTGGGCTTGTTGGTTGTGCCACCTTTCAAGCCAGGACCATGCACTCGAACGCGAGCTGGATCGCAGCCTTCGGTGACAGCCACGTGGAATGGACTCTTGGGTACTGGAGAGCCATCATAGCAGACCTCCACACTGTGTGGACCTGAAAATCAGTAGCAGTGGGTGACATCAATCTCATGCACTGGAGAACATACACACAAACACACACACACAAAAATAAACCCAAACCCACAACTTTTGGAAACATTACACACACGCACTAACCTTCTTCATAGGGAGTGTACTCTACGTTGTAGGTTCCATCTCCGAGGTCGGTGATGAGAGCATCAGTACGGCTACCTGATGGGTTGCTGATGAGAGTTTTGATGTGGTCACCTCCGGCCTGCGTGAGTGCACGAGCATCCACAGTGAAATCTGTGGTTGCTTCACGGAAAACACCTAAAAATACACAAAGGGGTAAAAAGCAGCGTGGTGGTTTTAGAATTAAATAATAGTGAATCCAACTCAGATACGTCTGCACCTGCAACCTGAAGCTGGTGATACATTATTTAAAAAAACAAAACAAAACAAAAACAAACTCCCTCATATCCAGCTGATATAATTACATTTAAAGACTATAAAGACCAGGAGGGTAAATATATACCTTTGCCTTCCACTCCAGGTCCGAACACACGAACTCCACTGGCATCAACTGCAGGTTCGACGCTGAGCCGAGCAGGGAAGTTGGGCACATCCTGGCCACCGTAGCGGATGGTGAGAGTGTAAGAACCAGGGTACAGAGGAATGTAGGTGATGGTGTAGGTCCCATCTCCGTTGTCCTGGATGTGAACCTCTGCCTCGGTGCCACTGTCTGAGATAATCTCGATGGTCAGCTCTGCCGGGCCGGCATTGGTACAGTCCACAATGAACGTCCCCGTCTCCCCAACCTTGGCACGCTTCAAGCCTGGGCCAGAGCAGCGAACCTGACAGGAGAGGCAAAATTATTTATTTATTTACACATTACATTTGATCAATTCCATAGATGTACAGCACTACATTCTGTTAGCAACCTTGGAGGGGTCTGTGGTTGGGTAAGCTGTAGAGCTGAAGGGTGACCCAGGGATCGGTACGCCATCGTAGGTCAGTTCCACCTGGTATGGGCCAGCTTCACGGGGGATGAACTTCACCTGGCTGGTTTCTGGGCTCAGCCCTGGCTCCACCTGCAACAAAGCATGTGATTTCACATGTGACACAATAATGTCTCGACATGGTCACTAAAGCTTTCCCAGTTGGAAAAGAAATCCAAAACTTGCCAGACCTTGCTAGACACAGGTTTCCCTGATGGTCCGGTGACCTTGGCATCCACCTTGCCCTGACCACCAGCTCCCTTTGATTTAACAGTCAGCTCCTGGTCTTTGCCTACAGTCATTTCTGCAGTGCACATAGAGCAAAGTGATCACCGTAGATCAGCGCATCATTTTCCACACCATGTCACTGAATAAACAGGAGCTGAGGGACAAGGGTTACATACTGTCGCCAAGGCCTGTGACGTTGACCTTGCTGAGGTCCAGTGTGGGTGCCACAGCAACATTAAATGGGCTCTTGGGAACGTGATCTCCACCGTAGGTAACGGCGACTCCCAGAGGACCCTGAAGAGTGACGAGGGGCAGCAACACAGATGTGATTACTCAAAGGATGACGTATGAAAACGTTCATTAAAGAAATGACACTGTAGGACCAACAGGGCAGCTGGAGACATTAAATGTGTATCAAAATGTACATCCGTTTGTTTTTTTAAACGTGGGATTTTCATGTTACCTGCTGCACAGGTGTGTATTTCACAGTGTGTGTGTTGTCATGGTTGTTGATGATTTCAAAGTCCTTGACAGCTTCTCCTTTCAGCGGGCCACTGAAGTTGCAGTCCAGGTTCGCTTTCCCTGCTCCTTTAGTGCTCACTGTGAAATGCGTGGGTTTGTTCAGTTCAACACCTGAAAAAGGAAAGTCTCTGTTAATGAGTCTGGAAAAAAAAAAAAGGTCAAATAAACATCACCAGGAATAAAAAGAAAAACTGAACACAAAATGAGGAAGTTATCGATTTATATATGGACGTAAATCACTAGGCACAGATCAACCTGCAGAGCAGATGGTCTTACCGCTGCGGCTGAGTCCTGGCCCCTCTGCCTTGACTTTGCTGGCATCGTGGGAAGGATCCACTTTGACCCTGATGGGTGTCATTGGAATAGTCTACACAACAAACATGAACAACAACGTCATGTGTAAGACGCATCCAGACAGAAATACAGACAACAAAACATCAACTTACCTGGTCAGCAAACAGGACCATGATGGTGTAGCTGCCTGCTCCAGGAGGAGTGTATTTCACAGTGAACGTGTCGTTGTCGTTCCTAATAATGTCAAAGTCAATGTCTGCTTCAGCTGGCCCCACCACTCCGGGGGCGCACTTGATTCCTATGCTGATGTCACCTTAGGGCAAAGGAGCAAAGTTATCGTAAGACCCTGGTAGTATTGGGCAGTGCAGAAAGCAAATACGCAAAACGACGTGTCACTAAGCTTTACCTTGACCAGCCTCAGCACAGTCAACAGTGAAGTAAGTTGGCTCAAAAGCCTTCAGGCCAGTCTTGGCCACCCCAGGCCCTGACACCTTCACCTTATTTGGATGACAGCCTGCTCCGATATTCATCTGTGGTCAGAGACAAGACTTTTCTGTGATAAAAACATTCTGTGTGAAAAGCCAGTTGTCTAAGTGTGTGAGGCTGTACTCACTCTGAACGGGCTCTCTGGGATGTTGACTCCACCCCAAGACACCATGACAGTGTGTTTCACTGGTTTACGGGGGGTGTAGGTACAGGTGTATGTGCCGTTGCCGTTATCTTTAACCTGGACATCCACTGGCAAGCCTTCACCATCCTGTACAGATAAGGAAAAGCAATGAGTTTAAAAAGGGACTGCTAAGCTCTTACAAATATAGGGACACAGGTCATCCTATGAGGACCTACCTGGGCCAAAATCTTCAGAGGGGCTTTTCCTCCTTGCTTGGCATCCACCGTGAACTCAGTGGGTTTTCCAACAGCCAAACCGCTGCTTTGAAGTCCCGGACCATACGCCTTAACCTGGAATAAACATGTTCACAGCTGTTGAAGATGATACTTTACTATGGCCAACAGTTTGCTTGTTTTACAGCTACACCACAAGTGTCCCAGTGTGTGCATACAGTACCTTGTCAGGGTAGAAGTCTTTGCCTGGTGGGTTGACGATCTCAGCCATGAAGGGAGAATGCTGGATGTCTTCATTGTTGCAGAGCACATGCACGGCGTACTCCCCAGCCTCCGTGGGCCAGTAGCGCACATCGCAGGAGCCATCACCCTTGTCGTCACACTCAATCTTGGCCTGAGATGGACCTTCCACAGAGAAACCTGAACACGGGAGAAACTCAGCAGTTTTAGAAGGGCTGTCAGTGAGTCAGAAACAGTGTCGTATTCTCTGCTTCCTCTACGTACCCAGTGTACCAACATTGTCTCCAACAGCCTCCACCACAAAGTCGGCAGACTTGCCAACGACACCGCCCTCCAGCCCTGGACCCCAGGCCCTCACCTTTTGCGGGCCAGCCTCAGCATCAATCTTGACCTCGATGGGACTGAACAGAGCAGAGAGCAATCAGTCGCTGTCACAAGACAATGAACTGTGTTTTTCATTTCAATGTCTTATTTGCAGACATGACTACCTGCGTGGAATGTGCTGTCCTCCCCAGGTGATGGTGATTGAATATGTACCAGGTGTGGTGGGGTAATAGTCAAATCCGTACACACCATCACCAAGGTCTTTCCTTTTGCATGGCTCCTCAAGCCCCTCTGGAAACGCAGAGATGCACTTTAATATCATTAATGTGCAAGATGCTCAGATAATTCTCCTCAGGTTTCCTGTCTCCTCTACAATGAGGGCTCTAGAATGCCTGGTAAGTTATACATATATCTATACACTCACTGGGGCCCTTGATGGAAACTTTGAGCTCTCCTGTGCCAGCTCCTTTGGTGTAGACCTTGAAGTCTGCTGTCTCTTTCACCCTCAGGCCTTTTGGCTGCAGACCGCGGCCCTGGGCTCTGCAGAGGTTGGGATTGCATGCTGTGTGGAGAGACACACACAATAAAGGAGTGAGAGGCACACAGACGGCTCTCAGTATTTTGACGCCAACATTATGACCACAAGAGAGTTCCGTGGCGGTTTCAGTAGGGAGAAGAGGAATGAGGTGCAGGGTGAAAGATATTAAACCAAAACAGTTTCCATCCAAAACGCACATCCATCAAAATGAGGGGCTGCTGGAAAGCTCTCACTTGTGTCCTATCTTCCCCTCTACCCTGCACTCTCAGACATTCATCTTATCCCACAGAGCACAATCACAGATTACAGTAAAGTGAGACTTTACCCCCCACAAAGGAAGCGCTATATCCTTCCTGTCTCCAATTTAAAAGTTGCTGAGTCACATTTGGTTGTCGTACAAGAAACAACGGAAAACCAACAGGAACAGAGGCACTGAAATATAAATTCAAATCTACTGCACCAGCAGTAACATTAGCACCAAGTAATATTTGTGATACTGTAAGTTGATTATACAGTGGACATACAACACCAACAACAGGAAACAATATTAGCTGTATCTTAAAGAAAAAAGTATGTCTGTGAAAACCTGAGGTCACATTTGAGTAAAATTTACAGAAAAATAATTAAAATTATTTGTTCAATATGTAGATTTGCTATCACCTTTTTGTGTTTATTGTACATCTTTGCTGTTTTGCTTTTGTTGACCTATTTTGAATATGAAATATATTAAATTTAATGACACTGAGGGGCAGGGTTTCTGACAAACGTTTTGCCTTTGGATTGTTATTAAATTATATGAGATGTATAAAGACCTGAAATAAAATTAATTTCCTAGTTTTAATACCAAGTTTCATACTGAGCACTAAAGCTAATTACAGTCTGTCCACATATCTGTTATTGTAATCTTTAGAGTTTAATCACGCAGCCAAAGGCTGTGTTTTAAAAATGCTCATCACATAATCTAAATAAAATTGCAGTTAACGCTGGTATTCTTCTGTTTAAAAGCAAGCATGTGTTGGTAATGTACTTCCTTGTGGATGTACTTCAGTGTCCTAATAAGGAGACGATGTGGTGGGAATGTTTGAGTCACTGAGATTTTAGCTCCACAGGCAGATGACACACAGGCAAGTTAATCAGCCGTATAGACGTCCACCTCTCTGGATTCTCTCACACAGTAACACAGGGTTGGTTATCTACGGACACACACAGCCGACCCATTCATGCATGCAACACGCACAAACACAGCGGGTACCCAGTATAGATCCCAGGAAACAGGAAATGACAGCAGAAGGAAGAGGCTGTTCCATAGAGAGGACAGATACCACCAGGCATCTATCAAAGAGAAGAAGAGAAGAAGGGGGGGGGAGAGAAAGATGGGAGGGGGAGGTTGACACAGCGTTCGGAAGAGTGGCAGGAAAAGACAGCAAACTATTACACACTGCAGCAGGAAAAGAAAAAAAAGCTTTAAAAGCAGCGTTCATACCCATCATTTGGGATATTTACAGAGGACATATAAAGTACCAGTGTAACTCCTACCCTCTCCTATGTTGACTGTGAAGGGACTCCTGCTGATCTGCCCACCAGCGAAGGTGACAAACACAGTGTGTTGACCCTCCTGAATGGGCTTGTAGGTGCAGCGGTAGCTACTGTTGCCCTTGTCCTCGATGGTGCATGTCACAGTGTTCTTCTTGCCAGCAGGATCCATGATCACCACCTCCACCTCACCAACACCAGCACCTCAAATAAGTAACAGACATGGCACAAGTCTATCAACGAACGTATCATACAACGCATCCTTGCAGATCTCTCCCCAGCTTGTTTGTGGCATTACCTGCTGTGTAGACGTCAAAGTAGGTGGCCTTGTTGGCAATGTTTCCTGAGGGCTCTAGACCTGGTCCCTGGGCCGTGGCTTTGCTGGAGTCTCCCTGAGCCATGCCAATTTCCACCTCAAACGGGCTCTTAGAGATGTGCTGCCCTGCAAACAACACGGTCACCTACAAAGCAGAGAAGAGAGAATAAATTTAGCCCATACAGCCACTTAGAGGCTAATGTCATGTAAATTCAGTCTTTACAATCAAAACTCGCTGACCTTGTGCATTCCTGTGACTTTAGGGATGTAGAACACAGAGTAGGTGCGGTTCTTGTCATTGTTGGCCGTCACTTTAGCCTAATGGACATAACAAAAGGATTAGGGTTAGTTGATTAGACAATATCTCACATAAGCAAAGATTTCTAGTATCTCACCTCCTCTCTGTGTCCTGCTGGGTCCTCTACGTAAACCAGCACTTCTCCCATTCCTGCGCTGATGGTCTCGACGGTGAACACAGCTTTCTTCATCACAACATTACCCACAGGCTCGATTCCTGCAGACAGATGTAACAGTGAAGTTATTATAAAAACATCTCGTGACTCGCTGGCATGGCATACAGATTTCTATTTTTTGCATGACGTTTAAGATCAGTCTCACATTTCCAGATCTAACTACAGTAAATAGATGCTTACAGCACACCTAGCTTCCAGTCTCAGTTTTTGGTACATGGCTGTAAACATGTCAACCTACTGGGACTGATCCAGCTGCACAGCTCAGCTGAACTGCACTATATTACCTGAGTGAAGTCTATATGCAGACGTGCATTTGTGTGTACCTGGACCGTAGGCGCGAGCTTTCTTGGGGTTGAGTTTTGGTCGGAGAGGTGCACCAGGCTTCAGCTTAGCCTTGGGGAACTGGGACAGGTAGGTCATGACTGAATGTTCGTCCACGTTGGGGTCAACGATTTCTTCAGGGGTTATCACCTAGGAAACAATAAAATGTTTTATATGCCAGGGTATTTTCTGATAAACCAGAAGAGAGGCTAAGCTATCCAGCCTAAAGCAGCATCTGGTCCATCACCATGGAGACAATTACTCACAATAATCAACTGAGATGTGTTGTGATTTTGTGATTAAAACCACAAACCCAGCTCTCGAAAAGTACCTGAAACAAAAGCAAGCAGCCAGCCAGCTCGACAGTCATACAGATACGCTCGCCGTCTGGTTTTACAACCCACAAAGACAGCAGGGGAAGAGACAATGCCAGTTTTTAGCAGAAGCAGAGCTTGAGACGGAAACAGCCGCGACCACAGAACCAACTGTACGCACGCTATGCTGTGCCAATCATGCCAACACAGACACCAAACAAACTGACAAAGTCAGAACGAGCACAGTGAAACCGAAAACTTTCCCACTAATTGTGGATAAAATGTTTGCTTTAATGTTGGTTCAAGTAACCGATTAACATGGTTGGTTTCTTTGTTTCAAGAATGGGCCTTTTTATATTCCTAGGGAAGCTTATTGGCCTGTTGTGATGCCATTTATTTTACCTGTGGAATGCCCAGCCAGTCGTCTGCTTGCTGCATAGCCTCACGAGCATTGTCCACCGGTTTGGTCTGATCCCACTGATCCCAGTCAGGACACAACCCTGTAAGAAAGAGAGCAGGGACATGATTTTACTACAAGAAGAAAGGAGAAAGTTCTATTAAAGCCAAGATGTTGACTCCCAAGTTATCTACGACAGATATATGGAGCGTGCAAAACGCAACCAATCTGTATTTGAAGGTGAATCTGCAGGAGTAATTAGGTGTGGGGTCATATATCTGTCTCCATGGCTCCTCAGCATGTCTGCCCTTGAATTTATCCATCGGATGTTTTCATACTCCCTCGTTTTGGCTCTAATGTATCCTGGCATTGAGCTGTTTATTTACATATCCTTCTCTGAGGGTTGTTATTCCTGGACACTGTTAGATATCTTTCGCTGAAGGGAAGTGAAAGCTCCTGAATCCTTATCTCAGGCTTAAGGTTGTTGGTGAGCCACAGGTATGCCAAACATCCCGGTCATGTAAATAGAAACCTCCTCATGCCTCACTTTCATTCTCCTACATCCCTCCTCTCCTGCTTAGTCCAGCTCAGCCTGGCGAGAATTACGCACTTGTGTCTGCCTTGACCTGGCCACACATCTGCAGCTGTCAATCACTGTCTAAGACGGAGAGTTACGATGCCAAGACGCAGACCTAGGCTCACCTAATATGTTGCTGTGAAAGCAAATACCTGCACAACAGCACTGGCCCTACTGCCGTCAGCTTCAGCTTCAAATATCTAAAAAATGCAGGGGTCACTGTTTCAGGTGACTCTGGCCCAGCCGTTATGCCCCAGAGACACATTTTTTTGCATTTAGTAGTTCTGTTAATGCAGGTTTTTGTCTGTACAAACAACTCTGCAGTATAACTCACCGGGAGCACAGCTGTCAACCAGGGCACCCAGGGCCCGGCCAGTCTGCCAGTCTCTGTTGAAGTTGGTAATCGGAAGCTCGGGCAGCTTGTTCTGGATCCATCCCAGCAGCCTCTGTTTAGGCGTCTTCTGTTTGCCATCATCTGCAGTCTCCTCCTCCTCATCCCACATGGGCATGGAGATGGAATAATGCAGGATCAAGGTCCAGATGAGACCCAGGATCAACTTCAGGTTCCCATCAACGATTGCTTTAGAATCTGAGGATCACAGAAAAGCAAAAACAAAAGTCATGTCACTTCTATATTCCAATTACAGACATCTCATTTTATTCACAAGCACTTTAGTACAAAAAAAAAAAAAAAGCTGACAATTGTGATTTTTGACATTTATCCGAAGCTGCATTAGTAAAATTTCTAGGGTGATTTTAAAAACTTAGCCCACCCTCTAATAAGAGGCCTCCAACTGTTTGATCTTTAAGCTTCTTTTTGAAGTCAGTGTTTCAAGATGAAGATCTGTAATGATCAGTGTTTTACATTCCAAATTTCCCCGAGGAGCGTCTCTGCTATCCTCTATGTAATGTATGACTACGTCTCTGCAGAGGAGTGGGATGCATAACTGCAAACCATGGAGCATGAAATGATAGTCACAGTTTATACATTTACTTCTAACATAGCACTTTACAACCTTTTGTTCAGCTTTCATTCTGGCTTCACTCAGAGTTGTTAGTGTAAGCTTGTTGCTGCAGATTATAATAAATAAACTGCAGCTTGACTCCAGATCTATACGGACAGGGAGAGTTGGAACGCTTGGTCTTCAGATGTGAGTTTCAGCAGCCACATCAAGGCATAAACGGCACAAGAATTCATGATTTCATGTTGAGGCAAGACTTCACCTCCAGCAGTGTTTGGGCAAGAGCATTGCTGCTGGCTTCTGTCTGCAGGATGCGAACAGCCGTCACTTTTAAATGTTCATTCCAGATGGAACCAATTTCCTGATAAGTTTAAAAGCGCCACAAATGTATCTTACCACACTTTTTATTTTCATTTGCATTCTGTTTCCCTACCTGACTAACACAAGCAAATGAGAAAACATTTCCATCTGAGTAAACTAGTTACATTCTACACAAAAGTACATCAATGAATCAACAGGAATTTCCAATATGAATCATTTTGTAGGATATATTTAAAGTGTTCACATGGGAACATTGAAGCAGAACAACAGAAATAAACCGTCCTAATGCACCTTGTTGATGCTACTCAAGCGGTTATGTGCACTGTGGTAGATCTATTATTTTAGGGATGAGCCCGAGCTCACCGCTGCAAGCACATGAGAAAGTGATGCAACTAGACGCTAGCCCAGGCATGAGGAAGATAACGCACCACACACACACACACACCAACATTATCGCCACAGCTTGCACACACATGTTGCACAAGACAGTGTTGATCAGGAGAGATGATTGGTTGGGTCCAGCCTTGAGGAAAGGGTGGGGCAGTGCATTTGTGTTTTCCAGCTGATGCTGAAATGAACATAGTTAAAGACCCAAAAACAGGGTTGAGGTTTGGGGTTTTGTACAGATTCTAAAGTCAGTTTTGATAACAATCAATGTGTGGAGGCTTGGCCTCGATACGCCTTGAGAGAAGACTATAATAAAGTTAAAAATTGAGAATTCAGCCTTAGGACATCCTGATTTCAATTCTGCTCATCTTTAAGTCAGCTTTTTAAAGTTTTGTTATCGCGGTAGCAGGAGTCTGAGGATGGGGTCTGAAAGGATGCAAGTCTTTAGCAAGAGCTGTTCTACGACGGGGTGGCTAAGGGAGGAAAAAGCAAATATACCCTTCAGAAACATATTCATGCCTGACTTTAAATGGAAGTGACTCCTTGCCTACATGCAGAAGTACACATGTGGACATCTTCCAACCCATCTTGCTTCGCTTACGGTCAGAATTCAGGTTCAATCAGAGACATGTACTCGTGGGATGCCAACCCTGTGATCCATGGCACGTCTGATCCCAGTGGAAAAACACTCAATGAAATGGAGAAGGGTCAGACCAAAGGCCTGTTTGGATGAACCACTGCCATGGGAACTTTGAGTGAGCTGAATAGTTATAGCAACCACGTGGTAAAGCACTCTGTTTAGGAATGACAGTTCAGACAAGGAAAAGGAGGAAAATCGAGATCCAGAGGAAACATGAGAGACAGAAGTGTTGCCTGAGGACAGAGATAAAAACTGACTGACAGCTATGACTCATTACTGGTCCTAATAGGAAGGAGTGAATGGTGTGCGCATCTGTGTCGAGCCGGGGCTTGCAGCAGGAATGTAGCTCGGCTAAAACTCAGGTGTGTCAAACAGCCGCTTCAGCACAAAGTCAAGAGGGTCAAAGGTCAAGGATCATCGAAGCTGTGCAGCTCAGAGCACCACCACAGCTTTGGAGAGCAGACCATCCTCTGCTCCACCTCCAATATAGTTAGGGCATAAATACTTGCTCATAATGTCTGATAGCATGTTATGTGTTGTTTTTGGTTCTTGCCTCTCACACACAAAGCCATTAAACATGCTTGGAATCTGCCAACATTCCCGGTAGACAACAGGGCACCAAGCCTGACAGAACCCATATACGGAGACAGAGTGCCATGGACTCCCCCCCCCCGCTGACTCATAACCCCCACCTCGGTTGAACCAGTGATTGCGTGTGTACGAGACAGGGCTGAGGCCACTGCATGGAGAGTGTGCGTGTCTGGGGCTCATGCTCCTTTTGTCCCCAGAACTCCCATGACTCACTGGTTCGGCTCGTTGCTGGCTGAACATCCCCTCCCCTCCGAGGTGACATCAATATGACTTCATCGCAACCCCTAACCCGCAATGACCCCAATCCCAGCCCCTGAGGGCAAAGAGGGAGGAGGGAAGAAGTGCAAAAGACAGTGATAATGAGGAAAGAGGTTCTGCAACATTTAGGTTACACTACAACATCTGGATCCGATTAGCCCTCAGGATGAACCACGCTACAGGTCTAGACAGTCCTGAATCACGCTCTGAACTGTCACCTGTAGCCTTTATTCTACAGGAATTGTCATTGTCCAGCCAAACTGCTTGTTTTTATTTGCTGCTTGTCGTGGTTCATTTTTCCTCTTTATCTCTTCAGTCCAAGTGGTTGAGACAGATTACTGCTGGTTCTGGATAGCTTCCTGCGCTATAGAAAGGTTTTCTTCTCCACCCTCTCCTGGTGCTGCTCACTGGGATTGACTGAGGTTCTATAGAACTCCATATAATTGTATTTTTGGGTTGTGTAAGATTTTTGTTTCCCGTTAACCTGACACAATGTGTATATGTGACTCCATGACCGATGGGCGGCCTGTCCAGGATATACCCCGGCCCCTCATCCAGTGGTAGCTCGGATGGACTCCATCCCCGTGACCTTTCTGAGGACAAGCAGTCTGGATAACGAATGAAAGTGCAACAGTGATAACAGCTGGGATGACTTAATCACATACTGTAAAGGATGATTGTGATGTAGCCACCCAGCCATATAGCTCGTGCCTGAAACACTGCATAAGTGGTGACACAGCATAACAACACAGTTGAACAACGTCTAAGACTTTAAGATCTAGCAGCGAAGTATTGACACAAACTCACACACTTGCCTGAAAACCGAGTGAGCGGTCAGTGTGACCAAAACCAAGCGAGACATAACACAGTAAGGAAGTGTCACACATTCCTGTCCCCTTATCTTTCTCACACACAGCTTCAGTATAAATGTCCTTAAAAAAAAACAGAAGCTACACAAAATGAAACTGAAATAAAGAATTATAATTACATTATAAAGAATTCCTAAAGACTTCAACACTTGCTTTACAAACAGGTTAAAACTCAGTTTGCAGCATCAAACATCCCAGAGTTCTTTATTTGATCCCTCCCACCTCTCCTCCTTCCTCCATCCCTCCCTGAACCCCGTGCAACACGCCACACTGGAGCTACTACACTTCCTCCTCTTCCTTTCTACTCCTTCCAGTCATACACCCTCCCTCCCTTCCCTCAGCTCCCACCGCTGGAAAAAAACGTTCCTCCTGGTTTTTTAGCCTTAAAAGGACAGAAGCAAACTGGAACTTGGCCGCCCTCCCATTCCCTGGGCTCTGGTTACATACAGAGGGGAGGAGGGAAAACGGGACAAGGGAAGTGAAGGGGGTGGAGAGCCGCGAAGGAGAGAGGGGGGGGGAGAAAAAGACAGGGTAAAAATGCTGTGTGGGACATTTTTAAATCCCGCACAGACAACAGCACCAGCTGAGGATGGGTTGAGACATACAAGTGAGTGAGGAGAGCAGTTAAATATGAAGCTTGAAGGGGATGAGCAAGAAAAAAAAATAGAAAAGCACAATGAGAACAGGGAGCAACAAGTAGGGAGAGGCTGAGACGGAGGCAGCGGAAGGACTAAGATGATGAATGATGAGGTTTAATAAATGCCATGCGGCTTCAATCAACAGCCTGTTTCCTGGAACCATCCAAGTGATCAACCATAAGAGCAGAGTCTGAGCTTGCAAGTAATTGATAGTTGCTAGCCTGGCAGGAATGATCCAGGCCTGGAAAAGTCGATCCCCTCCCAATGTGTTTTTAAAAAGGTAAAAGCCTGCAACATAAAGCCGAACTTCCACCACTCTGACCGAGAGCCAGATAAAACCAAAAAGAATCTCCTCACACTGGAGAACGGAGTTGTTGCGCTTAAATCTCTCACTTTACTGCAGGTTTTTACGAGCATCTTGAAGAATGCGTTGTTATATATCTGCCTGTTCAGTGCGAACATGAGGCGTGGGCCAGTCTCCAGCTCTGATGTAATGAAATAGTCTGAATGCCACTGCACTGACCGAACTCTGCTCTGCACGGTCCACTCCGACAGCCAGGAAAGCACGCTGATGATAACGAGATGGCAGGAAGTGATTCATTTTGACCCGACAGCTCTTACAGCTCCCCGGGGTTATCGTACTCCCTGACCAACGCTGCTCTGACCAACAGGTTTAAACTCACATTTTCACTGCTTCTGAAAACAAAGCAATTTGAAGCATCGCTAATACAAGCAGGCTCTTGGAAAAGCTTTGCGTTGCGTTTGCTGCTTTGGTCAAGTGGTGGACTTGAGCTTAGTGATAATATGCCACAGCATACGTACAAACAAATCCATGACTAGACTCCAGATTTCAAAAAGCCTGTTAAAGTGAAAATTATGCTCATGTGCAGCTGGAGACATAAACAGTAATTTTATCAGGGAGCATATCAGGTGGGGACAATCCCAGTGAATCCAGTATACCCAATACAGCATCCGCACAAACACACTGAGTTGGCCTGCTGGAGGAAGACAAAAGCATGTTTGGGGGAAGTGATGAGTAGTTTAGTTATTCACAGCTGCTCCTCCTGTTTCTCCTAAATGACACACTCACACTTTCTAATTCTACATAAATGGGCAACGGGCAATTCCTGGGCTGATCTGCCACAATTGTACATGATCTCATACGAACAGTTGCTAATCGCCATGTTTACAAACTTTAATGAGATTGAAGGCTAGTTTGCAAACTTTTTCCTCTTCGCCCAAGGCAGTTATTAGCTTAACCCAGATGAATGTTGTGCTTTAAAATGCCAATCTACGGCTCTGGCAACTAAAAAAAATAGCTCTTTACCTTGAACGATTAACTCTGTTGTGTCAGCAATATAAAAGTTGTTCCCCCAATTATTTGTTTAAACTCTACATGCAGTTTCCTTGATTTTTCTTTGCTCCATCTTAATTTAATATTTTTTGCAGCTCTGTCAGTCACCAGCTCAAGAAGAAGTGTGGCATCAAAACCTGAGTGGACAGAACTAGCTGAAGGCGTCTGTGCTATTACATTACATATGATTACATAGAGCAAGGTGATATTCTTCTTCCTCTTGCATAGTTACATTTTTATCGTTTTATTTGCACCTACAATATGTCTCAATCAAAGAGTTTTCAACAGAACCAGGATATTTGCTCCACATCAAGTACATTTATGTCTTCTCTAAGTAATACAGAACATATTTCATTATGTAACCGTGTAAGAGCAGGAGGTAGTCGGGTTGTTGCCACACAGACATCTGTCTCAACTTGCACGTCTCTGCTCCGAGGCAAGAGACAGGAGCAGCCAGGTACAAAGTTACACCACAGCTTTGCTCAGTCCCCGTCATGAGGCTGGCACAATCTCGGCCGACCTTAAGTTTCAGAAAGCAGCGCACAGGCTGAGTCAAGCAGAGATAAATAATATTTAAAGTTTAAAGTCTGGGATGGGCTGCTGACAGACTGGAACAGATGCTGCAGGCAAGATGCTGATGAAGGAGGAACGTCTGCACAAAGACTGCATTGTTCAGTTAATAAAAAAATAAAAGAAATCATCAGTTTAACAACTAATGAGGATCTCATCACAAAACAAACATTAAGATGATTCTTAGGGACAGATTAGGCATCTTCTCATGATGGGCACATGAGCAGCATTTCCATTTATTGTACTGCAACGTTGAGATTCATAGAAAGAAACTAATATACACATCCACAAAAATGTTATTTTTAAATAACTCTCCATAAGAGCTTGTTTGGGCAGAGGTTCGTCTGTCCCTGTCCACCCCGCTGGCTGCTAGGTGGCAGTCTCATCACTCTCCCTTCTCTAGGCTGGAAACACAACTGTCAAAATTGTACACCAGGCAAGGCAACCACCAAACTGCAGGCTGTGCACCTGCTGAGATTATATATATATATATATATATATATATATATATATATATATATATATATATATATATATATATATATATATATATATATATATATATATATATATATATATACATACATAGATACACACACATACACCGTTATACACACACACACACACACACACACACACACCTCTGGGATACTAATGATACCTCAAAGCACTGACGTTAAAGCTGGAAGAGGGCAGACCACAGATAAAGAATAAACAAGTATTTTGCAGGGCTGGTATTAAATGGCAGCTCAGTTACAGTAGCTTTGCAGACCAGCTGTTGCTTGAAAGAAGAATTAAGATTTGGCAAACTGTATTAGTGGGCATGTGGGAGACTGTGGTGGCAGGAAGTTGTTACCAGGAAGTCACTGAATGGCACAAAACCACAAAGTCTCATTTTACATAATTCTTTCGTAGGAGGAAAGATGCCAAACGAAAACAGGGATTATGTTAGGGGAGTCCTTTGAGACTCATTATTGTGTGAATTTATTTACTCCACTGCTGTGTCACTGACTGCAAGCTGCCATTTCATCTTGAGTGATTTATAGATAGACAGTGTCACAGAGAGTAGTGTCGTGCATCAGCACTTAAGACAAGTAAAAGAAGAAATGAAAGGGGTGTGGACAGCAAAGACAAAGACAGCAAAAAAAAAAAAAAAAAAAAAGTAAAGTCACTAGTCACAATAAGGAAAATCAATCCAACTGCAGAAAATATAATGTGGTGAAAAGCAAACTGGAGAACAAAAATCAAAAGACAGCTTCAAACCATAGAAAGACAGAGAGGCCTTGGGCATCTTGCGGAGAAGTGATGGCAGTTTGGTAACTTGTGGCGAGGGTTGCTGCCTGGGTGTGTCCGTCTACTGCAACGAAAGGAGGAAGTGGAAGAGAAGAGCGAGCTGCTCTCTCATCTTCAGATTACTCACAAGGAGCAGCCAGGATGAGGGTGAGTCAGCTGGCGGAAACCGACACAGTTGAGGAGAATGGTTCGATGGTGCCTGGTACAGGATTCTAACAGGGCATATCAGCTGGCATCCAGATCAGAAAAGCAGAGGAAATTAATTTCCTCTTAGAAACATAAACAGTTCTGATGGCACTGGAGGCTGTTTCATGTCATATTACCCAACCCTTGCTGTGATAAATGGATGATAAACTGATGTTGGGATCTGCCCACAGCAGCTCCAGGTGTTTCTCTCTGATGACATGTACTGTTCTGTTTAACCAGCGTCGCCGCCACCAATGGCTGCAGCAAGAAGCTGAACAGTTATGGCAGACAACATGGAGTGAGCCAGACGTTCCCCTATTGAGGACGCATCTGATTCACATGGTATTTACTGCAGGTGTGCAGAGAGACTGAACTAAGAAGATTCAGACCAACTCCATCAAGGATCCTAAAGCCTCTGAGCTGCTTATTCAGCAGAAACCGTTCATATACTCTGACAAGACAAACCTTAGAAAGGATGTAACATCTGCTCCAGGTTTAACATATTAGATCACAGCTATGCAGAAAGTGGCTTTAAAATCACCAACTAGCTCAGAAATCACAGTCTTGTAGGCAGGCGTGCAGCTGCATGTAGGCAAAGGCCCATTAAACCCAGTTTTATGTCACCAAGTTCGAGCCAAGTTCCTTCTAATGCTGTTGAAGACTCAGGCTGGCTCACTGCACGACATGAACACAGACAATAGCCCTGTGTGTGTGTCTCTCTCTCTGTGCGTCTCAATGTGTGCACAGGATCAGCTCTCCAAGCCTACTAGGCCTGAATTACACCCTGGCCCACAAAGTTTGTGCTGGGAACAGCCCATCTCGGCTCAGGCCAGGGGAGCAAAGCAAGCCTGGGGCCCCCTTCCGCACATTCAACCCCCCTCCTCAAATCACGAAGGCGACAGAAGAACACTGGAGTAAAAACCTGCTTCTTACACAGTGGCAACTCAGCAATGGTTTTTGTTTAAACCCCATTCACTGGAGGAAAACGTGGCCCGGTTGGGTTCTCCTCCCACTTTTTTCAAAAAAATTATGTGTTGTTTTTTTTGTTTTCAACGTGCGCAGCAGCAACACGCTCAACTTTTTTGTCCAACAACCCAGCACACACGCACGGATCTTTAATACAAGGGCCCATGCACGTGTCACAAACATCAGCTAAGATGGACTACAACCTATGACAAAAATACACGGCACGAGGAGATGCCACTAAGTACTGAGAAGAGGACAGTTGTCAAACTAAAGCGCACTCATTCATCACACTGACTCACCTATGGACACCAGCTTGATGTTCTCCTTGTCCAGGAACTCGAGAGCCACCGACACGTTCTCCAGCTGCATCTGGCGGAAGGTGGGCCTCTGGTTGTACTTTCTGAACATCTTCTTCTGAGACAGAACCTCCAGGAGCCCGATGAGCCGCAGTCCATCGCTGAGGTCCGTCTGCAGGTTGCCGATCCTCTTGTTGACGCACTTCAGGTGCTCGTTGCACCAGCGGGTGAAGGTGTTCTGCTGGATTTTCTTCCACGGCGCGTCCTCGGCGAGGTCTTTCTCCGTGGCGGGCATTTCTGCGTCCTTGTCCGTGGCGAGAGCGTTGGGAGCGGGCGCGGCGCTCTGGTAGGACCGGGGGTGGGAACCACTCATTTTTATGGTCTCGGCTGTCTCTCGGTTCGCTGGCTTTTTTTCCTGGGTGGAGTCTGCTCAACTTTGCGTGGCCGCTCCCTCTTCCCCTCGTTCGCTTTCTAGTTTGTCTGTGTTTGAGAGAAAAGGCAAAGCGTGAACGTGAGAGTGTGCCTTATAGCCTGGAGACAGACATTTCGCAAAAAAAGGAGGAGGTTATGGCACGAGAGCGCACGAACTGGGAGTTGTTCTGGATGTTCATGGCACAAGTGACAGGCTTGTTATAACAAGGCAGCTCCAGAGCAGCGACACGCGTTTTCATGGCACCACGCTGACGCAGCTGGAGCGCGTCACTGAATTTAATAAGCTATTCTATCCCAAAGCAACAGGGAGAAACGCACAGTCAGCACGTCGACATCCAGATACAGAGCAGTGGTGTGATGACAGAAATAAAAAGACTGCACAGAGCAAATGTTCAGTAGGTTGTCCTTGTCAGGTTGTCAGGTTTTCAGGTCCTTGAAAACAGCAGTCTTTACGTTCAAAACCCCACATCCTTGATCCTCTAGGCCCGTCAGGTTACTGCTGTAGCTTTTGGAGCAAAGCTGTCAGAGCTGGCGAAGTGATAAGATGCCAGATGTGAAGGAATAAACGAGCTGACATGAGCTCATGTATGTCATCTATATGGTAACTCATCTATGTGGTCCCAGATGGCAGTGGACTGAATATCTGAGATTTTCAGCAGGGCATGATTGTCAGAGACGTCCTCATAGGGTCGTTCGGTTATATTTGTTTGTCTGTATGCATGCAGCCAGCTGTTTGTATAGTGTTTGTCTCTGCATATATTTTCAGAACCTGCAGCCTAATATTCTACTTTTTGTCTGAGCTGTGTGCGGCTTTGCCCCTAAAGAGTCCAGACACCAGCCTTACCTGTCTCCAGTTTGTTTGTCGTTGCTGTACTGACCAAACAGCTGAGTGAGATCACACACTGTACAGGTTATAGGATGTACTAATGACAGACTCACTGTTTTATGGCAGCAGGCACTTTCTCAAACTTGCTTACAGAGGCTGTGGTGGGCAGGTTCGTAAGCTTATTTCATCTTCTAATAAAACCGGTTCTTTCCTCAGGTAGAATGTAAGCCAACCCGTGAATTATATTATGGCTTTGGCTCTGTCTTTAGCTGCATTATAATCAAAACCCAGCATCTTCAAACCAACCTCATACAAGTCTCCAAACGTGAATGGTAAAATTTGTGAAACCTAGTAACTGAGGCACCACTTTGCTGTAACATGTCTGTCAATTTGTTTCTCTCGGTGAATAACAGAACAGCAGAGGCTGTAAAGCCAGAGGGAGAGATGTGACGCTGCAGCTTTTTTGACTAAATAAGGAGCTTAGTGCCAGGAGCCACAGTGTGGCCAGCAGCCAGCAAGAATGCTTAGACTTTTTGTGTGTGTCTGGTCAGGGGAGAATCTCAAGAATGCCCCTCACCCCCATAACAACCCTGGAGCCCCCAAACTTAATAACACCCCAATAAAAAAGCCTTATTAACACACATATGCACACACACACACAGTCTGGCAGCAGAAGGCTGTTGTGTTGCACTCACTGAGCCGTTTAAACAATAGAACAATAGAGTCACATAGTTGAAGCACTTGAACTCTTGTTCCCTCTAGGTGTGTAATTTACTGTATTTCACAGTGTTCCTTGCTTAACAGTTTAGAGGCCGGGCCACCAGTAAAATATAAAACTGATGAGCAGACAAAAAACGAGGCAGGACGCTCATCAGTGATGATCCAGTGAACTGACACTGAACGTCACAAACCTCCTATAAAGTGTTGCCTGATGATTAGAGGAGGCTGAAATTGATGAAATGTTTACCCTGGAGCGAGCTATTGTTTCAGTGGAATTTGCCAAATAAACAGGAGACAAAACACAGGGCGGAGACAATGAGAGCTGACTGGGGCAAACTAAAATATGTCAAGAGCCGAGGACCAGACCCTGCGTTCTGGATTGTCATCTGGCTCCCTCTGGTGATCATTCCTACAATAATACAGATTGTGTTCCTGGCACTGGGCTCTTAGCTCTTCTATAATTATCCACTTCTTCCTCCCTCCTCCTCAGCGTCCTTCTCCCGCAGGGTTCTGAGTCTGTTACGTGGACTTCATCTAGAAAATGCTGCTTTCTTTTTATGTTTTACATGCATCAAATTATCCCAGTTGTTCAAATGTTCAGGATTTGTGTGCAGAGAAGCTTGAAGATGTGTTGTCATAAAAAAACTTTTAGGTTTTTGGCTGGAAAAATCTCTACTACACACAGAAGTAGCCCCAAAGTAAAACAACTATTTTTTAAAAAAAAAAAAAATCACTTTAAACAGTATTTAAAAGATTACTTTTACCATTTCCCATTGTTCCCTGTAGATTTTAACCACATGCTGGTGAGAGACCATTAATATACAACATATTTGCATTTTATTAGAAAAAACTAAATCAGGTATAATGAAGGTGCTTGGCTTTAGTAAAGAATGTTTTAAAAACATAATAAATATGATGTGTTTACTTTTCTAGATCTAATTCTGCACTGTCATTGAAATGTATATTAAACATTCAGAGGGTATTCATGTGACAGATTAAATTAAGCATAGACTTTAGATGGTACAAGGTTCTGATCAGTGTGACCAGGCATCATCACCTAAAACGCCCTGTCGCCTGCAAGTTGTGCGCAGGAAGCTAGATGATCGCTGCATGCGACGGCGCTAACCACACAATGTGGAGAGACATCAGTCAGAGGCACAGATTGCAAGTTTTCGCTTTCGCCTCAATTTCCTGCAGACAGTGTGCATGTGCCTCTGGGTGGCACGTGGTTGGTATGAAAAAGCAAAGAGGGCAAACAAGGACATGTTTACGTCTCACAGCATCAGCTTCCTTTACCTGCAACACTTGTTGACGTTCTGTTCATATGAAGGTGTGAAGATGCAGTAGGTACCGGGTATCTGTCCCGTGATGCTGGCTGGACCAACAGAGCCACTCTGACTCCCAAAGCCTACAGTCTGCAAACATACATTTTCTCAGTTGTGTTTTAGATGAAGAGAACACAGGAATGTTATGACCTCAGTGTGGAATCACCTGCCAGAAAAGGTTGGAAACAACTGGTTGTGTTCACTTTGAGAAGAAAAGAGGCACATTCCACCTCTCTCTACCCCAGAAACCTACAAGTTTTACCAAGTGAGCCTCAGCCTCAACTGGAGGTGGTGTTTTGTTGTGCCTTCCTTGTCATATCACCATCCACATAAAATAAAATAAAATGTGAACATTTACTTCACCGTCACCTTCATTTAATGATTCCAAAGAGTTGTTTAATTTAAGTTAAAGTAATTCCTGACACACTGCCACGTGTGCTCTCTTAGGTAAAGGGGGAGTCGCCACCTCGACAGGTAGCATCACACATACACACACACACACGCACGCATTATATTAAATATAATCTTACATTTCCACAACATGATGCTAACAAGCTCGGCCTAACGAGTTGTCTTTTTTTTTTTTTTAAATATAAGCGAGTTTAACGCGTTCTAACATCCCGGACCAAGAGACCCGCGCTGTGAGACTCGCTGCCGGCGGCGGGGGGCGCAAGCGGCCACCACTCTGCCCCCCCCCCCCGGTTCAAACGCTCCAGTGCAGCCAGTGGCCGTGCATTGCCTTATTTGGTGAGGAGCCCCTAATTGCAACACCGGGGAGATGCTTGAGTCGCGAGCTCGTGCGCAACGTCCCATAAATAAACTTTATGTGGATGAACCAATGATTGATTGAGGTCATCTACATCCACGTCTCCATCCCAGGATTTACAGAATACAACAATAAGACGGGCTGTAACCAATAGTGAGACGGAACCAAAATCATCACCCCACTTTGTAAAACAGCGCACGGACGGTGGGAACGTTCGTGGAGTGTGAGGCGTGGCGCACGGCGGCAGCAGCAGCCACCCGGTGAGAGCGGCACCGCTGGTCCCTGTCACCCATCTCCCAAAGGACCCCACAGCTCCACATAGCTGTCACACATGATCATACGCGATGGAAAGCAGAAAACCTCGCGTCACCCATTCACAGCCCCCGAACGCTAGCGCACGGACGCGGCTTCTTCAAAGTTCTGCAAGGAAAAGTCTACACAGCATCAAAACTTACATGTGCGTCGCAGCTTGGGATCTTGTAAAATGTCTCCGGTGCCTTTCTGGTCCTCTCAGTCAGTACGCGCAGTAGCCTGCAGTTGCTTTGGTCACAGAGGGTGTGTGTGTGTGTGTGTGTGTGTGTGTGTGTTGTGTGTGTATGTATGTGTGTCCTGCAGATGTCCCGGACCTCCTTCCCCACGCGCAGTCCCAGTGGGGGAAATGGGCGTACGGGTTGTACTGGTGTCGTAAAGGAAAGAAAGAGATAGTCCCTCCGCCCTTTTACTCTTTTCTACCTCTGCGTCTCTTCGATCGCTCTCTCTCTCTCTCTCTCTCTCCCAGTCCTCCACAGCAAGAGCCTTAATTGGTAAACGGGTAGAGCATCAGAAGTGCTGGGGGTGTAACGTTCTGCTTGCTCTGCTCTGTGCTGCTTTTTTTATGGGTCACGTCATGACCGCGCCCTCGGGATTTTAAAGGTATGATGTCACCTCATCCGTAAACCCATGGCTCACGCCTTTTTATTATTTCTTTTTTGGGGTGGCAGCAAAGTCTAGTCATCAGCCCCGCTCTGGTTTTTTGTATGGGAAAGAAGCCAGAGAGAGGAAGATAGAGAGTGGTCACCACATCTCTCTGAACCCTCTGATCTCACTCTTTCCTGTTATCTGGTATTGTTCAGCCAAACTGATGAACATGGGGAGCAGAGTCTCTCTCTGTCAGAGAAACACTCAGTGTTTGAGCGCTCTCCAGCTGAGCACTGGCTCCGGATCCAAGAATGTTCAGCCTCTGCTGTGCCCTCTGCTTACAGTTCATCAGTCTGGTGGGAGGAAGTAGGGAGGACAGGAGGAGGAGGAGAGAGATGGTGGAGGTGGAGCAGTTGGGGAAGTTAAAGTCAGAGTGGAGGACAATGAGAAGTTATGCATTTTTAGAATTTCACGGCACACTTAATAATAGTTCTTCCCTGAACATCCCTGGTGTGTTTGTTGGGGTTTAGAACCCTCCCACTCTCCACTGACATTCATTGACTCCCTGGCAAAACGTCTTCCTCCAGTTCCCTCATTTAATGCATCACCTGGTTTTGGCCTAATATTTATATCAGGTACACATTAACACATTAGCACTGATCTCCCCATGTTTCTCTCACAGTGCAGGAAGTGAGGCTTCGAAACAAAACTAAGCATCTTGGGCATCTTGGGCATCTTGGGACCGAACAACAGCATCAGTTATGTGCAGTTTAGATCCACTAACTGACTGCACACTTTAGATTCACTCAGAAAGAACACAAGTGAAATATTTCATACAAAGGAAATACAGGAGACCGAAGTAGATGCAGTGGAGCAGAGGAGGACAATGCAAGTGACAGCCAAGCAAAACAAACTACAACTTGAAGTTATTGTTGTAATTTGGTTCTCCAACCACGTAGAGACTTCGTCAGGTCGAGCCTGGTTTGAGGGCCTTACTCTGGTGGAGTTTATCTTGTTCATTTGTGTATTTATGTTTTGGTTACTTCATCAGTTTGTTTATGTCCATGCTCTTCCTTCCCCTGACCTCTAGCTTTGTTCTCGGTCTGTAAGTTTCTCTGTTAGTCCGTTCATTAGTTGGAATAGTGTTTTCATAGCGATCGCTAGTTCCCTGCCCTGTGCGGCGCCTTTTGTTCTAGTTACTTTAAATTGTTCCTTTCCCCTGCTTGTCAGACAGGTTTTTTTGGTTTGGTGTGAATTCCTAGTTTCCTGTGCTTCACATTGTTTGTCTGTTTATAGTGATTGTAAATTGTAGTGCTGCTTCAGCTCTGATATTTAGTTGGAGCCAGATGTTTGTGAGATCTTCCGGTTGGTCAGTGACATCACCTGCATGTAACTTGTTAGAGTTACATCACCAGTGATTATTTGCACACACACACACCCACACACCCACACACACACACACACACACACACACACACACACACACACACTCCATTCCTTGAAACTGAGCAGAAGGACTATAAAGCCGAACAAATAAGCATAATAATGCGCCATATTCCGTGTACGCCACTAGTATACCTCTGATGATACACAAAAACTTGTACAACCCCAATGCTTGTAACATTTCTTACATTTGTTGGTCCTCATATCTGTGTCATATCTCTGCAGCCAGCGTACTGGTTGACGTCACAAAATGATTGCCATGACAACAACCATAAATGTTTGTGAAAATGTCAGAGTTTGGTTGCGTTTAGGAAGCAAATATTTGGAGTTATATTAGCCGAAAGATCAAACCAGCACTTTGTGGTTGCCTCAACACTAAAAAGTGTGTCTGCTGTAGGAATGTCCTGCCTGTTGTTGACCCATTCGACCGCCCATCCTAAATTGTGATTCATTAACAAAGGTTGTGACAAGGCAGCCTGGGAATCAGAGGGAGTGCTTTTCCTTTCGGTTTAACATGTTCCGTAATTGTATGTTTGCCATAAGCCAACTCTCGTACTCTTATAACTCCTGTTCCTCAGAACGTTGTGTTTGTTACCGGTTTATGCTTCGATGAAAGAAATCAGGAGAGTTTAAACCAAAAGCTACTTCGCCTTTTTAGTTGATGTGTTGATTTGTGAATGACTATAATGCTAAAAAGACTTTTTGTTTCTCATCACTTTTACTAAATGGTGTAAAACCTAAAACACGGTATAAGTACTTAGATTAGACCTATAAACAGCCCATTAACTTCCACTTGCAGCTAATTAAACAAATATGTCCTTTCTTCACATCCTTTGCTCTCACAAATCACATGCACACAAGTGGATGAAATATGGGAAAGCATTCCTCATTGAATAAAATAGAGGCCATATTTAGACAGGAAGTACGGAGTGACTGTATGACCAGCTGAGGCCAAGAAACAGGACTGAGAAACCAGAGCAGTGACCTCAGTGCACCCATGACTAAACTGGATGACACTAAGTCAACAAATAATAATGACATGGCAACTGCTATAAACTCTTGATGAACTGACTTTTGAGTAAATCACACATTAAAGAGCTCCTTCGTCTCCCTTCCATCCTTTGGCCTTACTGGCCAGCTCTGGTCTTCCTGTGGGCCCAACATGAAGCGCCACCAACAGATGGGAATATTTCTAAGTATGTTGCTGTATCTGTTATTTTGTATTATGTATTTTTTGTATTTTGGGAAAGTAAAGATTGTTTTTGCTTAGAGAGGGTGGTAGCCCAAAATAAAACCAGGACCACCAGTCACCTGCGCATATTCTCTTTCAACGTGCTTAATACACGCTATCACACAAGACACACAAGGCATCAGAAGCTCTGGATGAAGTGTGTGAGGCACAAATACTGATTCTACACTGGATTCTTCTGTCGTTACCATAGCTTGAGGATGGTTGTCCGAGTAAACCAAACACATTTAGCCAAGTGTTTGCAGCAGGTCCAATACACACTGTGTAGATTAAATGAGGTCTCATTTGGGACATTTCAGCCACTTTGGTACCTTCGATCCAACATCCATGACTGTTTGGCTTTTCACTCCCTCTCTGACCATATTAAGGAAATCACCCAGATTGGACGAGAGCCGGGCTGACAAGGAGACAAAGAGCGAGAGAAACCTGGACGCCTTCCCAGATCTTCAGTTCCTGTTGAGTAATGTGCTCATGGGGGTTTAGGCAGGACGAGCATGTGTCTGTGTGTTCGTGTTTTCCACACAGTCACAGGACAGCCTGCTGGTGAGGAGCTAGTCTCACCAATCAATCACTGTTGTGCGTGCGTGTGTGTATTTGTGCGTGCATTCCAAGCAGCTACTGAAGTTAGACAGGGGTGTTTAGCATCGAGACAACACAGACCTTTAAAAGGAGACCTGACCCAACAGAATGAATCACACTGCAGGAATCTGGTGCTAGTAGCTACTGGCCATGTTGGCGAGAGCGGTGCACATGCATGTACAAACACACACACGCACTATGATCGCAGAAACAAGTCCTCTAACATCACTAAGATCAAACTGGATAGTGATGTCAGTCCAGCACTGAGGCGGGTGGTCTCTTAGACTGAATCCCCTCTGAAGTTCTGTCAATATTCTGCTCTGTAAAACCTCTTTATCGCCACCGCCCCTCTGTTAATATAGGTTGGGGACATTTAACAACCACATACAGAAGTACATTTAAACACCGTGACCCTGTTCTCCATCTGCAAACACAGCCTTTTAAGGTAAGCTCTGTCTTCCTCTGCCTCTGCCCGTCTGTCTTTGCCGCCTCTCACTGACTCTGTTTCTGTCCGTACGCTGCCCACCCACACTATCACCCCCTCATTGTGCTTCCACCCTTCTTATTTTTATTTGGTTTCTCTAGCTCCCTCCTCAAGCAAGCGCTGTTGGATTCCCCGTGACCAGTGTGCCTTCATCTCAAACAGAGCAGGATAGAGAAAAGAGCACAAAGGCCAGCGAAGTGAGGAAATGTCAGCCAGCGGCGACGCAGAGAGATGTCTACTGAATACTGGCACAAATGTGTGTTGTTGTTGCCGAGTGGCCACATGACAGAGGCAACGCTGGCATTTAGAGCTGGATCCTGTTTCTCAAAGTTGGATCAAGTGCTGCCTAAAACAAGGGTCAATTAATAATCAGGAGTATGGTGACCTCTGCTTTGTGTAAATGTGGTATAAAGATGGATCGATGGGGTCCAGCGCTTTTGTCCATATATGGGAGTGTGTGCGTGCGTGTGCATGTGTGTTAGTGTGCGAGAGAGGCAGCAGATATGAATGACTAATCTCTGCTTCTTTTCTCCTCCCAGTAATTCACTTCTGCTGTGTTTAATCTTTGAAACTGTTCTTGTTTTTGCATTAATGTGCACACACGCACACATATATATCTACAGGGGGTCATACTTGTGCAAACACGCACCTCAGGGTCAGACAGAGTGTTTCAGGGGCTGTGTAATCACCATGACATCATTGTGACCCTGTTGCTGCCTCCAGATTGTTCTTTAAAAAGAGTTGAGTAAGTATTGAAATTCTATAGAAGTTTCATAATTCAGAACCTGCAAGAGAGGCAGTTGATGCAAAACAGATTTAGTCATTATGTTAAACGTGTCATAAAAATTAAACAGACACTGGATAACTCCTTGTACCCAACACTACTCATATTTGTTTGGTCCCATGATGATAATGATGATGACTAGGTTTTTGTTATCAGTGTATCAGATTGTGGGACTGACACTGAACATATCCAGTACAGTGAAAGTATCAGCTTGTATTTTAAATGTTTAAGTTGATTGTGAATGCAAATCTTTTCGAATCCACCCCACCAGCCAACTCAACTTATGATATCACAACACATAGGAGAACTCTCACCTTTCTGACAGCTTCAGAAATCACAACCATGAACAGCAGGATTACTGTTGCAGCTGTTGTGCTGATGCACGGAACTGTGATTAAATTGGACTTTACAGGTGTTTCTTATTAAGTGGCTAGTGGGTGCTCAGGACTCATAGGAGTTTGCATGAATCAGAGAAAGGTTTGTACGTCTATGAGGGACTTGTCTTTTGCTCATCCGGGTGACATCAAGTGAGTTATGTCTATGACATCATATCTGGTTCTCTGCACTCACTTACAAACACATCACACCTGTGGGAGTGAGTGTTCCTGGATTCCCTTCGGCCCTCGGGCAGTCATCTTTTGAGGCTCCTCACGCAGTGACAGATGTTCTCTTTACCTGCGTCCAGGCAGGACTCAATGGAAACAGATGTTGAAAGAAACAAATAATGACGCCATGCCAAATGAATGCTGGCTGAAGGTATTGATGATGCATTCCTCGTGTGGCTGAGTGTGAGTATGTGAATGTGGACTAGGTGCGTTTGTGCGACAGAGGCAGAAACAACTGACTACTACTTGATTCTAGAGGAAACAGGAGAACCGCAGAATGAGCTAGGGGGTCTAATAAATCTGGCCTGTTTGTCCTGTTTGCTCGACCCTCGTGATCTGTCTCTGTGACCTCACCCCTCACCCATCCCACAGTACCTCAGCTAATCATCTCCACACTGTTTTCTTCCTCACTTTAGTCGACTTCTTGTCCCCTTCTACGTCTTCTAGTATCACATTTGTGGTTTTGAATGAACAATGTATGCAACAATAATCAAAGGTTTGCATGTGACACGGGACATGTGCTGAAAATGCTCACTTGCCTGAACAATTATCAGCTCTATTGACAAAAAGGCTTAACGTTAGACAGACTTTGCACTGTGGACCTGGCTGAGTGCAGTCTGTCAGGTCCATTTTCAAGCTCATATACAGTAGGTTTCCTGTGTTGAATGTTGAGATAAGCAGAGGGTCGCCATGCATGTTTGTTTGTTAGTGTGCTCACATGCTAAACTCTAGATGGTGTTAAGATGGTAAACCTGCATCACATGACAGCCAGACACACATACAGCACGATGGGAGAGGTTAGCTCTAAGTCATCGAACTTAGAGAGGGAGAGAATCGAGCTGAACTAAACTGAACTAATACATGTGACCAAAAATAGCTGTAACACAAAAATACTTTATTTTTGGGAAATTGCTATCATAAGTCAACAGAACGTCATTATAATAAATGTCCAGCACATAAATAACGCTTAAAGCCTGCTTCCAACTCCGAGTCTTTACTCTAAAAACAACCCTTTAAATAGTGAAGACAAGACAAGCAGTCAGCGAAGTATAATCCCGGAGTCTGCGTCAAATGAAAATGCTTGAAAGTGCACACAAGCACAGCATTTAGCCGGACTGATCTGAGAGCTGCTCCTGCGAGAACTGCATGACATCATATGATCTCATTACTGAAGCAGTTGAGCTTGACACACAGACCTGCAGAGACATGACCTGCAGAGAACGAGCGAGGCACAGTGAGACACTCAGACTACTGTAAAGTACTGCAGTACTACAAGATGAGCAAATACATCAACAGAATCATGTGTGTATTCTGACTTCAGGTGATTTAGTATCTTTATTTTATTTCTTTCCCTGGATCCTGTTTAATGTTTCAAGTTTCAAAGTTTCAAAAAGCTTTATTGTCAATACCTACAAGTAGGTTTATGCATCATATTTCAGTGCGATGGCCTGCATGTATTTTCTGTTCTTCTCCTGGCTTATTTCTTATTCTTGCTGCCACACTTGTGATTTTTGTGTGTCAAGTAAATCTAAATTGAAATTGGAAGCAGAACGTAGACCAGTCAATATAGTTCAGGAGCCATGTTTTCTAGTAACACTGTCCATAAACCATACAACACCAACTGTAGTGTTACTTCACATTTACCGTATTGCGCTCAGCTCAGTCTATCTGTCATGTTGACAGATAGGTCACAGTGAATGATGAGCAGGAATGTAAATGGGCAGCAAAAAAAAAAAAAATAGAACAAACAATGGAGTGAAGTGAGTCAGACCCAGTTGTTTGTTTTCTTTACTCTCATCTCCATGGCAACAGTCCATTTTTACTTCCTGCTCAATAATATGGACACCAAGAGCCCACTCAGCAAAAAAAACCTTGTTGCACAATGTGACACATGCCACAGCTCTATGAGAGAGAGAGGTGTAAATGCTGTAAAATACAATAGAAATGCATCATCATCATCAACATTAAATCAGTGAGACACACATAGGGTAACTTAGAAGGAAATATTTTCACTAGATTTGTTGACATATTAAATTATTTTTGCCGGTGTGACATAATGTGTCTAGTTTGGTAACCAGGAGGCTGGACTATTTAGAAGAACGAGAAAAATGAAAACATTTAAACAAAATGTAAACAGAGACTAAAACTGGACTGAGGTGATGTCATCCTTTAATTGTTGTCAAGGAAACATCAACACCTGTATCCTGAAGATCTATTATGGCTTGCTGTGCCGTCATCAGGAGGTTTCTTCACCATGGTGATGATTTGTCAGGCTGGCACAGCAGTGTCAGTGGTTAGCACTGACGCTTCATGGTTCCTGGGTTTGAAACCACAATCCAGACATGCAGATTAGGCTTGTTACTGACTCTAATAGTGTCTAGTGTTTGTTTGGCTTGGAGACCTGAGATCAAGGTTGGACCCTGCCTCTTGTTCTGTGTCAGCTAGAATTAGGTCCAGCACTGCTGTGACCCTAGAACATACCCAAGCTCTGATCATTAGTCCAAAATTGTTGGCTTGATGTGGACCAAAGCCAGCATCTGACAAAGGCAGAGTTTTTGTACTGAGTTTGTTTATAAGTCCTGGACATAGTAGATAGTTGCTATTTCTGGCTCTGATAAATTGCTGCCTTTTAAACCTTGTTATTATGAGGTTTAACTTTACATCCCCTCCTCAGTTACAGCTCTCAATTAGCTGTGACCCATGAAAGCACACAGTCACTCTATTCCCATGAGCCTGTTGTGTTAAATGTTAATGTTTCTCATCTGCTGCTGTACGTCCAAAATGTTTATGTTTGTTTTTATAGTTTACAAACTTCCGGCAAGCTGCACATGTAGGGGGTTTGCTGTATTATTATTGTTATCAAGGGGTTAATAAATAGCTAAGAGCCTCATGGTTTGCCTGACACTATTTAAAATACGTGAATATTGTATTTGCTGACCCCACCCGTCCCTCCATATGCTCTCATTCTCTCTCAGCTTCCACTAAGCATGATTGCACAGACAGCATTTCCGTTTTCAGGCCAACGTACAGGGTGTTAATCACCACACCCTCTATTGCTTTGTAGTGTGTGTGTGTGTGTGTGTCGGGTATATGAAGAACTAAATCATTTATTTATCTGTTTTGGTTGTCAAGAGAGTGGAGAAGCCTCAAGTCATGTGTCAAGAGTGTATCATCTCAATCCTCTGCATTCTTGTTAATCTGTAAATTTACCAGGCCTAATTAGTATTATACAGACAGCACATAATTGGGCATCCTAGCCGACAGGATTAGTGTCTTTCTCAACACATTATGCCTTTGACATGATAAACATCGGTGGTTGTGAGCGTTAATCCTCAGATCCAGATGGTTGTTTGAATACTTTACTTATTTTTGGGAGATTGTGAAGTAACAGCAGGAAACTAAATAAAGAGCCCGTGGCAACGCCTGTTTAACCACAGTGTTGTTTTATCAGATTAAACATACAGGACTGAATAACTCAGCTTTAGTGTGGTGGGAGGATATGTTTTATATTTCTGTCACATGCTAAGATAAATTATTGGCTCTACCTTTATACTTTGCACCAGTGCCAGTCTTTCTTGTGTAGTCAACACCTGTTCTTGTGTTTCATTGAAACAAACCCAGTTTACACACATGCTGACATAAATGTTAATGGGAAACTTTGTCCAATCTCCGATGCTTAATTGAAAAAAGAGGAGGTTGTTTCTTGTTCTTTCTCTCTCTGTCTGACCATTTTTGGTCTTTGCTCCCTTTCCAACGTCACACCTCTGTGACATTTAGCTCCGACACAGGAAAGGTCTGGAAGAGACTGAAGCACAACAGAACGACTGGACAAGCCAGCAATCCAGTCAGTGTTGATAACATGATCCCAGTCAGAGTCCAGTGCCTTTCCTGACAGAGATATCTACTTCGAGTTTGAGTCACTTAGCAAGACAACAACAATTTCCATTATTGCAAAAGAAAAACTAAACCAAAGAGGTGTGAAAACACCAAACATGGCAAATGAGGGGCCCTTATATGTGCTTCATGGACCCTAAGATGTTAAACAATCTTTTTTTTTGTTGAGTGATGCGCGAACAACTTGGAACGAGGCTAGGATTCCTTACATTCCTGGGCTACAGACGGGCTTTGTTCTGCATTAACAAGACTTTAGATATGACCTCATTGTTTCTTTGAAGAATTAAACACAGTAGGACCCAGAATACAGGGGCTTTAAATACATGGTACAACAGTTCCCTCTGATGAGCGTTTGGTAGATTGCACTCAAATCTATACAAATAAGACATGGGCAGTAAGGACAGTTTATATTTTAGTTTTAAAATATCAAAAGGTAAACAGAGTTATTTGAATATATATAGTAAACTTTATTGTATATTATATATATATATATATATGTATATATATATCAATATTACACAGAGCAGTATTCACTTGGTTTTTAGTAATGCTGTGAAGAACCAGGTCTTCATTTAAATTTTTCCCAAAGCAAAATTAAAGAAACATTTTCAGAATCACATGTAGAAATATCTATAATAACCACCCAGAATGAGTTGAGATCTATATTATGAAAAAGTTTCTACTCAATAAAAATCGATCCGTACTGTAGCTTTAAAGTAGGCTTTGCTCTCCCCGCCCTATCGCTTGTCTTCCGGCAAAACTACATTACCCAGCATTCTTAAGGACGTTGACGACTTTTATCTTTTACATTTTAACGACAATATTTCAAAATGATTGCTGTATATATACTATAGTATGTCTTAAAATGCATACTGAATAAAACGATAACCTGTTAATAAAATTTTAAATATATTTTTCCCAGACTACCCTTCGTCTTTATGACGAAGCGGATGTGTCCTGATCTTCCTTTCCTCCATTAGGTGAGTGCGTGGTTGGAGCGCGTTTTTTGTGGCTCTCGCTAAACTAGGCAGATTTATAGTTATTTACATAGTTTTTTATTCTCAGTATAACTAAATAACGCATATTTTCTTAATCTGCAGATTGCAACCATGGGCCGTCGACCAGCCCGTTGGTAAGTCCACTGTTTAATCTTTACACTAACGGGCCGAAGTCAGAGGAAAATGGCAGCGACTCCGCTTCGCACCATGTGCAGCGTGTCGCCAAGCCGGCAGGCCTGTTTTAAAAAAAAAAAAAGACAAAAAGGAAAGACTAATTTCATTCAAACATTTAAACTCTGAGTTTCTTTTGTTGGCGTTCAGCGTTGGTTACATTGACTGTGTAGAGACATCATATTGTTGAACAAGGTACTAGCTTGTTCAGTTAGATTCAAGCTAGCGCTAAAACCTTTCTCAAACATGTATGGCATGTTCAGTGTTCTGTAATGTTTCAGGATTTTGTTTATCTGACAACACAGGAATTATCATCGGAATATGCGATTGTTCTATATCTAAACTTGTGTTATTGTTGTACTGTGAACAATGCTTAAAAAGAAAGCTGATTTAATTTACCTGTACACAGAACCTGTTTTATCATCTGCGCTTTAGAGCTTTACTGTCTAGAAGCTACTGAAATGCATCAGGGAATTGTTTATTTTAGACGAGTCCTACAGTTGATCATCTTTGACTGATCAGTCTTTTCACTGAATATGCTCCCCCAACATCATCAAACTTGTCAGATTGCGGTTAGTGTTTTCATCTTGTGTAGGAACAAGCCATAGACAGGGCAAACTCATACCACAGTTTTTTTTTAATTTTTTGTTTGTTTTGTTGACAATTACACTCTTGAAATAAACTGTCTGAAATATAAACTTGTTCTTTACAGCTACCGCTACTGCAAGAACAAGCCCTACCCTAAGTCCCGCTTCTGTAGGGGTGTGCCTGGTAAGTCACAAGTTTCCCCACTTAACTTGCATGTTACTAAAGCTGTAAAGGACCAAGTTAAGCAAACAACTCAATAGTCAGTTAATAGTGGGTTTACTTGGACTGTTACGCATAGTCAGTGTCACCATGGTCTTTTATTCATAATACTGCAGCTTATTAAGCCGACCAGTTCTACTACAGTGTGTTGCTGGTGTGCAAAAGCTGCAGACAGTGACTCTTTGGTTGTGTATGTCCTCAGCTGTGAGGTGCTGAGTGCTTTAAGGGACCACTGACACAAACTGTCTTATTGCTGGATGTTCTGCTGTATATTAAAGTACAACAACAAAAAAAGTTTGCCAGCAGTGCAGGCGAACATGATGGGACTGTGTTCTTTGTATCCCTTCCCTAGCAAATGACTAAACGTAAGCACAGGGCGCTGCTTGTATACTACCCATACATGGAAATTTTACACTTCAGTATAGCTCTGCTAAATAAGCACATGTTCATAGTTGTCTGACAGTTACCGCAGATAACTGACTGTAATCTGAAATTGATGTAACTTTATATTTTTCTTTTTTTGTATGTAGATCCCAAGATCAGGATCTTTGACTTGGGCAGGAAGAAGGCCAAGGTAGATGAGTTCCCCCTGTGCGGCCACATGGTCTCAGATGAGTACGAGCAGCTGTCCTCAGAAGGTGTGACACTTGTTTTATCTATTTCTGCTTTTATTCTTTCATCAGTCTTTATTAGAAGTGCACACAGGCCTTTACTTGAATACTTGCTTTGGCAAATATGAACTGAGCAAGTATATTGCAATCAACCTGTAAACGTTTCATGACTAGTTCAGTTGATGCACTAATCTCCACCTCCTTTGTAGCTCTGGAAGCTGCACGCATCTGTGCTAACAAATACATGGTGAAGACCTGCGGAAAGGATGGATTCCACATCCGTATGCGTCTGCATCCCTTCCACGTCATCCGTATCAACAAAATGTTATCCTGCGCTGGAGCTGATAGGTAAAAACCAGCCAAATGAGTAGGTGTTGATGTAGACCAGGGTTTAGATGGGGAAAAAAGGTATGTTAGTATAAAGAATTGTTTAAATAAGCTATTGTTTTGACCAAGAGCGATTTTTACAAATGTTCAAATTTCTGTGACGATTGAGTTAATTGTTGAATGGTCTATATAGCCTATATCCCATCTTCTGATTTTTAGGCTCCAGACTGGAATGCGTGGTGCTTTTGGCAAACCCCAGGGCACCGTGGCCCGTGTGCACATTGGTCAAGTGATCATGTCTGTGCGTACCAAGATCTCAAACAAGGAGCATGTGGTCGAGGCTCTGCGCAGAGCCAAGTTCAAGTTCCCTGGCCGCCAGAAGGTATATTACTACCCAGGACCTTTTTTATAGATTTTTTTTTTTTTTTTGTCTTAAATTATATAATGTACAAAGAGGTGAGCTGAAGTGCATGGCTAACGCATAGCTCTGCAGTCTATTAAGCCGACCGGTCTTGCTGCAGTGCGATTCTGGTGTGCAAAGGCTGCAGACAGTGAATCTTTGGTTGTGTATGTCCTCAGCTGGGCAGTGCTGAGTTCTTTAAGGGACCACTGAGACAAAGTTTGTAAAGGAGTCTTAGATGTTTTTTGTTTTGTTTTTTTGGGCCTGTAATTAAACCCATTTTTAGTCTGAATTGTCTTATGTCCTTCTCACCTCCAGATCCATATCTCCAAGAAATATGGCTTCACCAAGTTCAATGCCTCTGACTTTGATGACATGCTGGCTGAGAAGCGCCTTGTTCCTGACGGATGTGGGGTGAAATACATCCCCAATAGAGGCCCTCTGTCCCGCTGGAAGGCCATCCATGCTGTCTAGACTTTGTAACAAACAACCAATAAAAGTCTGATTTCAAACATGATCGGTGCCGTGACTTTTTTTTTTTTAAACCATATAAGATTTAAGCTGGTAATACTTTTCGGTGCCACCATAAGTTATTAAAATGATGGCTGTTTAAGTGTAAGGGCTTTTTATGAAAAATATCCCAAAGGATTTAAAATTGCCACATCGAATATTGCAAATAAGTTATCTATTATATTCTGAAAAAATCCTCAGCCTATTTCTAACTTGGCCTCCATTTTACTACCCTCTGGTGGTTGTTTGTGTATTGACTAAATTCATTCAACAGCACATTTTTAAAAGGTCTTCATTAAAAGGAGGCAGCAGTAGATCATACTGTTTGATTTTCAGATGATGCAGCATAAATAGAAAGCTGTTTTTAATGCAATGTAGACAAAACCTCCATAGTGACTGGTTAAATAGAAATTAACAGAATTGCCTGGTTTATGAATCAGGAGGCTCGTCGGGGGAAATGTGTTTCTCGTGCTTCTTTTAAAGTACATTAGCAGGAAGATACATTTCTCACTCGCACACACTCAGTATCTGCTTTGTACCAGATACTGATTATAGCAAATAGATGTGTTGGCATGACAGGCTGTTAGAAAAGACAAAGTAGAATCTTGGTATAATTTCTCAAGGCCAGTGTGTTAGACATTTGTGTAAATGGGACTTAAAGTGATTGAAGTACCTACTTTTGTGACTCATGACCTGCAGAACTCAGTCTTATAGGTTCCTACTGTGGCCAGTTAGGCCTGTGATATTTAGAGAAGTCCCTCCCACAGGAAACAAGTCAGAACAGCTTCAAGTTTCACATAAGACAACAGACTCTGCAAGTCCGAGAACCAACACGGCTGGTGAGTTGATGCTTTAGATGGGTCTATCATTGTTTTAAAGAGTGATACAGAGTAAACACTTGTTTAGTGTGAGCTACTGTGGGTCTGTCTGCTTTTTTACTTGCAAGAGGTGAAGAAACTCAACGCATCTGTAGTAATCCTGTTCTCTCCGCTATACAGGATCAGTATTCCGCATGGAAACAGCTTTAACGTCAGAACCTGTGTAGAGTGTAGTTAAAATGCGAAGTTCAATGAACTTGTGAAGAATAGAAGTAGCTCTGAACACACAGCTGACCATGAGCACAATGACGTCATGTTGACTCGAACAGGCAGAGCAGTGACTGTAGCCTCGCTGCCCTCTGACCGGACGCAGTTCGTTAGATTTGTTTAACATGTTAAGTGTAGTTCTGCATTTGACGCTCTCTCTTTGACGGAGGTATGCATGCATTTGTTTATGATCGGAGGCTGCTGCTAAACTGTCTGATGTAAAATGTGTCCGCAGCCTTACAACATCTCAGACAGGTTTGCACAATCCTTCCACCCAACCCAACAACATGCTTAAGTGTTCGTTGTTTGCCTGTATTTGTTCTCGGCTGAGTTGTGTTTTCTTGCTCTTCAGTTTTTATTGCCTTACGTTCCCCCTAAATTACAATTGTTTAAACACATTTGTTTTTGCCTGCAGCTCTGGGCCATGACGTTGTCTTTCTTCCTCCTCGTCATTTCCGTTCTCTTGGGTGTTTGTAACGTTCAGGGGGCTTCAGATTTTAAAGTCTGTGCCTTCAATCTCCAGCACTTTGGAGATGCTAAGACCAAGAAAAGCGCCGTTATGCAGACTCTTGTCAGAGTAAGAAACAAATTGACTGTGATGCACTAACAATTCATTAAACATTGGAGTTTTCCAGATTTCTAACCATCTATAAATATGGTCTTGAGAATGGGACTTAAGTATCAACACTAAACAAAACAAGTTCAGCTCAGTACAAAAAGCATCTTGAAGCATCCCCACCTTCACAAATTTTTATCGTTTTTGTTGCAGATCATCTCCCGGTGTGATGTGTGTTTGCTTCAGGAAGTGAGAGACAGCAAAGGAAAAGCCTTGCCTCAGCTGCTTGATCGTCTCAGCAGGTGATTAGTCACTGGCCCTCACACCTAAATGCACTGAAACACAGGTGACGGTTGACGGTTCAGTAACAGTTGCATCCTCTTCTGTGTGTGTATCCCTCCAATACTCAGTTTTGACACCAAACATCGCTATGAAAGTGTGGCCAGCGAGAGACTGGGCAGGTCGGACACATATCAGGAGCAGTATGTGTTTGTGTACAGGTGAGCTGACCGTGTGTAGCTTCACCCGTTGTGCTTTTGCAGCTTCAACGCACGCTGTGATGTTTTGGCTGTGATGCTTGTCTGTGTTTGTCTTGTGCAGGGCTGACACAGTGACAGTCGCAGCCCAATATCAGTACCCAGATGATCGACCTGGGGATGTTGACGCTTTTTCCAGAGAGCCTTTTGTCGTCCGCTTTCGGGCCCCAAAGACAGGTCGGTTTCCATCCTAGTTAATGAAATGGGACTGTAATGCATATAAAACCATCTCACTACATACCTTCTTCCTCTAACCCCAACCAGCCATAAAGGAGTTTGTCCTCATACCCCAGCACACCACTCCAACCAACACCACGAAGGAGCTTGATGCGCTCTATGACGTTCTACAACATGTGAAAACAATGTGGAAAACTGAGGTTCGGACTCATTTATGCTGAATTATCAATGACCCTTTTAGTGTTCAATCAGTTTAACTGTCTTTCTTGCTGTGTGTGTACAGAATGTGATGCTGCTGGGAGACTTCAACGCCGACTGCGGCTACCTCGCGAAGAAGAACCGGAAGAATGTGCGTCTCCTTACAGATGCCAGCCTCTTATGGCTCATTTCAGATAACACAGACACTACGGTGCGATCGACCACCTCCTGCACCTATGACAGGTGAACTCTCCCTAAAGTCTAACTCAACAAAATGTGGCACCGGACCCAGTGATTTGTGGGACAGAATAACAAATAATATCAGAATGACTAAACAGCCACAACTGGGAAGAGACCTTGTTTGTGTAAAGCAACAGGTTTTGCCAGAGTGTCTGTGCCTAAACTTTTTACTATGCTTCTTATTATCATATGTTTATATAGTAAATGAGAAACACAAATATATTGTGGTTATTCTGATGTATTATTCCACAGGATTGTTGTTCATGGGGAAAGGTTTGCCAACACAGTCGTGCCAAACTCAGCCAAACCGTTTAACTTCCAGACGGAATACGGACTAACAGAAGAGCAGGTAACTGGCTGCACATGTCTGAGTGTGATAGAAGCAGGGAAGACTGATGTCCACCAACAGTAAAATAGTCTGGTTAAGTCTTTCTCCTGTGCTTTCAGGCCCTGGAGGTCAGCGACCACTACCCAGTAGAGGTCCTGCTGAAGGCCGACGCATCCAGATCATTCTTCAGCGATGGCAACTCTGGATCAGAGACGGCAAATAAGATCAAATCTCACGTAGGCCTCTTGACTTTGTTTCTTCTAAGCCACCTTCTGTCCACATGATAGTATGATATGTACATGTGTCCATGAACCGATGATGATGACTATGCAGAATCCAATATGGCACATTACTGTAAAGCTGTACAGATGCTGTTAAACGTGCAAAACTCTAGTTATCTTTTAACTTCATGTACTTTATGTCCCTTCAGAATGTATTATTTTATTAATTGTCCAAGGTATGTAGTATTATTTGCAGTATTCTTTTCATACCAGTATTGTGTGAGTGACTATGCCAGAAAAAATATTTGTTTTCAAATTCAGGAAAGTCATGGTGTGAATGATGAGACAAAAAGAGGGTGATGCATAAATCCAATGAATTCAAGGACGCGAAGGAGTTCGCAGGCACAAACTGCTTTGTTGAGCATTGAACTACGTAATAAAGTTCCATAAACTAATGTTTGACTCTTAGTTTCATTTGTAGTCTCATTTAATAGTGCTAAAATAAATACAAATAAAATGTCTATGAAGATAGCTAATTAATATTCACACCTTATATACAGCCTATAAATACACCCTTACCCTTATAAATATACCCATATAAAAAACATTTCGATTGATCAAAACAAATGGTCTCTGGTGACTCTTGTTGGCCTTTGGGTTCTGGTTCTACAAAGCCAATGCAAAAGGGGAAGTCATTATGAAGTCCCACAAAACACCCACCGCTGGAGATGGGTTGGGTGGTTAATCAGCAAGATTGTATTGCAGCAAGTACACAGAAGAACAAATACACACGTACAAATCCTCAGGACAACACAGCTTTCACACCTTGCTTGCATTAGTGTCATATGATGACATCAGCCCCAGATGATTCACTGCAGTCAAGCTGCGAATAAACAAACATGATGCAATAATTACTAAGACAGATGCAGGTCATTAAGCTAGAGTTGACTAGATGCAATATTTGAAATCTTTCAAATAGATGTTTCACATCTGATTCTGCAAAATCAGTTAGTTGCACCAGACAGATGTTTTACTTTTAAATTGTTTTTACATTAGTTCAGTTCTTTATTGTCCATTCCTTCAAGTGATGGTTCCTTCAAGTGTCTCGTGCTAAGTTGTAGTTGGGTGCCGTTAATCATCAGCTGACTCAGCCATTGTGCAAAAGTTTTAGCTGTATCTAATCTGCCTTTGCCTCTTCTGTTTCATTTTCATCAGATTGTGTTTTGTTGATCACTTTCCAAAACGCCTCTCTGACCTGATTCCTGATCAGACCTGGACAGTTTCTGTCTTTTGTCACTGATAACTGTTATTAGACCTCATCATTGGTGCTTGTATGTTCAGAGCCTCAGCAGATTTGGAGATTTTTCTTCAATATTAGTTCTCAGTATCCCAGCAACCTTATTGATTATCCTATTCCAGTCTTATCCTTCCAGGAACATGTGAACGTGCAACATGGTCAATGGGAGCAAGGTTATGTTTGAGTTTTCGGTCTGTCCAAGATCAATTTCCCCAAGTCCCCCAGGAAGGGCATGATTAATGACCCTGTGGTAGTGGGAGGAGGAGTCACAGCAGGTGTGACTAACACCTGCCCTTACTTTTGTCCACCTAATCACAGGTGTTTTTGACAGGTGTGAAGTGAAACCAACCAGGAGGATAAATTTGTGGTCTCAGCCAACCTGTTTCGACGTAAGAAGAAAGAAGGTGCCATGATTGTCAAAATCCACTAAGATGGAAAGAAAAGGAGTAGCTATCCAAAAACTGGCTTTTATTAAACAAACCACAAAAACAAAGAACAGAGCTAACTGAAAACACCACTGCAACTAAGAATAGACAGAATTATGGCTTACTAAGAAAAAGGCAGAACTGTGGCAGAACTAAAGTGAGGAAAACAACATGGCAAAACTAAGGCAAGGCAAACAGCAAAGAAACGCAAAGCACAAAAACACGGTCTACATGGCCTGGGTTCTGTGGTGAGCTGAAAACAGCTGTCCATGGTGACGGGTGTTGAGCAGGTCGGTGAACTGACGAGCTGGCAACCAGAGGTGAGGTAAAAACGTATGGAAGCTGAGGGGAAGGCAGGTAAGAATGATTTGATGGTTAAGGTGGCAAGAAGCAGAGGGGAGGAAAAGGGAATGACTGGATGACTGAAAACAGGAGGGCGCATGGCTAAAAAGTGGAAAAAGAAAACAAGGGCGAGGCCAGGGATCGTGACAATGACTCTGGGGAATTTGGAATCCTGAATCCTCAAACCATTCCTGACTCAGGGAGCATCAGAGAACACACACGGTCTGAATAATGCTTAGGCGATGCAGCTCTGTGTATGCACTGTGTATCCCGACATCTTTCTATCAGGACCAGCATTAACTTCTCCAGGACCATGGCTGCTCATTAGCCTGTCGCTGGTTTTTCACTTTTATTTTGACCAAGTTTTATAGGTTATTTCCATTACTGACCAGGAACACCCAGCAAGATATACATTATACATTTTGATTGCAAATGATCACACATGATGCTCAAGGTAATTTTTGGAATGTTACACTTACACTTAATATCTTCTTCCAAAGGCTTTGAAAGAACAGTCCTGGAAATCAAATTTTTTTAAATTCATATTTTACCCTAACTAATAACAGTCACGACAATCTCACCATCAGTCAGTGACTGACAGTCTTGTGGTTTACTCAACCGTAATACAAATTCAAACTATAAATGTGTGTGTGTGTATTGCTGGGTTGCCCCTGTAGACGAACAAAACGCAATCTGTCACCCTAGAGAGAAAAGTGTCCTTAGAAAGTGATGGAGATACAGTTGAAGACTATGATGTAAAGTGAGAGGGAGGATGTGTCTGAAAATAAACAGAAAAAAGAAAGAGGAGGAGGAAAAAGTGGAAAGATAAAACTCTTGTATGACAGAGACGTTTGCTCAGGAGGCTGCATGTGTGAGCAGCTTCTCCTCCTCCTCTCTCCAGCGATGGAAACCCTGAAGGACGTTAAACTGTGCTTTCCACAGCTCAACACGTCTTGCAAAAGGCACAGACGCACTCGAACTGAGGCAATGCTCATTTACACTCTGCTGCCGTCCCTGTCTGTGCTCACTGCAGTCCTCAACCTGCTGGTCATCATCTCCATCTCTCACTTCAGGCACAGATTCATGTCTTAGCATTTGCTGCTTTAATCAGGCTGTTGTGTATCTTAATTATAAAACTGTAAAGTGTATGTAAACTGTATGTTTATTATATTTACAGTGTGTTTATTATATTTACAGTGATGCTGTTCTCTCCCTCTAGGCAGCTCCACACACCCACCAACCTCCTCCTCCTCTCTCTGGCTGTCTCTGACTTCTGTGTGGGCCTGTTTGTGATGCCTATTCAAATCCTTCTAACAGAACCCTGCTGGCTCCTGGGTGACCTGATGTGTGCTGTCTGTAATGTTGTCACGTTTATCCCCATCTCTGCCTCAACAGCAAACATGGTGCTGATCTCAGTGGACCGTTATGTTGCCATCTGTGACCCTCTGAGTTACCCAAACAAAGTTACTGAAACAAGAGTTAGACTCTGTGTTGTCCTGTCTTGGATTTCCTCATTTTTCTACACCTGTATGATTTTATTTGACAACCTGACACAACCAGGCAGGTTTAACTCCTGCGATGGAGAATGTGTGATTAACATAATCGGAGCAGTGGACGTTATCATAAGCTTTGTCGTCCCCATCTCAGCCATCATCATCCTGTATTTGAAGGTGTTTGTGGTGGCTGTGTCTCAGGCTCGTTCCATGCGCTCCCACACCAAAGCTGTGAAGATGAAGCGTTCACTGACTGTGACTGTTCAGAGGTCAGAGCTGAAAGCAGCCAGGACTCTGGGTGTTGTTGTTGTTGTGTTTTTCATGTGTTTCTGTCCATATTGTTGTGTAACTCTCTCTGGCTCTAATCTAGTGATCGGTTCCTCATTAGAGGTCCTCATGATTTTCCTGATATATTTTAACTCCTGTTTAAATCCTGTGATTTATGCTTTGTTTTATCCCTGGTTTAGAAAATCTGTCAAATTCATAGTTACACTTCAGATTTTAAAGCCTAATTCTCATGCAGGCAACGTTTTGTAGAACAGAATATGTCGAAGGCCTGGGAAGTGATATGACAATGTTACATCCTCTTGCAGATTACTCAGTTTTATGAAATAATGTGACATTAATTGTATTATCTCCTGTCTTATGATGTTGTGCCTATAGAAGCACTGATGTTTTCCTTTTGTAGTTTTAAAATCCTCTTATCTTTACAAAACCATTACCAACCAACCAACTATTTGCTCTTTCATGCGCTCTGCAGTCACAGAATTTTCTTTCTTGTGAATGTTTAATGTATTTTGTAAACTAAAACAAAATCGACCACAGTTTTCTGAATCCTTGTTTAAAACTTCTTCATAATTGTTTTGTTTAATATTCTCAGTAAGTTGTGTTACATATTGGCATAATCAAATGATATAATTATTATAGATGCCAAAAGCTGCTTCTGCTATAGTGTCATGGCAGTTGATGTATATGAGACACTGTCATATATGGATTAAATAGTAGAGCACAAGGAGACGTGTCTCGTCACCAAATTAAAAATCCCAAATATGTTGAAGCAGTTTCAGTTTGGTCTTGTGATTTATTAATTCATTCATTCATTTTCTACCGCTTCTTCACTGTTGGGGTCGTGGGTGTGCTGGAGATTATCCCAGCTGTCTATGGGCGAAGGGCAGGGTTCACCCTGGACAAGTCGCCAGTCCGTCACAAGTCTTGTGATTTGCTGAACCGTTATAAAAAAAAACTATAAATGTGTGTGTGTGTATTGCTGGGTTGCCCCTGTAGACGAGCAAAAGGCAATCTGTCACCCTAGAGAGAAAAGTTTCCTTAGAAAGTGGTGGAGATGCAGTTGACAAGGCTATGATATAAAGTGATAGGGAGGAGGTGTCTGAAAAACAGAAACAAGGAAGAGGAGGAGAAATGAAGAGAAAGATAAAACCCTTGTATGACACAAACGTTTGCTCAGAAGGCATCAAGTGCTAGGAGTTTCTCCTCCTCCTCTCCCCAGCGATGGAAACCCTAAAGGACGTTAAACTGTGCTTTCCACAGCTCAACACGTCTTGCAAAAGGCACAGACGCACTCACACTGAGGCAATGCTCATTTACACTCTGCTGCCGTCCATGTCTGTGCTCACTGCAGTCCTCAACCTGCTGGTCATCATCTCCATCTCTCACTTCAGGCACAGATTCATGTCTTAGCATTTATCAGGCTGTTGTCCATCATTTTCATCTTTAACTATAAAGTGACACCATATGTTACCATCTGGCTATAATGATGTTGATGTTTACAATTTTTACAATGATGCTGGTCTCTCCCTCCAGGCAGCTCCACACTCCCACCAACCTCCTCCTCCTCTCTCTGGCTGTCTCTGATTTCCTCGTGGGCCTACTTGTGATGCCGTTTCAGATCTTTTTTGCAGAACCTTGCTGGCTCCTGGGTGACCTGATGTGTGCTTTGTGTAATGTTGTAGCCTTTGTCACAGTTTCTGCCTCGACAGCAAACATGGTGCTGATCTCAGTGGACCGTTATGTTGCCATCTGTGACCCTCTGAGTTACCCCAACAAAGTTACTGAATTAAGAGTTAGACTCTGTGTTGTCCTGTCTTGGATTTCCTCATTTTTCTACACCTGTATGATTTTATTTGACAACCTGACACAACCAGGCAGGTTTAACTCCTGCGATGGAGAATGTGTGATTAACATAATCGGAGCAGTGGACGTTATCATAAGCTTTGTCGTCCCCATCTCAGCCATCATCATCCTGTATTTGAAGGTGTTTGTGGTGGCTGTGTCTCAGGCTCGTTCCATGCGCTCCCACACCAAAGCTGTGAAGATGAAGCGTTCACTGACTGTGACTGTTCAGAGGTCAGAGCTGAAAGCAGCCAGGACTCTGGGTGTTGTTGTTGTTGTGTTTCTCATGTGTTTCTGTCCATATTTTTGTGTAACTCTCTCTGGCTCTAATCTAGTGATCGGTTCCTCATTAGAGGTCATCATGGTATTCCTGATATATTTTAACTCCTGTTTAAATCCTGTGATTTATGCTTTGTTTTATCCCTGGTTTAGAAAATCTGTCAAATGTATAGTTACACTTCAGATTTTAAAGCCTAATTCTCATGCAGGCAACGTTTTGTAGAACAGAACATGTCGAAGGCCTGGGAAGTGATATGACAATGTTACATACTGTTCCAAATTACCCAGTTTGATGAAATAATGTTACATTAATTGTATAATCTCCTGTCTTAAGATGTTGTGCCTATAGAAACAGTGATGTTTTACCTTTTGTAGTTTTAAAATCCTCTTATCTTTACAAAACCAACTATTTGCTCTTTCATGAACTCCGCAGTCACAGAATTTTCTTTCTTGTGAATGTTTAAGGTATTTTGTAAACTAAAACAAAATCGACCACAGTTTTCTGAATCCTTGTTTAAAACTTCTTCATAATTGTTTTGTTTAATATTCTCAGTAAGTTGTGTTACATATTGGCATAATCAAATGATATAATTATTATAGATGCCAAAAGCTGCTTCTGCTATAGTGTCATGGCAGTTGATGTATATGAGACACTGTCATATATGGATTAAATAGTAGAGCACAAGGAGACGTGTCTCGTCACCAAATTAAAAATCCCAAATATGATGAAGCAGTTTCAGTTTGGTCTTGTGATTTATTAATTCATTCATTCATTTTCTACCGCTTCTTCACTGTTGGGGTCGTGGGTGTGCTGGAGCCTATCCCAGCTGTCTATGGGCGAAGGGCAGGGTTCACCCTGGACAAGTCGCCAGTCCGTCACAAGTCTTGTGAATTGCTGAACCGTTATAAAAATTCAAACAATAAATGTGTGTGTGTGTGTGTATTGCTGGGTTGCCCCTGTAGACGAGCAAAACGCAATCTGTCACCCTAGAGAGAAAAGTGTCCTTAGAAAGTGATGGAGATACAGTTGAAGACTATGATGTAAAGTGATAGGGAGGATGTGTCTGAAAATAAACAGAAAAAAGAAAGAGGAGGAGGAAAAAGTGGAAAGATAAAACTCTTGTATGACAGAGACGTTTGCTCAGGAGGCTGCATGTGTGAGCAGCTTCTCCTCCTCCTCTCTCCAGCGATGGAAACCCTGAAGGACGTTAAACTGTGCTTTCCACAGCTCAACACGTCTTGCAAAAGGCACAGACGCACTCGAACTGAGGCAATGCTCATTTACACTCTGCTGCCGTCCATGTCTGTGCTCACTGCAGTCCTCAACCTGCTGGTCATCATCTCCATCTCTCACTTCAGGCACAGATTCATGTCTTAGCATTTGCTGCTTTAATCAGGCTGTTGTCTATCTTAATTATAAAACTGTAAAGTCAAACTGTATGTTTATTATATTTACAGTGATGCTGTTCTCTCCCTCCAGGCAGCTCCACACTCCCACCAACCTCCTCCTCCTCTCTCTGGCTGTCTCTGACTTCTGTGTGGGCCTGTTTGTGATGCCTATTCAAATCCTTCTAACAGAACCCTGCTGGCTCCTGGGTGACCTGATGTGTGCTGTCTGTAATGTTGTCACGTTTATCCCCATCTCTGCCTCAACAGCAAACATGGTGCTGATCTCAGTGGACCGTTATGTTGCCATCTGTGACCCTCTGAGTTACCCCAACAAAGTTACTGAATTAAGAGTTAGACTCTGTGTTGTCCTGTCTTGGATTTCCTCATTTTTCTACACCTGTATGATTTTATTTGACAACCTGACACAACCAGGCAGGTTTAACTCCTGCGATGGAGAATGTGTGATTAACATAATCGGAGCAGTGGACGTTATCATAAGCTTTGTCGTCCCCATCTCCGCCATCATCATCCTGTATTTGAAGGTGTTGGTGGTGGCTGTGTCTCAGGCTCGTTCCATGCGCTCCCACACCAAAGCTGTGAAGATGAAGCGTTCACTGACTGTGACTGTTCAGAGGTCAGAGCTGAAAGCAGCCAGGACTCTGGGTGTTGTTGTTGTTGTGTTTCTCATGTGTTTCTCTCCATATTATTGTGTAACTCTCTCTGGCTCTAATCTAGTGATCGGTTCCTCATTAGAGGTCCTCATGATTTTCCTGATATATTTTAACTCCTGTTTAAATCCTGTGATTTATGCTTTGTTTTATCCCTGGTTTAGAAAATCTGTCAAATTCATAGTTACACTTCAGATTTTAAAGCCTAATTCTCATGCAGGCAACGTTTTGTAGAACAGAATATGTCGAAGGCCTGGGAAGTGATATGACAATGTTACATCCTCTTGCAGATTACTAATTTTAATGAAATAATGTTACATTAATTGTATAATCTCCTGTCTTATGATGTTGTGCCTATAGAAGCAGTGATGTTTTCTTTTTGTAGTTTTAAAATCCTCTTATCTTTACAAAACCATTACCAACCAACCAACTATTTGCTCTTTCATGAGCTCCGCAGTCACAGAATTTTCTGTCTTGTGAATGTTTAATGTATTTTGTAAACTAAAACAAAATCGACCACAGTTTTCTGAATCCTTGTTTAAAACTTTTTCATAATTGTTTTGTTTAATATTCTCAGTAAGTTGTGTTACATATTGGCATAATCAAATGATATAGATGCAAAAAGCTGCTTCTGTCTGTCATAGCAGTTGATGTATATGAGACACTGTCATATATTGATTAAATAGTAGAGCACGGGCGGCACGGTGGTGTGGTGGTTAGCGCTGTCGCCTCACAGCAAGAAGGTCCCAGGTTTGATTCCCGGAGGCGACCGGGGGCCTTTCTGTGTGGAGTTTGCATGTTCTCCCCGTGTCTGCGTGGGTTTTCTCCGGGGTCTCCGGTTTCCTCCCACAGTCAAAAGACATGCAGTTAGGTCAATTGGTTGGATGCGTAAATTGCCCATAGGTGTGAGTGTGTGTATGACTGTGACTTGTCTGTCTATATTTGTGGCCCTGCGATGGACTGGCAATCTGTCCAGGGTGTACCCTGCCTCTCGCCCAAAGCCAGCTGGGATAGGCTCCAGCACGCCCGCGACCCCTTCGGGGAAAAAGCGGAAGAGGATGGATGGATAGTAGAGCACAAGGAGACGTGTCTCGTCACCAAATTAAAAATCCCAAATATGTTGAAGCAGTTTCAGTTTGGTCTTGTGATTTATTAATTCATTCATTCATTTTCTACCGCTTCTTCACTGTTGGGGTCGTGGGTGTGCTGGAGCCTATCCCAGCTGTCTATGGGCGAAGGACAGGGTTCACCCTGGACAAGTCGCCAGTCCATCGCAAGTCTTGTGAATTGCTGAACCGTTATAAAAATTCAAACTATAAATGTGTGTGTGTGTATTGCTGGGTTGCCCCTGTAGACGAGCAAAACGCAATATGTCACCCTAGAGAAAAAAGTTTCCTTAGAAAGTGGTGGAGATGCAGTTGACAAGGCTATGATATAAAGTGATTGGGAGGAGGTGTCTGAAAAAAAAACAGAAACAAGGAAGAGGAGGAGAATTGAAGGGAAAGATAAAACCCTTGTATGACACAAACGTTTGCTCAGAAGGCATCATGTGCTAGGAGTTTCTCCTCCTCCTCTCTCCAGCGATGGAAACCCTAAAGGACGTTAAACTGTGCTTTCCACAGCTCAACACGTCTTGCAAAAGGCACAGACGCACTCACACTGAGGCAATGCTCATTTACACTCTGCTGCCGTCCATGTCTGTGCTCACTGCAGTCCTCAACCTGCTGGTCATCATCTCCATCTCTCACTTCAGGCACAGATTCATGTCTTAGCATTTGTCAGGCTGTTGTCCATCATTTTCATCTTTAACTATAAAGTGACACCATATGTTACCATCTGGCTATAATGATGTTGATGTTTACAATTTTTACAGTGATGCTGTTCTCTCCCTTCAGGCAGCTCCACACTCCCACCAACCTCCTCCTCCTCTCTCTGGCTGTCTCTGACTTCCTCGTGGGCCTACTTGTGATGCCGTTTCAGATCTTTTTTGCAGAACCCTGCTGGCTCCTGGGTGACCTGATGTGTGCTTTGTGTAATGTTGTAGCCTTTGTCACAGTTTGTGCCTCGACAGCAAACATGGTGCTGATCTCAGTGGACCGTCACGTTGCCATCTGTGACCCTCTGAGTTACCCCAACAAAGTTACTGAATTAAGAGTTAGACTCTGTGTTGTCCTGTCTTGGATTTCCTCATTTTTCTACACCTGTATGATTTTATTTGACAACCTGACACAACCAGGCAGGTTTAACTCCTGCGATGGAGAATGTGTGATTAACATAATCGGAGCAGTGGACGTTATCATAAGCTTTGTCGTCCCCATCTCAGCCATCATCATCCTGTATTTGAAGGTGTTTGTGGTGGCTGTGTCTCAGGCTCGTTCCATGCGCTCCCACACCAAAGCTGTGAAGATGAAGCGTTCATTGACTGTGACTGTTCAGAGGTCAGAGCTGAAAGCAGCCAGGACTCTGGGTGTTGTTGTTGTTGTGTTTTTCATGTGTTTCTGTCCATATTGTTGTGTAACTCTCTCTGGCTCTAATCTAGTGATCGGTTCCTCATTAGAGGTCATCATGGTGTTCCTGATATATTTTAACTCCTGTTTAAATCCTGTGATTTATGCTTTGTTTTATCCCTGGTTTAGAAAATCTGTCAAATGTATAGTTACGCTTCAGATTTTAAAGCCTAATTCTCATGCAGGCAACGTTTTGTAGAACAGAACATGTCGAAGGCCTGGGAAGTGATATGACAATGTTACATACTGTTGCAAATTACCCAGTTTGATGAAATGATGTTGCAGTAATTGTATTATCTCGTGTCTTATGATGCTGTGCCCATAGAAGCAATGATGCTTTCCTTTTGTAGTTTTTAAATCCTCTTATCTTTACAAAACCAACTATTTGCGCTTTCATGAACTCCACAGTCACAGAAACACATTTCTTTCTTGTGAATGCTTAATGTACAGTATTTTCCTGTATTTCTTTAAAAATAAACTAAAACCTGACAAGTAAAAGTAAATTCATTATCATACTATTATAACAACCATTCATACATACAAGCAAAATGCTTTCACATACACAAGTGAAACGTTTTCCTCTCATACATACAAGAAAAATCCTTTTATACATACATGCATACATACATGTAAGTAAGGTGGTGAAAAAAAACAGATTTCAAAATAAAAGTGTAACAACAGTTAGCCATAGTGATGTCTGATCAAGCTCTTGTAGTCTCTGCTGAGGCCAGTCTGTTGATAAGTAGCACAGCTGCTTGCAGGCCGATGTGCAGACAATCACTGTGGCTAACTGCTGTTTCACACACTCTCACAAATCATACTAGTTTGCTAAAATAACTAAAATGGTTTATTCTGAAGTGATCTCTTAAGCGACGGCTCACTTAACTACAGTGCTTCTTAGAAGGGTCGTGGGCATTTTCACATGTATGTATGAAAGACTTTCAACTGTACAGTATGTCACAGAAGTGAGTACACCCCTCACATTTCTTGTAAATATATACTTTGCTTACAATGTAAAGTAGTGAATGTACAGTTTGTATAATCATTTGCTGTGCCCTCAAATAAACTCCAAACACAGCCATTAATGTCTAAACCCCTGGCAACAAAAGTGAGTACACCCTTAAATGAAAATGTCCAAATTGGGCCCAAAGTGTCAATATTTTGTGTGGCCACCATTACTTTCCAGCACCGCCTTAACCCTCTTGGGCACTCACCAGAGCTTCACAGGTTGCCACTGGAATCCTCTTCCACTGCTCCATGACAACATCACGGAGCTGGATGTTAGAGACCTTGTGCTCCTCCACCCTCTGTCTGAGGATGCCCCACAGAGGCTCAATAGGTCTGGAGACATGCTTGGCCAGTCCATCACCTTACCGCTCAGTTCCTTTAGCAGGGCAGTGGTCGTCTTGGAGGTGTGTTTGGGGTCGTTATCATGTTGGAATACTGCCATGCGGCCCAGTCTTCGAAGGGAGGGGATTGTGTTCTGCTTCAATATGTCACAGAACATGTTGGCCTTCATGGTTCGCTCAATGAACTGTAGCTCCCCAGTGCCAGCAGCACTCTTGCAGCCCCAAATCATAACACTCGCACCACCATGCTTGACTGTAGGCAAGACACACTTTTCTCTGTAGTCCTCACCTGGTTTCCGCCACACACGCCTGACACCATCTGAACCAAATGAATTTATCCTGGTCTCATCAGACCACAGGACAAGGTTCCAGTAATTCATGTATTTAGTCTGCTTGTCTTCAGCAAACTGTTTGCGGACTTTCTTGCGCATCATCTTTAGAAGAGGCTTCCTTCTGGGACGACAGCCCTGCAGACTAATTTGATGCAGTGTGGCGTATGGTCTGAGCACTGACAGGCTGACACCCCCCCCCCCCCCCCTTTAACCCATATGCAGTCGTCGAGGATGTCAAAATTAAAATAGGGGGCGCTCTAAGCTCAAAAACCCACACAAGGGTTGGATAAAACAGCCGCAGACATATGATAAATCACAACATGCTGAACGGTTGGATGAACTTGTTCACCAGAAGACCCACATAATGCTGGCAGCGCTCATACGTCTGTTCCCCAAAGACAACCTCTGGATATGACGCTGAGCACGTGCACTCAACTTCTTCTAATCTTCGACCATGGCGAGGTCTGTTCTGAGTAGAACCTGTGCTGTTAAACCGCTGTATGGTCTTGGCCACAGTGCTGCAGCTCTGTTTCAGAGTCTTGGCAATCTTCTTATAGCCTAGGCCATCTTTATATAGAGCAACAATTTTTTTTTCAGATCCTCTGAGAGTTATTTGCCATTCATGGTTCTCACTCTCTTGCCTGCTAATTAGGCCCAATTTGGACATTTTCACTTAGGGGTGTACTCACTTTTGTTTCCAGGGGTTTAGACATTAATGGCTGTGTTTGGAGCTTTTTTGACAGCACAGCAAATTTAGACTATTATACACACTGTACACTCACTACTTTATATTGTAGCAAAGTGTCATTTCTTCAGTGTTATCACATGAAAAGATACAGTATTTTAAATATTTACAAGAAATGTGAGGGGTGTACGCACTTCTGTGACATACTGTATGTGTGAGAGGATTTCACATGTTTGTATGAAAGTAAGTAAGTTTGTATGTATTTTTCTTGTATATATGAAAGTAAAACGTTGTATGAATTGTTCTCACATTAGTATATAGATGATTTTTAGCTCCATTTGTATGCATGAGAGGGACAATCTGAATAATGTCCCTCACGGCACCTCATAAGATGCAGTTGAAGACTGTAATGTAAAGTGAGAGGGAGGAGGTGTCTGAGAAAAAAAAAACAGAAACAAGGAAGAGGAGGAGAAATGAAGTGAAAGATAAAACCCTTGTATGACACAGGCGGCTTCTCCTCCTCCTCTCTCCAGCGATGGAAACCCTAAAGGACGTTAAACTGTGCTTTCCACAGCTCAACACGTCTTGCAAAAGGCACAGACGCACTCACACTGAGGCAATGCTCATTTACACTCTGCTGCCGTCCATCTCTCTGCTCACTGCAGTCCTCAACCTGCTGGTCATCATCTCCATCTCTCACTTCAGGCACAAATTCATGTCTTAGCATTTACTGCTTTAATAAGGCTGTTGTCCATTAATAAAACTGTAAAGTGAAACTGTATGGTTACTGTATTTACAGTGTTTTATTATATTTACAGTGATGCTGTTCAGGGTGTTATTTATCATCTTAAGTGACACCATATTTTGACATCAGCTATAATGATGTTCCTGTTTATAATGCTCACAGTGATGCTGTTCTCTTCCTCCAGGCAGCTCCACACTCCCACCAACCTCCTCCTCCTCTCTCTGGCTGTCTCTGATTTCCTCGTGGGCCTACTTGTGATGCCGATTCAAATCTTTTTTGCAGAACCCTGCTGGCTCCTGGGTGACCTGATGTGTGTTTTGTGTAATGTTGTAAACTTCATACCCATCTCTGCCTCGACAGCAAACATGGTGCTGATCTCAGTGGACCGTTATGTTGCCATCTGTGACCCACTGAGTTACCCCAACAAAATGACGGAAAAAAGGGTTAGAATCTCTGTTCTTCTGTGTTGGATGTACTCTGTTCTCTACAACATTCTGATTCTGAGTGATGACCTGAGGCAACCAGGCAGGTCTAACTCCTGCGATGGAGAGTGTGTGATTAATGTAATTGGAGCAGCAGACGTTATCATAAGCTTTGTTGTCCCCATCTCAGCCATCATCATCCTGTATGTGAGAGTGTTTGTGGTGGCTGTGTCTCAGGCTCGTTCCATGGGCTCCCAGACTAAAGCTGTGAAGCTGAAACGTTCACTGACTGTGACTGTAAAGAGATCAGAACTGAAAGCAGCCAGGACTCTGGGTGTAGTCGTTGCTGTGTTTCTCACATGTTTCTGTCCATATTACTGTGTCACTCTCTCTGGCTCTGATCTAGTGATTGGTTCCCCATCTGAGGCCCTTATGATTTTCCTGATTTATTGTAATTCCTGTCTAAATCCTGTGATTTACGCTTTTTTGTATCCCTGGTTTAGAACGTCTGTTAAGTTCATTCTTACACTTCAGATTTTCAGGCCTAATTCTTATGCAGGCAACGTTTTGTAGAGCAGAAATTACACTAATTGTGTTATCTCCTGTCTGATGATGTTGTGCCCATTGAAGCAGCGATGTTCTCCTTTTGTTGTTTTCACATTCTCTAACATTTACAGAAGAGACTGTTTACAGTGTCAGGAACTCCACAGTCACAGTAACACGTTTCTATCTTGTGTATATTTTATGTTCCCTGTATTTCTTTACCAAAAAACTACCACAGAATTTTCACTACACTTTTATGAAATGTATGCATTTTTGTATATACTTTGTCAGCTGTGTCAGTTAGGGTGGCAAGAGGTAGAGCAGTCTCCCACCAATCATAGGATAGGTGGTTAGATTCCTGGCAGCATTGGGCAAGTCACTGAACCCAAGTTGATGTGTCTGCCAGTGTCTGCCAGTGTGTGAATGAGATGCAGTGTCAAAGAGCTTTAAGTACAGTAAGGTAGAATCAATCAATCTCACAATGCAGAATCAGGTGGAGGAGAAAAACATTTAGTGTATATTAATCCTAAAACAAATTAGGAGGAAGGACAATATGATACAGTATCCTGTGTATACCCCCTCTGCATAAACAATGTTATTGTTAGCACATGTCTGTTAAGGCTTTTATATTTTAATGCTTTGAGGACTGAGTTGATGGTTTAAGGAAACTGTCAAGTTCTTCTATGTGTGTGTTATGGACGCAAGAAGCAATTCAGAAGGTGGAGGACTTAGTAACTGAAAATTAAATTAAAACAATCTAATAGAGACCAATGAAATCACAAGAATAAACTGAAGAACTCCTCCAAATAAAGGGTGTTAACAATGTTAAGAAAGGCTATGGAGGGCGACTGGGACAATAACACTACTATAATCTCATGAAACATGGCTACTAAAACAAGGTCACTAACATGGCAACTAAAACATAGTACATGCATCAAGAAAACAACAAGCTAAAGAGAGAGCACATGAGAACCAGCCATTGCAGCTCCAGTGATCCTAACTTGGTTTCCCCTATATATTTGGGACACTGAAAGGCACAGGCAGCAAAAAGTTAAAATGTGAAGTCAAGTTTAATAACAAACATTAATACATAATACAATTCAAGACAATATCCTTGTATATGCTGTTGGAAAGTGTTTCACTATCATGACCCCTCCTTTGCATGTTCTTTGAAGGCAGCACTGCCTTTCTTCATGTTTGGAATTTGCAGTCTTTCACTTGCGGCAACATTTTCACGATCATTTAATACAATCCTTACAATTAGACACAGACCCATGCCATGAATGTAAAATAAGTTTGACACCTTAAAGTTTTGCACAGATGAGAGGTCCTTTTCTGTCAACATCCATGATCTGAAAAGCTTTTAGCGCTGACATTGAACTTATCTCTTGATAAGCCAGGAGATCACCTTCCTCTATTGTTGAGGGTCTGGTGGGATTCTGGTGCCAGTCTGTGCCCCTATACAGTAATGCAAAGAGTTTTTATAAGAATGTTTATATATTTTTCCAAGATCTTCCATATGCATACAATTATGACACCATAACAATTAAGCAAAGAAAGTATCATCCAGTAGTATCAAGCAGCAGAGAATAATAATCTGAGAATTTGCATCACCAAAAAAAAAAAATCTTTGAAGGATTACAGGATGTGACATTGTGTGAGAGAGGAGGACTCTTGGTGTCTAAGAGACAAATGGTGAGGGAGCAAGGGAAGAGAGACACATAAATGAACAGTATGACTCAAAGCTGCTGGCGTTCAGTAGCTTCTCTGGTGATGGAGGCACTGGAGGAAGCTGAACTCTGCTTTCCACAGCTCAACAGCTCATGCAAGAAGCGCACACGCAGTCGCTCTGAGGCCGTGCTCATCTATTCTCTGCTGCCCTGCTTTTCTCTGCTCACTGTGGTTCTCAACCTGCTGGTCATCGTCTCCATCTCCCACTTCAGGCACAGACAAATGTCTTAGCTCTGGTTATATATTGTTGTAGTGAGACTCATTGACTCACTCACTTTGTGAGAAAACCTTTGTTCTTAAGCAAGTAACATCCTGTTAATGCTGCTTTTACAGTGTTGTCGTAATTGATTGTAATATCAAATAACGCTGTTCTCTTCCTCCAGGCAGCTCCACTGCCCGACCAACTTCCTCCTCCTCTCTCTGGCTGTCTCCGATTGTCTCGTTGGTCTCCTCGTTGTTCCGTTTCAGATTTTTTTAGCTGAACCCTGTTGGCTCCTGGGTGACCTAGCGTGTGTTCTGTGCTCTTTCCTACCTTTCATCACTGTGCCTGCCTCCGTAGGAAACATGGTGCTGATATCAGTCGACCGTTACTTGGCCGTCTGTGACCCTCTGCGTTACTCCACAAGAATGACTCAGAACACAGTTAAAGTCTGTATTCTCCTGTGTTGGGTTTACTCTGTTCTCTATAACTTTCTGTTTTTATTTGATAACCTGAAGCAACCAGGCAGGTTTAACTCCTGTTATGGAGAATGTGTGATTAGTGTAAATGGAAATGTTGATCTAGTAATAAGGTTCATCATCCCCATCTCAGCCATCATCATCCTGTATATGAGGGTGTTTATAGTTGCTGTGTCTCAGGCTCGTTCCATTCGTTCCCATGTTGCAGCTGTCAAACTGCAGCGTTCACTGACTGTGACTGTCCAGAGGTCAGAGCTGAAAGCAGCCAGGACTCTGGGTGTCGTTGTTGCTGTGTTTCTCATGTGTTACTGTCCATATTACGGCGTTTCTCTCTCTGGCTACGACCTCACAATGGGTTCTTCAACAAACATTTCTATGTTTATTCTGGTGATATTTAACTCCTGTCTGAACCCTGTGATTTATGCATTTTTTTTCCCCTGGTTCAGAAAATCGGTCAAACTGATTGTTACTCTCGAGATCCTGAGACCTCGCTCCTGTCAAACCAAAGTACTGTAGAGAAACTGTGTGTCACTGTAAAGACATGAATGTGAACCAGTTTCTGTCTACCAAGTTAAACATATGTTTTTCTTATTGTGACCTCAGTGTAGAGTGGCAATAAAGCCTAAAGCAGGCATGGATAACACCTCAAATAATTTAATATTGCAAGATTTGACAGCAACATAAACAATGTTTTGTTTTTGCCTGCACATATTTCTCACATTTAAGTTAAGGCTTGGACAGTTTCTTACATTTCAGTGATTTAAAGACTGAGGTGAGTGCAACAAATATGAACTAAATCTCACAAGAAAAAAATGAGAAAAACACAACCATGACAGATCAAGTAGTAGTATCACTGCAGCTCATAGCAATGATTTCAGAACTTGCATAACCCAAAATAAAAAACTGTTACATGGAAGTTAAGGAAGGATGTGGCATCATGTGAGGGTGTCTAAGAGACAAGTGTTGAGGGAGTAGGGGAAGAGAGACACATAAAAGAGCAGTATGACACAAAGCTGCTGGCGTTCAGTAGCTTCTCTGGTGATGGAGGCACTGGAGGAAGCTGAACTCTGCTTTCCACAGCTCAACAGCTCATGCAAGAAGCGCACACGCAGTCGCTCTGAGGCCGTGCTCATCTATTCTCTGCTGCCCTGCTTTTCTCTGCTCACTGTGGTTCTCAACCTGCTGGTCATCATCTCCATCTCCCACTTCAGGCACAGACCAATGTCTTAGCTCTGGTTATATATTGTTGTAGTGAGACTCACTGAAATACGTTACTTGAGCAAATTCATCGTTGTGGTTTGAGGAAACCTTTGTTCTTAAGCAAGTAATATCCTGTTAATGCTGCTATTTACAGTGCTGTTGTAATTGTTTGTAAGAATAAATAATGCTGTTCTCTCCCTCCAGGCAGCTCCACACTCCCACCAACCTGCTCCTCCTCTCTCTGGCTGTCTCTGATTTCCTTGTTGGTCTCCTCGTGGTGCCGTTTCAGGTTCTTTTAGCTGAACCCTGTTGGCTCCTTGGTGACCTAGCGTGTGTTCTGTGCTCTTTTTTACCCTTTATCAGTGTGCCTGCATCAATAGCTAACATGGTTCTGATATCAATCGATCGTTACGTGGCCGTCTGTATCCCTCTCAGTTATTCCGTCAATATTACTCAAAAGACGGTTAAAGTCTGTATTCTCCTGTGTTGGGTTTACTCTGTTCTCTATAACTTTCTGTTTTTATTTGATAACCTGAAGCAACCAGGCATGTTTAACTCCTGCTATGGAGAATGTGTAATCAGTGTAAATGGAACTGTTGATCTAGTAATAAGCTTCATCATCCCCATCTCAGGCATCATCATCCTGTATCTGAGGGTGTTTATAGTTGCTGTGTCTCAGGCTCGTTCCATTCGCTCCCACGTTGCAGCTGTGAAACTGCAGCGTTCACTGACTGTGACTGTTCAGAGGTCAGAGCTGAAAGCAGCCAGGACTCTGGGTGTTGTCGTTGTTGTGTTCCTCATGTGTTACTGTCCATATTATGGCATCTCTCTCTCTGGCTACGACCTCACAATGGGTTCTTCAACAAACATTTTCATGTTTTTTCTGGTGATATTTAACTCCTGTCTGAACCCTGTAATTTATGCCTTTTTCTACCCCTGGTTCAGAAAATCTGTTAAACTCATTGTTACTCTTCAGATACTGAGACCTCGTCCTTGTCTGGCCAAAGTACTATAGTAAACTGTGTGTCACTATAAAGACATGATTGTGAACCAGTTTTTGTTTTTTGGCTACAGATTGTTTTGGTTAGCTCTGTTAAGTGCCTCAGTGAAGAGATGTTATAAAGCCTAAATTAGTCACAACCCATGTCGCATTTAACTACAATGTGCCTGACTTTTATTTGCAGCAGAGGTCACTACACATTTGCGCTTTAAGGCAACATAATCTATTTACTATGGTTTATGCACACGATTAAACTATTCTGGTAAAAGCAACTTACTGAAATGAAACAGCACGGAAGACAAAAACATTTCACAAAATTCTTATTTATACTTGTTTCAATTTAAATTTCAATGTGTTTTCAAGACATGACTGTAGACAGTATGGAAATCAAGCAAAAAGATCTATTGCTATTGTAAACACAGAGTTCTGAAACCAGAAAAGTTTATTGTTGGAAAAATTCCACACAGCCGACCAACAGTATGTGATGAATTCTGATAATTTAATCTGCTTTTTCAGCAGGGTCTGCATAATTTATTATGCCAGTCCTACTTTTAGAAATTTTAATAAAGTCTTTTGTAAAAGTTGATTTGTCAGTTTGCTTCAGGCTTTTTTTTCTGACATGTGCAACAAAAATATTGTGCTACTGTGACCCACTTATTTGTTTGTTGTCAATGCAAACTGCATTGAATGCAAATTAAAATTAAAAATCAGAAAAACAATTACTTCTAAAATGGTTAATGAATTGCGCACATAACACCAAAATATACAAAATAATATTTGCAATAAGCAATGGTGTCATAATTAGAGACTACAGAATGTCTCCATGTACTGTATAGTACAGAGTGAGAAACCTCAGTAAGTAAAGGTCACAGCCATAAAACACCTCAGATGACATGAATGTGCTTAAACAAGTCTGTGTTTCAACTCAACCTTATGTTGAGTTTTATTTCAGTTGGTTAGTGAATTTCAAAATCTTTTTGTGTTACTTTTATCAGATAAATAGAGATTCAAACTGAATTGATTTGGGGCCTCGGATGTTTTGGTAACGCAAACACATACAGGGATAACCCTAATTGTTTGTTATGGAGCCCAGCATAGAACCACTCAGGTTCAGATTGAGTGGACCTATTTTTCCCAATGACTTCATCATGACCAACTTGTGTCCAACCAGCAGAACCATGGACACAGGACTTCAGAGAAGTACCTCCTGGTTGATGTTAGAAGACAACAGATCTCAGACTTGTATTGTATATTAACCAAATGCTAAATGTTAAATGGCTAAGAAAAGCAAAATGCATGATGGGACATTATGCAACTCCAGAGGGTGATGAAGATGTGGAGGATGATGAGTGTGACAGGAGGAAGGAGGAGGAGAATCAGCGTTAAAGAGAGAGAGTGAAAGGCAGGGTGGCAAAGGGGAGGGTGAGGGAGGAGAGGGATAAATCGGCTGTATGACAGCTTTACTCAACAACCAAGACTAACTGCATCCTGTCTCCTCCTCCTCTCTGGTAATGGAGACGCTGGAGGAAGCTGAACTCTGCTTTCCACAGCTCATCAACTCCTCTTGTAGGAAATACCTGCGTCCTCAGTCTGAGGCGATGCTCATTTACATTCTGCTGTCCTTCGTCTCTCTGCTCACTGTGGTTATGAACCTGCTGGTCATCATCTCCATCTCTCACTTCAGGCACAGACTCATGTGTTTGCATTAATATATTGCAGTGTTGATCATTAATGTCCTGTTTGTTTGGTGACATTGCTTTTTTCAAGACTACTTGTTCTGATGTTGTGCTTTTCTCAGAAATGCTGTTCTCTCCCTCCAGGCAGCTCCACACTCCCACCAACCTCCTCCTCCTCGCTCTGGCTGTCTCTGATTTCCTCGTTGGTCTCATTGTGATGCCGTTCCAGATTCTTTTAACAGAACCCTGTTGGCTGCTGAGTCACCAGCTGTGTGCTCTATTTTTCTTTTTAGGCTTTAATACTATTTGTACCTCCATAGCGAACATGGTGCTGATATCAGTCGACCGTTACGTGGCCATCTGTGACCCTCTGCATTACCCAAACAAAATCACTCAGAGAAGAGTTCAGGTCTTTGTTTTGTCGTGTTGGGTTTATTGTGGTTTTTACACCTTCCTGATGTTAAATGACAACCTGATGCAACCAGGCAGATTCACCTCCTGCTATGGAGAGTGTGTGATTAACATACTGGGACCTGTTCACCTGGTGTTTGGCTTCATGGTCCCCATCTCAGCCATCATCATCCTGTATGTGAGGGTGTTTATAGTGGCTGTGTCTCAGGCTCGTTCCATTCGTTCCCACGTTGCAGCTGTGAAACCACAGCGTTCACTGACTGTGACTGTCCAGAGGTCAGAGCTGAAAGCAGCCAGGACTCTGGGAGTTGTTGTTGTTGTGTTCCTCATGTGTTACTGTCCATATTTTTGTGTGTCTCTCTCTGGGTATAACATCACAATGGCTTCCTCAACAAACACTTTTGTGAATATTTTATTGTTACTGAACTCCTGTCTGAACCCTGTGATTTATGCCTTTTTCTACCCCTGGTTCAGAAAATCTGTTAAAATCATTGTTACACTTCAAATATTTCAGCGAAACTCTTGTCAGGAAAATATTTTGTAGACACCTTTTCTGTTGATGTAGACATGAACTTATTCTGTTTCATTCTGTTTTTGGTGTATTTCTACCGTTGACTTCGTGCAGGTTTTACCCCATGTTGCTGTTCATATTCATCCTGTTTAAATGTAGTTTATCAAATAATTCTGCTGATATAAAAAGCTTCTTTCTTGGATTTTCAATACTCAGGTGTCAACACAGTCTGATTGTGTCAGAACAGACTCCATAACTAATTAGTTATTACTTTTATTTTAATGTCACTGCTCCATACCTGTATATATTCATTATTATCATTTGAGAGGGGAAAACCAGAACAGAAGAGAACAACGACACATTAGTGAAAACGCAAACATGTACATGCAAGATAAAAATGTAATTATATTATTGCCCATTGCCTTTACATGATACAAATCCAAAGGAAACATCTGGGACTATAACAGACTGCAAACTGTTTGTGCAAAATATAGTTTACAACCAAGGGAACTGATTTACTGTCTATAAACTTAAAACATAATGTTGAAGCCTTTACTTTTACAATAAAAAGTTTCAGCTACTGTGAATTAAAAAAGCTTAAGACATCAGCTCTAATAGATTTGGCACAGTTGTGATAATAGGATCCTTTTCAGGAGTAGATCACGCTGCCATCTAGACTGACAACACATCCAAGTGAGTCACCAAACACTAAAAAGTGACAAAGGTCTTTAATAAGCCAGGGGACTTCCCTGTCTTTGGGTCAAATCTTGTAGGTGTAAACACTGTGATCTCCTTGGCTCTATCTGGAACCCTTGACTATGTCAAACTTACTAAGTTACTGAGTTTATAGTTCGTTAATAAAACTAGTTCAAACAGGCATTAGACCATAGAGTAGAAATTAATCTGGTCACTCATGTTGGTGAGTGTGACTGATGCATCTAGACTTTGCAATTTATCGCAGAGAACCAGATGAGATTTGACGTTGTCATTTAACTCAAGCTGGAACAAAGGATTCACATATGGAGCCAGAAGATGAGCCATAGAGCCTTACCTTACTTACAAAGCTCTTCATAATAAATTTTCATCTTATCTCAAAGACCTCATAGCTCCTTATGCTCTCAACAGAGCGCTTTGTTCCTAGAGTTTCTAAATGTAGAACGGGAGGCAGAGCCTTTAGCTACCAAGCTCCTCTCCTGTGGAACCAGCTTCCAGTTCAGGTTTGAGAATCAGACACCCTCTCTAGTTTTAAAACTAGGCTTAAAACCTTTCTTTTTGACAAAGCTTATAGTTAGAGATGGTTCTGGTCACCCTGAACCATCTCTTAGTTAAGCTGCTATAGACATAGATGCTGGGGGGCGTCCTTCATTCACTGAGCTCCTCTTCTTTTCGATTTCTAGTATCCATTAACATGCCTCCATGTCCACATGTGACTAACTTTGTCCCTTTTCTCTCCTAGTTGTGCTTCTCCCCTTCTGTCTCTCTTTCTATTCTCATCTACAGGTATTGTCAGAATCAGAACCATGTGTCTCCAGTGTTCAGTTGCTGGTCCAACAATCCTGCCTGTGTTCTTCTGCTGCCTGTTTTGTTGGTGTTGTGTTCTTTACTCTCTTCTCTATCCCCTCACCCCAACCGGTCAAGGCAGATGGCCGCCCACACTGAGCCTGGGTCTGCTGGATGTTTCTGCCTCTCTACAGAGGGAGTTTTTCCTCCACTGTTGCTATTAAAATGTACAATTTATTGATTGGCTACAATAAAAGCTTGCTCTATGTGGGATTTGTTGGGTCTAGTTGTGTAAGGTCTTAAACCTTACTTGTAAAGTGCCTTGAGATAACTGATGAATTGGCGCTATATAAATGAAGATTAATTGAAATTGAATGGAATTTAATAGAACCAAGGTTGAATGCAGGCTTTTGTTTTAGATATTTTATTTAGGACAACGATAACACTGAGTGGTGGAGGCTGTAATGTGGGAACAAACAAACCAGTGTAGCCCTGAGACCTAAGAGAAAAAACACTAAGTTGATGATTAGTGGAAGAGGAGGAAATAGAGAGAGACTGAAAGGGTGGAGGGAGAAAGGGTGGAGGTGAGGCGGGGAAATAAAACACACGTCTCTGAACGTCTTCTGCTCACTAACTGTTTTATGATGGAAGCAGAAGAAGCTGAACTTTGCTTCCCACAGCTCATTAACACCTCGTGCAAGAAACGTGTGGGCTCTCACTCTGAGGCCATTCTCATTTATATTCTACTGTCCTGCATCTCTGTGCTCACTGTTGTTCTCAACCTGTTGGTCATCGTCTCCATCTCCCACTTCAGGCAGGGATGATATCCAAGCTCTGCTGATACGTTGCTGTATTGATTCTGAGAGACATACGGTTCTTTATGTTTTATAAGACTTCTTTGACATGTAAAATGTTCTTAATGCAACAACGTTACTGGTCATGATGCTGTTTGTAACATTGACTGTGATGCTGTTCTCTCCCTTCAGGCAGCTCCACACTCCGACCAACTTCCTCCTCCTCTCTCTGGCTGTCTCTGATTTCCTTGTTGGTCTCATTGTGATGCCGTTTCAGACGCTCTTAACAGAACCTTGTTGGCTTCTGGGTCACCAGCTGTGTGTTCTATTTTTCTTTTTAGCCTTTAATACTATTTGTACCTCCATAGCGAACATGGTGCTGATATCAGTCGACCGTTATGTGGCCATCTGTAACCCTCTGCGTTACCCAAACAAAATCACTCAGAGAAGAGTTCAGGTCTTTGTTTTGTCGTGTTGGGTTTATTGTGGTTTTTACACCTTCCTGATGTTTAAGGACAACTTGATGCAACCAGGCAAGTTTAACTCCTGCTATGGAGAGTGTGTGATTAACATACTGGGACCTGTTCACCTGGTGTTTGGCTTCATGGTTCCCATCTCAGCCATCATCATCCTGTATGTGAGGGTGTTTATAGTTGCTGTGTCTCAGGCTCGTTCCATGCGTTCCCACGTTGCAGCTGTGAAACTGCAGCGTTCACTGACTGTGACTGTCCAGAGGTCAGAGCTGAAAGCAGCCAGGACTCTGGGAGTTGTTGTTGTTGTGTTTCTCATGTGTTACTGTCCATATTTTTGTGTGTCTCTCTCTGGGTATAACATCACAATGGCTTCCTCAACAAACACTTTTGTGAATGTTTTATTGTTACTGAACTCCTGTCTGAACCCTGTGATTTATGCCTTTTTCTACCCCTGGTTCAGAAAGTCTGTTAAAATCATTGTTACACTTCAAATATTTCAGCAAAACTCTTGTCAGGAAAATATTTTGTAGACACCTTTTCTAGTGATGTAGACATGAACTCATTCTGTTTCATGTGTATTTCTACTGTTTATTTCGAGCAGGTTTTACCCCATGTTGCTGTTCATATTCATCCTTTTTAAATGAAGTTTATCACATAATTCTGCTTATATAAATTTTTGGGTGGATTTTCAATACTCAGATGTCACTTGCTCCATACATGTATAAACTCATTATTATCGTTTGAGAGAGGAAAACCAGAACAAAAGAGAACACCAGTGAAAGCGCAAACATGTACATGCAAGATAAAAATGTAATTAGAGATTAGATTAGTAGATCACGCTGCCATCTAGACTGACAGCACATCCAAGTGAGTCACCATATACTGAAAAGTAACAGGGGCCTTTAAGAAGACAGGGGGCTTCTCTGTGTTTGGGTTAAATCTTGTAGGTGGAAACACTGTGGCTCTATGTGGAACCTTTGACTATGTCAAACTTACTAAGTTATTGAGTTTATAGTTCGTTAATAAAACTAGTCCACACAGGCCTCAGACCATAGAGTGGAAATTAATCTGGTCACTCAGGCTGGTGAGTGTGATTGATGCATCTAAACTGGGCAATTCATCGCAGAGAACCAGATGAGATTTGACTTTGTCATTTAACTCATACTGGAACAAAGGTTTCACATTGCGTTGTTTGTGTTTGGACGCCGCCTTGTGGGTCGGACGTTCCGGAACCTTTTCATCAGCTCGAATGGGGATTTTTCACATTTGTTCGAAAAACAAGGCAAAAGGTGGTCGATCCAAACGCAGGCTCAGGCGTGATTTAAACTTAAATGAGTTTATTAAAACAAAATCACTCATGACTTGACTTCCACTTGACTTGACTTCACACAACTTAACTTGACTTGACAGGACAGGACTTCACATAACTTGACAAGGACCCTAGGACTGACTAAACAAAAGACTTACATGAAAGAACCTCCACCACACAGAACATCACATCCATACAGAACGGGCGACAGACCAACAACTGACACAGACAAGACAGGAACTAAATACACAACGACCAGAAACAAGACACAGGTGAACGCAATAATTACATTAACTCAGGACATGACAAAAGAAACCAGACAGGTCCACAGCGCCCTCCAGGGGTTGGAGGGCTGACTGTAACACACATATGTAAATCTGTGCTTTGTCCAATACTTTTCAGTCTTTACGTGTCTCCTCTTGGCAATATTATTAGAAAACATTCTATAAATTTTCACTGCTATGCAGATGATACTCAGTTATATTTGTCCATGAAACCAAAGGAAACAAACCAATTAGTCAAACTTCAAACTTGTTTAAATGACATCAAATCCTGGATGTCCCATAACTTTCTACAACTGAATTCAGATAAAACTGAGGTTATTATAATTGGTGCTAAAAACCAGAGAGACTCATTATTGAATCAGAATGTTTCTCTGGATGACATAACATTAGCTTCAAGTTCTACTGTGAGGAACCTTGGTGTCATGTTTGACCAAGATCTGTCCTTTACACCATATATTAAAGAAATCTCTAGAACCGCCTACTTCCACCTTACGAATATTGCTAAAATTAGGAGCATCCTCTCACAGAGTGATGCTGAAACATTAATACATTTATTTGTTACCTCTAGGCTGGACTACTGTAACTCGCTACTCATAGGTTGTCCCAATAACTCTTTGAAAAGCCTCCAGTTAATTAAAAATGCTGCAGCCAGAGTTCTGACTGGACTTAGGAAGAGAGATCACATTTCTCTTACATTAGCTTCTCTGCATTGGCTCCCTGTCAAATCTAGGATAGAATTCAAAATTCTTCTCCTCACCTACAGAGCTCTTCATAATAAAGGTCCATCTTATCTTAAAGACCTCATCGCTCCTTATGCTCCCAACAGAACACTTCGTTCTCAGAGAGCTGGTCTGCTTGTGGTTCCTAGAGTTTCTAAATGTAGAACGGGAGGCAGAGCCTTTAGTTACCAAGCTCCTCTCCTATGGAACCAGCTTCCAGTTCAGGTTCGAGAAGCAGACACCCTCTCTAGTTTTAAAACTAGGCTTAAAACCTTTCTTTTTGACAAAGCGTATAGTTAGAGATGGTTCTGGTCACCCTGAACCATCTCTTAGTTAAGCTGCTATAGACTTAGATGCTGGGGGACGTCCTTCATTCAATGAGCTCTTTTCGGTTTCTTCTATCCGCTAACATGCCTCCATATTCACATGTGACTAACTTTGTCTCCTTTTCTCTTGTAGTTGTGCTTCTCCCCTTCTGTCTCTCTCTATTCTCATCTACAGGTATCATCAGACTCAGATCCGTGTGTCTCCAGTGTTCAGTTGCTGGTCCAACCATCCCGCCTGTGTTCTTCTGCTGCTTGTTTTGTTGTTGTGTTCTTTACTCTCTTCTCTATCCCCTCACCCCAACCGGTCAAGGCAGATGGCCGCCCACACTGAGCCTGGGTCTGCTGGAGGTTTCTTCCTCATTAGAGAGGGAGTTTTTCCTCCACTGTTGTTATTAAAATGTACAATTTATCGATTAGCTACATTTAAAAGCTTGCTCTATGTGGGATTTGTTGGGTTTAGTTGTGTAAGGTCTTAAAACCTTACTTGTAAAGTGCCTTGAGATAACTGATGTTGTGATTTGGTGCTATATAAATAAAGTTGAATTGAATTGAATTGAATTGAACATATGGATCCAGAAGATGAGCCATAGAACCAAGGTTGAATGCAGGCTTTTGTTTTAGATATTTTATTTAGGACAACGATAACAATGAGTGGTGGTGGCTGTAATGCGGGAACAGACAAACCAGTGCAGCCATGAGATGTAAGAGAAAAATCACTCAGGTGATGATTAGTGAGAGAGGAAGAAAAAGAGAGAGACTTGAAAGGCTGGAGGGAGAAAGGGTGGAGGTGAGGAGGGGAGATAAAACACACGTCCCTGAACGTCTTCTGCTCACTAACTGTCTTATGATGGAAGCAGAAGAAGCTGAACTTTGCTTCCCACAGCTCATTAACACCTCGTGCAAGAAACGTGTGGGCTCTCACTCTGAGTCCATTCTCATTTATATTCTACTGTCCTGCATCTCTGTGCTCACTGTTGTTCTCAACCTGTTGGTCATCGTCTCCATCTCCCACTTCAGGCAGGGATGATATCCAAGCTCTGCTGATACGTTGCTGTATTGAATCTGAGAGACATATGGTTCTTTATGTTTTATAAGACTTCTTTAACGTGTAAAATGTTCTTAATGCAACAACATTACTGGTCATGATGCTGTTTGTAATATCGATTGTGATGCTGTTCTCTCCCTTCAGGCAGCTCCACACTCCCACCAACCTCCTCCTCCTCTCTCTGGCTGTCTCTGATTTCCTTGTTGGTCTCATTGTGATGCCGTTCCAGATTCTTTTAACAGAACCCTGTTGGCTTCTGGGTCACCAGCTGTGTGCTCTATTTTTCTTTTTAGGCTGTAATACTATTTGTACCTCCATAGCGAACATGGTGCTGATATCAGTCGACCGTTATGTGGCCATCTGTGACCCTCTGCGTTACCCAAACAAAATCACTCAGAGAAGAGTTCAGGTCTTTGTTTTGTCGTGTTGGGTTTATTGTGGTTTTTACACCTTCCTGATATTAAATGATAACTTGATGCAACCAGGCAAGTTTAACTCCTGCTATGGAGAGTGTCTGATTAACATACTGGGACTTGTTCACCTGGTGTTTTGCTTCATGGTCCCCATCTCAGCCATCATCATCCTGTATGTGAGGGTGTTTATAGTGGCTGTGTCTCAGGCTCGTTCCATGCGTTCCCACGTTGCAGCTGTGAAACTGCAGCGTTCACTGACTGTGACTGTCCAGAGGTCAGAGCTGAAAGCAGCCAGGACTCTGGGAGTTGTTGTTGTTGTGTTCCTCATGTGTTACTGTCCATATTTTTGTGTGTCTCTCTCTGGGTATAACATCACAATGGCTTCCTCAACAAACACTTTTGTGAATATTTTATTGTTACTGAACTCCTGTCTGAACCCTGTGATTTATGCCTTTTTCTACCCCTGGTTCAGAAAATCAGTTAAAATCATTGTTACACTTAAAATATTTCAGCGAAACTCTTGTCAGGAAAATATTTTGTAGACACATTTTCTAGTGATGTAGACATGAACTTATTCTGTTTCATTCTGTTTTTGGTGTATTTCTACCGTTGACTTCGTGCAGGTTTTACCCCATGCTGCTGTTCATATTCATTCTGTTTAAATGTAGTTTATCAAATAATTCTGCTGATATAAAAAGCTTCTTTTTTGGATTTTCAATACTCAGGTGTCAACACAGTCTGACTGTGTCAGAACAGACTCCATAACTAATTAGTTATTACTTTTATTTTAGGTCACTGCTCCATACCTGTATATATTCATTATTATCATTTGAGAGTGGAAAACCAGAACAGAAGAGAACAACGACACACTAGTGAAAACACAAACATGTACACGCAAGATAAAAATGTAATTATATTATTGCCAGTTGCCTTTACATCATCCAAAGGAAACATCTGGGACTTCAACAGGCTGCAAAAACTGTTTGTGCAATATATAAATTACCACCAAGGGAACTGATTTACTGCCTATGAACTTAAAACATAAGGTTGAAGCCTTTACTTTTACAATAAAAGGTTTCAGCTTCTGTGAGCTAAAAACGCTTAAGACATCAGCTCTAATAGATTTGGCACAGTTGTGATAATGGGATCCTTTCAGGTGTTAGAGTAGATCACGCTGCCATCTAGACTGACAACACATCCAAGTGAGTCACCAAATACTGAAAAGTAACAGCGGCCTTTTAGAAGCCAGGGGGCTTCTCTGTGTTTGGGTCAAATCTTGTAGGTGTAAACATTGTGATCTCTTTGGCTCTATGTGGAACCTTTGACTATGTCAAACTTACTAAGTTACTGAGTTTATAGTTCGTTAATAAAACTAGTCCACACAGGCCTCAGACCATAGAGTGGAAATTAATCTGGTCGTGATTGATGCATCTAAACTGGGCAAATCATCGCAGAGAACCAGATGAGATTTGACGTTGTCATTTAACTCAAGCTGGAACGAAGGATTCACATATGGACCCAGAAGATGAGCCATAGAGCCTTACCTTACTTACAAAGCTCTTCATAATTAATTTACATCTTATCTCAAAGACCTCATCGCTCCTTATGCTCCCTTCAGAACGCTTTGTTCTCAGAGCGCTAGTCTACTTGTGGTTCCTAGAGTTTCTAAATGTAGAACGGGAGGCAGAGCCTTTAGCTACCAAGCTCCTCTCCTATGGAACCAGCTTCCAGTTCAGGTTCGAGAAGCAGACACCCTCTCTAGTTTTAAAAGTAGACTTAAAACCTTTCTTTTTGACAAAGCGTATAGTTAGAGATGGTTCTGGTCACCCTGAACCATCTCTTAGTTAAGCTGCTATAGACATAGATGCTGGGGGACGTCCTTCATTCACTGAGCTCCTCTTCTTTTCGATTTCTAGTATCCATTAACATGCCTCCATTTCCACATGTGACTAACTTTGTCTCTTTTCTCTCCTAGTTGTGCTTCTCCCCTTCTGTCTCTCTCTATTCTCATCTACAGGTATCATCAGAATCAGAGCCATGTGTCTCCAGTGTTCAGTTGCTGGTCCAACCATCCCGCCTGTGTTCTGTTGCTGCTTGTTTTGTTGTTGTTGTTGTGTTCTTTTCTCTCTTCTCTATCCCCTCACCCCAACCGGTCAAGGCAGATGGCCGCCCACACTGAGCCTGGGTCTGCTGGAGGTTTCTTCCTCATTAGAGAGGGAGTTTTTCCTCTCCACTGTTGATATTAAAATGTACAATTTATCGATTGGCTACAATTAAAAGCTTGCTCTATGTGGGATTTGTTGGGTTTAGTTGTGTATGGTCTTAAACCTTACTTGTAAAGCTCCTTGAGATAACTGATGTTGTGAATTGGCGCTATATAAATAAAGTTGAATTGAATTGTATTGAATTGAATATATGGATCCAGAAGATGAGCCATAGAACCAAGGTTGAATGCAGGCTTTAGTTTTAGATATTTTATTTAGGACAACGATAACACTGAGTGGTGGTGGCTGTAATGCGGGAACAGACAAACCAGTGCAGCCATGAAACCTAAGTGAAAAATCACTCAGGTGATGATTAGTGAGAGAGGAGGAAAAATAGAGAGACTTGAAAGGCTGGAGGGAGAAAGGGTGGAGATGAGGAGGGAAGATAAAACACACGTCCCTGAATGTCTTCTGCTCACTAACTGTTTTATGATGGAAGCAGAAGAAGCTGAACTCTGCTTCCCACAGCTCAACAACATCTCGTGCAAGAAACGTGTGGGCTCTCACTCTGAGTCCATTCTCATTTATATTCTACTGTCCTGCATCTCTGTGCTCACTGTTGTTCTCAACCTGTTGGTCATCGCCTCCATCTCCCACTTCAGGCAGGGATGATATCCAAGCTCTGCTGATCTGTATTGATTCTGAGAGATATATGGTTCTTTATGTTTTATAAGACTTCTTTAACATGTAAAATGTTCTTAATGCAACAACATTACTGGTCATGATGCTGTTTGTAATATCGACTGTAATGCTGTTCTCTCCCTCCAGGCAGCTCCACACTCCCACCAACCTCCTCCTCCTCTCTCTGGCTGTCTCTGATTTCCTCGTTGGTCTCATTGTGATGCCGTTCCAGATTCTTTTAACAGAACCCTGTTGGCTTCTGGGTCACCAGCTGTGTGCTCTATTTTTCTTTTTAGGCTTTAATACTATTTGTACCTCCATAGCGAACATGGTGCTGATATCAGTCGACCGTTATGTGGCCATCTGTGACCCTCTGCGTTACCCAAACAAAATCACTCAGAGAAGAGTTCAGGTTTTTGTTTTGTCGTGTTGGGTTTATTGTGGTTTTTACACCTTCCTGATATTAAATGACAACTTGATGCAACCAGGCAGGTTTAACTCCTGCTATGGAGAGTGTGTGATTAACATACTGGGACTTGTTCACTTGGTGTTTTGCTTCATCATCCCCATCTCAGTCATCATCATCCTGTATGTGAGGGTGTTTATAGTTGCTGTGTCTCAGGCTCGTTCCATGCGTTCCCACGTTGCAGCTGTGAAACCACAGCGTTCACTGACTGTGACTGTCCAGAGGTCAGAGCTGAAAGCAGCCAGGACTCTGGGAGTTGTTGTTGTTGTGTTCCTCATGTGTTACTGTCCATATTTTTGTGTGTCTCTCTCTGGGTATAACATCACAATGGCTTCTTCAACTAACACTTTTGTGAATGTTTTATTGTTACTGAACTCCTGTCTGAACCCTGTGATTTATGCCTTTTTCTACCCCTGGTTCAGAAAATCTGTTAAAATCATTGTTACACTTGAAATATTTCAGCAAAACTCTTGTCAGGAAAACATGTTGTAGACACATTTTCTAGTGATGTAGACATGAATTCATTCTGTTTTTTGTGTATTTCTACTTTTGATTTCGAACAGGTTTTACCCCATGCTGCCTGTTCATATTCATCCTTTTTCAATGTTGTTTATCGCATAATTCTGCTGATATAAAAAGCTTTTCTGGATTTTCAATGCTCAGATGTCAGATGTCTGATTGTGTCAGAACGAACTCCATAACTAACTAGTTATTACTTTTATTTAATGTCACTGCTCCATACATGTATAAATTCATTATTATCATTTGAGAGGGGAAAACCAGAAAAGAAGAGAACAATGACACACTAGTGAAAACACAAACATGTACAGCTAAAACTTGAGGAACACCACGCAAGATAAATATTTAATTATATTAGTGCCAGTTGCTTTTACATATCAAATCCAAATCCAAAGGAAACATCTGGGACTTCAACAGGCTGCAAAAACAGTTTGTGCAATATATAATTTAACACCAAAGGAACTGATTTACTGTCTATAAACTTAAAACATAAGGTTGAAGCTTTATCTTTTACAATAAAAAGTTTCAGCTACTGTGACCAAAAAAAGCTTAAGACATCAGCTCTAATAGATTTGGCACAGTTGTCATAATGGGATCCTTTCAGGTGTTAGAGTAGATCACGCTGCCATCTAGACTGACTGCACATCCAAGTGAGTCACCAAATACTGAAAAGTAACAGGGACCTTTTAGAAGCCAGGGGGCTTCTCTGTGTTTGGGTTAAATCTTGTAGGTGTAAACACTGTGATCTCCTTGGCTCTATGTGGAACCTTTGACTATGTCAAACTTACCAAGTTTATAGTTCGTTAATAAAACTAGTCCACACAGGCCTCAGACCATAGAGTGGAAATTAATCTGGTCGTGATTGATGCATCTAAACTGGGCAAATCATCACAGAGAACCAGATGAGATCTGACTTTGTCATTTAACTCAAGCAGGAACAAATAGTTCACATATGGTCCCAGAAGATGAGCTATACAACCAAGGTTGAATGCAAGCTTTTGTTTTAGATATTTTATTTAGGACAATGATAACACTGAGTGGTGGCTGCTGTAATGTGGGAACAGACAAACCAGTGCAGCCATGAGACCTAAGTGAAAAATCACTCAGGTGATGATTAGTGAGAGAGGAGGAAAAAGAGAGAGACTGAAAGGCTGGAGGGAGAAAGGGTGGAGATGAGGAGGGAAGATAAAACACACGTCTCTGAACGTCTTCTGCTCACTAACTGTTTTATGATGGAAGCAGAAGAAGCTAAACTCTGCTTCCCACAGCTCATTAACACCTCATGCAAGAAACGTGTGGGCTCTCACTCTGAGTCCATTCTCATTTATGTTCTACTGTCCTGCATCTCTGTGCTCACTGTTGTTCTCAACCTGTTGGTCATCGTCTCCATCTCCCACTTCAGGCAGGGATGATATCCAAGCTCTGCTGATACGTTGCTGTATTGTTTGTAATAATGATTATATTCTTTATATTTGAATAGACTGCTTTAAGATGTAAAACGTTTTTAATTCAACAATGTTACTGGTCATGATGCCATTTGTAATATCGACTGTGATGCTGTTCTCTCCCTCCAGGCAGCTCCACACTCCCACCAACCTCCTCCTCCTCTCTCTGGCTGTCTCTGATTTCCTCGTTGGTCTCATAGTGATGCCGTTTCAGATTCTTTTAACAGAACCCTGTTGGCTTCTGGGTCACCAGCTGTGTGTTCTATTTTTCTTTTTAGGCTTTAATACTATTTGTACCTCCATAGCGAACATGGTGCTGATATCAGTCGACCGTTATGTGGCCATCTGTGACCCTCTGCGTTACCCAAACAAAATCACTCAGAAAAGAGTTCAGGTCTTTGTTTTGTCGTGTTGGGTTTATTGTGGTTTTTACACCTTCCTGATGTTAAATGACAACTTGATGCAACCAGGCAGATTCACCTCCTGCTATGGAGAGTGTGTGATTAACATACTGGGACCTGTTCACCTGGTGTTTGGCTTCATGGTCCCCATCTCAGCCATCATCATCCTGTATGTGAGGGTGTTTATAGTTGCTGTGTCTCAGGCTCGTTCCATGCGTTCCCACGTTGCAGCTGTGAAACTGCAGCGTTCACTGACTGTGACTGTCCAGAGGTCAGAGCTGAAAGCAGCCAGGACTCTGGGAGTTGTTGTTGTTGTGTTCCTCATGTGTTACTGTCCATATTTTTGTGTGTCTCTCTCTGGGTATAACATCACAATGGCTTCCTCAACTAACACTTTTATGAATGTTTTATTGTTACTGAACTCCTGTCTGAACCCTGTGATTTATGCCTTTTTTTACCCCTGGTTCAGAAAATCTGTTAAAATCATTGTTACACTTGAAATATTTCAGCAAAACTCTTGTCAGGAAAATATTTTGTAGACACATTTTCTAGTGATGTAGACATGAACTCATTCTGTTTCATTCAGTTTTTTGTGTATTTCTACTTTTGACTTCGTACAGGTTTTACCCCATGCTGCTGTTCATATTCATCCGTTTTTAAATGTAGTTTTTCACATAATTGTGTTCATATATAAACTTTTTTGGATTTTCAATTCTCACACGTCAGATGTCTTATTGTGTCAGAATGGACTCCATAACTAACTAGTTTTTACTTGTACTTAATGTCACTGCTCCATACATGTATAAATTCATTATTATCATTTGAGAGAGGAAAACCAGAAGAGAATAACGACACACTAATGAAAACGCAAACATGTACAGCTAAAACTTGAGGAACACCACGCAAGATAAAAATGTAATTATATTGGTGCCAGTTGCTTTTACATATCAAATCCAAATCCAAAGGAAACATCTGGGACTTCAACAGGCTGCAAAAACAGTTTGTGCATTATATAATTTACCACTAATGGAACTGATTTACTGCTTATAAACTTCAAACATAAAACTTCAGGTGCTGTGAACAAAAAAAGCTTAAGACATCAGCTCTAATAGATTTGGCACAGTTGTGATAATGGGATCCTTTCAGGTGTTAGAGTAGATCACGCTGCCATCTAGACTGACAGCACATCCAAGAGAGTCACCAAATACTGAAAAGTAACAGGGACCTTTTAGAAGCCAGGGGGCTTCTCTGTGTTTGGGTTAAATCTTGTAGGTGTAAACACTGTGATCTCCTTGGCTCTATGTGGAACCTTTGACTATATCGGCCAGTTTGGTTCGCCCTTGGTTTCCCTTCTGTTTTGAACTTTGTTTAAGTGTCTGGACTGACTGAGGAGTTGGCTCGCACCCGAGACTACGAGACAGCGTGTGGGAGTCGCTGACTATCTGCCCCTCCTCGCTCAGAGAACCGCCGGCTGGACCGGTGCGCTTTAAGTTAAAGCCTCGCTCGTATAAACGTCAGTACTCTGCTGTTTCGTATTGTTTGCTTGCCTGTCACTGCCAGACCACAGGAGATCCCGACTCGTCAGTTTCCGCGCTGCGATCAGACCCCGGACCAGCTCAAACCATCCCCGACGGCCCGGTGGGCGTTACCCACTTTGTGACCCCCGACCAAGCCACTCTTCTCCGTCCTCAACCACGAACCTCTCGTTCGTCCCCATACCTTCCTGGTTCACCCAGCTAAGTGTCTCACTCCTTCCTGCCAGCCCTACCTCAGCCCCCAGAACTCAGCCTGATCTCCTGTGTCAACACTCATCCTCTCTGTGAAGCCAGCGGAAGGTAACGATTCCTATTCCTCTGTCACCTCAATTATCTGGCCAGCTCTGACCTGTCTCTCTGCCCCTAGATCCAGAGGAGGATCGGAACTCTTGCTGCCTTTCCGGCTTCTACCTTCATCTTCACTATTAACTATTCCAATAAACTCGTGTTAAACTCAAACTCTGGTGTGCGATACAGCTCGTTCCATATCCCTGCTCAACACTCTGGTCTCAAACCGTGACAGCACAATCTGACCAACATGGAGCCACCTGAATCGCCGCCATTGTCCTGGTTCGCTAGCATAGAAGCCGCGTTAGAGAATCTTAATATCCGCTCGCTACAAATGTCTGCCGCCATTGAACAGCTCACAGTCATCTGCCTCCTCCTCCACTAGAAGCACCACATGCTCCTCTACCCAGGGTCTCGACCCCCGCTCCAGAACCCCGGCTGGCACCACCCCCTCGCTACAATGGAGAGCCTGGATTCAGTCGTTCCTTCCTGACTCAGTGCGAGGTCATGTTTGAGGTGCAACCGTCGACCTTCTGCTCCGAATCAAGTAGGTAGGAATAAGTGGCTTACACATTGTCCCTGTTAGGAGGTAGGGCTGCAGTATGGGCCACGGCCACCTGGCGGCGGAAGGAGCCCTACTGTCAGTCTTTCAAAGAGTTTGGAGAGCAGCTTTCCCGGGTTTTCGATCCGGTACGACTACAGACGGAGGCCAGGAGGGGTCTGACTTCACTCACGCAAGGGAATCGACCACTAGTCGATTACGTCATCGACTTTCGGACTCTGGTGGCCGACAGTTCATGGAACGAGCCCGCTCTCCAGGATCAGTTTTATGTCGGTTTAAACGAGAGGATTAAGGATGCCCTCTCGTTTCAGGCTGAACCGACATCTCTAGATGGTCTTATCGACCTAGCAACCAGAGCAGAACAGCGCTTTCTTGAACGGCAGGGCTGTCGGCCCTCCCCGCGATCTGCGGGTCGGGATCACCCCCCTCATCTCGCCACGGGGGGCCCGGAGGAGTCAGACAGGTCTTTTCCGGAACCAATGCAACTGGGTCGCCAGCGACTTTCCGAGGAGGAGCACCTCAACCAGGGGCTATGCTTCTACTGCGGGACCCGAGGTCAACTGATTGCCCGCTGCCCGGTAAAAGGGGTGGCTCAGCAGCACCAGCGGGGGTGCTTCTGAGCCGGTCTCTCACACAAGGCCCCGCTCCTCGCCCTCTAACCACTGTAACCATTGGGTTCCCGCCACGTACTCAGGTCGTTCAGGCATTGATCGATTCAGGGGCCGATGCAAACTTCATTTCTCTCTCCTTCGTCCGTGAGCTACCCCATCCAATCAAGGTTTGGTCCTTAAATAATACACTACTGCACTCTATTGAAGTTGTTACCCTGCCTGTTCCAGTTGTCCTAGAGAACCACAGGGACCAAACAGTATTCCATGTGGTTGAGTCATCAAGTTCACCGGTAGTCCTGGGAATCTCCTGGCTGCAGCATCACAACCCCCACCTGGATTGGTCTTCAGGCAAGGTCCTGCGATGGGGCGCCTCCTGCTCACTTACCTGTCTGTGTTCTGCGAGGCCGCCTTCTGCTACCACTGAGCCCGAGCCAAGGAACATCCCAGACTCTATCATGACCTGAGGTTAGTGTTCAGCAGGAGCCGGGCTGTCTCGCTGCCCCCACACAGACATTACGATTGTCCCATCGAACTGCTCCCCGGGGCCACACCACCTCGGGGGCGACTGTTCTCCTTGGCCGAGCCTGAACGCAAGGCCATGGAGCAGTATATTCAGGAGTCCTTGGATTCAGGCATCATACGCCCCTCGACGTCACCAGCCGGGGCAGGGTTTTTCTTTGTTAAGAAGAGGGATGGGGGACTCAGACCATGTATTGACTATCGGGGCCTCAACCAGGTAACAGTGAAGAACCGCTACCCCTTACCTCTCCTATCATCGGCCTTTAAACTCCTCAAAGGGGCCAAGATCTTCTCCAAATTAGATCTGCGAAACGCCTACCACCTCATTCACACTTATGAAGGAGATGAGTGGAAGGCCGCATTCAACACTCCGTCTGGACATTTCCAGTATTTAGTCATGCCTTTTGGACTCGCCAATGCACCCGCCATCTTTCAAAATATGGTTAACGACATCCTTGGGGACATGTTGAATCGTTTTGTTTTCGTTTACCTCAATGATATTTTGATTTTCTCACAGACCGAGACTGACCATATCACCCACGTCCGCACCGTACTTCAAAGGCTCCTGCAAAACCAGCTGTACTGTAAAGCCGAGAAGTGTGATTTTCATGTCACCACCACCACCTTTCTCGGCTACATAATTCAACCAGACCGGATCTCCATGGACCCTGACAAGATCCAGGCGGTGAGATCATGGCCGACCCCCCCAGTCCAGGAAGCATGTCCAGCGCTTCCTAGGTTTTGCAAACTTCTACCGGCGATTCATCAAGAACTACAGCACCATTGCCGCTCCACTTCATCATCTGACGTCTCCTAGGACCACATTCCAGTGGATCCCCCGGGCCGAGAAGGCATTCTCACAGTTAAAGGTACTGTTCACCTCCGCTCCCATCCTCACTCTTCCTGATCCGGACCTCCCGTTTCTGGTGGAGTCGACTGTGGAGTCGGGGCGGTCCTCTCACAGAGGACCTCTCACAGAGGTCCCCTAAGGACTCAAGACTGCACCCGTGTGCCTTTTTCTCAAAGAAGTTGTCAGACACAGAGAGAAACTACGATGTGGGGAATCGGGAGCTCTTGGCTGTCAAACTCGCTTTGGAGGAGTGGAGACACTGGCTAGAGGGCGCCAAACATCCCTTCACGGTCCTCACCGACCACAAAAACTTGGAGTACCTCAAGTCAGCGACGAGGCTAAACTCCAGGCAGGCCAGGTGGGCAATATTCTTTAAACGTTTTTCATTTGTTTTGTCATTTCGCCCAGGAGCTTAGAACGGCAGGGCGGACACCTTGTCCAGGCTGTTCTCCCCGGAGGATGACCCGGGCAGAGGGAAATTCATCCTCTCAGAGTCGGTACGCCTCGGAGCGGCTCGTCTGGAGCTGGAGGAGGAGATCCGACGGGTCTCCCGAAATCACCCAGTTCAGCCCAGGTGCCCTAGCCACTGCCTCTTTGTGCCGGTTCAGCTGCGGTCAAAGGTTCTTCAACTGTGTCATGACTCTCAACTGGCCATTCACCCTGGAGTTAACCGCACCCTGCGAGTCCTGGCCCAAAGGTTCTGGTGGCCCTCCGTCCAAAGGGACACCAGGGCCTACGTCGCCGCCTGCTCCTCCTGCGCCAGAGTAAGGACGGCGAACTCACCTCCGGCTGGTCTTCTTTGTCCGCTTCTAATCCTAAAGAGGCCATGGTCCCATGTTGCCCTGGACTTCGTCACGGGTCTCCCGTCCTCCAGGGGTAAGACTGTGGTTCTGTCAATAATTTATCGTTTTTCTAAGATGGCGCACTTTGTTCCCTTGCACAAGCTTCGAGACCGCCCGGCTTGGAGCTGGTCTCGGACCGGGGCCCCCAGTTCACAGCCTGCTTTTGGGCAGAGTTCTGTAGGATTCTGGGGATCAAGATCAGCCTCTCCTCAGGTTACCACCCCCAGACCAACGGGCAGACAGAGACGCTGAACCAAGAAATGGAGGTCAGTCTACGCCACCTCACCGCCAACAACCCCTCTTCTTGGGCCGATGAACTTACCTGGGTGGAGTATGCACACAAATTACTCACCTCGTCTGCTACTGGTTACTCCCCATTCTATGTCGTGTACGGCTACCAACCCCCACTCTTTGAGCCATAGTTCCCTCAGCCAAAGCCTCCGCTCGCCGATGCCAATTGGCTTGGAGACGGGCCCGCCGAGCCTTGGTCCGCTCGGTGTCCTCATACGAACACCGAGCCAATCGCCAACGGAGACCAGCTCCTCGATACTCGGTGGGTCAGAAGGTGTGGCTATCCACGCGGGACATTCCGCTCAAGTTACGGTCTCCGAAACTTGCACCCCAGTTCATAGGTCAATTCCCCATAGTCGGATCATCAATCCGGTCACTGTTCGTCTCCGCCTGCCCAAGGACCTCAAGGTCCATACCACTTTTTACGTCTCCCGTCTCAAGCCTGTTGCGTCTAGTCCCTAGTCCCTCTAGTCCCCGACCACGACATGCGTGAGTGCGCCTACGCTCGTCATTGCTCTCGCGATCAGACCCCAGACCAGCTCGAACCATCCCCGACGGCCCGGTGGGCGTTACCCACTTCGTGACCCTCGACCAAGCCACTCTTCTCCGTCCTCAACCACGAACCTCTCGTTCGTCCCCATAACTTCCTGGTTCACCCAGCAACTCAGCCTGATCTCCTGTGTCTATACTCATCCTCTCTGTGAAGCCAGCGGAAGGTAACGATTCCTATTCCTCTGTCACCTCAGCTCTGACCTGTCTCTCCGCCCCTAGATCCAGAGGGGGATCGGAACTCTCGCTGCCTTTCCGGCTTCTACCTTCATCTTCACTATTAACTATTCCAATAAACTCGTGTTAAACTCAAACTCTGGTGTGCGATTCAGCTCGTTCCATATCCCTGCTCAACACTCTGGTCTCAAACCGTGACAAATCTGACTTTGTCACTTAACTCAAGCTGGAACAAAGGATTCACATATGGACCCAGAAGATGAGCAATAGAACCAAGATGAATGCAGGCTTTTGTTTTTGATATTTTATTTAGGACAACGATAACACTGAGTGGTGGTGGCTGTAATGTAAGAGAAAAATCACTCAGGTGATGATTAGTGAGAGAGGAGAGAGGAGGAGAAAAATAGAGAGAGACTGAAAGGCTAGAGGGAGAAAGGGTGGAGATGAGGAGGGGAGATAAAACACACATCTCTGAACGTCTTTTGCTCACTGACTTACGATGGAAACTAAAGAAGCTGAACTCTGCTTCCCACAGCTCATTAACACCTCGTGCAAGAAACGTGTGGGCTCTCACTCTGAGGCCATTCTCATTTATATTCTACTGCCCTGCATCTCTGTGCTCACTGTTGTTCTCAACCTGTTGGTCATCGTCTCCATCTCGCACTTCAGGCAGGGATGATATCCAAGCTCTGCTGATATGTTGCTGTATTGATTGTGATAATAATTCAATTCTTTATATTTCATAAGACTCCTTTCAGATGTAAAAATTTTTTTAATATGACAACGTTACTGGTTGTGATCCTATTTGTAATATTGATTGTGATGCTGTTCTCTCTCTCCCTTCAGGCAGCTCCACACTCCCACCAACCTCCTCCTCCTCTCTCTGGCTGTCTCTGATTTCCTCATTGGTCTCATTGTGATGCCGTTTCAGATCCTCTTAGCAGAACCCTGCTGGCTCCTTGGTGACCTGCTCTGTTCTCTGTCGTTTTTTGTAGTGTTTATCACACTCTTGGCATCAATAGTAAACATGGTGTTGATTTCAGTCGACCGTTATGTTGCCATCTGTGACCCTCTGCGTTACTCCACCAAGGTGACAGAAAACAGAATTAAACTCTGTGTCCTGCTCACTTGGCTTTACTGTGTTTTCTACAGCTTTACAATTTTATATGACAACATTAAACAACCAGGCAGGTTTAACTCCTGCTATGGAGAATGTGTGATTAATGTCATTGGAGCTGCTGACCTTGTGTTAGGCTTCATCATCCCCATCTCAGCCATCATCATTCTGTATGTGAGGGTGTTTATAGTTGCTGTGTCTCAGGCTCGTTCCATTCGTTCCCACGTTGCAGCTGTTAAACTGCAGCGTTCACTCACTGTGAATGTTCAGAGGTCAGAGCTGAAAGCAGCCAGGATTCTGGGAGTTGTCGTTGCTGTGTTTCTCATGTGTTACTGTCCATATTTTTGTGTGTCTCTCTCTGGGTATAACATCACAATAGCTTCCTCAACAAACACTTTTACTAATATCTTATTGTTACTGAACTCCTGTCTGAACCCTGTAATTTACGTGTTTTTTAATGCCTGGTTCAGAAAATCTGTGAAAGTCATTGTCACACTTGAGATACTGCAGCCTTGCTCCTGTCAGACCAACGTACTGTAGAGAAACTCATAGATTATTTGTCTGACTGGGAAGAGAAAGTGTATGTTTATGTATTGTTGCAGAGGTGAAAATGATCTGTGTTTTGTTGATTTTGCATCTTGTGTGACTATGTTAATCTGTGTCTTTTGTGTTAACCTTGTATTACATTTGTGATATTTGTTCTCCTCTGAACTTTGCTTCCCAGAGCTCTTTAACGCCTCCTGCAAGAATCCTCTGCGTCTTCACCTGAGGTCATTGAGGTCGTTCTCATTCACACTGCTGTCCTGCATCTTCTTCAACTAACACTTTAGTCAACTCTCCATTTTTACAGAACTACTGTATGATCCCACTGATTTCCACCTGTGTTGCCCCTGTTTTTGAAAATTTGTTAAAATCACTGTTACATTAAAGATACATCAGCGTTTCTCTTGTCAGGAAAATCTTTTTTAAAGTGATGACACCTACTCCACCTTTTGTAGTGTTGTGAACATGAACTCATTCTATTTCTGTGTTGCTTTTTGTGTAATTCTACGGATGATTTTGTGCAGGTTTTACTTTGATCTTCTTGCATAGTCATCTTGTTAAAATTTAGTTTTTTCACATAAGTCCCTTGATATATAAAGCAGATGAAAATAATAATGTTCTTTGTATTTATGCATTTTGAGTATCCAGACGTCAGCACAGTCTGATTTTGTCACAATTCACTCCATAACTTACTACTTATTGCTTTTAGTTAATGTTACTGATCCATAAATGTTTTATTCATTATTTTCAATTGAGAAGACAAAACCAGAAAAGGAAAGACAAAGACTCACTAGCGAATACCCAGACATGTACAGCTAAAACTTCAGGAACACAATGCACGATAAAAATGTAATTATATTATTGGCAGTTGCTTTTACATGATACGAATCCAAAGTAAACATCTTGGACTTCAACAGACTGCAAAAATTGTTTGTGCAATATATAAATTACCACCAAGGGAACTGATTTACTGCCTATGAACTTAAAACATAAGCCTTTACTTTTACAATAAAAGGTTTCAGCTTCTGTGAACTAAAAAAGCTTAAGACATCAGCTCTAATAGATTTTGCACAGTTGTGATAATGGGATCCTTTCAGGTGTTAGAGTAGATCACGCTGCCATCCAGACTGACAACACATCCCACTGAGTCACCAAATACTGAAAAGTAACAGGGGCCTTTAAAAAGCCAAAGGGCTTCACTGTGTTTGGATAAAATCTTGTAGGTGTAAACACTGTGGCTCTATGTGGAACCTTTGACTATGTCAAACTTACTAAGTAACTGAGTTTATAGTTCGTTAATAAAACTAGTCCACACAGGCCTCAGACCATAGAGTAGAAATTAATCTGGTCACGATTGATGCATCTAAACTGGGCAAATCATCACAGAGAACCAGATGAGATCTGACTTTGTCATTTAACTCAAGCTGGAACAAATAGTTCACATATGGACCCAGAGGATGAGCAATGGAACCAAGATGAATGCAGGCTTTAGTTTTAGATATTTTATTTTGGACAACGATAACACTGAGTGGTGGCTGCTGTAATGCGGGAACAGACAAACCAGTGCAGCCATGAGACCTAAGTGAAAAATCACTCAGGTGATGATTAGTGAGAGAGGAGGAAAAAGAGAGAGACTGAAAGGCTGGAGGGAGAAAGGGTGGAGATGAGGAGGGAAGATAAACCACAGATCTCTGAACGTCTTCTGCTCACAGACTTACGATGGAAACTGAAGAAGCTAAACTTTGCTTCCCACAGCTCATTAACACCTCGTGCAAGAAACGTGTGGGCTCTCACTCTGAGACCATTCTCATTTATATTCTACTGCCCTGCATCTCTGTGCTCACTGTTGTTCTCAACCTGTTGGTCATCGTCTCCATCTCCCACTTCAGGCAGGGATGATATCCAAGCTCTGCTGATACGATGCTGTATTGATTGTGATAATGATTCAATTCTTTATATTTCATAAGACTCCTTTCAGATGTAAAATTTTCTTGATATGACAACGTAACTGGTTGTGATCCTATTTTTAATATTGATTGTGATGCTGTTCTCTCCCTTCAGGCAGCTCCACACTCCCACCAACCTCCTCCTCCTCTCTCTGGCTGTCTCTGATTTCCTTGTTGGTCTCATTGTGATCCCGTTTCATATCCTCTTAGCAGAGCCCTGCTGGCTCCTTGGTGACCTGCTCTGTTCTTTGTCATTCTTGATAGCATGTATCACACTCGTGGCATCAATAGTAAACATGGTGTTGATTTCAGTCGACCGTTATGTTGCCATCTGTGACCCTCTGCGTTACTCCACCAAGGTGACAGAAAACAGAATTAAACTCTGTGTCCTGCTGTCTTGGCTTTACTGTGTTTTCTACAGCTTTACAATTTTATATGACAACATGAAACAACCAGGCAGGTTTAACTCCTGCTATGGAGAATGTGTGATTAATGTCAATGGAGCTGCTGACCTAGTGATAAGCTTCATCATCCCCATCTCAGCCATCATCATTCTGTATGTGAGGGTGTTTATAGTTGCTGTATCTCAGGCTCGTTCCATTCGTTCACACGTTGCAGCTGTTAAACTGCAGCGTTCACTCACTGTGAATATTCAGAGGTCAGAGCTGAAAGCAGCCAGGATTCTGGGAGTTGTCGTTGCTGTGTTTCTCATGTGTTACTGTCCATATTTTTGTGTGTCTCTCTCTGGGTATAACATCACAATAGCTTCCTCAACAAACACTTTTACTAATATTTTATTGTTACTGAACTCCTGTCTGAACCCTGTAATTTACGTGTTTTATAATGCCTGGTTCAGAAAATCTGTGAAAATCATTGTCACACTTGAGATACTGCAGCCTTGCTCCTGTCAGACCAACGTACTGTAGAGAAACTCATAGAATATTTGTCTGACTTCATCTGGGAAGAGAAAGTGTATGTTTATGTATTGTTGCAGAGGTGAAAATGATCTGTGTTTTGTTGATTTTGCATCTTGTGTGACTATGTTAATCTGTGTCTTTTGTGTTAACCTTGTATTACATTTGTGATATTTGTTCTCCTCTGAACTTTGCTTCCCAGAGCTCTTTAACGCCTCCTGCAAGAATCCTCTGCGTCTTCACCTGAGGTCATTGAGGTCGTTCTCATTCACACTGCTGTCCTGCATCTTCTTCCACTAACACTTTAGTCAACTCTCTATTTTTACAGAACTACTGTATGATCCCACTGATTTCCACCTGTGTTGCCCCTGTTTTTGAAAATTTGTTAAAATCATTGTTACATTAAAGATACATCAGCGTTTCTCTTGTCAGGAAAATCTTTTTTAAAGTGATGACACCTACCCCACCTTTTGTAGTGTTGTGAACATGAACTCATTCTATTTCTGTGTTGCTTTTTGTGTAATTCTACGGATGATTTTGTGCAGGTTTTACTTTAAGCTGTGACAAACCAAGTACGGGGTGGTGTAGGACCCAAGTGCAAATGAACCCAAAGAGGCAGATCTTCTGCTAAACAATAATTTATTAAACTAATCAGAGAACAGAGATTCACAGCCGCGCTGGACAACACTAATAATTTAGAAACAAACAAAAGGACAACTCAGAACGATAGTGGACCAAATCACACTACGACCTAATCTATGAAACTGCTACAAACAAAATTCACCGCAAGGCGGGACTCTACAAAAACGTTGGGTTACTTAACGTAAACCCTGGTTCTTTGATAACAGAGTGAGGTGTTTCACTATGGGAACCGCTCCGGCGTGACCAACTATGGAAGCTCCAATGACATCACGTCTGTCCCTGACAGACAGGTCAAGCCGTGTCCAGGCTCCGCCCACCTCATATTGACACGGTCGACCTCCCCTCCTAAGCCATTCTAAGTGGCTTTCTTTCCGTGCCCATGCAAGGAGGGGAGTGTTGGTGAAACACCTCACTCTGTTATCAAAGAACCAGGGTTTACGTTAAGTAACCCAACGTTCTTTTTCTAACTTCGCTCGGTGTTTCACTATGGGAGATATAGCCCACTCCCGGATTGCATATATAATCTCCCGAAGCCAAAATAAAGAGGGATCAACAACCACTGAATCAAACCGAGTCTGATCCCTCCGCCTCTAAGACTGCATGAGCCAGAGAAGGTTTGGCCACATCCAGCCTGTAAAACCGCACAAACGTGTGTGGAGTAGCCCAGCTAGCTGAAGCACAGATATCCTGGACTGAAATTCCCCTAAACAGAGCCCATGAAGTGGCCATGCCCCTCGTAGAATGGGCTCTCAGACCCTGAGGGGGCTGGGCTCCCTTGCACTCGTATGCCAGACTTATGGCCTTCCCAATCCAGTGGGACAGTCTCTGGCGAGATAGCGGCTTTCCCTTATGAGGGGCAGCCCATGAAACGAACAGCTGGTCTGACTTCCTAAAACCAGCCGTCCTGTCCACATAAGTGCGGAGGGCCCTAACGGGACATAAAGTGTTTAGCCGTCGTTCCTCTTCTGAGAGAAAAGGGGGCGCGTGGAAAGCTAACAGCTCCACAGTAGAGCACCTGTATGAAGGATCCAAAACCTTGGGAACAAACGCAGGATTGGGCCTGAGATAAGCCTTTACCAACCCTGGGGCCCACTGCAAGCAAGAGGGGCTGATAGAAAGCGCCTGCAAGTCGCTAACACGTTTTGCTGTGGTAAGGGCCAATAGCAGTGCAGTTTTAAATGAGAGAAACTCAAAACCCACAGCATCAATAGGCTCAAATGGGTGATGAGAGAGGGCATCTAAGACCAACATCAAATCCCACACAGGAACCAAGGACCTGGAAACTAGGAGCCTGCGACGGGCCCCTTTCATAAACTGACAAATCAACGGGTGCTGGCCAGCCGATTTATCACCGAAACCCACGTGGCACGCTGAAATCGCTGCCAAATAGACCTTAATGGTAGAAAAGGCTCTTCCTTTCTCCAATAAGTCCTGAAGGAAGCATAGAATATCCACCACTGAACACTGAAAAGAAACAGTGGCCCTAGACTCACACCATTCCTCAAACATACGCCACTTCCCACCATATAGACGACGGGTGGACGCAGCTCTTGCGTTCTGAATCGTGTCGACAACTGCAGGAGGTAGGCCTGCAGCATTCAAGTTCCACCTTTCACGTGCCAGGCCCAAAGAGCCAGCCTGTTTGGGTGAGGGTGGAAAATTTCTCCGCCCGCCTGGGACAGTAGATCCCTCCGAACTGGAAGGGGCCATGGCTCCTTCACCAGCAGCTGGACTACTTCCGCCATCTAGCTCTTGGATGGCCAGCGAGGGGCTATCAGGATCAATGATAAGCTCTGTTCCCTCACTCTGGAGAGGGTTGGGCAGATCAGGCTGAGAGGCGGGAAAGCATACAGTAGGTCCCGAGGCCACGTATGAGCTAAAGCATCCACCCCCAGGGGGGCGTCCGCATCGGAGAGGGAGAAAAACGCAGGGCAGTGAGTGTTTTCTCGTGATGCAAACAGGTCCACGGTGGCCTGGCCGAACCGCTCCCAAATCTGCTCCACCACCTGTGGGTGGAGTCTCCATTCTCCGTACAAGGGATTTCCCCTTGACAGCAGATCGGCGCCACGGTTCAACACACCCACGTGAGTCGCCCGTAGGGATAAAAAACCTGGCGCTGCTCCACAGAATTAGCCTCTGGGCTAACATATGTAACTGCATGGACCGAGTGCCCCCTTGGCGGTTGATATAAGCTACAACCGTGGAGTTGTCCGACTTTACCAGGACATGATGGCCCTGTAGGAAACCCTGAAAATGTTTCAGAGCTAGAAACACCGCTTGTAGCTCCAAAACATTTATGTGGCTCAGAGCCATTCCCGGGGTCCAAACGCCGTTCACGGCTCTCCCCATAAAGGTGGCGCCACAGCCTGACAGTGACGCGTCTGTTGTCAGCGTCCTCCTGGTTAGCACCGCCCCTAGGGGAACTCCCGACGCCAGAGTACCCAGCTCTCTCCACAGCTGGAGGGCCGAGACGCATTCGCGAGTCACCGTCACTCTGCGTCGGAGGTGCCGCCGCGGGCAGAGCCGCAGGGACGCAACCCAGCGTTGAAAGTCCCTCATTAACAGCAGCCCCAAGCGCACCACCGAGATGACTGAAGCCATAAGGCCGAGGAGTCGGAGGCACAGTCTGAACGATACGTTCTCCCCAAGCTGAAAATAAGCGAGGCATTGTGTGAACGAACCGATCCTCTCCTTCGTTAATGAGACACGATAGGAAAGGGAATTTATACTGAGCCCCAGATAGTCCGTGCACTGAGCCGGCACCAAACGGCTTTTTTCCCGGTTGATTCTGAAACCGAGGTTGCCGAGATGGGAAACCACCACTGCGGAGTCCCGCAGCGCTTGTTCTCGCGAGTGGGAGCATATCAAATAATCGTCTATGTATGAGAATATTCTGATGCCGCTGATTCTCAACGGGGTCAGAGCTGCTTCCACACACTTGCTGAACACTCTCGGAGCTAGCGAGAGACCAAACGGGATGGTCTGATACTCGTAGGCCATGCCTTGATATGCAAACCGGAGGAATTTCCTGTGTGGCGGATAAACAGCGATGTGAAAATAGGCGTCCGCCAGATCGATCGTCACAAACCAATCTTTTGGGCGAATCGAGTGACAGAGAGCTCTGTGTGGTAACATTCTGAATGTGTACTTTCGTAAGTGCTTGTTTAGCACCCGAAGATCCAGAATGGGCCGCAGTGACGCGCCGCCCTTCTTCGGGACAACGAAGTACCGGGAGTAAAAACCTTGACAGGCTTCCTCGCTCGGTACAGCTCTGATCGCTCGTTTGCGTAACAGAGTGTTTATTTCGTCTTCTAAGACGAGCGCAGACTCCCCTCGCGCCAGTGAGAACAGTATCCCGCTGAATCGGGGTGGTTTCACTGCGAATTGTAGTCTGTAACCTCGAGAAATTGTGTTTAGTACCCACGGGGGAGGCGCGCATGCGCACCATTGGGTTGTGCCAGCCATCAAAGGGCTGGGTGTGTCGCACGTAGATGACGTCACTTTCCCGTGACGAGGGGATCTCTCCCCTGTCTGCAGGCCGTGTACGCCCTCTTGTGGGGGCGGCGAGGCCTGACAAACCTTTTTCTTTTTCTTTACTTTGTTTTTGCATTCTGCCCTCGGCCATGTGCCTGGCTGCAGAAGTGCATATTTTATTTTCTGTTTTAGAAAACTTCGACCAAGCGTGGCTGCTTGGGTGAACCAGGGAGTGCTTGGTGACACTGAAGGGGGGCTGCAGCCCCATGTTAACTGCCCCTGAGAACCTTTCTGCAGAACATGAGGGGATAGAAGCTGGGCTTGTGAACCACCGTGAACAACGGAAACCCCTGAGCTTTGAAAAAGGTGGCTGCAGCCCTCCCATACCACCTTCCTTTTCTTCAACGGAGGAGAGGTGGGAGGTGATTGAAGGTGGCAGGTCAGGTAGGTCGCCTCTTTTTCACCTCGCTGGGGTGGGGAGGACGACCTCTCGCTGCCACTGTTGCAAACGAGTGCTTACCCCATGGCCTGGTGTTAGCTGGCTTAGCCTGCTGGTTGGGCTGCTGACTGGTCTGTCTGGGTGCCCTGGCCGTGTCCTGCCTGCCCCTGGCTGCTGCGGCTGAGGCAGCAAGGCCAGCCCTGGGCGCCTGGGGAGGACGTGGGGTGAGCTTTCGTGGTAGACAGAGGTTGAAAGCTTCACCCTCTTGTTTTCTGAGAGTGCTGGTCTCTTTCATTTTCTCCAAGGCTGGTCCAAAGAGACCCTTGGAGGGGTCATATGTGGCATCCATCATCTCTGCCTTCTAAGCATCACTCAGACCCGACAGGTTCAACCAGAGGGCCCTCTCTCCAGAGACTGCCAGCCCCATCACTCGGCCAGAGCCCTGAACCGCTCCCCTAGAAGAGCGCAGGATGAGGTCATTTACAATGCAAATCTCATCCCACAGAACCGGGTTAGGAGACCCTGAGTCCAGCTGGCATCCCAACTCCTCTAAAATCTCAGCCTGGTATGCTGACAGCAGAGTAGTAGCATTCAGAGAACACACAGACTGGGCTGCGTATTTGTACGTTCTCTGAAAAATGGAAGCGGTGAGGCGATCCATTTTATTTGGCAGAGAGATATTAGAAGCGGCAGACATCGTTCTGCGGTTAGGGTGAAGGTGATATGCCACTGAAGGCTCCACCGCTGGGGGTTCGGACAGCCCCAGCTCCGCCATGTTCTGGATCTCCAGCTTAGAGTAACCCTTGGTAGGAAGTTTACTCTTAAAGGGGCTTGACCAGTAACGGCTCATTTCCCTCATGCAAGCAGGGACTGCCGGTAAGAGCTGTTTGGATGGCGCCTGAGCTGGCGGTAGCCTCTTACCATCATATAAGTCCCTCTCTACCCCCTCACAGTCTTGTGCTGCCGGCCATGGGATGTTAAGCCTGGCTGCAGCTCTTTTACAAACCTCATACAGGTCGTTTTCGACTGGGGGAACAGCGTCTGAGGCACTGGGAGGCCTGGACTGCTGTGCGGGGAAGGTGGAGTCTTCGTCCTCTTCCTCCATATCATCCGAGTCGAGGAGGTCAGAGCCGCAGTCTGCCTCGTCGCCGGGTTCTCCCTCCCCGTGTTGGAGGAGTTCCTCAAACAGCGGGGGCACGAGTGGAGATTCAATATCCATCGCGTCCGCCCAGCTCATCTTAGCTCGCAGAGGATGAATGTCGGTAGTAGGGGTGGTAGCTGCCAGACAGGGGTCCTGACTGTTAGCCACCGCTACTCTTAACCTCCTTTCCAGGATCTTTATTGGCATTCCCGCACAGTTTGGGCACACTTGCGGGTCAGCCAGTGAAGCTTGTGCATGCTTAACGCCCATGCAGGCTATGCACATAGGGTGAGGGTCCCTGCCCGACACCGTCGAGCCGCATGACGCGGGACACGGGCGGGATGCAGCCTCTTTCGTCTTCGGCTCCGGACCTTTGGTCGGTGTGGCGGCCGCCGACATCGTAAAGGACAGAAGGGAGACTGTGTGGAACACAAAAAGGCCCGCTGTGACACGTTAGCCTTATGTAGAACCAGTGTAGGACACGGGGTACAATTCCCGCGCCCGGCACAGATACGGGGTTAGCTCGCCTTGACGCGTTAGCTAGACACCGTTGTCCGGTTTAGTTGGGGTTGAGTCCAAGCTAAGCACGGGATTCAGAACTAGCTCGCCTTGACACGTTAGCCAGCGTCTGAAAAACTTTCCCGGCTGACAAACTAATGCTAGCCGAGACTATAGATGGCTCGCCGTGACGCGTTAGCCTGAGTTACGCTAACGCACTACAAACGTAAACGAATACGAGGTAGCCGAGGAAAACAGTTCGCCGTAACACGTACACCGTCTCCTAAAGCGTATGCAATAGTTATTGCTTACCCAGCGCACTCAAGGCTTACACCTGAGACCTGCGTTCGGCGACGTGTTCCTTGACGGGTCGTCTGTGAACTGTTTAACAGATACCAGGTTGCCTGGATACGCTGAGGGAGCTTCTAGTTTCTCACGGGAAGAAAGCGAGAATGGCTTAGGAGGGGAGGTCGACCGTGTCAATATGAGGTGGGCGGAGCCTGGACACGGCTCGACCTGTCTGTCAGGGACAGACGTGATGTCATTGGAGCTTCCATAGTTGGTCACGCCGGAGCGGTTCCCATAGTGAAACACCGAGCGAAGTTAGAAAAAGAACTAACACTAATAAACCTTACTAACTGAAAACAGAAAAATCACCGCAAGCGGGACAAAACAAACCAAGTTACCAATTACTGAAAACAAAACACTGCAAATGCAGGAACAAGACAAGGCTACCAAACAAACTAACTAACTTACTTGGGAGAACAGAGCTAGAGGTCGGGGACGAGGGAGAACGACGAGACAAGCAATCAGGGATGACACACCAGCAACGAGAGACTAACAGACAGGGGTATATGAAGACAGACTAACAATGATTACAAACAGGTGTGGACAAGGGAAACTAGTACGGGAACAGACAAGGGACAAACTCAAAAGTCCAAATGGCTCCCCCTGGTGGGGGAGCAGGTCCAACTGTCACATAAGCTTCTTGCATAGTCATCTTGTTAAAATTTTGTTTATCACATAAGTCCCTTGATATATAAAGCAGATGAAAATAATAATGTTCTTTGTATTTATGCATTTTGAGTATTCAGACGTCAGCACAATCTGATTTTGTCACAGTTCACTCCATAACTTATTGCTTTTAGTTAATGTTACTGCTCCATAAATGTTTTATTCATTATTTGCATTTGAGAAGAGAAAACCAGAAAAGAAAAGACAAAGACTCACTAGCGAATACCCAGACATGTAGAGCTAAAACTTCAGGAACACAATGCAAGATAAAAATGTAATTATATTATTGCCAGTTGCTTTTACATGATACGAATCCAAAGGAAACATCTGGGACTTCAACCGGCTGCAAAAACTGTTTGTGCAATATATAAATTACCACCAAGGGAACTGATTTACTGCCTATGATCTTAAAACATAATGTTGAAGCCGTAAGAGAAAAAACACTAAGGTGATGATTAGTGAGAGAGGAGGAAAAAGAGAGAGACTGAAAGGGTGGAGGGAGAAAGGGTGGAGATGAGGAGGGGAGATAAAACACACGTCTCTGAACGTCTTCTGCTCACTAACTGTTTATGATGGAAGCAGGAGAAGCTAAACTTTGCTTCCCACAGCTCATTAACACCTCGTGCAAGAAACGTGTGGGCTCTCACTCTGAGGCCATTCTCATTTATATTCTACTGCCCTGCATCTCTGTGCTCACTGTTGTTCTCAACCTGTTGGTCATCGTCTCCATCTCCCACTTCAGGCAGGGATGATATCCAAGCTCTGCTGATACGATGCTGTATTGATTGTGATAATGATTCAATTCTTTATATTTCATAAGACTCCTTTCAGATGTAAAATTTTCTTGATATGACAACGTAACTGGTTGTGATCCTATTTTTAATATTGATTGTGATGCTGTTCTCTCCCTCCAGGCAGCTCCACACTCCCACCAACCTCCTCCTCCTCTCTCTGGCTGTCTCTGATTTCCTCGTTGGTCTCATTGTGATCCCGTTTCATATCCTCTTAGCAGAGCCCTGCTGGCTCCTTGGTGACCTGCTCTGTTCTTTGTCATTCTTAATAGCATGTATCACACTCGTGGCATCAATAGTAAACATGGTGTTGATTTCAGTCGACCGTTACGTTGCCATCTGTGACCCTCTGCGTTACTCCACCAAGGTGACAGAAAACAGAATTAAACTCTGTGTCCTGCTGTCTTGGCTTTACTGTGTTTTCTACAGCTTTACAATTTTATATGACAACATGAAACAACCAGGCAGGTTTAACTCCTGCTATGGAGAATGTGTCATTGTTATTGTTGGAGCTGCTGACCTAGTGATAAGCTTCATCATTCCCATCTCAGCCATCATCATCCTGTATGTGAGGGTGTTTATAGTTGCTGTGTCTCAGGCTCGTTCCATTCGTTCCCACGTTGCAGGTGTCAAACTGCAGCGTTTACTCACTGTGAAAATTCAGAGGTCAGAGCTCAAAGCAGCCAGGACTCTGGGAGTTGTCGTTGCTGTGTTTCTCATGTGTTACTGTCCATATTATGGTGTCTCTCTCTCTGGCTATGAGCTCACAATGGCTTCATCAACAAACACTATTACTAATGTTTTATTGTTACTGAACTCCTGTCTGAACCCTGTGATTTATGTCTTTTTTTACTCGTGGTTCAGAAAATCTGTGAAACTCATTGTCACACTTGAGATACTGCAGCCTTGCTCCTGTCAGACCAACTTACTGTAGAGAAACTCATAGAGTAGTTGTCTAACTTCCTTTTGGAAGGGAAAGAGTGTCTTTATGTATTGTTGCAGAAGTGAAATTTATCTATGTTTTGTTGACTTTAGTCTTGTGTGACTATGTTAATGTGTTGTTTTGTGTTAACCTTCTATTATATCTGTTATATTTGTTGTCCTTCGTGCATGTTCTCACCATCATCTATGTCGCTAAACATCAGATTGATGTAAACCTGATGTAAAACTGCTTTATAACAAAGTAAAGTTGTGAGCTCTGGAACTGATTTCCAAGTTTTTTGCCCCTGGTTTGGAAAATTCATTAAAATCACTGTTACACTAAACATACTTCAACAAATCTCTTGTCAGGAAAAGCCTTTTTTAAAGTGATGACACCTACTCCACCTTTTGTAGTGTTTTGAACATGAACTCATTCCATTTGTGTTGTTTTTTGTGTAATTCTACGGATGATTTTGTGCAGGTTTTACTTTAATCTTCTTCCATAGTCACCTTGTTTAAATTTTGTTTATCACATAAGTCCCTTGATATATAAAGCAGATGAAAATAATAATGTTCTTTGTATTTATGCATTTTGAGTATCCAGACGTCAGCACAGTCTGATTTTGTCACAATTCACTCCATAACTTACTACTTATTGCTTTTAGTTAATGTTACTGCTCCATAAATGTTTTATTCATTATTTTCATTTGAGAAGAGAAAAAGTCAGTCAAAAAGTAAAAAAAAATCAGAAAAGAAAAGACAAAGACTCACTAGCGAATACCCAGACATGTACAGCTAAAACTTCAGCAACACAATGCAAGATAAAAATGTAATTATATTATTGCCAGTTGCTTTTACATGATATGAATCCAAAGGAAACATCTGGGATTTCAACAGGCTGCAAAAACTGTTTGTGCAATATATATATTACCACCAAGGGAACTGATTTACTGCCTATGATCTTAAAACACAATGTTGAAGCCTTTACTTTTACAATAAAAGGTTTCAGCTTCTGTGAATTAAAAAAGCTTAAGACATCAGCTCTAATAGATTTGGCACAGTTGTGATAATGGGATCCTTTCAGGTGTTAGAGTAGATCACGCTGCCATCTAGACTGACAACACATCCCACTGAGTCACCAAATACTGAAAAGTAACAGGGGCCTTTAAGAAGCCAGAGGGCTTCACTGTGTTTGGGTAAAATCTTGTAGGTGTAAACACTGCGAACTCCTTGGCTCTATGTGGAACCTTTGACTATGTCAAACTTACTAAGTAACTGAGTTTATAGTTTGTTAATAAAACTAGTCCACACAGACCTCAGACCATAGAGTGGAAATTAATCTGGTCACGATTGATGCATCTAAACTGGGCAAATCATCACAGTGTCACGGTTACAACCAGGATGTCGTGTAGTGGGATGGAACAGGCTGAATCGACACGGTGGAGTAAATTAGAAACCAGTTTATTGGGAGACAGGACACACAGAGAACCAGATGAGATTTAACTTTGTCATTTAACTCAAGCTGGAACAAATAGTTCACATATGGACCCAGAAGATGAGCAATAGAACCAAGGTTGAATGCAGGCTTTAGTTTTAGGTATTTTATTTAGGACAATGATAACACTGAGTGGTGGCTGCTGTAATGAGGGAACAGACAAACCAGTGCAGCCATGAGACCTAAGAGAAAAAACACTAAGGTGATGATTAGTGAGAGAGGAGGAAAAAGAGAGAGACTGAAAGGCTGGAGGAAGAAAGGGTGGAGATGAAAACAGAATTAAACTCTGTGTCCTGCTGTCTTGGCTTTACTGTGTTTTCTACAGCTTTACAATTTTATATGACAACATGAAAACACCAGGCAGGTTTAACTCCTGCTATGGAGAATGTGTCATTGTTATTGTTGGAGCTGCTGACCTAGTGATAAGCTTCATCATTCCCATCTCAGCCATCATCATGGTGTGAGGGTGTTTATAGTTGCTGTGTCTCAGGCTCGTTCCATTCGTTCCCACGTTGCAGCTGTCAAACTGCAGCGTTCACTTCCTGTGAATATTCAGAGGTCAGAGCTGAAAGCAGCCAGGATTCTGGGAGTTGTCGTTGCTGTGTTTCTCATGTGTTGTCCATATTTTTGTGTGTCTCTCTCTGGGTATAACATCACAATGGCTTCATCAACAAACACTTTTACTAATATCTTATTGTTACTGAACTCCTGTCTGAACCCTGTAATTTACGTGTTTTTTAATGCCTGGTTCAGAAAATCTGTGAAAGTCATTGTCACACTTGAGATACTGCAGCCTTGCTCCTGTCAGACCAACGTACTGTAGAGAAACTCATAGAATATTTGTCTGACTTCATCTGGGAAGAGAAAGTGTATGTTTATGTATTGTTGCAGAGGTGAAAATGATCTGTGTTTTGTTGATTTTGCATCTTGTGTGACTATGTTAATCTGTGTCTTTTGTGTTAACCTTGTATTACATTTGTGATATTTGTTCTCCTCTGAACTTTGCTTTCCAGAGCTCTTTAACACATCCTGCAAGAATCCTCTGCGTCTTCACCCGAGGTCATTGAGGTCGTTCTCATTCACACTGCTGTCCTGCATCTTCTTCAACTAACACTTTAGTCAGCTCTCCATTTTTACAGAACTACTGTATGATCCCACTGATTTCCACCTTTATTGCCCCTGTTTTTGAAAATTTGTTAAAATGTGTGTGTGAGACGCCAGCGCTCATAGTTAAGTGCATTCCTGGGGCCAGAGCGGGCGACATCCAGTCTTACCTGAAGCTCCTGCATAAGGATAATCGTAAATTCAATAAGATTGTAATACACGCAGGAACTAATGACTCCCGGTTACGCCAATCGAAAGTCACTAAAACTAACATTGAGTCGGTGTGTTCGTTTGGCAAAACGATGTCGGACTCCGTAGTTTTCTCTGGACCCCTCCCCAATCTGACCAGCGATGACATGTTTAACCGCCTGTCGTCGCTTCGCCGCTGGCTGTCTAGGTGGTGTCCAGCAAACGATGTGGATTTGTAGACAATTGGAGCAGTTTTTGGGGAAAACCTGGGCTGATTAGAAGAGACGGCGTCCATCCCACCTTGGATGGAGCGTCTCTGCTCTCTAGTAATATGGCCAAGTTAATTAGACTCCCTAAACCATGTCCCAGAGTGGAGCCCAGGACGCAGAGTCGCAGTCTTACACGCCTCTCTGTAGACTCTCATCCGCCACCCGCTCGTAGCTGTAACACTCCCATCGAGACTGTGTCTGCTCCCCGACCACCTAAATTATATAAATCACAAATAAATAAAAGAGGAGTGATTCATAGGAATCTAATAAACATCAAGACAACTCCTCTTACAGAACAAATTAACAATAAAAGAATTAAATGTGGTCTATTAAATATCAGATCTCTCTCTTCTAAATCTCTTTTAATAAATGACTTGATAAGTGACCATCACATAGATTTATTTAGTCTCACTGAAACCTGGCTGCAGCAGGATGAATACGTTTGTCTGAATGAGTCAACTCCAACCAGTCACATCAACCATCATATTCCTAGAAGTTCAGGTAGAGGTGGAGGAGTAGCAGCAATATATAACTCAGATTTATTAATTATTCCTAGCCCTAAACATAACTATAATTCTTTTGAGAGCCTCACTCTGAGTCTTTCTCACTCAGACTGTAAAACCCAGAAACCAGTTGTGTTCTGTGTTGTCTACCGTCCTCCTGGTCCATATTCAGAGTTTTTAACTGAATTCTCAGTTTTTATCTAACTTAGTTCTCAGCACAGATAAAGTGATTGTAGTGGGCGACTTTAACATTCATGTAGATGTTGACAGTAACTGTCTCAACATTGCATTTAATTCACTACTGGATTCTATTGGTTTTAGTCAGCGTGTGAATGAACCCACTCACTGTCTTAATCATACTCTCGATCTTGTCCTGACTTATGGGGTTGAGATTGATCATTTAAAAGTTCTCCCTCAAAACCCTCTGTTATCTGACCATTTCTTAATAACGTTTGAATTTACCATAACAGACCTGACAACAGTTGGAAATAAGTTCTATTACAGCAGATGTTTATCTGATTATGCTGTTAGATTTAAGGAGATGATTCCATCATCTTTTGTTTCATTCCCTTGTAGCTACAAAGAGGAGAGCAGTCATCTGAATCATGAACAGGTAGATTGTCTTGTTGATGATGCTGCAGCTTCACTGCGTACAATTTTAGACACTGTCGCTCCTCTGAAGAAGAAGCCAGTGAATCAGAGGAGGTTAGCTCCATGGTATAACTCAGAGATCCGCAGCCTTAAGCAGAGGACTCGAAAACTAGAAAGACAGTGGCGTTCCAATGAATTAGGTGAATCCTGTCTAGCATGGAAAAACAATTTAATACTATATAAAAAAGCACTTTGGGTTGCTAGAACCACATATTATTCATCATTAATTGAGGAAAATAAGCCTAGTGTCCCTTTAAATCTCAGCAGCAACGAATTTCTTTACCAATAAAATCATAACCATTAGAGAAAAGATTTATCAGAATCTGTCAACAAAAGTCATAAACCGATCTGCAGATCCAACAGCCTTAGATCGGCTGGTTAGACCTATGTCTTACTTAAACTGTTTTCCCCCCATAGATCACACTGAGTTAACTTCAATTATTAACTCTGCTAAATCAGCTACTTGTCTCTTAGACCCAATCCCAACCAGATTACTCAAAGAAGTTTTCCATTAATCAGCACGTCCTTATTAAATCAAATCAACCAATCTCTGTTTACAGGCTACGTACTACAGGCATTTAAGGTTGCTGTGGTCAAACCTTTATTGAAAAAAACTACTCTTGACGCTAGAGAACTTGCAAATTATAGGCCTATATCCAATCTGCCCTTTATTTCTAAAGTTCTTGAAAAAAACGTAGCTAAACAACTATGTGACCACCTGCGTAGAAATGACCTATATGAAGATTTCCAGTCAGGATTTAGATTACATCATAGCACAGAAACAGCTCTGATTAGAGTCAGTAATGATCTTCTCACAGCTTCAGACAATGGTCTAGTTTCTGTACTTGTCCTGTTAGATCTTAGTGCAGCATTTGATACGATAGATCACAAGATTCTATTGCAGAGACTGGAACATAGCATTGGGATTAAAGGAAGAGCACTGGGATAGTTTAAGTCTTATCTGTTGAACAGATTCCAATTTGTCCATGTTCATGATCAATCTTCCACCCGCACAAGAATTAGCTTTGGAGTTCCACAGGGTTCTGTGCTTGGTCCAATACTTTTCAGTCTTTACATGTCTCCCCTTGGTAATATTATTAGAAAACATTCTATAAATTTCCACTGCTATGCAGATGATACTCAGTTATATTTGTCCATGAAACCAGAGGAAACAAACCAATTAGTCAAACTTCAGAATTGTTTAAATGATATCAAATCCTGGATGTCCCATAACTTTCTACAACTGAATTCAGATAAAACTGAGGTTATTATAATTGGTGCTAAAAACCAGAGAGACTCTTTATTGAATCAGATTGTTACTCTGGGTGACATAACGTTAGCTTCAAGTTCTACTGTGAGGAACCTTGGTGTCATTGTTGACCAAGATCTGTCCTTTACACCATATATTAAAGAAATCTCTAGAACTGCCTACTTCCACCTGAGGAATATTGCTAAAATTCTCCAATTAATTCAAAATGCTGCAGCCAGAGTTCTGACTGGACTTAGAAGAGAGATCACATTTCTCCTACATTAGCTTCTCTGCATTGGCTCCCTGTCAAATCTAGGATAGAATTCAAAATTCTTCTCCTCACCTACAAAGCTCTTCATAATAAAGCTCCATCTTATCTTAAAGACCTCATCGCTCCTTATGCTCCCAACAGAACGCTTCGTTCTCAGAGCGCTGGTCTACTTGTGGTTCCTAGAGTTTTTAAATGTAGAACGGGAGTCAGAGCATTTAGCTACCAAGCTCCTCTCCTATGGAACCAGCTTCCAGTCCAGGTTCGAGAAGCAGACACTCTCTCTAGTTTTAAAACTAGGCTTAAAACATTTCTTTTTGACAAAGCATATAGTTAGAGATGGTTCTGGTCACCCTGAACCATCTCTTAGTTAAGCTGCTATAGACTTAGATGCTGGGGGACGTCCTTCATTCACTGAGCTCTTTCTCTCTTCTATCTGCCAACATGCCTCCATTTCCAGATGTGACTAACTTTGTCCCTTTTCTCTCCTAGTTGTGCTTCTCCCCTTCTGTCTCTCTCTATCCTCATCTACAGGTATCATCGGACTCAGCGCATGTGTCTCCAGTGTTCAGTTGCTGGTCCAACCATCCTGCCTGTGTTCTGTTGCTGCTTGTTTTGTTGTTGTGGTTGTGTTCTTTTCTCTCTTCTCTATCCCCTCACCCCCACCGGTCAAGGCAGATGGCCGCCCACACTGAGCCTGGGTCTGCTGGAGGTTTCTTCCTCGTTAGAGAGGGAGTTTTTCCTCTCCACTGTTGCTATTTAAATGTATAATTTATCGATTGGCTACAATTAAAAGCTTGCTCTATGTGGGAATTGTTGGGTTTAGTTGTGTAAGGTCTTAAAACCTTACTTGTAAAGTGCCTTGAGATAACTGATGTTGTGAATTGGCGCTATATAAATAAAGTTGAATTGAATTGAATTGAATTGTTTAAAGTTTGTTTATCACATAAGTCCCTTGATATATAAAGCAGATGAAAATAATAATGTTCTTTGTATTTATGCATTTTGAGTACTCAGACGTCAGCACAGTCTGATTTTGTCACAATTCACTCCATAACTTACTACTTATTACTTTTAGTTAATGTTACTGCTCCATAAATGTTTTATTCATTAATTTCATTTGAGAAGAGAAAACCAGAAAAGAAAAGACCCAGACATGTACAGCTAAAACTTCAGGAACAAAATGCAAGATAAAAATGTAAATATATTATTGCCAGTTGCTTTTACATGATACGAATCCAAAGGAAACATCTGGGACTTCAACAGGCTGCAAAAACTGTTTGTGCAATATATATATTACCACCAAGGGAACTGATTTACTGCCTATGATCTTAAAACACAATGTTGAAGCCTTTACTTTTAATTCAGGGTGACCAGAACCATCTCTAACTATACGCTTTGTCAAAAGGAAAGGTTTTAAGCCTTGTTTTAAAACTAGAGAGGGTGTCTGCTTCTCGAACCTGGACTGGAAGCTGGTTCCATAGGAGAGGAGCTTGGTAGCTAAAGGCTCTGCCTCCCATTCTACATTTAGAAACTCTAGGAACCACAAGCAGACCAGCGCTCTGAGAACGAAGCGTTCTGTTGGGAGCATTTACTTTTACAATAAAAGGTTTCAGTTTCTGTGAATTAAAAACGCTTAAGACATCAGCTCTAATAGATTTGGCACAGTTGTGATAATGGGATCCTTTCAGGTGTTAGAGTAGATCACGCTGCCATCTAGACTGACAACACATCCCACTGAGTCACCAAATACTGAAAAGTAACAGGGGCCTTTAAGAAGCCAGAGGGCTTCACTGTGTTTGGGTCAAATCTTGTAGGTGTAAACACTGTGGCTCTATGTGGAACCTTTGACTATGTCAAACTTACTGAGTTTATAGTTCGTTAATAAAACTAGTCCACACAGGCCTCAGACCATAGAGTAGAAATTAATCTGGTCACGATTGATGCATCTAATCTGGGCAATTCATTACAGAGAACCAGATGAGATCTGACTTTGTCATTTAACTCAAGGTGGAACAAAGGTTTCACATATGGACCCAGAAAGTGAGCAATATAACCAAGATGAATGCAGGCTTTAGTTTTAGATATTTTATTTAGGACAATGATAACACTGAGTGGTGGCTGTAATGTGGGAACAGACAAACTAGTGCAGCCATGAGACCTAATTGAAAAAAACACAAAGGTGATGATTAGTGAGAGAGGAGGAAAAAGAGAGAGACTGAAAGGGTGGAGGGAGAAAGGGTGGAGGTGAGGAGGGAAGATAAAACACACGTCTCTGAACGTCTTCTGCTCACTAACTGTTTTACGATGGAAACTGAAGAAGCTAAACTTTGCTTCCCACAGCTCATTAACACCTCGTGCAAGAAACGTGTGGGCTCTCACTCTGAGGCCATTCTCATTTATATTCTACTGCCCTGCATCTCTGTGCTCACTGTTGTTCTCAACCTGTTGGTCATCGTCTCCATCTCCCACTTCAGGCAGGGATGATATCCAAGCTCTGCTGATACGATGCTGTATTGATTGTGATAATGATTCAATTCTTTATATTTCATAAGACTTCTTTAAGATGTAAAATTTTCTTGATATGACAACGTAACTGGTTGTGATCCTATTTTTAATATTGACTGTGATGCTGTTCTCTCCCTTCAGGCAGCTCCACACTCCCACCAACCTTTTCCTCCTCTCTCTGGCTGTCTCTGATTTCCTCGTTGGTCTCATTGTGATGCCGTTTCAGATCCTCTTAGCAGAGCCCTGCTGGCTCCTTGGTGACCTGCTGTGTTCTCTGTCGTTCTTTGTAGCATTTATCACACTCGTGGCATCAATAGTAAACATGGTGTTGATTTCAGTCGACCGTTACGTTGCCATCTGTGACCCTCTGCGTTACTCCACCAAGGTGACAGAAAACAGAATTAAACTCTGTGTCCTGCTGTCTTGGCTTTACTGTGTTTTCTACAGCTTTACAATGTTATATGACAACATGAAACAACCAGGCAGGTTTAACTCCTGCTATGGAGAATGTGTGATTAATGTCAATGGAGCTGCTGACCTAGTGATAAGCTTCATCATCCCCATCTCAGCCATCATCATTCTGTATGTGAGGGTGTTCATAGTTGCTGTGTCTCAGGCTCATTCCATTCGTTCCCATGTTGCAGGTGTCAAACTGCAGCATTCACTCACTGTGAATATTCAGAGGTCAGAGCTGAAAGCAGCCAGGACTCTGGGAGTTGTCGTTGCTGTGTTTCTCATGTGTTACTGTCCATATTATGGTGTCTCTCTCTCTGGCTATGAGCTCACAATGGCTTCATCAACAAACACTATTACTAATGTTTTATTGTTACTGAACTCCTGTCTGAACCCTGTGATTTATGTCTTTTTTTACTCGTGGTTCCGAAAATCTGTGAAACTCATTGTCACACTTGAGATACTGCAGCCTTGCTCCTGTCAGACCAACTTACTGTAGAGAAACTTATAGAGTAGTTGTCTAACTTCCTTTTGGAAGGGAAAGAGTGTGTTTATGTATTGTTGCAGAAGTAAATTTATCTATGTTTTGTTGACTTTAGTCTTGTGTGACTATGTTAATGTGTTGTTTTGTGTTAACCTTCTATTATATCTGTTATATTTGTTGTCCTTCGTGCATGTTCTCACCATCATCTATGTCACTAAACATCAGATTGATGTAAACCTGATGTAAAACTGCTTTTTAACAAAGTAAAGTTGTGAGCTCTCAGCTCATGTTCTCTACCTTTGTGATGATGGAGAAACTGTAGGATGGTGAACTTTGCTTCATTTCAACTAACACTTTTGTCAACTCTCCATTTTTACAGAACTGATTTCCAAGTTTTTTGCCCCTGGTTTGGAAAATTCATTAAAATCACTGTTACACTAAACATACTTCAGCAAATCTCTTGTCAGGAAAACACAGAAAGCCTGATCAACTCACACCTGTCTCCTGTGTCTGATGTAAAAGTGAGTTGTAGACATGAGTTGGAAGAGAAAACTCCTAAACAAAAAGAGTAGCCAGTAAGAAACGCAGATGAAAGAGCAAGATGTCTACTTGAATTTCGTGAGGTCTTTATTAATAATAATTACATGAGAAAACTTGACAGTTCAGGAAATGGGAAAACTTTAAACTCAGAAAGTCCTGGAAACATAAAGCGCTTCCTAAAGCAGGAACTAATCAGATTGAATACAATGAAACAAACAGACACTCATCATAGTCTAGAAACATAAAACGCAGAACCTAGGCTGGAGAAAAAAGTATCTCAAGTTGAAGCTTTTTCTTTTATAATGAAAAGCTCCAGCTTATGTGAATTATGCAGAAATAAAAGCAGCGATAACACTGAGTGGTGGTGGCTGGAATGTGGAGCAACAGGCAAACCAGTGCATGAAACCTAAGAGAAAACGAGTAAACACTCAGCTGATGAGTAGGAGAGGAGGAAAAAGAGAGAGACAGGAGGCTGGAGGGAGAAAGGGCGGAGATAAAAACGCACGTCTCTGAACGTCTTCTGCTCAAAAACTGTCTTACGATGGAAGCAGAAGCAGCTAAACTCTGCTTTCCACAGCTCATTAACACCTCATGCAAGAAACGTGTGGGCTCTCACTCTGAGGCCATTCTCATTTATGTTCTACTGTCCTATGTCTCTGTACTCACTGTTGTTCTCAACCTGCTGGTCATTGTTTCCATCTCCCACTTCAGGCACAGAGAAATGTTTCTTAATATGTTGTTGTTTTAAAAGTTTTTATTGCATTAGTGTCTTCTGGTCATTGTCTTATGGTAGTTTGAAAAACTGCTTTTAATGGTTTTAACAACAGCTACAGTACTACTTTACAATATCCATTGTTTGTTTTCTCCCTCCAGGCAGCTCCACACTCCCACCAACCTCATCCTTCTCTCTCTGGCCGTGTCTGACTTACTTGTGGGCCTCATTGTGATGCCGTTTCAGATCCTCTTAACAGAACCCTGTTGGCTCCTGGGTGACTCAGTGTGTGCTATGTTTTTTTTCTTGGGCTTTATCACTATACCTGCCTCAGTAGTAAACATGATGCTGATCTCAGTCGATCGTTATGTGGCCATCTGTGACCCTCTGCATCACCCCTCAAAAATCACTCAAAGACGCGTTCAGATCTGTGTCGTGCTGTGTTGGGTTTACTGTGTTTTCTACAGCATTGCAATTTCATATGACAACATGAAACAGCCAGGCAGGTTTAACTCCTGCTATGGAGAATGTGTGATTAATGTCATTGGAGCTGCCGATTTATTGTTATGCTTCATCATTCCCATCTCAGCTATCATCATCCTGTATATGAGGGTGTTTATAGTTGCTGTGTCTCAGGCTCGTTCCATTCGTTCCCATGTTGCAGGTGTCAAACTGCAGCATTCACTCACTGTGAATATTCAGAGGTCAGAGCTGAAAGCAGCCAGGACTCTGGGAGTTGTCGTTGCTGTGTTTCTCATGTGTTACTGTCCATATTATGTTGTCTCTCTCTCTGGCTATGAGCTCACAATGGCTTCATCAACAAACACTTTTACTAATATTTTATTGTTACTGAACTCCTGTCTGAACCCTGTGATTTATGTCTTTTTCTACCCGTGGTTCAGAAAATCTGTGAAACTCATTGTTACTCTTGAGATACTGCAGCCTTGCTCCTGTCAGACCAACGTACTGTAGAGAAACTCATAGAGTAGTTGTTTGACTTTCTCTGGGAAGGGAAAATGTGTGTTTATGTATTGTTGCAGAGGTGAAATTTATCTATGTTTTGTTGACTTTGCATCTTGTGTGACTATGTTAATCTGTTTCTTTTGTGTTAACCTTCTATTATATCTGTTATATTTGTTCTCCTTCGTGTTGTCTTTTGTGCATGTTCTCACCATCATTTATGACACTAAACATTAGATTGATGTAAACCTGATGTAAAACTACTTTATAACATAGTGAAGTTGTGAGGTCTCAGCTCATGTTCTCTTCCTTTGTGATGATGGAATCACTAGAAGATGCTGAACTTTGCTTCTTTAAAACCTTCTGCAAGACTCATCTGTGTCTTCACCCCGAGGTTCTTGAGGTCGTTCTCATTCACACGCTGTCCTGCATCTTCTTCAACTAACACTTTTGTCAACTCTCTGTTTTTACAGAATTACTGTGTGATCCCACTGATTTCCATAAGTTTTACCCCTGGTTTGGAAAATTCATTAAAATCACTGTTACACTAAACATATTTCAGCAAATGTCTCGTAAGGAAAACGTTTTTTAAACTGATGACACCTACCCCACCTTTTGTAGTGTTGTGATTCTATATCAGAGTTGCTTTTTGTGTAATTCTACGGATTATTTTGTGCAGTTTTTACTGCTGTTTTTTATCTTCTTGCATATTCATGTTGTTTAAATTTTCTTTATCACATAAGTCCCTTGATATATAAAGCAGATGAAAATAATAATGTTATTTGTATTTATGCATTTTTAAGTATTCCGAACTCAGCACACTCTGATTTTTGTCACAATACACTCCATAAGAGAAAACCAGAAAAGAAAAGAAAAGATAAAGACTCACTAGCGAATACCCAGACATGTGCAGCTAAAACAAGAGGAACACCATGTAAGATAAAAATTTAATCATATGATTTCCAGTTGCATTCACATGTTATATATCTAAATAAAAAGGCTACAGAAAATGACATTCATGTCGATTTTAAAAGAGCTACAAAATAATTTGTGTATTACATAAACGACCAAAGAGGGAAATAATTTACTGCCTTGGTGACTTAAAATGTTTTTACTTTTACAATGAAAAGCTTCAGGTTATGTGAATTAAATGCAGAAATAAGGACAGCGATAACACTGAGTGGTGGTGGCTGGAATGTGGGAACAGACAAACCAGTGCATGAAACCTAAGAGAAAACAAGTAAACACTCAGGTGATGAGTAGTGAGAGAGGAGGAAAAATAGAGAGACTGAAAGGCAACGACGGGAGATAAAACACACGTCTCTGAACGTCTTCTGCTCACTAACTGTTTACGATGGAAGCTGAAGAAGCTAAACTCTGCTTCCCACAGCTCATTAACACCTCGTGCAAGAAACGTGTGGGCTCTCAATCTGAGGCCATTCTCATTTATATTCTACTGTCCTGCATCTCTGTGCTCACTGTTGTTCTCAACCTGTTGGTCATCGTCTCCATCTCCCACTTCAGGCAGGGATGATATCCAAGCTCTGCTGATATGTTGCTGTATTGATTCTGAGAGATATATGGTTCTTTATGTTTTATAAGACTTCTTTGACGTAAAATGTTCTTAATGCAACAACATTCATCATGATGCTGTTTGTAATTTTGACTGTGATGCTGTTTTCTCCCTTCAGGCAGCTCCACACTCCCACCAACCTCCTCCTCCTCTCTCTGGCTGTCTCTGATTTCCTCGTGGGTCTCATTGTGATGCCGTTTCAGATCTTCCTAACAGAACCCTGTTGGCTCCTTGGTGACCTATTATGTGCTTTGTGTTTTTTTGTAGCATTTATCACACTATGTGCATCTGTAGCGAACATGGTGTTGATATCAGTTGACCGTTACGTTGCCATCTGTGACCCTCTGCGTTACTCTTCCAAGATTACACAAAACAGAGTTAAACTCTGTGTCCTGCTGTCTTGGCTTTACTGTGTTTTCTACAGCTTTACAATGTTATATGACAACATTAAACAACCAGGCAGATTTAACTCCTGCTATGGAGAATGTGTGATTAATGTCATTGGAGCTGTTGACCTGGTTCTAAGCTTCATCATCCCCATCTCAGCCGTCATCATCTTGTATGTGAGGGTGTTTATAGTTGCTGTGTCTCAGGCTCGTTTCATGCGTTCCCACGTTGCAGGTTTCAAACTACAGCGTTCACTGACTGCAACAGTTCATAGTTCAGAGCTGAAAGCAGCCAGGACTCTGGGTGTCGTTGTTGTTGTGTTTCTCTTGTGCGCCTGTCCATATTATGGCGTCTCTCTCTCTGGCTATGAGCTCACGATGGCTTCTACAACTAACATTTTCATGAATTTCCTTTCATTATTGAACTCCTGCCTAAATCCTGTGATTTATGCCTTTTTCTATCCTTGGTTCAGAAAATCTGTGAAACTCGTTGTTACACTTGAGATACTGCTGCCTCGCTCCTGTCAGACCAACATACTGTAGAGAAAAGAGTCGACTGATATTATCTGGGAAGGGAAACATTGTTTTTAAGTACTTTGGTAAAACATTTACCCCAAACATAAGAAATGTTTTTTTATGTACTGTAAATGTATATCATTGTTAATCAACCTTTTAAATGTGTTTACCATGTACCTGTGACATTTGCTGTCTTTCTGTTTCAGATGTTCTTTGTGTACAAGCTTTTGTGCTTGTTCATTAAACGTCAGACTGAACAGCAAACCCTTTTTTCATTATTCCAGTATGAATACAGTACAATGTTATAATAAACCCAGACTTATGTCAGTTCATCTTCTAAAAAGCGGTAAACTAACTGTTTACGATGGAAGCAGGAGAAGCTAAACTTTGCTTCCCACAGCTCATTAACACCTCATGCAAGAAACGTGTGGGCTCTCACTCTGAGACCATTCTCATTTATGTTCTACTGTCCTATGTCTCTGTACTCACTGTTGTTCTCAACCTGTTGGTCATCGTCTCCATCTCCCACTTCAGGCAGGGATGATATTCAAGCTCTGCTGACACGTTGCTGTATTGATTCTGAGACATATTCGATTCATTCTGTTTCATATAACTTCTTTAACATGTAAAATGTTCTCAATGCAACAATGTTGCTGGTGATTATGCTATTTGTAGTATTGACCGTGATGCAGTTCTTTACTTTCAGGCAGCTCCACACTCCCACCAACCTCCTCCTCCTCTCTCTGGCTGTCTCTGATTTCCTCGTTGGTCTCATTGTGATGCCGTTTCAGATCCTCCTAACAGAACCCTGCTGGATTTTTGGTGACCTATTATGTACTTTGTGTTTTTTTGTAGCATTTATCACAGTATGTGCATCTGTAGCAAACATGGTGTTGATATCAGTCGACCGTTACGTTGCCATCTGTGACCCTCTGCGTTACTCTTCCAAGATTACACAAAACAGAGTTAAACTCTGTGTCCTGCTGTCTTGGCTTTATTGTGTTTTCTACAGCTTTACATTTTTATATGACAACATTAAACAACCAGGCAGGTTTAACTCATGTTATGGAGAATGTGTGATTAATGTCAATGGAGCTGTTGACATGGTTCTAAGCTTCTTCATCCAAGCTCTGCTGATATGTTACTGTATTGATTCTGAGAGAAATATGTTTTTTTTATGTTTTATAAGACTTCTTTGACATGTAAAACGTTCTTAATGCAACAACGTTACTGGTCATGATGCTGTTTGTAATATTGACTATGAGGCTGTTCTCTCCCTTCAATCAGCTCCACACTCCCACCAACACCCTGGACAGATTGCCAGTCCATCGCAGGGCCACATATATAGGCACACAAGTCACAGTCATGCACAGACTCACACCTACAGGCAATTTAGGCATTTTTCCAATTGACCTAACTGCATGCCTTTGGACTGTGGGAGGAAACCGGAGACCCCGGAGTAAACCCACGCAGAACATGCAAACTCCACACAGAAAGGCCCCCGGTCGCCTCCGGGAATCAAACCTAGGACCTTCTTGCTGTGAGGCGACAGTGCTAACCACCACACCACCCCCTTACGTCAGTTGTTAAGTAATATTTTTATTGTGCAATAATCATAAACATCAAAATAGACAGAAAGTTAAAATGTTTTAAAACACACATTTTTAAAATCTGAGACTTGGGTCAAAATGACAAATCTTTTGCAACATATAAAGAATTTTACAACACAGAAAAGACAGAAAGCCTGATGAACTTACACTTGTCTCCTGTGTCTGATGTAAAAGTGAGTTGTAGACATGAGTTGGAAGAGAAAACTCCTACACAAAATGAGTAGCCATTCATCTTCTTCCGCTTTTCCCGAAGGGGTTGCGGGCGTGCTGGAGCCTATCCCAGCTGGCTTTGGGCGAGAGGCAGGGTACACCCTGGACAGATCGCCAGTCCATCCCAGGGCCACATATATAAACACACAAGTCACAGTCACACACACACTCACACCTATGGGCAATTTACGCATCAAAAAGAGTAGCCAATAAGAAAAAATGTAACCGTGCTGGGCACAGCAGTGTACTGAATTTACACACTGGTGTTTTTGGTCACAGCGGCTGTAAACTTAAACCTAAAAGCACTAGTCCATCAGAGGTGAACGTTTAATTTTAAACGTTTAAAGTTACGAGCTAAACACTATGAACAGAAAACACTGCAAACACAGGAATAAACCTATTGACTCGGAAAACCTGACTTGACACTTACTTGAATAATTTACCAAAGCTAGAGGTTGGGAACGTGGAGCAAAACTGAGACGTGACAGACATGGGACGACTCACTAGCAATTACTGCTAGTGAGAGCTGAACATAAATACATGATTGTGACATGATTAACTAAAATGCAACAGGTGAGTAGAAAACATGACATTAAGGAAAAACCACTGAGCAAGAAACATCGTCCACAGTGCAGCCTAGCGACGTGGAAACAAGATTGTCACTGAAGAAGATCGATGCTAGAGTGAATGAAGAGCAGGAGGGAGGAGGAGGACGGGAATGGGGATAAATCAGGTCTACAAGCGTTTTTGTTTTTCTGATGATGGAGACGCTGGAAGAGGCTGAACTCTGCTGACCACAGCTCCTCAACACCTCCTGCAAAAAGCACACAGGCTCTTGCTCTGAAGCATTGTTCATTTATATTCTACTGTTCTCCTTGTCTTTACTCACTGTAACGCTCAACCTGCTGGTCATTGTTTCCATCTCCCACTTCAGGCACAGAGAAACATTTTTTAATGTGTGGATGTTTTAATAGCCTTTATTGCATTAGTGTCTTCTGATCATTGTCTTATGGTGGTTTGACAAACTGCTTTTAACGTTTTTTAAACAGCAGCTACATTGTTTCCATCTCCCACTTCAGGCAGAGAGAAACGATGCTGATCACAGTCAAGCCCAGTTCACCATCTACCTAATTTAACAAAGAAAAACGCTATGAGCATAAAACCTGGACTAACTAAACTACCCTGTCTACCTAAGCATAAACACAGAAGTAGCATCAGGAGCGGGCTCTGCCACAGTCACTTTTACATATTTTTTCTTCCTCTCCTGTAGTCACCGGCCAATCCAAAGCACAAACAGAAAATAGGCAACCAAACAAACAAGGCCTGGGGCCGTAACAATCACTCATAGTTGCCGTGTTTTAGGCTTGTTCCATGTGCTCCCACAATGCACTGTCAAACTACAGCGTTCACTTACTATGAATGTTCAGAGGTCAGAGCTGAAAGCAGCCAGGACTCTAGGTGTTGTTGTTGTGTTTCTCATGTGTTACTGTCCATATTTTTGTGTGTATCTCTCTGGGTGTAACATCACAATGGCTTCATCAACAAACACTTTTACTAATATTTTATTGTTACTGAACTCCTGTATGAACCCTGTGATTTACGTGTTTTTTAATGCCTGGTTCGGAAAATCTGTGAAACTCATTGTTACTCTTGAGATACTGCAGCCTTGCTCCTGTCAGACCAACGTACTGTAGAGAAACTCATAGATTAGAACAGGAATATGAAAGGACAGCAAGGAAAATGGCAGAATACAGGAACCACTTGAGATTCAACCTCAGGTGTAGACAACAGAACATCATCCCAGTGAGCCTACGCCTCCGATCCACCATCAGGAGCAACCGGGCAGACAAGATCCTCCAGAAAGTGCAAGAACAGCTACTTAGTGAAAGGGTTAGACAGGTCAATTTCACCATAGAAACCTTGGAACAGAATATAGAGCACCTCTAACAGAAACTACTCTGAGCCCTCCCTACACATGTATAAGACGCAGTCACAGAGTTTACACAGAAAGCTCAGCTATCCCAACACAGCAAGAGCAAACAGAGACAAGCCAAGAAGTTTGACCTCCGGTGGTCCCGAAAGCATACAGCAGGAGAATCCTCTTGGAGGAAGGAAGAAGCTGATTTCACAGCAGAGAAATGGGTGAAGAACCTCTCTGACAGGGAACTTTCCCAGTGTGAGAGAGACATTCTGGCTAAGGGCAGAAAGTAAACACTCAGCTGATGAGTAGTGAGAGTGGAGGAAAAAGAGAGAGACTTAAAGGCTGGAGGAGGGATAAAACACGTCTCTGAACGTCTTCTGCTCACTAACTGTGTTACGATGGAAGCAGAAGAAGCTAAACTTTGCTTCCCACAGCTCATTAACACCTAATGCAAGAAACGTGTGGGCTCTCAATCTGAGGCCATTCTCATTTATGTTTTACTGTCCTGCATCTCTGTGCTCACTGTTGTTCTCAACCTGTTGGTCATCGTCTCTCTCTCCCACTTCAGACAGGGATGATATTCAAGCTCTGCTGACATGTTGCTGTATTGATTCTTAGACATACTAGATACTTTATGTTTTGTAAGACTTCTTTGACATGTAAAATGTTCTTAATGCAACAACATTACTGGTCATGATGCTATTTGTAATATTGACTGTGATGCTGTTCTCTCCCTTCAGGCAGCTCCACACTCCCACCAACCTCCTCCTCCTCTCTCTGGCTGTCTCTGATTTCCTCGTTGGTCTCATTGTGATGCCGTTTCAGATCTTCTTAGCAGAACTCTGCTGGCTCCTTGGTGACCTGCTGTGTTCTCAGACGTTTTTTGTAGTATCACACTATGTGCATCAGTAGTTAACATGGTGTTGATATCAGTTGACCGTTACGTTGCCATCTGTGACCCTCTGCGTTACTCCCCCAAAGTTACACAAAACAGAGTTAAACTCTGTGTCCTGCTGTCTTGGCTTTATTGTGTTTTCTACAGCTTTACAATGTTATATGAGAACATTAAACAACCAGGCAGGTTTAACTCATGCTATGGAGAATGTGTGATTAATGTCATTGGAGCTGTTGACCTGGTCCTAAGCTTCATCATCCCCATCTCAGCCATCATCATCTTGTATGTGAGGGTGTTTATAGTTGCTGTGTCTAAGACTCGTTCCATTCGTTCCCACATTGCAGCTGTCAAACTGCAGCGTTCACTGACTGTGATGGTTCATAGGTCAGAGCTGAAAGCAGCCAGGACTCTGGGTGTCGTTGTTGTTTCTCATGTGCGCCTGTCCATATTTTGGCGTCTCTCTCTCTCTGGTTATGAGCTCACGATGGCTTCTTCAACAAACATTTTCATGAATTTCCTTTCATTATTGAACTCCTGTCTGAAACCTATGATTTACGCCTTTTTCTATCCTTGGTTCCGAAAATCTGTAAAACTTGTTGTTACACTTAAGATACTACAGCCTCGCTCCTGTCACACAAATGTACTGTAGAGAAAAGAGTTGACTGACTTTGTCTGGGAAGTGAATGATTGTTTTTAAGTACTTTGTTGAAAACATTTACCCGGAAAGAAGTGTTTTTTTTTAAATTTAAATATAAATGTAATATTTAACATATTTACCTTGTATTGTACGTGTGGCATTTGTTTTCTGTTTCAGATGTTTTTTGTGCAGAAGCCTTTTGTTCTCGTTCTCATCTTTGTCATTAAAAATCTGACTGAACAGTAAACCTTTTTTTTAATTATTCCAGTTTGAATACAGTATAATTTTGTAATAAACCCAGACATGTGTCAGTTGTTAAATTATATTTTTTATTGTGGAATAACCATAAACATCAAAATAAACAGAAATTAAATCTGATAATTAAGCCAAAATGACAAATATAGTAGAAGTAACAACACAGAAAACACAGAAACTGATGCTTGATCAGCTCACACCTGTCTCCTCCTCATTGCCTGTTGTTAAAGTGAGTTGTAGACATGAGTAAGAGGAAACTAAACAATAAGAAAAAAGGCAACCTGAGTACTGAATTTAGACACCGGTATTTTCGTTACACAGCAGCTGTTAATTTAAGCATTAGTCCATCAGAGGTGAACGTTTCATCATCTTACGAAAACAAACATCAGCTGATGATGATAAGAGAGGAGGATTGATGTTAGAGAGAATGAAGGGCAGGAGGGAGGAGGAGAGTGTGGATGGGCATAAATCTGCTCTACAAGCTTTTTTGTTACGCTGATGATGGAGACGCTGGAAAAGGCTAAACTCTGCTTCCCACAGCTTTTCAATACCTCCTGCAAAGAGCACACAGGCTCTCGCTCTGAAGCATTGTTCATTTATATTTTACTGTTCTGCATGTCTTTACTTACTGTAACGCTCAACCTGCTGGTCATTGTTTCCATCTCCCACTTCAGGCACAGAGAAATGTTTCTTAATATATTGTTGTTTTAATAGTCTTTATGTGTCTTATGGTGGTTTGACAAACTGCTTTTAATGGTTTTAACAACAGCTACAGTACAACTTTACAATATCCATTGTTTGTTTTCTCCTTCCAGGCAGCTCCACACTCCCACCAACCTCATCCTTCTCTCTCTGGCCGTGTCTGACTTACTTGTGGGTCTCATTGTGATGCCGTTTCAGATCCTCTTAACAGAACCCTGTTGGCTCCTGGGTGACTCAGTGTGTGCTATGTTTTTTTTCTTGGGCTTTATCACTATACCTGCCTCAGTAGTAAACATGGTGCTGATCTCAGTCGATCGTTATGTGGCCATCTGTGACCCTCTGCATCACCCCTCAAAAATCACTCAAAGACGCGTTCAGATCTGTGTCGTGCTGTGTTGGGTTTACTGTGTTTTCTACAGCATTGCAATTTCATATGACAACATGAAACAGCCAGGCAGGTTTAACTCCTGCTAGGGAGAATGTGTGATTAATGTCATTGGAGCTGCCGACCTATTGTTATGCTTCATCATCCCCATCTCAGCCATCATTATCCCTGTGAATGCTTTAGAGCATTCACAGGTTTGTTTTTCTAATCTTTATTATTATCCCTGTGAATGCTTTAGAGCATTCACAGGTTTGTTTTTCTAATCTTTATTATTATTATAGTTATTTTTCTTCCGTACGTTTTACGGCACTTAACTTCTTCAGCATACTTTAAGCTATAGAAATAATTCAAATATCAAAATATTCAGCTTTTTAAGGAGACTACTGCTTCCATTTTTCTTTTTCATATCTTTCATATTTTTTGAATTATTAAGCTTTTTTCAAATATTTTTGCCCATTAAAATGAATGGAGAAAGCTTTTCAAATCCTTTTCAGCTTTGTCTTCTTTCAGCTCTAACTGCTTCAGCATACTTTAAGCTACAGACGCCATTTAAACTTTAAAATACTCTTCAAATATTCAGCTATTGATGATCCATTCAGGTTTTTAATATCTTCTATAGTTTCTGATTTATGACAGTTTAAGCACAGCATGGTTTTTGGAAAAATTTCAGCTTTTCCATTAGTGTGTATTGGATGAGGTACAGTGAGTGATGTCACAGCCAGAGTGTGAGGGGCTCAATTTTTAAATCAACTTTTCTCTTTTAAAATTGTCAATACAGTCGCAATCCTTACTCTTTTAACTTAATCTTTTCACTAAAATGTAGCCATGTCTGTCTTCTTTCGAATGATGTGTCATGTTAAGCCAACAGATGTACGCATTTCTCTCTATCAGCCTTTAAAGTCCGTCAAGCGCTGACGTCTCCCCATAGACTGTAATAGTATAATCTGTCCTGTTTTCGCTCCATCGCACAGAAGAAGACACGTTTTGAAATCGCTACTGAGGCCACAATTTTCAGTCCTCAAACATAAAACTTACACCAGTCGCTCATTAAAGTCTCAGCTCTCATAAAATCAAGTTATTTTTGTGGTAGCATTTATAGTTTTTCTCCAACAAGCCCGTTTAGCAGGGGTGCACCTCACCATTCACTGCACTGAGCTGCAGATTTTCCCGCCTTTGGCCACTGGTTTCCATGACAACCTCGCAGGCGCCAGGGACAGTTTGACTGACAGCTCAGACTCCTCAGTGTCTGCAGCAGCTCCATGCAAATTAATGATCAGTTAATGAGACTGTTTGATTGTTTAGTAATTAACCACACACACTTCCTCCAGATATTTTCAAAATAAAAGCATACAGTGATTAAAACCTCAAATAGACCAACTGAATACTGAGAATTCTGCCTATTACTTGATCATTGTGATGGTTAGTGTCAATGTTTGAACTGGGTCATTACTCAACATGTACTTCCGCCAGCTCCTTTCAAAATAAAAGCACGACATTATATTTTAAAGACTTAAATTTAACCAGAGAATTCAGATTATTGTTAGATAATTCTGGATATTATCTAAATGGGTTGTTTTTATTGTTAGTGACCTGCTTCCACAATTTGCATGTCCTTTCAAAATAAATCCAATTATTCGAATAGCTGAACTGAATACTGGCAATGGAGGTTATTACTTGAGCTTCACCTTATTAATGGTCAGTATATTAGAGTGTTTGATTGTTTAGTAACTCACCACGCAGCCTCCCCCTAAGTCTTTTCAAAATAAAAGCACCGTTCTAATTTATTGGCTTTAATAGCGATAGTTCTGCTTCAATTCAGTCAATCTTCAATCATGACTACATAGCAAAAGTATTTGAGTTTAGTAAATTGTTTCTATTGGTGCCTAACGTGTTTTAAGATAAAAGCACGAAACAATGCTTTTGTAGGTAAATCGAACTGAATTAATGTCCTCTAAGCAGATGGAGTGTCAGAAAGGTATGTTGGCTATATTTGGTATCTGCCATCCTTTTTTTCATGTTTTGATAGCAAGTGCAGATTTTCGGAATAAGTCTGCATTTGCTAATACAAGTCTTTGAATGATTATGTTTTTGTGTTTAATAGTCCATTTATATGGAACTCACATGTGTATGAACTCTAATTAATGACATTGCACCTTTCATAAGACAATCAACTTTATTGCATTCTTTCAATATAAAACAATTAAATTGCAAAATAATAGCTAAAAATGCTGCTGTGATGGAAATAGTTCTGAGCTTGTTAATTAATTGTTGTTTGTTAGTTAATTAATGCTGGAGATTAAACAGCTTCAGTTTATTCTACATACGTTCAGCTATTTCTTTTTTTTGTAAGGTTTAGATTAGTCCAAAGCTATGCTATGTCATTTACAAAGGGAACAGATATGTCATAAATTGCAAACAAAAACCCATTGTCATAAAATAGATAAACAATTTTTGTATAGTGACCGATGACAATTATCCCCAAACCGGTGTGAAACATTTTGTTTTTGTGCCATAGTTCAGTGTTCTGTATTGTTGTTGTCCATCATGAGCACAAAGTCCAACTTTCAACACATTTATGGCTGCTTCCAATCAATCATCTATCTGACATGGTGCTGAAGCCTGAAACACAAAGGGAATCAAAAACTTTACTTCTTACGTAAGTGTCAGTGTAAATGCTGACAATCAGTTCCTACTACTTTCGTTGCTGTTCTGACTCTCAACATGTCTTGTATGCAGAAAGAAATACAGCTCATACCTTTGAAATGTGTTTAGGTGGAGCCTGATGCTGCCGAGAATAGTTATTACAAATCTCAAATGGCTGAGGGGTGACTGATTTGCAGTTGTCAGTTTTCTTGCAGCAACAAGCCTCATCACTAGCCAAAGGATCAACATTAGTTAGACTCCACTCAGCTGTTTATAGTTACTGTTGTCCACATTGTGACATAGAGGTAAGAAGAAAGAGCTGATCCTGAAATGAAAAGAAAAAAATGTAGACATAAAGGATGCCTTATATTGTAACTAAGTTAAGTGCAGGAAATAAAACATATTACGACTTAATCATGCAGTACCTTAATTTCTGCTGATCCAGGATACATGGAAAGATGCCATCTGACAAACATCAGTACAAACTGGAGAGCTGACAGTGGAAGAAGATCTGCGGAAAAAAATTATATTAATGATACTGAGATATTGTTTGCTACAATATAAAGCACTAGTGCAGTAACAACACAACCACTGTCATTAATATTGTACATTTTGTTTTGTTTTTCACAAAAGTAAGAGACAAATGAAAATGTAACTTGACAGTACCTTATAGTAGCATCTTGTGTTGTGGAGAAAAGAGAGTGGCTGGAAAAGCATGTTTTATGATGAATGACAGGTCAGCTGTGGCCGTCTGGTCAGTGTATTGGTTGTTCCAGAAGAGTGCAAGGACAAGGAGTGCAAGTTTGGTTGAAATCGTCTCATCTGCACTGAAGAATTAAAGGGGTCAGCAGGTGGTACAGCATTCGTCTGTGTGGTCCAGAGGAGTCAGTTCTTTGATTGACTGCTAACATGGTGCTGCAGAGTAGCTTGTATAATGTCTTGGTTGTTTTAAGGTGATCGTTGCAGTGCTGGATCAGGTGAAGCAAAGGATGCAAATGTCATCACAGAGGACAAAGAACCGTGTCTCCTCTCCAAAGAAACAAATATAAAATAAATTATAGCATGTGTCCAGGTACAATCTTTGAGGTGGGATAGGAATGTGGGCTGTTAGCTGGTACATGTCAGAAAGAAAGTTACATGAATAACTGTCAGTAGATACATGTCTGCATACATATACAGTATGTACACACCAGTTATAGATTGTACTCGTACAATATTGTTCAGTCTTAGTCACATAAAGACCAGTATGGGGACATTAACTTTCCATTGAACACATATGCATTTAGAACATTGCTCAGAATAAAACAGAAGAAAGATGGTAAAAATAAAATAAAATGAAGTGTATTTAAAACAGAAAAGGAAACTTAAAATACACCAAAATATGTACAGACTGTTCTGTACAATATTGTTCAGTCCTACCATCAAAGTCTTTGCACATTGTAATTGGACTTGGGCTATAACTTCTTTACTTCAGATGTTCACATTTCAGCATGCATGAACTAGCAGTCATACATGGGAACATTAACTTCCCATTCAAGTCATTAGACATGACGCTATGTACAGTTTACTAGATTAACTCTTTGAAATACGTACAGTTTATGACTATTACTGCTAGAAAGCAGGCAACTGTAGGGTTTATATTTGTCCAAGGCCAAACACACAAATGTGAAAAGACTTTCACATACTGAAACCCCACGACAATGATTACTAGTTTTATTTTATTTTTTTTAACTGGTACAGAAATCAAATACTGAGATAGGTTAAAGGGGTAAAATTAACAATTTACAACAACATTATAGAATTGAAAATAAATGAACTGAAGACTGAAGTGTCCACTAGTGAATTACATTCTACTTTTTGAAATCGGTAGGTTGTAGAAATCGGTAGGTTGTAGAGATTAATTGATTATTTGGATGGATCAGCGTTTTACAGGGTTCTTCTTTGCCTTGTACACTATTTTAGGTACCGTAAGTTAGTAGAGACGCCTTGTGAAATGTTATCAGACATATTGATACTAAGCTTCAGTGGTTGAGCAGACAACTTTGCGTCATTACGTAAAGCAACATGTGACGAGGCTGAATTAATACAAAAGGGACTTGGTTGTTCTAGCTCAGTTTCTGTATTAGCAGATGTGGTGGGACTGCCTGTGATAGTGATTGTTGCATTTGAGCTACTTCTGGCATCATCCAACGGTGCAGGTGTCACAGTTTTGTTAGGTGTAGATCTCGCTTCTGTGTGTTGGAGGTTGTAGAACGCTACAGGCTTCAGTTCATAAGCACAGGAGGATTGTGTGCCCAAGATCTGGTGACATCTGGTGAGCCTGTCAATCATATCACTGAGATGTGGAAAGGTAAGCATTACAGCTGTACCAGTGCTGTTTGATCCCAGGGGTAGAGGCAAACCCTTTGCTGTCCTTGAGTGAGGATCAAAAAACCCATACTTGTTTGTTCTGGTTCTGAACACTGCAATGCATAACCCTGTCGTCATCAGCAACGCATACTCCACATCTGATAACAAACAACTCAAACCTGCCTCAAGGTCAAGAAAACTGTCCACAGCTCCAGGTAAAGGTTCTCCAAACGTGCCGTAGCGGGAAGGTTGTGTCATGTCTACACGATACACACATCTACGTGCAGCAGCTTCATCAGGGAGCTCATCAGTAGCCAGATGTGTATTAGCAGGAAACCTTTTTCTGGCATCTTTATACATCACGTCACCTTTATCCAAAACAAGGTCAAGATCTGTTCTGGTGAAGTTTTCATCCTCATGAAGAAATGCAAGAAAGGTCAGTGAGTTACAGGTGCACTGGCTGTTTCTGGATCTTCCGTACCTCATAGAAGCCTGGCTGTAGGATGCACGTACACACGTTTCATGAGGCTGATCTCCCAGGTTTACACTGTGTGCATGAGAAGGTCCAGCTACACATGCAGCATCACTTGAATGTCCCTTCTTCAACACATCAGCATAGGAACGCTTTGGTAGAGATGAAACACTACTTTGACCTCTGTGGTTTACCTTGTCAGTGTTAGAAGGTCCAACTGCATATGTAGGATCACTCTGATGAATATCAGCATGAGGAGCTCTTGGCACAGATGGTTCATCGTGTAGACTTTCCTCTTGTACACTTGTACCTGAACAATCTGCAGCTACATTTACCTTGCGCGTTGTCTGAGGACCAGGACATTCTGCTTGTTGACTTACTGCTGCACAGTCAAACTCCTTCCGCTTCTGCCACTGCAGTTTCACACTCTGGGACTTCTTACTCTTCCTTGGCATCGCGTTCTAAATTGACAATGTCAACAATTGACTTACCGTGATTTCCCTCAGTAGAGCTGACAAATTGCCAAAACTATTTGGTCTTACTCAGTAAAGTGCTATTGCACCTGTAAAAATATCCTTAATGTGAAACAAACACCAAACGTGTGTTGTTAGGATTGACTGAAGACTCTTCAAATTCAGTTTCTATTTATGAATTATATTTATTATATATGCACAGAAACAAGATTTGTCAAACCTGTGTAATACTGTACGTAGTCTGGAACTCTTGGTTTTACACTATATGATATAGTACTTAGTCAAAGTTCAGTTTAGAATTTATTTTATCTTTTTACACCAAGACAAAAAAGTCACCGATTGGATAAATTAAGTCCAACTGTGCTTATAGCAGTTTTCACTAAGACCAACTTGACCAACTATAAAAAACCTTTTATTGGTATTACCTATGCTCACCTCTTTGCACTTACCAGCAGAGTAACCTTTATAATATTGTATATTTTGTGTTTTATATATATTATTGTGTGTTAACACAGTGTATGTTCCGGCACAGTTGTTGACGTGAGGAGAAGAGAGCTTCTGGCTGCAGTTTCCACCACTTGATGATGATACTCAGGCGTCTGGCAGAAAAGAAACTGTCGCTTCTTACTCGTTTCTGTTGGTTGAGGTTTGATGTTAGTTTTTAACACATGTACAGTGAGGATTTGAAACAGTGATTCTGTATACAAGATATTTGCTTTTATACAGACCTGCGTACAAACCTGGAAAAGTGAGGCACACGCACCAGAGAAATTCAGGAACAGTTGTCAGTTGTGTTCAAACTTTGACTTTTAGCTGAACAGTTTCAGATAAATGTTCTAGTGAACGTTACAAATGAGTATGTTTTTATAAAAATGTATGTATTATATTTATGTACGTATGTGTAAATATTCAACAAATTTAAAACAGAATTTAGAATTTGTTTTCTGTTTAATAATTTAAACCACTGAGCAGAATATGTTTTCCAATTTCAATATTCCAATTAGCAGTGAATCTTTTACTGTCAAAGTTTCTTTAGCCAATTGATAAGTTGATGATGTGAGACAGGAGAGAGAGAGAGAGAGAGCGTGAGAGCGAAGAAACTCTCAAATCCATAAACAGACAGACAGGTACTTGTAACCTGGGACCATAAAATTGATAGCTCAAAAATGGGTACCATAAAATATTGAACCATAAAACAGGGGCCAAACCAATGTGGCAAACCAGTCAAAGAGGGGCCCACCCCTGGGCTTAGATAGAGCGTGGATAGAGTAGAGGGATACAAAAGATAGAGTTCCAAAATTTAGACAGAGCGGGTAGATGGGACAGGAAAGACAGAATGGACCATAAATGATAGCGACAAGAGAGGTGGATGATCAAACACAGCACCTGAAAGACAAAAAACAGTATTAAACAGAAATAGTACTAGTCAATGTCAAGTTTAGGCGTTTAATAATTTAAAATAGATATAATATTTAAGAAACCATCAATTCGTCCAAAGTACTTTGTATTATGTTTTGATCAACAGAAAATCACAGTATTTTACTGTCACTACAGTGTTTATATTTCTACTACTGCACACTGGCACAGATGAGCCACTACTGTGGGGCTTCATACTAATATTGTGAATTTGTGTCTATGGAGATTCTCAGTCATCTAGGTGAAGTTGTGTGAAAGTTGAGTCATGACAACTGGACGTAGAAACGTTTCATCACCTATCCAGTCTGAAGCAACTACCTGGATAGGTGGCGAAACGTTTCTATGGAAAAAGTCCAGTTGCCATGACTCAGCTTTCAGACATTGTGAGTTTTTCCTAACTTACAATAAGAGTTGGTCCAGTGACCACAGGGTATAAGGAAATATGTGAGAAAAGGAGGGTGCACTGTTTGTGTGTGTGTGAGCTTACAGTCAGTCTGAAGTCACTAAGAGGGTGGTTCACCGGCAGACACAGCATGAGGAGAAAAGAAAGAAAAAGGGTTATCTTTAGATTCAATGCAGTCAGTTAATATGGATAATTTGTATATATCATGGTGCATAATTTATTTAGTGATTTATTGCAACACCCCACAACCGTCAGATGTGTATTAGAGCATGTTACAGGGTAGTTCTTTTTGGGTTGTCAGCTGATTTAAAAGCTCAGTTACACAAACCAAAACATCAGACATTACAAATCCTGTGTTTTCTACCAAAATTAACAACTATACAGTTAGTATATGTCAGTACTTACCAAGCAATATGCACCTATCCAGGTGGCTTCTTCAGTCTGACTCAGGCTTCTTCAGCCAGACTGAAGAAGCCACCTGGATAGGTGGTGAAACGTTTCTACTAACTAGAAGAAGTCCAGTTGCCATGACTCAACCTTCAGACAACTTGGCCTGGATGAATGAGAACCTTCACAGACTTGTTTACTGACCTTTTTCATTGCATAGTGCCAGTTGGCACAAGATTAAATGTTCCATATCAACTGGTGACCGACTTTCACTGACGTTAATAACTGTTTGACATTTTGTTGCGGTTTGCGGAAGCTAAATTAGCACTAGCTAACTTTAGCAGCTAAGCAGCTAGCTTGGGTGCTAGCAGGCTTATGCAGAACGAACTATGCAAGATAAAAGGCGGATGAGAGAACACGTGCCTCGTGCACCGCATGACTCCGTATACCGAACTGTTGAATTTAAGACTAGACGGAACTTATCTTGCCTCACATCTAACAACAGCAATAGAAATGCTTGAACTTAATTTTGAAGCGAAAACTATGTTCCCAAGATAACTACTGCTCCAAAACCACAGCGACCGGTCACGGGGGGCGTCAGTCCTACACACAGCACCCTCCCACACGGTGCCGGCCAAGACGCACATCCCACGTAACCAAACCTAAAGAAAAAGACACCTAATAACACTAATTTACATAAACCATGCGCATTAAACACTTGCTGGGTCGCTACAATATTTTATTGAAACAGATCGGAGCAACTGACGGGCAGTTTAATCAGTTCTCATTTCCTTTCTTACTTCTGTAACGAATGACGTTCAAACCGCGTCACATTACTTCTTATAAAACTCTAAAGACAAAACACAACAATAACAACTAAGACGCTTTTCCTACTTCAAACAGATGCCACAACTACGACAAACCATTGCGGCGTTCAGAAGTTGGTCACCAGTTAACGTGGTCACCTGTTAATACGAAACACCTAATCTCGGACCAAGTTCCGACTTTCGTGAGTCAGTGAAACTAAATCTGATATGAGAAGGAAACGAGATGTCAGAAAAACGATTTGTTTTCTTTGTATCATGTTAAAAAAAATCCAGCTTTTAATTCCAGACGGAAAATCAAATGAACAAATGTGTTTTTGATAATTGTGATCGGTCCATGTATCATTCCGATCACCCCTATCAAAGTCTGGGTGAGTGGATTAGATGCTGAAAGTTAGCGCGAGCACTACACATTAGCCAGAGAGAAGAACGCCTGAAGCCTGAAGTCTTTGCCTTCCCACTGATAGAAATGTATGAAAGCTAATAAGTCTCCTTGCTTTTAGCCACTTAGAATTAAAACCAGTGTTTTGTAGAAATCTTGCGTTGTCCCCGTTTCTTATGTAACTATGATTGACCACACCGGATGCATTACTTTCTATGCAGCATAGAAATGCTTTGTAACTGATGCTTTGCATGCGTTCTCTTGATACCTTTGTGTTGAGCAAACACAGAAATTGTACATTATTCATATTACAGCAACAGATAAAATAGTTCTCGAATGACAAATCACAAATGAAACAGTTGTCTTCACAGCTAACATGTCTGTATACTAGCATTAGCATAGTCGCTAATAGCTAGTTACATAGCTAGCATTAACTTTATGACAATTGCACATTTAAGATAATGCATGCATACATGGAAACACGACATTTTTACTTGCTCTTGGGTTTGTCTGCAATCTCCCATCATTTTTATCTCTTATATGTATGTTTAAACCACGTAAAAACTATTAAAGTCTATGAACAAATCGCTATTACTTACCGGCTGCAAGGGTCATCAACGAATGAACCGCGGTCTCCGAGCGACTGTGGAAAACACGTGTTGAGTTCACTTGCACTTGGAATTTCTGGCTTCGTGACAAAGTATGTAATGTAAGTACAAGTATTTCTGCATAAGTATGACATAACGATTTATTTTGGTCTTAATGAGGAACACTAATTGTACTGCTTATCACTTGTGGATAATCCAATCTTATTTAGATATCTTTGTAGTATTTGTGAGTGGTATCAACCCCAAGTAATGGTTGTAATATTGTATGGACTTTTTATTGGTTTAGCTAAAATGCCTTGTACAGTAAAGACGACATTACAGTATAGTTGCATTTCAACAGAAAAGCTTTTCATTGGTTCCTGTACAGCCTATCACTGGGTTACCGGGGTAATTATGTGATATTAGCCTAGTGATATCTAACTCTCATTCTGACTTTTCTTGGCAGAGCAGAAGGTAAGTCAATTTGTTTAACTTTAAATTAATTAACTTAAAATGTGAAATAGTTTATGGACTTTTTATTGGTTTAGCTAAAAGGCCTTGTACAGTAAAGACAACATTACAGTATAGTTGCATTTCAACAGGACAGGTTTTCATTGGTTACTGTACAGCCTATCACTGGGTTACCGGGGTAAATTATGTGATATTAGCCTATATAACTCCCCCTAGTGATATGGTTTTCATTGGTTACTGTACAGCCTATCACTGGGTTACCGGGGTAAGTTATGTGATATTAGCCTATATAACTCCCCCTAGTGATATCTAACTCTCTTTCTCACTTCTCTTGGCAGAGCAGAAAGTAAGTCAATTTGTTTAACTTTAAATTATACTTTTAAATACATTTTATTTTAAAGTTTAAATTGGTTTGAGGTTATTAAGAAATGTTTTTTGTGAAATAGTTTATGGGTACACAAGAATATCTTGTTTGTTTCACATTTTGTGATAACGTAATAGTTATCTTAAAAGAAGAACATCCATATTTGAGATTCAGGACAATAGAATTTCCAAATCATGAAATAATGTACCAATGAACTAACTCTCTAATTTATAATTATTTATTATTAGTGGAAAAGTTCTCCAGTGTCATACGTGTACGCTAACATCAGAAGTGCTCCCAAAGTCAAAGAAAAGATTTCAGTAAAATTACTCTGGCAGTTTGTGGTGGGGCGGGACCTAACTAGCCCTAGCTAACAGCTAAGCTAAACGGCTAGCGTGGATGCTAGCGTGGATGCTAGCGTGGATGCTAGCGTGGATGCTAGCGTGGATGCTAGCGTGGATGCTAGCTAATCAAATGGCTGATGAATGAGAGCGCACTTGGGGTTTGTCACTCCTATACACAGCAACCTTCCACATGGTACCAGCCAAACCACACCTCCCACATAACCAAACTTAAACAAAACACACCTAATATTTGTAGTTTTTATCTAACTAACTAAAACTTACACCAGTCGCTCATTAAAGTCTCAGGTACCATAAAATCAAGTTGTTTTTGCGGTAGCATTTATAGTTTTTCTCCAACAAGCCCGTTCAGCAGGGGTGCACCTCACCATTCACTGCAATGACTGAGCGCTGAGCTGCGGATTTTCCCGCCTTTGGCCACTGGTCTCCATGACAACCTCGCAGGCGCCAGTGACAGTTTGACTGACAGCTCAGACTCCTCAGTGTCTGCAGCAGCTCCATGCAAATTAATGATCAGTTAATAAATAAAAATAAATTAATTTATAGTAAAAATTGCACTGAATACAAATACTGAAAATACAAGGAAATATTACATATGCAATTCATATGTTTCATACGTTTTAAGATGCTATCATGTTATGTTTTAACTCTGTTTATTTTATCATTTCAGAATGGACTTGCACACGATCCTCACGGTTAAACCAGACACCCCATACTTTAGGCCACCGCCTATAAAACTATATGTGGTCGCAGCAATGGACATGCCCAAAGTCGTGTCTTGGCAATTTTCTGGCAATTCAGCCAAGCCACTTATTAAAAAAAAGAATAAAATAGCAGCCATCACAGATGGTAAAACGGTGGCCAAAATCACGGTTTTTGAAGAGTTTGTGGACAAAATTACAGGGGGGAACCATTATGTGGTACGGGGGTATGCACTAAGGGGACAGTCACCCCCTTACCTGTTTACCTTTACCAAGGAAACACAGGTTTTTAGGAGTCCCCCAGTGACTGTTAGTGAGGACCTAATCCAGGAGGGGAAAGCTCTTTTAGAGCCCCCCTCACCACTCACCACCCTGGACAAATGTGGGGATTCACGAGGCTTTATGTCTGTTGAGGGGGAAGTTGTTGAAGTAAGTCAGTTTATAATATCAATCAACAAATAATCAGTCAACATAATACTACCAACAAAGAGCAAAGATTAATACTGATGTTGTCTAATGTTCTTTTAATTTGTCCGTAGATAATTTTTTGTCAGTAAATGGTTGGTGGCTAATAAATCAATGTTTTTTTCTCGTCCTGCTCAGGTGTCAAGTGTGAAAAGGGTGAAGTTGGGGAGGGAAGAAATTCCCCTAAAGAATATAACTCTCCAGAAGGTACACTGTGCACACGACCTCATTATTTCTTTTAGTTTTTGCAGTTTAATTTAAAAAAGTAACATTCTATGAATAAGATATTTGTGAGAACACAGCCCACAAGATGTCCCTTAACTGAACGGCTTCATTTAGACCCATTGTTTGTCATATATCTCACTAAAACATGGTGGGCTTTTGAATTTTGGTAACACTTTATCTGCCACATTTTGAGTTGAAGGGATTGTGGTCTTTGCTTTGTCTCCCTCTGTTTGGACCTGCACACAATCAACATAAGCTGAGATCAAATCAAACAGGAAGTAATGAACTACATCTGTCCACTGTAACATGTAGAATATAAAAAGACAGGAAATGTACTATTGACTGACATCACTAGTATTAAAACTCATATTTGGTTGTTGAGGACCTGCTAAAGTACACACACATTCACATAAATAGGCTGCTTTACCTTGTAGAGCTCACAATTATGACATTACTATAAGTAAAACATGCTTGCTTACATTAATAAAGCTTACGCGACTGCGGTAAATTAAATATTATATCATCTTTGACAGGACTCCACACGAGTGGCCTTGTCACTATGGAGGGAGGCAGCAGTGGAAGACCTGCAGCTGGGGTCCCATGTAAGGGTGTCTCACCTTAAGGCACATCTGAGTGGCTACGGACTCCAGTTGCAGTCAACCATTTTCACAAAGTTTGAGGTAACCTCTTTCAATGAAGAAAAATAACTCACTACTAAAATGTACAATTATTAAACCATGTCATCATGTGTTTTAAATAAAGACATTTTAATATATTGCTGACACAAAGGGTTTAATATCATAATGAAATATTTAATGATGCAAAGCATAGAGCATAGAATGTAACTGTTGGGGTCAGTTAATGTCTACCATCTAAAACATTTTGATAACTGGGACCGGAGATAACAATGAACCATACATTTTGTTAAGGCTAATGCAGAAGTTATGCTTTGGCCACTGGATAATGAGGATTAATATATAATAGTAAATAACAAATAATATGAGCACAAGAAAACCTATTTTTTATTCTCAACAGACGATGAACACAGAAACACACTCCATGTCACAAGTGGTGGGCGTAATGGAGAGCGAGACGCCAGGGATGGTGGAGCTGCTGCTGGCCACCAATGAAGTTTACAAAGTTGAAGCCAAAAAGTGGCATCCTTTTGAGGCTGACTTAAACAAAGGCCCCATAGAAATTAAATTTAAAGCTTGTGGGGACATTATTGGAGACTTTGAATGTGTCACAGCTTGAATGATATGTTGTTTTGATTTTTTTGTGCATTTGTTGTTACTTTACAATACATTGGATTTTTCTGTTCATTTTCTGTGTTCATCCATTAAATACATGTTAAAAAAATTCTCTAGTTTTATTTTAATGTTGCACATATAAAGTCTCACTTACACTCACATTTGATTGATTTTTTTGTAAACTGTCATTTCATTTGCTATGAACCATAACCAGTATGCCACTAATTAAAACAAGTTATAACACTAAAATGTAATGTTTCACTTATAGGAAGCCTTTATTAAAATAGGCTAGTAGGAGAGCCAATGAAATGACTGGTAAACTCAAGATAATAAAACGAATAGGACTCTTTCATTACTTACAAGCATATGCACACTTTAGTTTACTATTTCCACTTTCCACCATTGTAATTTTAAAAAGTTAGGACTTTCTTTTCTAGACATTATTTTTAAAATAATTACACATAGTAAGAAAACGGATACTTGATGAGTATCATGGGAATTTTGGCTGGATAAATATGCATATTGTAGCGACCCAGTAGTGGCTAGTGTGGGGGGCGGGTGCAGTCAGCCCAGGGGAACTATGGGTAATGGGCCTTATAAATATTTCTGTGTGTGTAAAGTGTTTAATGTGCATGATTATGTAGGATTTGTGTTATTAGGTGTATTTTTACGAATAGGTTGTTGTGTGGATATGTGTCTTGGCTTGTACCATGTGGGAGGGTGCTGTGTGTAGGAGTGACCCCACAGCGACGGCGTAATGTGAGGCTAAAGAGAAATATGTTCTCTCTCTCTCACTGATAACACCTCAATAGAGTGAGTGACATCACGTTACAGTGTGAGAGGCTTGATTTTTCAATCCACTTTTCTCTTTTGAAATTGTCAATACAGCTGCAATCTTTACTCTCTCAACTTAATTTTTTCACCAAAACGTAGCCATTCTCTCTATCAGCTATTAAAGTCCGTGACGCGCTGACGTCTCCCCATAGACTCTAATAGTAAAATCTGTCCTGTTTTCGCTCCGTCGCACAGAAGAAGACACGTTTTGAAATCGCTGCTGTGGCCACAATTTTCAGTCCTCCAACATCGAACTTACACCAGTCGCTCATTAAAGTCTCAGATCTCATAAAATCAAGTTATTTTTGCGGTAGCATTTATAGTTTTTCTCCAACAAGCCCATTTAGCAGGGGTGCACCTCACCATTCACTGCAATGAGCTGGAGATTTTCCCGCCTTTGGCCACTGGTCTCCATGACAACCTCACAGGTGCCAGGGACAGTTTGACTGACAGCTCAGACTCCTCAGTGTCTGCAGTGGCTCCATGCAAATTAATGATCAGTTAATGAGACTGTTTGATTGTTTAGTAATTAACCACACACACTTCCTCCAAATATTTTCAAAATAAAAGCATACAGTGATTAAAACCTCAAATAGACCAACTGAATACTGAGGATTCTACCAATTACTTGATCATTGTGATGGTTAGTGTCAATGTTTGAACTGGGTCATTACTCAATGCGTACTTCCGCCAGCTCCTTTCAAATAAAAGCACGACATTATATTTTAAAGACTTAAATTCAATGCAGAGAATTCAGATTATTGTTAGATAATTCTGGATATTATCTAAATGGGTTGCTTTTATTGTTAGTGACCCGCTTCTACGATTTGCATGTCCTTTCAAAATAAATCCAATTATTCAAATAGCTGAACTGAATACTGGCAATGGACGTTATTACTTGAATTTCATCTTATTAATGGTCAGTATATTAGAGTGTTTGATTGTTTAGTAACTCACCACGCAGACATCCTCTAAGTCTTTTCAAAATAAAAGCACCGTTCCAATTCTTTGGCTTTAATAGCAAGATTTCTGCTTCTGACTGATCAATTATGACTACATGATAAAACTATTTGACAGTTTAGACAATTATTTGTTCCCGCCCAAACCCTTCAAAATAAAAGCACGGAAATTTGCTTTTTTTGGTTAAATTGAACTGAATTCGTGTTCTTTAAGCTAACTGAGTGCGTGAAAGGCTTATGTCTTGATGGGAAATACAGATTTTCAAAATAAGTCTGCATTTGCTAATACAACGCCACTGACAGTCTTTGAACGGTAATGTTTTGGTTCATTAAGCATTTTTATTAAAATGAAGTGCAACTTTCACTTCAGTTTTCAGTCTGCTTAAGCTTCCTCTGCAAACATCCAGCTTTTTTTTTAATAACTTAATTTAGCTTCAGCTCTTTAAACAAAAACAGCCTAACTGTAATATTCAAAAGTTTGCTTACATTGAGCTACTGTATATTTTAAATGCTTCAGCTACTTTCAGCTCTTTTAGATTAAATATTTTAACTATTAGACACCTTTTTAACAGTTTCAACTATCTATTTCAACTTTCTTCAAATTGAATTTCAACTGCTTCAGCTTCTGCAAACATTCAGCTCTGTTAAAATAATTTCTATTACTTCAGCTACTTTCAGCTATGTGTAAAAGGCTTCAGCTCTTTAAAACCAAACTTTTTCTGTAATATTCAAATGGTTGCTTACATTGAGCTTCTGTATATTCTAAATGCTTAAGCTACTTTCAGCTCTTTCAAATTCAATATTTTAACTTTCATATTTAACTTTTAAATTGAGCAACTCTTTAGACATATTTTTAGCAATTTCAGCAATTTAAACTTTCTTCAAATTGAATTTCAACTGCTTCAGCTTCTACAGACAATCGGCTCTGTTAAAATAATCTTCTATTCCTCCTCAGCTACTTCAGCTATATTTGAAATGCTTGAGCTCTTTAAAACAACGCAGCTTAACCTTGATATTCAAATGTTTGCTGAAATGGAGGTACTGTATATTTTAAATGCTTCAGCTACTGTCAGCTCTTTAAAATTAAATATTTTAACTGTAATATTTAACTTTTAAATTGAGTGACTCTTTAGACACCTTTTTAGCAATTTCAGCAATCTATTTCAACTTTCTTGAAATTTAATTTCAACTCCTTCAGCTTCTGCAAATATTCAGTTCGGTTAAAATAATTTCTATTCCTCTTCAGCTACTTTCAGCTATGTTTTAAATGTTTCAGCAATTCTTGGTGATTACATTCAGCATTACAGCATTCACAGTGCATTTTCTCCTGGAAATGCTTTTTCTAGTTATAGTTATTTTTCTTCCGTACGTTTTACGGCACTTAACTTCTTCAGCATACTTTAAGCTATAGAAATAATTCAAATATCAAAATATTCAGCTTTTTAAGGAGACTACTGCTTCCATTTTTCTTTTTCATATCTTTCATATTTTTTGAATTATTAAGCTTTTTTCAAATATTTTTGCCCATTAAAATGAATGGAGAAAGCTTTTCAAATCCTTTTCAGCTTTGTCTTCTTTCAGCTCTAACTGCTTCAGCATACTTTAAGCTACAGACGCCATTTAAACTTTAAAATACTCTTCAAATATTCAGCTATTGATGATCCATTCAGGTTTTTAATATCTTCTATAGTTTCTGATTTATGACAGTTTAAGCACAGCATGGTTTTTGGAAAAATTTCAGCTTTTCCATTAGTGTGTATTGGATGAGGTACAGTGAGTGATGTCACAGCCAGAGTGTGAGGGGCTCAATTTTTAAATCAACTTTTCTCTTTTAAAATTGTCAATACAGTCGCAATCCTTACTCTTTTAACTTAATCTTTTCACTAAAATGTAGCCATGTCTGTCTTCTTTCGAATGATGTGTCATGTTAAGCCAACAGATGTACGCATTTCTCTCTATCAGCCTTTAAAGTCCGTCAAGCGCTGACGTCTCCCCATAGACTGTAATAGTATAATCTGTCCTGTTTTCGCTCCATCGCACAGAAGAAGACACGTTTTGAAATCGCTACTGAGGCCACAATTTTCAGTCCTCAAACATAAAACTTACACCAGTCGCTCATTAAAGTCTCAGCTCTCATAAAATCAAGTTATTTTTGTGGTAGCATTTATAGTTTTTCTCCAACAAGCCCGTTTAGCAGGGGTGCACCTCACCATTCACTGCACTGAGCTGCAGATTTTCCCGCCTTTGGCCACTGGTTTCCATGACAACCTCGCAGGCGCCAGGGACAGTTTGACTGACAGCTCAGACTCCTCAGTGTCTGCAGCAGCTCCATGCAAATTAATGATCAGTTAATGAGACTGTTTGATTGTTTAGTAATTAACCACACACACTTCCTCCAGATATTTTCAAAATAAAAGCATACAGTGATTAAAACCTCAAATAGACCAACTGAATACTGAGAATTCTGCCTATTACTTGATCATTGTGATGGTTAGTGTCAATGTTTGAACTGGGTCATTACTCAACATGTACTTCCGCCAGCTCCTTTCAAAATAAAAGCACGACATTATATTTTAAAGACTTAAATTTAACCAGAGAATTCAGATTATTGTTAGATAATTCTGGATATTATCTAAATGGGTTGCTTTTATTGTTAGTGACCCGCTTCTACGATTTGCATGTCCTTTCAAAATAAATCCAATTATTCAAATAGCTGAACTGAATACTGGCAATGGACGTTATTACTTGAATTTCATCTTATTAATGGTCAGTATATTAGAGTGTTTGATTGTTTAGTAACTCACCACGCAGACATCCTCTAAGTCTTTTCAAAATAAAAGCACCGTTCCAATTCTTTGGCTTTAATAGCAAGATTTCTGCTTCTGACTGATCAATTATGACTACATGATAAAACTATTTGACAGTTTAGACAATTATTTGTTCCCGCCCAAACCCTTCAAAATAAAAGCACGGAAATTTGCTTTTTTTGGTTAAATTGAACTGAATTCGTGTTCTTTAAGCTAACTGAGTGCGTGAAAGGCTTATGTCTTGATGGGAAATACAGATTTTCAAAATAAGTCTGCATTTGCTAATACAACGCCACTGACAGTCTTTGAACGGTAATGTTTTGGTTCATTAAGCATTTTTATTAAAATGAAGTGCAACTTTCACTTCAGTTTTCAGTCTGCTTAAGCTTCCTCTGCAAACATCCAGCTTTTTTTTTAATAACTTAATTTAGCTTCAGCTCTTTAAACAAAAACAGCCTAACTGTAATATTCAAAAGTTTGCTTACATTGAGCTACTGTATATTTTAAATGCTTCAGCTACTTTCAGCTCTTTTAGATTAAATATTTTAACTATTAGACACCTTTTTAACAGTTTCAACTATCTATTTCAACTTTCTTCAAATTGAATTTCAACTGCTTCAGCTTCTGCAAACATTCAGCTCTGTTAAAATAATTTCTATTACTTCAGCTACTTTCAGCTATGTGTAAAAGGCTTCAGCTCTTTAAAACCAAACTTTTTCTGTAATATTCAAATGGTTGCTTACATTGAGCTTCTGTATATTCTAAATGCTTAAGCTACTTTCAGCTCTTTCAAATTCAATATTTTAACTTTCATATTTAACTTTTAAATTGAGCAACTCTTTAGACATATTTTTAGCAATTTCAGCAATTTAAACTTTCTTCAAATTGAATTTCAACTGCTTCAGCTTCTACAGACAATCGGCTCTGTTAAAATAATCTTCTATTCCTCCTCAGCTACTTCAGCTATATTTGAAATGCTTGAGCTCTTTAAAACAACGCAGCTTAACCTTGATATTCAAATGTTTGCTGAAATGGAGGTACTGTATATTTTAAATGCTTCAGCTACTGTCAGCTCTTTAAAATTAAATATTTTAACTGTAATATTTAACTTTTAAATTGAGTGACTCTTTAGACACCTTTTTAGCAATTTCAGCAATCTATTTCAACTTTCTTGAAATTTAATTTCAACTCCTTCAGCTTCTGCAAATATTCAGTTCGGTTAAAATAATTTCTATTCCTCTTCAGCTACTTTCAGCTATGTTTTAAATGTTTCAGCAATTCTTGGTGATTACATTCAGCATTACAGCATTCACAGTGCATTTTCTCCTGGAAATGCTTTTTCTAGTTATAGTTATTTTTCTTCCGTACGTTTTACGGCACTTAACTTCTTCAGCATACTTTAAGCTATAGAAATAATTCAAATATCAAAATATTCAGCTTTTTAAGGAGACTACTGCTTCCATTTTTCTTTTTCATATCTTTCATATTTTTTGAATTATTAAGCTTTTTTCAAATATTTTTGCCCATTAAAATGAATGGAGAAAGCTTTTCAAATCCTTTTCAGCTTTGTCTTCTTTCAGCTCTAACTGCTTCAGCATACTTTAAGCTACAGACGCCATTTAAACTTTAAAATACTCTTCAAATATTCAGCTATTGATGATCCATTCAGGTTTTTAATATCTTCTATAGTTTCTGATTTATGACAGTTTAAGCACAGCATGGTTTTTGGAAAAATTTCAGCTTTTCCATTAGTGTGTATTGGATGAGGTACAGTGAGTGATGTCACAGCCAGAGTGTGAGGGGCTCAATTTTTAAATCAACTTTTCTCTTTTAAAATTGTCAATACAGTCGCAATCCTTACTCTTTTAACTTAATCTTTTCACTAAAATGTAGCCATGTCTGTCTTCTTTCGAATGATGTGTCATGTTAAGCCAACAGATGTACGCATTTCTCTCTATCAGCCTTTAAAGTCCGTCAAGCGCTGACGTCTCCCCATAGACTGTAATAGTATAATCTGTCCTGTTTTCGCTCCATCGCACAGAAGAAGACACGTTTTGAAATCGCTACTGAGGCCACAATTTTCAGTCCTCAAACATAAAACTTACACCAGTCGCTCATTAAAGTCTCAGCTCTCATAAAATCAAGTTATTTTTGTGGTAGCATTTATAGTTTTTCTCCAACAAGCCCGTTTAGCAGGGGTGCACCTCACCATTCACTGCACTGAGCTGCAGATTTTCCCGCCTTTGGCCACTGGTTTCCATGACAACCTCGCAGGCGCCAGGGACAGTTTGACTGACAGCTCAGACTCCTCAGTGTCTGCAGCAGCTCCATGCAAATTAATGATCAGTTAATGAGACTGTTTGATTGTTTAGTAATTAACCACACACACTTCCTCCAGATATTTTCAAAATAAAAGCATACAGTGATTAAAACCTCAAATAGACCAACTGAATACTGAGAATTCTGCCTATTACTTGATCATTGTGATGGTTAGTGTCAATGTTTGAACTGGGTCATTACTCAACATGTACTTCCGCCAGCTCCTTTCAAAATAAAAGCACGACATTATATTTTAAAGACTTAAATTTAACCAGAGAATTCAGATTATTGTTAGATAATTCTGGATATTATCTAAATGGGTTGTTTTTATTGTTAGTGACCTGCTTCCACAATTTGCATGTCCTTTCAAAATAAATCCAATTATTCGAATAGCTGAACTGAATACTGGCAATGGAGGTTATTACTTGAGCTTCACCTTATTAATGGTCAGTATATTAGAGTGTTTGATTGTTTAGTAACTCACCACGCAGCCTCCCCCTAAGTCTTTTCAAAATAAAAGCACCGTTCTAATTTATTGGCTTTAATAGCGATAGTTCTGCTTCAATTCAGTCAATCTTCAATCATGACTACATAGCAAAAGTATTTGAGTTTAGTAAATTGTTTCTATTGGTGCCTAACGTGTTTTAAGATAAAAGCACGAAACAATGCTTTTGTAGGTAAATCGAACTGAATTAATGTCCTCTAAGCAGATGGAGTGTCAGAAAGGTATGTTGGCTATATTTGGTATCTGCCATCCTTTTTTTCATGTTTTGATAGCAAGTGCAGATTTTCGGAATAAGTCTGCATTTGCTAATACAAGTCTTTGAATGATTATGTTTTTGTGTTTAATAGTCCATTTATATGGAACTCACATGTGTATGAACTCTAATTAATGACATTGCACCTTTCATAAGACAATCAACTTTATTGCATTCTTTCAATATAAAACAATTAAATTGCAAAATAATAGCTAAAAATGCTGCTGTGATGGAAATAGTTCTGAGCTTGTTAATTAATTGTTGTTTGTTAGTTAATTAATGCTGGAGATTAAACAGCTTCAGTTTATTCTACATACGTTCAGCTATTTCTTTTTTTTGTAAGGTTTAGATTAGTCCAAAGCTATGCTATGTCATTTACAAAGGGAACAGATATGTCATAAATTGCAAACAAAAACCCATTGTCATAAAATAGATAAACAATTTTTGTATAGTGACCGATGACAATTATCCCCAAACCGGTGTGAAACATTTTGTTTTTGTGCCATAGTTCAGTGTTCTGTATTGTTGTTGTCCATCATGAGCACAAAGTCCAACTTTCAACACATTTATGGCTGCTTCCAATCAATCATCTATCTGACATGGTGCTGAAGCCTGAAACACAAAGGGAATCAAAAACTTTACTTCTTACGTAAGTGTCAGTGTAAATGCTGACAATCAGTTCCTACTACTTTCGTTGCTGTTCTGACTCTCAACATGTCTTGTATGCAGAAAGAAATACAGCTCATACCTTTGAAATGTGTTTAGGTGGAGCCTGATGCTGCCGAGAATAGTTATTACAAATCTCAAATGGCTGAGGGGTGACTGATTTGCAGTTGTCAGTTTTCTTGCAGCAACAAGCCTCATCACTAGCCAAAGGATCAACATTAGTTAGACTCCACTCAGCTGTTTATAGTTACTGTTGTCCACATTGTGACATAGAGGTAAGAAGAAAGAGCTGATCCTGAAATGAAAAGAAAAAAATGTAGACATAAAGGATGCCTTATATTGTAACTAAGTTAAGTGCAGGAAATAAAACATATTACGACTTAATCATGCAGTACCTTAATTTCTGCTGATCCAGGATACATGGAAAGATGCCATCTGACAAACATCAGTACAAACTGGAGAGCTGACAGTGGAAGAAGATCTGCGGAAAAAAATTATATTAATGATACTGAGATATTGTTTGCTACAATATAAAGCACTAGTGCAGTAACAACACAACCACTGTCATTAATATTGTACATTTTGTTTTGTTTTTCACAAAAGTAAGAGACAAATGAAAATGTAACTTGACAGTACCTTATAGTAGCATCTTGTGTTGTGGAGAAAAGAGAGTGGCTGGAAAAGCATGTTTTATGATGAATGACAGGTCAGCTGTGGCCGTCTGGTCAGTGTATTGGTTGTTCCAGAAGAGTGCAAGGACAAGGAGTGCAAGTTTGGTTGAAATCGTCTCATCTGCACTGAAGAATTAAAGGGGTCAGCAGGTGGTACAGCATTCGTCTGTGTGGTCCAGAGGAGTCAGTTCTTTGATTGACTGCTAACATGGTGCTGCAGAGTAGCTTGTATAATGTCTTGGTTGTTTTAAGGTGATCGTTGCAGTGCTGGATCAGGTGAAGCAAAGGATGCAAATGTCATCACAGAGGACAAAGAACCGTGTCTCCTCTCCAAAGAAACAAATATAAAATAAATTATAGCATGTGTCCAGGTACAATCTTTGAGGTGGGATAGGAATGTGGGCTGTTAGCTGGTACATGTCAGAAAGAAAGTTACATGAATAACTGTCAGTAGATACATGTCTGCATACATATACAGTATGTACACACCAGTTATAGATTGTACTCGTACAATATTGTTCAGTCTTAGTCACATAAAGACCAGTATGGGGACATTAACTTTCCATTGAACACATATGCATTTAGAACATTGCTCAGAATAAAACAGAAGAAAGATGGTAAAAATAAAATAAAATGAAGTGTATTTAAAACAGAAAAGGAAACTTAAAATACACCAAAATATGTACAGACTGTTCTGTACAATATTGTTCAGTCCTACCATCAAAGTCTTTGCACATTGTAATTGGACTTGGGCTATAACTTCTTTACTTCAGATGTTCACATTTCAGCATGCATGAACTAGCAGTCATACATGGGAACATTAACTTCCCATTCAAGTCATTAGACATGACGCTATGTACAGTTTACTAGATTAACTCTTTGAAATACGTACAGTTTATGACTATTACTGCTAGAAAGCAGGCAACTGTAGGGTTTATATTTGTCCAAGGCCAAACACACAAATGTGAAAAGACTTTCACATACTGAAACCCCACGACAATGATTACTAGTTTTATTTTATTTTTTTTAACTGGTACAGAAATCAAATACTGAGATAGGTTAAAGGGGTAAAATTAACAATTTACAACAACATTATAGAATTGAAAATAAATGAACTGAAGACTGAAGTGTCCACTAGTGAATTACATTCTACTTTTTGAAATCGGTAGGTTGTAGAAATCGGTAGGTTGTAGAGATTAATTGATTATTTGGATGGATCAGCGTTTTACAGGGTTCTTCTTTGCCTTGTACACTATTTTAGGTACCGTAAGTTAGTAGAGACGCCTTGTGAAATGTTATCAGACATATTGATACTAAGCTTCAGTGGTTGAGCAGACAACTTTGCGTCATTACGTAAAGCAACATGTGACGAGGCTGAATTAATACAAAAGGGACTTGGTTGTTCTAGCTCAGTTTCTGTATTAGCAGATGTGGTGGGACTGCCTGTGATAGTGATTGTTGCATTTGAGCTACTTCTGGCATCATCCAACGGTGCAGGTGTCACAGTTTTGTTAGGTGTAGATCTCGCTTCTGTGTGTTGGAGGTTGTAGAACGCTACAGGCTTCAGTTCATAAGCACAGGAGGATTGTGTGCCCAAGATCTGGTGACATCTGGTGAGCCTGTCAATCATATCACTGAGATGTGGAAAGGTAAGCATTACAGCTGTACCAGTGCTGTTTGATCCCAGGGGTAGAGGCAAACCCTTTGCTGTCCTTGAGTGAGGATCAAAAAACCCATACTTGTTTGTTCTGGTTCTGAACACTGCAATGCATAACCCTGTCGTCATCAGCAACGCATACTCCACATCTGATAACAAACAACTCAAACCTGCCTCAAGGTCAAGAAAACTGTCCACAGCTCCAGGTAAAGGTTCTCCAAACGTGCCGTAGCGGGAAGGTTGTGTCATGTCTACACGATACACACATCTACGTGCAGCAGCTTCATCAGGGAGCTCATCAGTAGCCAGATGTGTATTAGCAGGAAACCTTTTTCTGGCATCTTTATACATCACGTCACCTTTATCCAAAACAAGGTCAAGATCTGTTCTGGTGAAGTTTTCATCCTCATGAAGAAATGCAAGAAAGGTCAGTGAGTTACAGGTGCACTGGCTGTTTCTGGATCTTCCGTACCTCATAGAAGCCTGGCTGTAGGATGCACGTACACACGTTTCATGAGGCTGATCTCCCAGGTTTACACTGTGTGCATGAGAAGGTCCAGCTACACATGCAGCATCACTTGAATGTCCCTTCTTCAACACATCAGCATAGGAACGCTTTGGTAGAGATGAAACACTACTTTGACCTCTGTGGTTTACCTTGTCAGTGTTAGAAGGTCCAACTGCATATGTAGGATCACTCTGATGAATATCAGCATGAGGAGCTCTTGGCACAGATGGTTCATCGTGTAGACTTTCCTCTTGTACACTTGTACCTGAACAATCTGCAGCTACATTTACCTTGCGCGTTGTCTGAGGACCAGGACATTCTGCTTGTTGACTTACTGCTGCACAGTCAAACTCCTTCCGCTTCTGCCACTGCAGTTTCACACTCTGGGACTTCTTACTCTTCCTTGGCATCGCGTTCTAAATTGACAATGTCAACAATTGACTTACCGTGATTTCCCTCAGTAGAGCTGACAAATTGCCAAAACTATTTGGTCTTACTCAGTAAAGTGCTATTGCACCTGTAAAAATATCCTTAATGTGAAACAAACACCAAACGTGTGTTGTTAGGATTGACTGAAGACTCTTCAAATTCAGTTTCTATTTATGAATTATATTTATTATATATGCACAGAAACAAGATTTGTCAAACCTGTGTAATACTGTACGTAGTCTGGAACTCTTGGTTTTACACTATATGATATAGTACTTAGTCAAAGTTCAGTTTAGAATTTATTTTATCTTTTTACACCAAGACAAAAAAGTCACCGATTGGATAAATTAAGTCCAACTGTGCTTATAGCAGTTTTCACTAAGACCAACTTGACCAACTATAAAAAACCTTTTATTGGTATTACCTATGCTCACCTCTTTGCACTTACCAGCAGAGTAACCTTTATAATATTGTATATTTTGTGTTTTATATATATTATTGTGTGTTAACACAGTGTATGTTCCGGCACAGTTGTTGACGTGAGGAGAAGAGAGCTTCTGGCTGCAGTTTCCACCACTTGATGATGATACTCAGGCGTCTGGCAGAAAAGAAACCGTCGCTTCTTACTCGTTTCTGTTGGTTGAGGTTTGATGTTAGTTTTTAACACATGTACAGTGAGGATTTGAAACAGTGATTCTGTATACAAGATATTTGCTTTTATACAGACCTGCGTACAAACCTGGAAAAGTGAGGCACACGCACCAGAGAAATTCAGGAACAGTTGTCAGTTGTGTTCAAACTTTGACTTTTAGCTGAACAGTTTCAGATAAATGTTCTAGTGAACGTTACAAATGAGTATGTTTTTATAAAAATGTATGTATTATATTTATGTACGTATGTGTAAATATTCAACAAATTTAAAACAGAATTTAGAATTTGTTTTCTGTTTAATAATTTAAACCACTGAGCAGAATATGTTTTCCAATTTCAATATTCCAATTAGCAGTGAATCTTTTACTGTCAAAGTTTCTTTAGCCAATTGATAAGTTGATGATGTGAGACAGGAGAGAGAGAGAGAGAGAGCGTGAGAGCGAAGAAACTCTCAAATCCATAAACAGACAGACAGGTACTTGTAACCTGGGACCATAAAATTGATAGCTCAAAAATGGGTACCATAAAATATTGAACCATAAAACAGGGGCCAAACCAATGTGGCAAACCAGTCAAAGAGGGGCCCACCCCTGGGCTTAGATAGAGCGTGGATAGAGTAGAGGGATACAAAAGATAGAGTTCCAAAATTTAGACAGAGCGGGTAGATGGGACAGGAAAGACAGAATGGACCATAAATGATAGCGACAAGAGAGGTGGATGATCAAACACAGCACCTGAAAGACAAAAAACAGTATTAAACAGAAATAGTACTAGTCAATGTCAAGTTTAGGCGTTTAATAATTTAAAATAGATATAATATTTAAGAAACCATCAATTCGTCCAAAGTACTTTGTATTATGTTTTGATCAACAGAAAATCACAGTATTTTACTGTCACTACAGTGTTTATATTTCTACTACTGCACACTGGCACAGATGAGCCACTACTGTGGGGCTTCATACTAATATTGTGAATTTGTGTCTATGGAGATTCTCAGTCATCTAGGTGAAGTTGTGTGAAAGTTGAGTCATGACAACTGGACGTAGAAACGTTTCATCACCTATCCAGTCTGAAGCAACTACCTGGATAGGTGGCGAAACGTTTCTATGGAAAAAGTCCAGTTGCCATGACTCAGCTTTCAGACATTGTGAGTTTTTCCTAACTTACAATAAGAGTTGGTCCAGTGACCACAGGGTATAAGGAAATATGTGAGAAAAGGAGGGTGCACTGTTTGTGTGTGTGTGAGCTTACAGTCAGTCTGAAGTCACTAAGAGGGTGGTTCACCGGCAGACACAGCATGAGGAGAAAAGAAAGAAAAAGGGTTATCTTTAGATTCAATGCAGTCAGTTAATATGGATAATTTGTATATATCATGGTGCATAATTTATTTAGTGATTTATTGCAACACCCCACAACCGTCAGATGTGTATTAGAGCATGTTACAGGGTAGTTCTTTTTGGGTTGTCAGCTGATTTAAAAGCTCAGTTACACAAACCAAAACATCAGACATTACAAATCCTGTGTTTTCTACCAAAATTAACAACTATACAGTTAGTATATGTCAGTACTTACCAAGCAATATGCACCTATCCAGGTGGCTTCTTCAGTCTGACTCAGGCTTCTTCAGCCAGACTGAAGAAGCCACCTGGATAGGTGGTGAAACGTTTCTACTAACTAGAAGAAGTCCAGTTGCCATGACTCAACCTTCAGACAACTTGGCCTGGATGAATGAGAACCTTCACAGACTTGTTTACTGACCTTTTTCATTGCATAGTGCCAGTTGGCACAAGATTAAATGTTCCATATCAACTGGTGACCGACTTTCACTGACGTTAATAACTGTTTGACATTTTGTTGCGGTTTGCGGAAGCTAAATTAGCACTAGCTAACTTTAGCAGCTAAGCAGCTAGCTTGGGTGCTAGCAGGCTTATGCAGAACGAACTATGCAAGATAAAAGGCGGATGAGAGAACACGTGCCTCGTGCACCGCATGACTCCGTATACCGAACTGTTGAATTTAAGACTAGACGGAACTTATCTTGCCTCACATCTAACAACAGCAATAGAAATGCTTGAACTTAATTTTGAAGCGAAAACTATGTTCCCAAGATAACTACTGCTCCAAAACCACAGCGACCGGTCACGGGGGGCGTCAGTCCTACACACAGCACCCTCCCACACGGTGCCGGCCAAGACGCACATCCCACGTAACCAAACCTAAAGAAAAAGACACCTAATAACACTAATTTACATAAACCATGCGCATTAAACACTTGCTGGGTCGCTACAATATTTTATTGAAACAGATCGGAGCAACTGACGGGCAGTTTAATCAGTTCTCATTTCCTTTCTTACTTCTGTAACGAATGACGTTCAAACCGCGTCACATTACTTCTTATAAAACTCTAAAGACAAAACACAACAATAACAACTAAGACGCTTTTCCTACTTCAAACAGATGCCACAACTACGACAAACCATTGCGGCGTTCAGAAGTTGGTCACCAGTTAACGTGGTCACCTGTTAATACGAAACACCTAATCTCGGACCAAGTTCCGACTTTCGTGAGTCAGTGAAACTAAATCTGATATGAGAAGGAAACGAGATGTCAGAAAAACGATTTGTTTTCTTTGTATCATGTTAAAAAAAATCCAGCTTTTAATTCCAGACGGAAAATCAAATGAACAAATGTGTTTTTGATAATTGTGATCGGTCCATGTATCATTCCGATCACCCCTATCAAAGTCTGGGTGAGTGGATTAGATGCTGAAAGTTAGCGCGAGCACTACACATTAGCCAGAGAGAAGAACGCCTGAAGCCTGAAGTCTTTGCCTTCCCACTGATAGAAATGTATGAAAGCTAATAAGTCTCCTTGCTTTTAGCCACTTAGAATTAAAACCAGTGTTTTGTAGAAATCTTGCGTTGTCCCCGTTTCTTATGTAACTATGATTGACCACACCGGATGCATTACTTTCTATGCAGCATAGAAATGCTTTGTAACTGATGCTTTGCATGCGTTCTCTTGATACCTTTGTGTTGAGCAAACACAGAAATTGTACATTATTCATATTACAGCAACAGATAAAATAGTTCTCGAATGACAAATCACAAATGAAACAGTTGTCTTCACAGCTAACATGTCTGTATACTAGCATTAGCATAGTCGCTAATAGCTAGTTACATAGCTAGCATTAACTTTATGACAATTGCACATTTAAGATAATGCATGCATACATGGAAACACGACATTTTTACTTGCTCTTGGGTTTGTCTGCAATCTCCCATCATTTTTATCTCTTATATGTATGTTTAAACCACGTAAAAACTATTAAAGTCTATGAACAAATCGCTATTACTTACCGGCTGCAAGGGTCATCAACGAATGAACCGCGGTCTCCGAGCGACTGTGGAAAACACGTGTTGAGTTCACTTGCACTTGGAATTTCTGGCTTCGTGACAAAGTATGTAATGTAAGTACAAGTATTTCTGCATAAGTATGACATAACGATTTATTTTGGTCTTAATGAGGAACACTAATTGTACTGCTTATCACTTGTGGATAATCCAATCTTATTTAGATATCTTTGTAGTATTTGTGAGTGGTATCAACCCCAAGTAATGGTTGTAATATTGTATGGACTTTTTATTGGTTTAGCTAAAATGCCTTGTACAGTAAAGACGACATTACAGTATAGTTGCATTTCAACAGAAAAGCTTTTCATTGGTTCCTGTACAGCCTATCACTGGGTTACCGGGGTAATTATGTGATATTAGCCTAGTGATATCTAACTCTCATTCTGACTTTTCTTGGCAGAGCAGAAGGTAAGTCAATTTGTTTAACTTTAAATTAATTAACTTAAAATGTGAAATAGTTTATGGACTTTTTATTGGTTTAGCTAAAAGGCCTTGTACAGTAAAGACAACATTACAGTATAGTTGCATTTCAACAGGACAGGTTTTCATTGGTTACTGTACAGCCTATCACTGGGTTACCGGGGTAAATTATGTGATATTAGCCTATATAACTCCCCCTAGTGATATGGTTTTCATTGGTTACTGTACAGCCTATCACTGGGTTACCGGGGTAAGTTATGTGATATTAGCCTATATAACTCCCCCTAGTGATATCTAACTCTCTTTCTCACTTCTCTTGGCAGAGCAGAAAGTAAGTCAATTTGTTTAACTTTAAATTATACTTTTAAATACATTTTATTTTAAAGTTTAAATTGGTTTGAGGTTATTAAGAAATGTTTTTTGTGAAATAGTTTATGGGTACACAAGAATATCTTGTTTGTTTCACATTTTGTGATAACGTAATAGTTATCTTAAAAGAAGAACATCCATATTTGAGATTCAGGACAATAGAATTTCCAAATCATGAAATAATGTACCAATGAACTAACTCTCTAATTTATAATTATTTATTATTAGTGGAAAAGTTCTCCAGTGTCATACGTGTACGCTAACATCAGAAGTGCTCCCAAAGTCAAAGAAAAGATTTCAGTAAAATTACTCTGGCAGTTTGTGGTGGGGCGGGACCTAACTAGCCCTAGCTAACAGCTAAGCTAAACGGCTAGCGTGGATGCTAGCGTGGATGCTAGCGTGGATGCTAGCGTGGATGCTAGCGTGGATGCTAGCTAATCAAATGGCTGATGAATGAGAGCGCACTTGGGGTTTGTCACTCCTATACACAGCAACCTTCCACATGGTACCAGCCAAACCACACCTCCCACATAACCAAACTTAAACAAAACACACCTAATATTTGTAGTTTTTATCTAACTAACTAAAACTTACACCAGTCGCTCATTAAAGTCTCAGGTACCATAAAATCAAGTTGTTTTTGCGGTAGCATTTATAGTTTTTCTCCAACAAGCCCGTTCAGCAGGGGTGCACCTCACCATTCACTGCAATGACTGAGCGCTGAGCTGCGGATTTTCCCGCCTTTGGCCACTGGTCTCCATGACAACCTCGCAGGCGCCAGTGACAGTTTGACTGACAGCTCAGACTCCTCAGTGTCTGCAGCAGCTCCATGCAAATTAATGATCAGTTAATAAATAAAAATAAATTAATTTATAGTAAAAATTGCACTGAATACAAATACTGAAAATACAAGGAAATATTACATATGCAATTCATATGTTTCATACGTTTTAAGATGCTATCATGTTATGTTTTAACTCTGTTTATTTTATCATTTCAGAATGGACTTGCACACGATCCTCACGGTTAAACCAGACACCCCATACTTTAGGCCACCGCCTATAAAACTATATGTGGTCGCAGCAATGGACATGCCCAAAGTCGTGTCTTGGCAATTTTCTGGCAATTCAGCCAAGCCACTTATTAAAAAAAAGAATAAAATAGCAGCCATCACAGATGGTAAAACGGTGGCCAAAATCACGGTTTTTGAAGAGTTTGTGGACAAAATTACAGGGGGGAACCATTATGTGGTACGGGGGTATGCACTAAGGGGACAGTCACCCCCTTACCTGTTTACCTTTACCAAGGAAACACAGGTTTTTAGGAGTCCCCCAGTGACTGTTAGTGAGGACCTAATCCAGGAGGGGAAAGCTCTTTTAGAGCCCCCCTCACCACTCACCACCCTGGACAAATGTGGGGATTCACGAGGCTTTATGTCTGTTGAGGGGGAAGTTGTTGAAGTAAGTCAGTTTATAATATCAATCAACAAATAATCAGTCAACATAATACTACCAACAAAGAGCAAAGATTAATACTGATGTTGTCTAATGTTCTTTTAATTTGTCCGTAGATAATTTTTTGTCAGTAAATGGTTGGTGGCTAATAAATCAATGTTTTTTTCTCGTCCTGCTCAGGTGTCAAGTGTGAAAAGGGTGAAGTTGGGGAGGGAAGAAATTCCCCTAAAGAATATAACTCTCCAGAAGGTACACTGTGCACACGACCTCATTATTTCTTTTAGTTTTTGCAGTTTAATTTAAAAAAGTAACATTCTATGAATAAGATATTTGTGAGAACACAGCCCACAAGATGTCCCTTAACTGAACGGCTTCATTTAGACCCATTGTTTGTCATATATCTCACTAAAACATGGTGGGCTTTTGAATTTTGGTAACACTTTATCTGCCACATTTTGAGTTGAAGGGATTGTGGTCTTTGCTTTGTCTCCCTCTGTTTGGACCTGCACACAATCAACATAAGCTGAGATCAAATCAAACAGGAAGTAATGAACTACATCTGTCCACTGTAACATGTAGAATATAAAAAGACAGGAAATGTACTATTGACTGACATCACTAGTATTAAAACTCATATTTGGTTGTTGAGGACCTGCTAAAGTACACACACATTCACATAAATAGGCTGCTTTACCTTGTAGAGCTCACAATTATGACATTACTATAAGTAAAACATGCTTGCTTACATTAATAAAGCTTACGCGACTGCGGTAAATTAAATATTATATCATCTTTGACAGGACTCCACACGAGTGGCCTTGTCACTATGGAGGGAGGCAGCAGTGGAAGACCTGCAGCTGGGGTCCCATGTAAGGGTGTCTCACCTTAAGGCACATCTGAGTGGCTACGGACTCCAGCTGCAGTCAACCATTTTCACAAAGTTTGAGGTAACCTCTTTCAATGAAGAAAAATAACTCACTACTAAAATGTACAATTATTAAACCATGTCATCATGTGTTTTAAATAAAGACATTTTAATATATTGCTGACACAAAGGGTTTAATATCATAATGAAATATTTAATGATGCAAAGCATAGAGCATAGAATGTAACTGTTGGGGTCAGTTAATGTCTACCATCTAAAACATTTTGATAACTGGGACCGGAGATAACAATGAACCATACATTTTGTTAAGGCTAATGCAGAAGTTATGCTTTGGCCACTGGATAATGAGGATTAATATATAATAGTAAATAACAAATAATATGAGCACAAGAAAACCTATTTTTTATTCTCAACAGACGATGAACACAGAAACACACTCCATGTCACAAGTGGTGGGCGTAATGGAGAGCGAGACGCCAGGGATGGTGGAGCTGCTGCTGGCCACCAATGAAGTTTACAAAGTTGAAGCCAAAAAGTGGCATCCTTTTGAGGCTGACTTAAACAAAGGCCCCATAGAAATTAAATTTAAAGCTTGTGGGGACATTATTGGAGACTTTGAATGTGTCACAGCTTGAATGATATGTTGTTTTGATTTTTTTGTGCATTTGTTGTTACTTTACAATACATTGGATTTTTCTGTTCATTTTCTGTGTTCATCCATTAAATACATGTTAAAAAAATTCTCTAGTTTTATTTTAATGTTGCACATATAAAGTCTCACTTACACTCACATTTGATTGATTTTTTTGTAAACTGTCATTTCATTTGCTATGAACCATAACCAGTATGCCACTAATTAAAACAAGTTATAACACTAAAATGTAATGTTTCACTTATAGGAAGCCTTTATTAAAATAGGCTAGTAGGAGAGCCAATGAAATGACTGGTAAACTCAAGATAATAAAACGAATAGGACTCTTTCATTACTTACAAGCATATGCACACTTTAGTTTACTATTTCCACTTTCCACCATTGTAATTTTAAAAAGTTAGGACTTTCTTTTCTAGACATTATTTTTAAAATAATTACACATAGTAAGAAAACGGATACTTGATGAGTATCATGGGAATTTTGGCTGGATAAATATGCATATTGTAGCGACCCAGTAGTGGCTAGTGTGGGGGGCGGGTGCAGTCAGCCCAGGGGAACTATGGGTAATGGGCCTTATAAATATTTCTGTGTGTGTAAAGTGTTTAATGTGCATGATTATGTAGGATTTGTGTTATTAGGTGTATTTTTACGAATAGGTTGTTGTGTGGATATGTGTCTTGGCTTGTACCATGTGGGAGGGTGCTGTGTGTAGGAGTGACCCCACAGCGACGGCGTAATGTGAGGCTAAAGAGAAATATGTTCTCTCTCTCTCACTGATAACACCTCAATAGAGTGAGTGACATCACGTTACAGTGTGAGAGGCTTGATTTTTCAATCCACTTTTCTCTTTTGAAATTGTCAATACAGCTGCAATCTTTACTCTCTCAACTTAATTTTTTCACCAAAACGTAGCCATGTCTGTCTTCTTTCGAATGATGTGTCTTATTAAGCCAACAGATCTACGCATTTCTCTCTATCAGCTATTAAAGTCCGTGACGCGCTGACGTCTCCCCATAGACTCTAATAGTAAAATCTGTCCTGTTTTCGCTCCGTCGCACAGAAGAAGACACGTTTTGAAATCGCTGCTGTGGCCACAATTTTCAGTCCTCCAACATCGAACTTACACCAGTCGCTCATTAAAGTCTCAGATCTCATAAAATCAAGTTATTTTTGCGGTAGCATTTATAGTTTTTCTCCAACAAGCCCATTTAGCAGGGGTGCACCTCACCATTCACTGCAATGAGCTGGAGATTTTCCCGCCTTTGGCCACTGGTCTCCATGACAACCTCACAGGTGCCAGGGACAGTTTGACTGACAGCTCAGACTCCTCAGTGTCTGCAGTGGCTCCATGCAAATTAATGATCAGTTAATGAGACTGTTTGATTGTTTAGTAATTAACCACACACACTTCCTCCAAATATTTTCAAAATAAAAGCATACAGTGATTAAAACCTCAAATAGACCAACTGAATACTGAGGATTCTACCAATTACTTGATCATTGTGATGGTTAGTGTCAATGTTTGAACTGGGTCATTACTCAATGCGTACTTCCGCCAGCTCCTTTCAAATAAAAGCACGACATTATATTTTAAAGACTTAAATTCAATGCAGAGAATTCAGATTATTGTTAGATAATTCTGGATATTATCTAAATGGGTTGCTTTTATTGTTAGTGACCCGCTTCTACGATTTGCATGTCCTTTCAAAATAAATCCAATTATTCAAATAGCTGAACTGAATACTGGCAATGGACGTTATTACTTGAATTTCATCTTATTAATGGTCAGTATATTAGAGTGTTTGATTGTTTAGTAACTCACCACGCAGACATCCTCTAAGTCTTTTCAAAATAAAAGCACCGTTCCAATTCTTTGGCTTTAATAGCAAGATTTCTGCTTCTGACTGATCAATTATGACTACATGATAAAACTATTTGACAGTTTAGACAATTATTTGTTCCCGCCCAAACCCTTCAAAATAAAAGCACGGAAATTTGCTTTTTTTGGTTAAATTGAACTGAATTCGTGTTCTTTAAGCTAACTGAGTGCGTGAAAGGCTTATGTCTTGATGGGAAATACAGATTTTCAAAATAAGTCTGCATTTGCTAATACAACGCCACTGACAGTCTTTGAACGGTAATGTTTTGGTTCATTAAGCATTTTTATTAAAATGAAGTGCAACTTTCACTTCAGTTTTCAGTCTGCTTAAGCTTCCTCTGCAAACATCCAGCTTTTTTTTTAATAACTTAATTTAGCTTCAGCTCTTTAAACAAAAACAGCCTAACTGTAATATTCAAAAGTTTGCTTACATTGAGCTACTGTATATTTTAAATGCTTCAGCTACTTTCAGCTCTTTTAGATTAAATATTTTAACTATTAGACACCTTTTTAACAGTTTCAACTATCTATTTCAACTTTCTTCAAATTGAATTTCAACTGCTTCAGCTTCTGCAAACATTCAGCTCTGTTAAAATAATTTCTATTACTTCAGCTACTTTCAGCTATGTGTAAAAGGCTTCAGCTCTTTAAAACCAAACTTTTTCTGTAATATTCAAATGGTTGCTTACATTGAGCTTCTGTATATTCTAAATGCTTAAGCTACTTTCAGCTCTTTCAAATTCAATATTTTAACTTTCATATTTAACTTTTAAATTGAGCAACTCTTTAGACATATTTTTAGCAATTTCAGCAATTTAAACTTTCTTCAAATTGAATTTCAACTGCTTCAGCTTCTACAGACAATCGGCTCTGTTAAAATAATCTTCTATTCCTCCTCAGCTACTTCAGCTATATTTGAAATGCTTGAGCTCTTTAAAACAACGCAGCTTAACCTTGATATTCAAATGTTTGCTGAAATGGAGGTACTGTATATTTTAAATGCTTCAGCTACTGTCAGCTCTTTAAAATTAAATATTTTAACTGTAATATTTAACTTTTAAATTGAGTGACTCTTTAGACACCTTTTTAGCAATTTCAGCAATCTATTTCAACTTTCTTGAAATTTAATTTCAACTCCTTCAGCTTCTGCAAATATTCAGTTCGGTTAAAATAATTTCTATTCCTCTTCAGCTACTTTCAGCTATGTTTTAAATGTTTCAGCAATTCTTGGTGATTACATTCAGCATTACAGCATTCACAGTGCATTTTCTCCTGGAAATGCTTTTTCTAGTTCTGTATGTGAGGGTGTTTATAGTTGCTGTGTCTCAAGCTCATTCCATGCGTTCCCACGTTGCAGGTGTCAAACTACAGCGTTCACTCACTGTGAATATTCAGAGGTCAGAGCTGAAAGCAGCCAGGACTCTGGGAGTTGTCGTTGCTGTGTTTCTCATGTGTTACTGTCCATATTATGTTGTCTCTCTCTCTGGCTATGAGCTCACAATGGCTTCCTCAACAAACACTTTTACTAATATTTTATTGTTACTGAACTCCTGTCTGAACCCTGTAATTTATGTCTTTTTCTATCCCTGGTTCAGAAAATCTGTGAAACTTATTGTTACACTTGAGATACTGCAGCCTTGCTCCTGTCAGACCAACTTACTGTAGAGAAACTCATAGATTAGTTGTCTAACTTCCTTTTGGAAGGATAAATGTGTGTTTATGTATTGTTGCAGAGGTAAAAATGATCTATCTTTTGCTGATTTTGCATCTTGTGTGACTATGTTCATCTGTTTCTTTTGTGTTAACCTTCTATTATATCTGTTGTATTTGTTGTCCTTTGTGCATGTTCTCACCATCATTTATGACACTAAACATTAGATTGATGTAAACCTGATGTAAAACTACTTTATAACAAAGTGAAGTTGTGAGGTCTCAGCTCGTGTTCTCTTCCTTTGTGATGATGGAATCACTAGAAGATGCTGAACTTTGCTTCTTTAAAACCTTCTGCAAGACTCATCTGTGTCTTCACCCCGAGGTTCTTGAGGCCGTTCTCATTCACACGCTGTCCTGCATCTTCTTCAACTAACACTTTTGTCAACTCTCCACTTTTACAGAATTGATTTCCAAATTATTTGCCTCTGGTTTGGAAAATTCATTAAAATCACAGTTACACGAAACATACTTCAGCAGATGTCTCGTCAGGAAAACATTTTTTAAACTGATGACACCTACCCCACCTTTTGTAGTGTTGTGAACAGGAAGTCATTCTATATCAGTGTTGCTTTTTGTGCAATTCTACGGATGATTTTGTGCAGTTTTTACTGTTGTTTTTAATCTTCTTGCATATTCATGTTGTTTAAATTTTCTTTATCACAATTCAATACAATTCAATTCAACTTTATTTATATAGCACCCATTCACAACATCAGTTATCTCAAGGCACTTTACAAGTAAGGTTTTAAGACCTTACACAACTAAACCCAACAATTCCCACATAGAGCAAGCTTTTAATTGTAGCCAATCTATAAATTGTACAGTTAAATAGCGACAGCGGAGAGGAAAAACTCCCTCTTTAACGAGGAAGAAACCTCCAGCAGACCCAGGCTCAGTGTGGGCGGCCATCTGCCTTGACCGGTTGGGGTGAGGGGATAGAGAAGAGAGAAAAGAACAAAACCACAACAACAAACAACAGCAACAGAACACAGGCGGGATGGTTGGACCAGCAACTGAACACTGGAGACACACGACTCTGAGTCTGATGATACCTGTAGATGAGAATAGAGAGAGACAGAAGGGGAGAAGCAAAACTAGGAGAGAAAAGGGACAAAGTTAGTCACATGTGAATATGGAGGCATGTTAGTGGATAGAAGAAAAAGAGAAAAAAAAAGAGCTCAGTGAATGAAGGGTCCCCCAGCATCTAAGTCTATAGCAGCTTAACTAAGAGATGGTTCAGGGTGACCAGAACCATCTCTAACTATACGCTTTGTCAAAAAGAAAGGTTTTAAGCCTAGTTTTAAAACTAGAGAGGGTGTCTGCTTCTCGAACCTGGACTGGAAGCTGGTTCCATAGGAGAGGACCTTGGTAACTAAAGGCTCTGCCTCCCGTTCTACATTTAGAAACTCTAGGAACCACAAGCAGACCAGCGCTCTGAGAACGAAGCGTTCTGTTGGGAGCGATGAGGTCTTTAAGATAAGATGGAGCTTATCACATAAGTTCCTATATATATAGAGCAGATGAAAATAATAATGTTCTTTGTGTTTATGCATTTTCAGTATTCAGATGTCAGCACAGTCTGATTTTTGTCACAATTCACTCCAAAAGAGAAAACCAGAAAAGAAAAGACAAAGACTCACTAGCGAATACGCAGACGTGCAGCTAAAACTTGAGGAACACCATGTAAGATAAAAACGTAATCATGTGATTTCCAGTTGCATTCAGATGTTATATATCCATATAAAAAGGCTACAGAAAATGACATTCATGCCGATTTTAAAAGAGCTGCAAAAATAATTTGTGTATTACATAAATGGCCGAAAAGGGAAATAATTTACTGCCTATAAACTTAAAATGTTTTACTTTGACAATGAAAAGCTTCAGGTTATGTGAATTAAATGCAGAAATAAGGACAGCGATAACACTGAGTGGTGGTGGCTGGGATGTGGGAACAGACAAACCAGTGCATGAAACCTAAGAGAAAACGAGTAAACACTCAGGTGATGAGTAGTGAGAGAGGAGGAAAAACAGAGAGACTGAAAGGCTGGAGGGGGAAACGGTGGAGGCAACGACGGGAGATAAAACACACGTCTCTGAACGTCTTCTGCTCACTAACTGTTTACGATGGAAGCTGAAGAAGCTAAACTCTGCTTCCCACAGCTCATTAACACCTCGTGCAAGAAACGTGTGGGCTCTCAATCTGAGGCCATTCTCATTTATATTCTACTGCCCTGCATCTCTGTGCTCACTGTTGTTCTCAACCTGTTGGTCATCGTCTCCATCTCCCACTTCAGGCAGGGATGATATCCAAGCTCTGCTGATACGTTGCTGTATTGATTCTGAGACATATTAGATTCTTTCTGTTTCATATAACTTCTTTAACATGTAAAATGTTCTTAATGCAACAATGATGCTGGTGATGATGCTGTTTGTAATATTGACTGTGATGCTGTTCTCTCCCTTCAGGCAGCTCCACACTCCCACCAACCTCCTCCTCCTCTCTCTGGCTGTCTCTGATTTCCTCGTTGGTCTCATTGTGATGCCGTTTCAGATCTTCCTAACAGAGCCCTGCTGGCTCCTTGGTGACCTATTATGTGCTTTATGTTTTTTTGTAGCATTTATCACAGTACGTGCATCTGTAGCGAACATGGTGTTGATATCAGTCGACCGTTACGTTGCCATCTGTGACCCTCTGCGTTATTCCACCAAGGTTACACAAAACAGAGTTAAACTCTATGTCCTGCTGTCTTGGCTTTATTGTGTTTTCTACAGCTTTACAATGTTATATGACAACATTAATCAACCAGGCAGGTTTAACTCATGCTATGGAGAATGTGTGATCAATGTCAATGGAGCTGTTGACCTGGTTCCAAGCTTCATCATCCCCATTTCAGCCATCATCATCCTGTATGTGAGGGTGTTTATAGTGGCTGTGTCTCAGGCTCGTTTCATGCGTTCCCACGTTGCAGGTGTCAAACTACAGCATTCATTGACTGCTACGTTATACAGGTCAGAGCTGAAAGCAGCCAGGACTCTGGGTGTTGTCGTTGTTGTGTTTCTCTTGTGCGCCTGTTCATATTATGGCGTCTCTCTCTCTGGCTATGAGCTCACGATGGCTTCTTCAACTAACATCTTCATGAATTTTCTTTCATTATTGAACTCCTGTCTGAACCCTATGATTTACGCAGTCTTCTATCCTTGGTTCAGAAAATCTGTGAAACTCGTTGTTACACTTGAGATACTGCAGCCTCGCTCTTGTCAGACCAACGTACTGTAGAAAAAAGAGTCGACTGACTTTGTATGGGAAGGGAAACATTGTTTTTAAGTCCTTTGTAGAAAACATTTAACCTAAACATCAGAAATTAGTTTTTTTTGATCTATGTGCTGTAAATGTAGATCATTGCTTACCAAATTTTTAAATGTGTTTACCCTGTATTGTACTTATGACATTTGCTGTCTTTCTGTTTCAGATGTTCTTTGTGCACAAGCTTTTGCTTATTCATTAAATGTCAGACTGAACAGTAAACCCTTTTTTCATTATTCCAGTTTGAATACAGTACAATGTTGTAATAAACCCTGACTTATATCAGTCGTTAAGTAATATTTTTATTGTGTAATAACCATAAACATCAAAATAGACAGAAAGTTAAAATGTTTTAAAACACAAATTTTTAAATCTTATACTTAGGCCAATGACAATTTTTTGCAACATATAATGAAAGTAACAACACAGAAAACACATAAATTGATGCCTGATTAACTTACACCTGTCTCATCCTCGGTGTCTGATGTAAAAGTGAGTTGTAGACATGAGTTGGAAGAGATAACTCCTAAAGAAAAAGAGTAGCCAGTAAGAAAAAATGTCACCGTGCTGGGCACAGTAGTGTACTGAATTTACACACTGGTATTTTTGGCAATTACTGCTAGTGAGGGCTGAACATAAAGGCAAAGTGGCATGATTAACTAAAATGTGACAGGTGAGTAGAAAGAAAACATGACATTAAGGAAAAACCACAGAACAAGAAACATCGTCCACAGCGCAGCCTAGCGACGTGGAAACAAGATTGTCACTGAGGAAGATCGATGCTAGAGTGAATGAAGAGCAGGAGGGAGGAGGAGGACGGGAATGGGGATAAATCAGCACCACAAGCGTTTTTGTTTTTCTGATGATGGAGACGCTGGAAGAGGCTGAACTCTGCTGACCACAGCTCCTCAACACCTCCTGCAAAAAGCACACAGGCTCTCGCTCTGAAGCATTGTTCATTTATATTCTACTGTTCTCCTTGTCTTTACTCACTGTAACGCTCAACAAAATAACAGCTGTAGTGCCTGTGCAAGAGAGGAAGGTGTGTATTGTGGATGTCTGGATGGGCGAGTGGATGTAGGTGTGTCTAACCCCTATCCTGGACCCTCCTGGATACCAGCAAAAGAGAGCAGTATATTAATAAAATCACAGACGCATCGAAGCACAACCTTGTCTGATTACATATAAAATTCTGATAAAACTGAGGTTATTATAATTTGTGCTGAAAACCACAGAGGCTCATTATTGAATCAGATTGTTACTCTGGATGACTAATTTTAGCTTCCGGATCTACTGTAAGGAATCTTGGTGTCATATATTAAAGAAATTTAAGCTGTCTATCTAGCTGTCGGTCTGTGTTGCGTTTACTGTGTCTTCTACAGCCTCACGATTCTGCATGACAACCTGAAGGAACCAGGGAGGTTTAACTCCTGCATGTGAGGGTGTTTATAGTTGCTGTGTCTCAGGCTCGTTCCATGCGTTCCCACACTGCACTGTCAAACTACAGCGTTCACTCACTATGAATGTTTAGAGGTCAGAGCTGAAAGCAGCCAGGACTCTAGATGTTGTTGTGTTTCTCATGTGTTACTGTCCATATTTTTGTGTGTCTCTCTCTGGGTATTCAATTTTCAATTCAATTCAACTTTATTTATATAGCGCCAATTCACAACATCAGTTATCTCAGGGCACTTTACAAGTAAGGTTTTAAGACCTTACACAACTAAACCCAACAATTCCCACATAGAGCAAGCTTTTAATTGTAGCCAATCGATAAATTGTACAGTTAAATAGCGACAGCGGAGAGGAAAAACTCCCTCTCTAACGAGGAAGAAACCTCCAGCAGACCCAGGCTCAGTGTGGGCGGCCATCTGCCTTGACCGGTTGGGGTGAGGGGATAGAGAAGAGAGAAAAGAACACAACCACAACAACAAAACAAGCAGCAACAGAACACAGGCAGGATGGTTGGACCAGCAACTGAACACTGGAGACACACGACTCTGAGTCTGATGATACCTGTAGATGAGGATAGAGAGAGACAGAAGGGGAGAAGCACAACTAGGAGAGAAAAGGGACAAAGTTAGTCACATGTGGAAATGGAGGCATGTTAGTGGATAGAAGAAAAAGAGAAAAAAGAGCTCAGTCAATAAAGGACGTCCCCCAGCATCTAAGTCTATAGCAGCTTAACTAAGAGATGGTTCAGGGTGACCAGAACCATCTCTAACTATACGCTTTGTCAAAAAGAAGCCTAGTTTTAAAACTAGAGAGGGTGTTTGCTTCTCGAACCTGGACTGGAAGCTGGTTCCATAGGAGAGGAGCTTGGTAGCTAAATGCTCTGCCTCCTGTTCTACATTTAGAAACTCTAGGAACCACAAGCAGACCAGCGCTCTGAGAACGAAGCGTTCTGTTGGGAGCATAAGGAGCGATGAGGTCTTTAAGATAAGATGGAGCTTTATTATGAAGAGCTTTGTAGGTGAGGAGAAGAATTTTGAATTCTATCCTAGTTTTGACAGGGAGCCAATGCAGAGAAGCTAATGTTGGAGAAATGTGATCTCGCTTCCTAAGTCCAGTCAGAACTCTGGCTGCAGCATTTTGAATCAATTGGAGGATTTTCAAAGAGTTATTGGGACAACCTATGAGTAGCGAGTTACAGTAGTCAAGCCTAGAGGTAACAAATGCATGGATTAATTTTTCAGCATCACTCTGTGAGAGGATGCTCCTAATTTTAGCAATATTCCTCAGGTGGAAGTAGGCGGTTCTAGAGATTTCTTTAATATATGGTGTAAAGGACAGATCTTGGTCAACAATGACACCAAGGTTCCTCACAGTAGAACTTGAAGCTAACGTTATGTCATCCAGAGTAACAATCTGATTCAATAAAGAGTCTCTCTGGTTTTTAGCACCAATTATAATAACCTCAGTTTTATCTGAATTCAGTTGGAGAAAGTTATGGGACATCCAGGATTTGATATCTTTTAAACAAGTTTGAAGTTTGACTAATTGGTTTGTTTCCTCTGGTTTCATGGACAAATATAACTGAGTATCATCTGCATAGCAGTGGAAATTTATAGAATGTTTTCTAATAATATTACCAAGGGGAGACATGTAAAGACTGAAAAGTATTGGACCAAGCACAGAACCCTGTGGAACTCCAAAGTTAATTCCTGTGCGGATGGAAGATTGATCATGAACATGGACGAATTGGAATCTGTTCAACAGATAAGACTTAAACCATCCCAGTGCTTTTCCTTTAATCCCAATGCTATGTTCCAGTCTCTGCAATAGAATCTTGTGATCTATCGTATCAAATGCTGCACTAAGATCTAACAGGACAAGTACAGAAACTAGACCATTGTCTGAAGCTGTGAGAAGATCATTAGTGACTCTAATCAGAGCTGTTTCTGTGCTATGATGTAATCTGAATCCTGACTGGAAATCTTCATACAGGTCATTTCTACGCAAGTGGTCACATAATTGTTTAGCTACGGTTTTTTCAAGAACTTTAGAAATAAAGGGCAGATTGGATATAGGCCTATAATTTGCAAGTTCTCTAGGGTCAAGAGTAGGTTTTTTCAATAAAGGTTTGACCACAGCAACTTTAAAAGCCTGTGGTACGTGGCCTGTAACCAGCGATTGGTTGATTTGATTTAATATGGACGTGCTGATTAATGGAAGAATTTCTTTGAGTAATCTGGTTGGGATTGGGTCTAAGAGACAAGTAGCTGGGTTAGCAGAGTTGATTATTGAAGTTAACTCAGTGTGATCTATGGGGGAAAAACAGTTTAAGTAAGACATAGGTCTAACCAGCAGATCTAAGGCTGTTGGATCTGCAGATCGGTTTATGACTTTTGTTGACAGATTCTGATAAATCTTTTCTCTAATGGTTATGATTTTATTGGTAAAGAAATTCATAAAGTCGTTGCTGCTGAGATTTAAAGGGACACTAGGCTCAACACAACTATGACTCTTAGTCAGCCTGGCTACAGTGCTGAAAAGAAACCTGGGGTTGTTTTTATTTTCCTCAATTAATGATGAATAGTATGTGGTTCTAGCAACCCGAAGTGCTTTTTTATATAGTATTAAACTGTTTTTCCATGCTAGACAGGATTCACCTAATTTGTTGGAACGCCACAATCTTTCTAGTTTTCGAGTCCTCTGCTTAAGGCTGCGGATCTCTGAGTTATACCATGGAGCTAACCTCCTCTGATTCACTGGCTTCTTCTTCAGAGGAGCAACAGTGTCTAAAATTGTACGCAGTGAAGCTGCAGCACCATCAACAAGACAATCTACCTGCTCATGATTCAGATGACTGCTCTCCTCTGTGTAGCTACAAGGGAATGAGACAAAAGATGATGGAATCATCTCCTTAAATCTAATAACAGCATCATCAGATAAACATCTGCTGTAATAGAACTTATTTCCAACTGTTGTCAGGTCTGTTATGGTAAATTCAAATTTTATTAAGAAATGGTCAGATAACAGAGGGTTTTGAGGGAGAACTTTTAAATGATCAATCTCAACCCCATAAGTCAGGACAAGATCGAGAGTATGATTAAGACAGTGAGTGGGTTCATTCACATGCTGACTAAAACCAATAGAATCCAGTAGTGAATTAAATGCAATGTTGAGACAGTTACTGTCAACATCTACATGAATGTTAAAGTCGCCCACTACAATCACTTTATCTGTGCTGAGAACTAAGTTAGATAAAAACTCTGAGAATTCAGTTAAGAACTCTGAATATGGACCAGGAGGACGGTAGACAACACAGAACACAACTGGTTTCTGGGTTTTACAGTCTGAGAGAGAAAGGCTCAGAGTGAGGCTCTCAAAAGAATTATAGTTATGTTTAGGGCTAGGAATAATTAATAAATATGAGTTATATATTGCTGCTACTCCTCCACCTCTACCTGAACTTCTAGGAATATGATGGTTGATGTGACTGGTTGGAGTTGACTCATTCAGACAAACGTATTCATCCTGCTGCAGCCAGGTTTCAGTGAGACTAAATAAATCTACGTGATGGTCACTTATCAAGTCATTTATTAACAGAGATTTAGAAGAGAGAGATCTGATATTTAATAGACCACATTTAATTCTTTTATTGTTACTTTGTTCTGTAAGAGGAGCTGTCTTGATGTTTATTAGATTCCTGTGAATCACTCCTCTTTTATTTATTTGTGATTTATATAATTTAGGTGGTCGGGGAGCAGACACAGTCTCGATGGGAGTGTTACAGCTACGAGCGGGTGGCGGCTGAGAGTCTGCAGAGAGGCGTGTAAGACTGCGACTCTGCGTCCTGGGCTCCACTCTGGGTCATGGTTTAGGGAGTCTAATCAACTTGGCCATGTTACTAGAGAGCAGAGACGCTCCATCCAAGGTGGGATGGACGCCGTCTCTTCTAATCAGCCCAGGTTTTCCCCAAAAACTGCTCCAATTGTCTACAAAGCCCACATCGTTTGCTGGACACCACCTAGACAGCCAGCGGTGAAGCGACGACAGGCGGCTAAACATGTCGTCACTGGTCAGATTGGGGAGGGGTCCAGAGAAAACTACGGAGTCCGACATCGTTTTGGCAAACGAACACACCGACTCAATGTTAGTTTTAGTGACTTCCGATTGGCGTAACCGGGAGTCATTAGTTCCTGCGTGTATTACGATCTTACTGTATTTACGCTTATCCTTATGCAGGAGCTTCAGGTAAGACTGGATGTCGCCCGCTCTGGCCCCAGGGATGCACTTAACTATGACCGCTGGCGTCTCTAACTTCACGTTTCTGACTATGGAGTCACCAATGATCAGGGTGGGTTTCTCAGCGGGTGTGTCGCTGAGTGGGGAAAATCTGTTTGAAACGTGAAGCGGCTGGTGGTGAACCGTGGGCGACTGCCTAGAACTACGACTCCTACGAACCGTCACCCAGTCACATCCCGGCTGCTCGGGACCCACTGAGGGACGATTAGCAGCTAAGCTAGGAGGCTCCGCACTAGCTAGCGGGGCCTGACTAGCTGACTGGTTTTCCACAGTGCGGAGCCGAGATTCCAAATCAGTCAGCCTCGCCTCCAGCGCTGCCACTATCTCACACTTATTACAGATACCATTAACACTAATGGAGGCAGAGGACGAGCTAAACATAAGGCACACCGAGCAAGAAAAAGAAGGAGAAGACAGGGAAGCCATGGCAGAAAGTTAAGCTAGCTTAGCCGAAAAGACCAGAAAGCTACGAAATTAGCAGTGCTTTTAATGAGAGGGGAATAAGGTGCTTGAGTATTACAAGCGTGCGACCCTTAGGCACTCGAAGTAAGTTAGAAAAACAACAGTAAAGAGATAAAAGTGAGGAGATTTGTTTAGCAAAAAACGCTGCTGCGACCAGCAACAGACCAGCAGGAAACCTCGGTGACAGGAAGTGACGCGATACGCTTACCGTCAGTCAGCCAATCATCAGTCCCCTGAAGCAACAGTATATCAGTAGTATAACATCACAATGGCTTCATCAACAAACACTTTTACTAATATTTTATTGTTACTGAACTCCTGTCTGAACCCTGTGATTTACATGTTTTTTAATGCCTGGTTCGGAAAATCTGAGAAACTCATTGTTACTCTTGAGATACTGCAGCCTTGTAGCGGCCCCTCGGATATAGAGTGATCAAGACGCAGAGAGTTTCAAACGGGCGTCGATTTATTTCGTCCTCTTAACGAGCACCATGCACCATAAACACCGTGAAAACTACAGAATAAACAGAAATACAAAAGGCTTCCATGTAGTTTCACAAATAATTTGCACATAAATCATCTTCACATATTAATCATGTTTACACCCAATACAAACTATTTTAACAAATGACCAATATGAAATAATGTGTTTAAGTTTACATGACAAATGAAATATCACATGCTTCTTTTAAATGAAACATATATTATAATTGTTTAAAGAAAGAATATATTGGTTTTATATATTATATATTGATGACATGTGCAATAAACCCATAAACAAATGAAGTATTGACATTTTCTTTTCCTTAAACAATATCCTTTCTAACAATAATACAAACTCCACCTATTTTCCTTCGTACCTCATTCCGCTTTTCCAAGGGCGCTAATCAAAGAGTTTCTGCCATCAGCTACCATGCGCACTAGCTTGACACACCCTCACAGTTCGGAGCTCTTAAAAAAAAACATGTACGAGCAACACAAATAATAAAATGAATCACAATGTAAACCTTTTCTTTACAACATTCAAATGGATGAACATGATAAATAACTTAACTGTTTACAAGTTTTTACCGTTCTTCAGACGATACGTGAACATCACATTGTGACGAGAGAATAGCGGAAGTCACAAAAAAAACAACCGAAGAAGTAAGCTTTTTCAAAATAAAAGCGTAACAGACAAAGTGACCATGTTAAACATATAATGCCTTAAGATATTAATATAAATGTTATATTATAAACTGTGTAGAATATTAATGCGATTTATAAAGACATTTACAAGCCTTGCTCCTGTCAGAACAACGTACTGTAGAGAAACTCATATATTAGTACGGGAATATGAAAGGACAGCAAGGAAAATGGCAGAATACAGGAACCACTTGAGATTCAACCACAGAACATCATCTCTGTGAGCCTATGCCTCTGATCCACCATCAGGAGCAACCGGGCAGACAAGATCCTCCAGAAAGCGCAAGAACAGCTACTTAGTGAAAGGGTTAGACAGGTCAATTTCACCATAGAAACCTTGGAACAGAACATAGAGCACCTCTAACAGAAACTACTCTGAGCCCTCCCTACACATGTGTATGACGCAGTCACAGAATTTACACAGAAAGCTCAGCTATCCCAACACAGCAAGAGCAAACAGAGACAAGCCAAGAAGTTTGACCTCCGGTGGTCCCGAAAGCATACAGCAGGAGAATCGTCTTGGATGAAGGAAGAAGATGATTTCACAGCAGAGGACTCCAAAGACAAATGGGTAAAGAACCTCTCTGACAGGGAACTTTCCCAGTCCGAGAGAGACATTCTGGCTAAGGGCCTTAACTTTGCCATCACACCCAAGGAGGTTCCTGTCGTGAATTTCATCACAGCCACAGAATCTGCCATTAGGAACAACAACTTACCAGTGTCAGAAGCTGAACATCTACGGCTCAAAGTCTCTGCTGCCCTGGCCAATGCACAGCCACCACAATCCAACCTCACCAGGCAGGAGAGGAGTGCGCTCTCAGCCCTCAGCAGGGACGAAACCATCACCATTCTGTCGGCGGACAAAGGAAGATACACTGTTGTTCTGAACACCCCAGACTACCATCAAAAGGTCGTGTCACTGTTAGAGGACCAACACACCTACGAGAAACTCAAAAGAGACCCCACCAGCAGCTACAAAAAGAAAATCATAGCTCATCTCAAAGAGCTGGAAACAGATCAGACCATCGACAGGATGACACACCACCGCCTATATCCTGGAGAAACCACTCCCTGCATCTATGGACTTCCTAAGATCCACAAGGAGGGAGCCCCGCTCAGACCCATAATCAGCGGCATCAACTCAGTCACCTCTGGTTGGACACACAGATCATCACATCCGAAACTCAGAGGAATTTGCAACCAAGGTCAGAGCCAAACCATGGTTTCTTTTGACATTACATCACTCTTCACCAGCATCCCCACCAGTGATGCTTTAACAGCTGTTATAAAAAGACTGGAAGAGGACAGCACCCTCAGCACCAGAAGCAACCTCAACCCGGGTCAGATATGTTCACTCCTGGACTTATGCCTTAACACCACATATTTCAGCTATAGAGAGGACTTCTACAGACAGAGGCATGGCTGCGCTATGGGCTCTCCTGTGTCACCTATATGGAAGAAGTGGAGAAGAAAGCTCTCGACTCTTTCTCAGGAACAGCCCCAACCCATTGGTTCAGATATGTGGATGACACCTGGGTGAAGATTAAGATCCAGGAGGTACAGACTTTCACAGATCACATAAGTGGACAGTAACATCAGCTTCACCAGAGAAGACACTAAAGACAACAGACTGGCCTTTCTGGACTGCACTGTCATCAGAGGGAATGACGGCGGTTTAGAAATAGAAATCTACAGGAAACCCACCCACACTGACCAATACCTTCTGTTTGACTCTCATCACCCCCTGCAGCACAAACTAGGAGTCATCTGGACCCTGAACCACACAGCGGAGAACATTCCCACTTCCACTGTAGAAGAAGGAAAACATGCATCTAAGGGCAGCTCTCAGGACCTGTGGCTACCCCAGATGGGCCTTCAACAAGGCTGTGTCTCAACCCAGAACAAGGACAACGGAACAGCCCGACACCCAGAGCCAACGGAAGAATCTGGTCATTCCTTACATGGCCGGAGTGTCTGAAAAGCTCAAAAGGATTTTTGGAAACCACAACATACCCGTCTACTTCAAACCCACCAACACCCTCAGACAGAAGCTTGTCCATCCAAAGGACCCGACACCAAAGCCGTGTATCTCCACTTAAAAGACAAAGGCCACTCATTTGAAGACAACAACGTTCACATTCTGGACAGAGAAGACAGGTGGTTTGAACGAGGCGTCAGAGAAGCCTTACATGTACAGGTAAACAGCCCCTCTCTCAACAGGGGTGGGGGGCTCAGACACAACTTGTCTCCCATCTACCATGCTGCCCTTTCAACTATGCCCAGGAAGATTAAGACCACTTCACATGTCCCCCCACAAATGAGACACTTAACGACCTGTAATGGTGGAGGAGGAGTCACGGTAGTTGAGGTTTCACATCTACTCACTACCCTCACACCCCCTCTGTTCGCATAACAAACCCATTCTTCACTGGTGTGAAGTGAAACCAAACTGGAGGATAAATCAGTGGTCTTCACCAACTTCCCACAGTCCAGTTGCCATGACTCAACCTTCAGATGTCATAGATTAGTAGTCTGACTTTCCTTGGGAAGGGAAAAATAGTGTTTATGTATTGTTGCAGAGGTGAAAATGATCTATGTTTTGTTGATTTTGCATCTTCTGTGACTGCGTTAATCTTTTTATGCCTGGTTTGGAAAATTCATTAAAATCATTGTTACATTAAAGATACTTCAGCAAATCTCTTGTCAGGAAAACATTTTATAAACTGATCACACCTACCCCACTTTTTGTAGTGTTGTAAACATAAACTAATTCTATTTCAGTGTTGCTTGTTGTGTAATTCTACAGTTGATTTTGTGCAGGTTTTACTTTAATCTTCTTGCATATTCATGTCGTTTAAATTTAGTTTATCACATAAGTCTCTTGATATATAAAGCAGATGAAAATAATAATGGTCTTTGTATTTATGCATTTTCAGTATTCAGGCATCAGAACAGTCTGATTCTGTCACAACTGATTTCTTAACTAACGAGTTATAATTTCAGTTAATGTTACTGCTCCATATATGTTTAATTCATTATTATCATTTGAGAAGAGAAAACCAGAAAAGAAAAGACAAAGACTCACTAGCAAATACCCAGACATGTACAGCTAAAACTTGAGGAACACCATGTAAGATAAAAATGTAATCATATGATTTCCAGTTGCATTTACATGTTATATATCCAAATGAAGGGACTACGGAAAATGACACTCATGCAGATTTTGGATGGGCTGAAGGGCTGCAAAAATAACTTGTGTATTACATAATTTACTACCAAACATCAGAAAAAATGTGTTTTTTTAATTTATGTGCTGTAAATGTATATCATTAATAATTATTTTTTTTACATATTTATTTATTTAACATATTTACCTTGTATTGTACTTGTGACATTTGCTGTCTTTCTGTTTCAGATGTTTTTTGTGCAGAAGCCTTTAGTTCTTGTTCTCATCTTTGTCATTAAACATCTGACTGAACAGTAAACCTTTTTTTTATTATTCCAGTTTGAATACAGTATAATTTTGTAATAAACCCAGACATATGTCAGTTGTTAAGTAATATTTTTTATTGTGGAATAACCATAGACACCAAAATACACATAAATTAAATCTGATAATCAAGCCAAAATGACAAATATAGTAGAAGTAACAACACAGAAAAGCTCACACCTGTCTCCTTCTCATTGCCTGTTGTAAAAGTGAGCTGTAGACATGAGTTGGTAGAGGAAACTAAACAATAAGAAAAAATGCAAACTGAGTACTGAATTTAGACACTGGTATTTTCATTACACAGCAGCTGTTAACTTAAGCATTAGTCCATCAGAGGTGAACGTTTCATCATCTTATGAAAACTAACATCAGCTGATGATGATAAGAGAGGAGGATTGATGCTAGAGAGAATGAAGGGCAGGAGGGAGGAGGAGAGTGTGGATGGGCATAAATCTGCTCTACAAGCTTTTTTGTTACACTGATGATGGAGACGCTGAAAGAGGCTAAACTCTGCTTCCCACAGCTTTTCAATACCTCCTGCAAAAAGCACACAGGCTCTCGCTCTGAAGCATTGTTCATTTATATTCTACTGTTCTGCATGTCTTTACTTACTGTAACGCTCAACCTGCTGGTCATTGTTTCCATCTCCCACTTCAGGCACAGAGAAATGTTTCTTAATATGTTGTTGTTTTAAAAGTTTTTATTGCATTAGTGTCTTCTGATCATTGTCTTATGGTAGTTTGACAAACTGCTTTTAATGTTTTTAAACAGCAGCTACAGTACTACTTTACAATATCCATTGTTTGTTTTCTCCTTCCAGGCAGCTCCACACTCCCACCAACGTCATCCTTCTCTCTCTGGCCGTGTCTGACTTACTTGTGGGCCTCATTGTGATGCCGTTTCAGATCCTCTTAACAGAACCCTGTTGGCTCCTGGGTGACTCAGTGTGTGCTATGTTTTTTTTCTTGGGCTTTATCACTATACCTGCCTCAGTAGTAAACATGATGCTGATCTCAGTAGATCGTTATGTGGCCATCTGTGACCCTCTGCATCACCCTTCAAAAATCACTCAAAGACGCGTTCAGATCTGTGTCGTGCTGTGTTGGGTTTACTGTGTCTTCTACAGCCTCATGATTCTATACGACAACTTGAAGGAACCAGGCAGGTTTAACTCCTGCTATGGAGAATGTGTGATTAACATAATAGGGGCTCTTCACATTGTGATAAGTTTTCTCATCCCCATCTCAGCCATCATCATCCTGTACGTGAGGGTGTTTATAGTGGCTGTGTCTCAGGCTCGTTCCATGCGTTCCCACATTGCAGCTGTCAAACTACAGCGTTCACTCACTGTGACTGTTAAGAGGTCAGAGCTGAAAGCAGCCAGGACTCTGGGAGTTGTTGTTGTTGTGTTTCTCATGTGTTATTGTCCATATTTTTGTGTGTCTCTCTCTGGGTATAACATCACAATGGCTTCCTCAACAAACACTTTTATGAATATTTTATTGTTACTGAACTCCTGTCTGAACCCTGTGATTTATGCCTTTTTCTACCCCTGGTTCAGAAAATCAGTTAAAATCATTGTTACACTTAAAATATTTCAGCGAAACTCTTGTCAGGAAAACATTTTGTAGACACATTTTCTAGTGATGTAGACATGAACTCATTCTGTTTCATTCTGTTTTTGGTGTATTTCTACCGTTGACTTCGTGCAGATTTTACCACATGCTGCTGTTCATATTCATCCAGGCCCTTTTTCTATACCTGGTTCAGAAAATCTGTTAAAGTCATTGTCACACTTCAGATAATGCAGCCTCGCTCCTGTCAGACCAACGTACTGTAGAGAAACTGTGGAACAAAGGCATGTGTTGCTGAATGCACACTTCAATAACGAAGAAATGTTACATGTACTTTAAGTTCTTAAACATGTCCAGTTTGGTTCGGTTTGTAGCGATCCCAGTACATATTGTTACCCAGTCTATCAGTTTTTGATGGTTTTAGGTTGTACAAAGTGTGTTTTTCTTACATCATCAGTTGTACAGCAAGAATCTAATTAAAAAAGACACAATTAACTTAATTAAAATTTGTTATTAGTGTTTATACTCTATATGAACCACATCAGTGGGTGTGGAGGCAGTGTACTGTTACAAACTACGGACCGACTCACTATTGTCCAGTAGATGCTGTCAAAACCATGCCATATTTTTAAAACTCCTGGCCCGCTCAACTTAGAGAAGAGACTAACAAAATGAAGATCTAAGTGCATGACCAAACATGACATACAAAATTTAATGAAATGAAAGGCACACAGTGAAAACAATGGATACAATCTGGGTAAAGTAAATTAATATTGACTAACTGATAATCACTGCAAGGCAGGAGAACGCTGACAGATACAAACTAACAAAGGAACCTAACACTGCTGGACACGAGACATGATATAACAACATGCAAGAACTTAATATCACTGCACACGCAGGTCAAACTTACTAACAAAGTAACTAAATTCAAATCAAGATTGGGGAACAACCTTACTGGAAAAATCTAACAAACCCTAAAACCTAAACAGTATGCAATAAACTGACAAATGTGGTGCCACAGACCAGGACAAAACATGTTGATATAGACAGGACCAACATAACTAAACAAAACAGCACAGAGACGCAACATGAACCAGACAGAAGAAGAAGAAAAAGACAATTGAATAACCCACGATGACAAACGCAGGATTAGATGGTAAATGAAAATCACTTCTCACAGGAGATAAACATATTGGACAACTAAAACACGCAAGAAGAAACAAGAATTCTGGGAACAAACCACACAAAACTAGACAAAAAGGCTTTAGTAGTTGATGCACCTTTACAGCTTGATTTGACTTTCTCGTTCATTGTAAAGATAGATGTTTAAATTTAGTTGGAGGAGTCTTGCTACTTACTACCCTAATTTTGGACAGCGTGATGGTCCCTTACGAGAACACACTGTTTGCACCTGCGTGTTAGTAGATCAGTTTTACTGGCCGGAGTAGCAGCCTTGTAAACCTTGCAGAATGAACACCACTAATTTTGACGAAGCATAACCCTTAGACTCACAGTAAACACAACACTTGACTCGACACAACTTGACTATACTACGTGACATGACCAGGAACGTCACAGAACCACAGGAACATCACAGACACACAGGAACATCACGCATAAGGCGTTACAGAACTCAAACATTTGAATTAAGGAAATTAAACACAGGTGAAACTGCTAATGATGAGGGGGGAACACAGAGGGAGAACGTGACATCACAAGACAGAAAACAGGAAACCTCAGGTTTGACCTCTGAGGGCCGGACTTTAACAAAGCCCCCCCTCCAATGGCGGATTCCAGACGGCCAAGGAACCTGGACCCGCATGGTCCAGGCCATTGGAGAGGAGGCAGACCAAGACATGACAGGCCTCCGGACTCAGGAACAGGAGCGGACCCCTCCTCTTGGGCCGCCGGAACAGGAACGAAGCAGACCCCTCACCGGGCCGCAGGCACACAGGAACAGTAGCGGACCCCTCCTCCGGGCTGCAGGACACACAGGAACAAAAGCGGACCCCTCCTCTCCGGCCGCCGGAACAGGAACGGAAGCAGACCCCTCACCAGGCTGTAGGCACACAGGAATGGAAGCAAACCCCTCCTCTCAGGCCACCAGAACAGGAACAGTAGCGGACCCCTCCTGCAGGACACACAGGAATGGAAGCGGACCCCTAGGCTGCCTCTCCGCATGGAGAGCTACAGACAGACGTGAGGGTGGTGGCCTCTCCGCCTGGAGAGCCGCAGACAGACGTGGCAACCTCCCCTGGAACACAAACGGCAGGATCTGCAGGACGAGCAAGGTGGGCTACGGCGGGAGAGGGAATCCCAGCCGGCAGGGTGAAGCTGCGCTTCACCGAAGTGACCAGGGCGCCGCTCTGGGTCTTCAAATCCCTCCACACAGCGCACACCTCTGCACCACATAGGTAGGTAGTTCTGCAACTGCTAACGATGAGGAAGGAGCACATCACAAGACAGAAAACAGGAACCCTCAGGGCTCTGAGGGCCGGACTGTAACAGTTAGTTCCTGCTTTTGCAGTGATTTTGTTTTGTAGTTATTCCAAATTGTTAATATTTTTCTCCTCTCTCCTCTGACAGTGATATTGAGTTTGTTAGTCAGTGAACTTATGTTTATTTTCTAGTTTGGATTCTTATCTCCTGCTTCGGCAGTGCATTTATGTTTATTAGTATGGATTTGAATTTACAGTTTTGTGCATTCTCCAGCCTAGCTGTGATTTTGTGTTTATTAAGAAAAGCTTATTTAAATCTGAGTTGTGGTTTTCCCTGTTCCATAGTTCTCCTATGTCTGTCTGTGAGTTTGTAACACTTTACACATTTGATATTTTAACTCGTATTGTAACTGTTTAACATGTAACTGATGCTGTATAGAGAGAGTACGCGCATCAGCCAAAATAAACCATACACAACCTTTGACAAGAGAGAGAAAGAAACAAGGTGTGTTAGTAAGGAGGAGAGAAAGAGGATGGAAACACAGCAGGGAGACAGAGGGACAATAAAGGATGAAACCGATGCTGGGAGGGCTCAGCTTACCTCCTCCTCCTCCTCTCTGTGACGATGGACACACTGGAGGAAGCTGAACTCTGCTTCCCAGAGCTCTTTAACACCTCCTGCAAGAAGCATCTGCATCCTCACTCCAAGACCATTCTCATTCACACTGTGCTATCCTGCATCTCTATACTCACTGCATCTCTTAACCTGCTGGTCATCGTCTCCATCTCCCACTTCAGGCACAGATTCATGTTTCATCTTTGACAGGATGTTGTTAAAGAATTGATGCGATTAACTGAAATAATTCTGATCTTTATATTGTGGTGGCTGGATGAGAATAATTTAAAATGCTAATGTAAAGCTACTTTTGTGGTGATAATGCTGTTTGTGTTTATAATATTCACAGTGATGTTGTTCTCTCCCTCCAGGCAGCTCCACACTCCCACCAACCTCATCCTCCTCTCCCTGGCTGTCTCTGATTTCCTTGTTGGTCTTGTTGTAATGCCGTTTCAGATCCTACTAACAGAACCGTGTTGGCTTCTGGGAGACCTGATGTGTGCGCTGTATTATTTCTTAGCCTTTATCAATATCAGCTCATCAATAATAAACATGGTGTTAATATCAGTCGACCGTTATGTGGCCATCTGTGACCCTCTGCGTTATGCCACAAATGTCACTCAAAGAAAAGCTCAGGTCAGTGTCATCATGTGTTGGCTTTACTCAGCTTTCTACAGCTTTTTGACTTTATATGATAACCTCAATCAACCAGGCAAATTTAACTCCTGCTATGGAGAATGTGTGATTATTATAGTTGGTGCTGTTGACCTTGTGTTAGGCTTTATTTTCCCCATCTCAGCCATCGTCATCCTGTATGTGAGGGTGTTTATAGTTGCTGTGTCTCAGGCTCGTTCCATTCGCTCCCATGTTGCAGTTGTCAAACTGCAGCGTTCACTCACTGTGACGGTTCATAGGTCAGAGCTGAAAGCAGCCAGGACTCTGGGAGTCGTTGTTGCTGTGTTTCTCATGTGTTACTGTCCCTTTTATTGTGCTTCTCTAATTGGCTACGACCTTATGATCAATGACACATTAGTGAATTTTCTGGTATTGTCTAACTCCTGTTTTAACCCTGTCATTTACGCCTTTTTCTACCCCTGGTTCAGAAAATCTGTTAAAGTCATTGTTACACTTGAGATATTGCAGCCTCGCTCTTGCCAGACCAACGTACTGTAAAGAACCCGTGGACTATGAAAACGGTAGCAATTCTGTGAAGGGTATAATGTGTTTTAGCTGCTGCTGTAGATTTAAAACGCATCTGAATGATTTAATCATGTTTTCTTGTAGTTTTCCTTTTGGTAAAACTGAAAGAAACTTTTCTTTATTCAAAAATGTTTCCAAAATTTCTAAATTGTACTAAAAGAGTGAGACACAGGAGAAAGCAATTACTATCGATAACAAACACTTCTGGATTCTTTGTCTTTAGATTAAACACTGTCCTGGACTTTTACTGCTTCTTTTTACTGTATTCTTCTTTTGTATTGCCCAAAACTGACATGCTGAATCTCCAGCAAGCATCTACACTAGACTTTCACTTTGCCACTATCACAAACAAATGTCTCCCAAAAAACAAAAACAAAAAATATTCAGGAACTACTGTATGATCCAGTATAGATCCACAGTTATAGAGAATGGAGATACAGTACATTCAGGAGGTTCTGAGCCTCAAAGCAGAAGAACGTCTTCATGAATGATTTGTTTGTTGCAGACCGAAACTAACTAAATACATATTACTGTCACAAACACTAATATCTGTTACAGGCAAGGGACGATAACACAAGATAAACTACGATAATTCTTTATTCATCCCACAGTGGGGAAATTCACTACAAACAATTGGTAGTGTGTAATAGAATGAAAGTGAGCATGGGTGAATACGTGTACAAAAACAAATGATGCATTTTACAAATTTACAATTTATACTAATACAAAAAACTATAAATGCATTTCCAAAAATGAAATTCAAATGGTTGAAGCAATTATGTGTATACATCAGCCAAAAGGTTAAAAAAAGGTGAAAAAGGTTTGCAAAGAGATGATGAAACTCTTGAGAGACTTAAAAAAGGTTAAAGACGAGGCATAAATCAGCAGTGTGACACAGAGCTTTCCTCAAAAAAGCTCCTCCTCATTTCTGATGGAGATGCTGGAGGAAGCTGAACTCTGCTTTCCACAGCTCCTCAACTCCTCCTGCAAAAAGCTCACGCGTCCTCACTTCGAGGCTTTAATCATTTACATCCTGATGTCATGCATCTCTCTGTTGACTGTGATTCTCAACCTGCTGGTCATCATGTCCATCTCCCACTTCAGGCACAGATGAACTTCTTACACTAGTAGCATTTATCAGTGACCTGACTTTTACATTATTGTAATTTGATGCTCTTTGTTCCTGTGCAGTGTTTATAATGAACATATTTACAACTGAAATACACAAAGGTTTTAAATGTTTGTTTTTATATTTATTGTAGCTGATGACGTTTAACTTTAGTGATGTCTTGTGTTCGATCTCTCCCTCCAGGCAGCTCCACACTCCCACTAATGTCCTCCTCCTCTCTCTGGCTGTCTCTGACTTCCTCATGGGCCTCGTTGTGATGCCATTTCAGATCCTCCTAACAGAACCCTGTTGGCTCCTGGGTAACCTTGTGTGTGCACTGTATAATTTAATACTTTTCACTGTTATTTGTGGCTCTGTAATTAACATGGTGTTGATATCAGTCGACCGTTACATTGCCATTTGTGACCCTCTGCATTACTCCACAAAAATCACTACAAGGAGAGTTCAGGCCTGTGTCCTCCTGTCTTGGCTTTACTGTGCTTTTTACAGCTTTGTGATTTTATTTGACAACCTGAAGCAACCAGGCAGGTTTAACTCCTGCTATGGAGAATGCGTGGTTCACATAATTGGTGCTGTAGACATTGTCCTAAGCTTCATCGTCCCCATCTCAGCCATCATCATCCTGTATGTGAGGGTGTTTGTAGTGGCTGTGTCTCAGGCCCATGCCATGCGCTCCCAACAACAAGTAGTTATCAAATGTCGCAGCTTCAACCATTCAGTGACTTTAACAGTTCCGAAATCTGAGCTGAAAGCAGCCAGAACTCTTGGTGTTGTCGTCGCTGTATTTCTTCTGTGTTACTGCCCATCTTACTGTGTGTCTCTCTCAGGTTCTGACCTCACCGTTGGGTCTTCAGTCAACTTTTTAATATATTTCCTTGTATTATTGAACTCCTGCCTGAACCCTCTGATCTATGCTTTATTCTACCCCTGGTTTAGAAAATCTGTCAGACTCATTGTTATACTAGAGATACTGAGGACTGAGTCCTGTCAGACCAACGTACTGTAGTGAAACTGAAGTGGCTTGACAGAAAATAGACCTTTTATTTGTCAACTGAGTTATCGCCTTGTTGCCTCACTGATCTGTACAGAACTCGTTTTGGACAAATAAATCAAATTGTCTGGTTAATGTTGTATAAATACAGTAGCATGTGACAGTTTGAGGACGCTTTTTCTCAATTTCTACTCAGATGAGAGGGACATTATCACACCTTTAACAGACAGTGTTTCATGTTCTCATGCTGTATTCTAAAATAAAAGAAGCTGTAGTGTCGTACAACAATCTGTGCCTTTAGCATGGAGAGATGTGAGAGGAATTAAGGTAAGACATGCATTGAATGTGGTTGAATAGGATGCTCTGCTCCATTCGACTAAGATCGTATATCTTACAGCAGAGATCTAAAGCAAAGTGTATATCAAACGTAATCATAGAGGCAGAGAAAATCACTCTGAGTGACCCCCCCCCCCATCCAGGCACACGCACACACACACTGCTCCTCCTCTCTAGGAGGACAGTTTTCACACCTGCTTACATTAGTGTAAGAAAACATCGTCTTTTCCTCTAATGAATCACTGCAATCAAAGGTGGGAAAAACAAACTCAATCATGAAAACAAAAAAAACATTTGTTGCTAAGAGATGGTGAGTTCTTTTTGAGGTCATCCCAGGAAACATCTGCTGTTTACTTGGACCAACGTGAAGGCTAAATAATTGCGCTAAGGTTAAGCTTCCCATATTTGACCTAGGTTGAATGTGGAAATTTATCTAATAATATGTCTCCTTTACTGTTCAAAGAAATTAATTGCAGACGACTCTGATTTGGTAAAGGCTTTGTAAACCTCAGTTATTCTTTTTGGCCTGAGGATTTTCTGATGAAAAAATTCACCCACCAGGTATGAACTGAATGAGTCTCAGCATAAGATAAGATAAGATAAGATAAGATAAGATAAGACTTTATTTATCCCGCAGTGGGGAAATTCTGGTGACCCAGCAGCAGCAGAGAAACAGTTGGAAAATAAAAAAAATAAAAAAGTTACAATAGTTACAAAAAAAGAGTAAAATATGTTATACATTATATACAAAAAAAGAAAATGTACATATCTAAACATAAACATAAAGTACAAAGTGCCAAATGAAAAAAAGAAAACAAAATAAAAAAATAACATACATGCAACATGGACACCGCACGGCACACATCGCACTATGAAAACATGCTTTACAGTCATGTTGATGTGTTGTAGAGTCTTATTGCCGTGGGTATGAAGGACCTCCGGTAGCGCTCAGTCCTGCACTTCGGGTGCAGCAGTCTTGCGCTGTGCGAGCTGCGTTGGTCCTCCACGGTTTGGTGCAGGGGGTGGGAGGGGTTGGCCATGATGGACGACAGTTTCGCCCGCGTCCTTCTATTGGTCACCACCTCGATGGACTCCAGTGGGCAGCCCACGACAGAGCCAGCTTTCTTAACCAGTTTGTTCAGTCTCTTTCTGTCTCTGTCCGTGCTGCCGCCCGCCCAGCACACAACGGTGTAGAGGACTGCCGATGCCACTACCGTGTTGTAGAAAGTCCGTAGGAGTGCGCTGCACACCCCAAAGGACCTCAGTCGCCTCAGCAGGTGGAGGCGACTCTGGCCCCTCCTATACAGGGCATCAGAGTTGTCAGTCCAGTCCAGGTTTTTGTTGAGGTGGACACCCAGATATTTGTAAGTGTCCACCATCTCAATTTCAGAACCCCTTATGCACACTGGCGGCGGTGGTGCTGGTTTCCGCCGGAAGTCAATCACGAGCTCCTTCGTCTTGCTGGTGTTCAGAACCAGGTGGTTATCTTCACACCAGTCCACAAAGTCGGTGACGACCCCCCTATACTCCAGCTCGTTCCCCCCAGATACACATCCAACAATCGCAGTGTCGTCCGAGAACTTCTGCAAGTGGCATTTGTTGGAGTTGTACCTGAAGTCTGATGTGTACAGGGTGAACAGGAAGGGCGAGAGCACCGTCCCCTGGGGGACCCCCGTGCTGCAGATGACCACGTCAGACACACAGTTGCGCAGCCTCTAACAGGACATCTGATCCACTGCAGCACTTCAGGTAAGTATTGCACCGCATTATTTACAATGCTAATCTAACTGAGAGATGGACATGGGGGGTAAATAATAAATAAGCAGTGCTTAGTCCAACAGGGAGGAGAGATCTGTGAAATTAGTCTGTCACTGAGGCAGGAACTGTGTCCTGCTGTGGGTGAGATTCATGGTCCAGTATGAATTTCAGTTTTGCCAGGACCCTTCCACCACTGCTGATTTTCAGCAGACTGCTGTCTGCTCCTTGGTTTTCCCTGCATTGATCAGGAGGTAGCTTTGCCTTGTTTATTTGCCTGACGCTCTCGACATCGGTGGGTACCTTTGCTTTGTTTTGACGCCAAGAACTTTGTACTCTCGTTTTTGTGTCCTGGAGGCGTTTGCAACTTCTGCTTATGACCACAGAACCTGAACGGCGCACGGCGCCCTTGGCACAGTCCCAAGCCCAGCAGACGCCGACGCCGTCGCCGTCCGCCCAGGCTTTCACGCCACAACAGCCACCATCGACGTCGGCCGCCCAGGCCTCCACGCCACAACACCCACCGTAGACACCGGTCACCCTGGTCCCTACGTCGCGGCAACCACCATCGACGCCAACCGCCCAGGCCCCTACGTCGCGGCAACCACCATCGACGCTTCGCCCAGGCCCTCATGTCACAACAAGCACCGGCGCCTTCAAATGCTCCGGACCATGTTCCCTGTCCTCGTCATGGAGGGTCCGCTTCCTGTTCTCGTCATGTGCTCAGGTGTCCTGGTTTCGTGCGGCCTGGAGGGTCCACACAGGTTCCTGTCCCTGTTCGGGCGGCCCGATGGAGGGTCCGCTCCCTGTCCTCGTCATGTGCGACCCAATGGAGGGTCCGCTCCCTGTTCTCGTCATGTGCTCAGGTGTCCTGGTTTCGTGCGGCCTGGAGGGCCCACTCAGGTTCCTTCCCCTGTTCTTGCGATCCATTGGAGGGTCTGCTATTACCCCGGTCCCGGCAACCCGGTGTGTTTGAATTTCCTTTTCCTTCTTAAGCTCTCTCCTCAGTTCAACCGGCATCAGATCGTCAACCTTGTCCCGACACGCAAACCTCCGACAGACTTCGCCTCTCGCCACCTATGCCGTGAGTTTTCTATGCACCCTTGTTTATTCGCCTGACGCTCTCGACATCGGTGGATACCTTTGCTTTGTTTTGACGCCAAGAACTTTGTACTCTCGTTTTTGTGTCCTGGAGGCGTTTGCCACTTCTGCTTATGACCACAGAACCTGAATGAACTCTGCTCGCTGGAGCTAACAACGAGCGCCCTTGGTGCGCCGTGTTTGGGGACCCAGTAGCTCACAGTATACAGCCGGTTCGGCTCGCTTTGTGTTTTTGTTTAGTTCTTAGTTTGTCGCCTGGATTCTGCTGCTCTCCTCACCCCCCCCTCCACTCCTATCCACAGGAAAAGATGCTATTCATCAGTTGCTGCGCTGCGAGTCTAACCCGGAACTCCCTGTCATCATCCTCAGCTGCCAGGTGGTGTTTTCCCACTCTGTGACTCCCGACAGAACCAACCCTCCTCATTCTCACTCCTGGATCACCTCGCCTTCTGCAATAACCCCCCGGACTGTTCTCTCTTTTCTTAAATAAATCATTATTCTGCTCCACCCCGTCCTGGTTCTGCCTATTCCATCTCCATCTAGTTTGGTCCTTGCTTAAACATAACAGTACGATCTGACCAAAAATGAAACCCGCAGAACTGCTAGACTAAATCCCGGATATCTTTTACGCCCAGACCCGCATCTCCACGCTAAACTGGGTTACGGACTTTTAGTCTGCCTGCCCTTGGTTAAAGACCCACACAAGGTTTCCTGAGCTTCTGACCATGCAGGTCAGGCTCAGAAGGAAGCACTCCGTCCTCAGTCGGCTCCCTCGCCACGTCCTCTGCTCCCACGTCGCGACCACAGCCTGCCCCCTCGCCGGCTTCACCCACTCCAGAACGTCCAGTCGCACCTCCACAGTCCCAAGCCTCCCCTCCGGTCCTCTCTGCCGGGCATATGAGTCTCGGCTCGTGCAGGACGCCGGAGCTCGTCCCTTGTCTCTCCCCCTCTGAGGGCCGTCGGATCTGGCATCAACTGAAGTGTTAGGCGGACCCTTTCCACACTCCTCCGGTTTCCCTGGTCCCAAGCCTCAGCCTCATCTGAACTGGGCCACTTTCCGGATCCATGCCGTCCCTGGCCATGCTCATCAGCCCGCTGATCCATACCACCTAGATCAGCCTGCCGCTTCACACCACCCAGACCTACCTGTCGCTCCTTGCCTCACCCCTTCTGAGTCCCATCCCATTCGGGAAGAGTTGAAGGCCTCCCTTCAGGCCCGCTCCCGAGCTTGCCACCTCTCTAAGTCTCTAAGTCAGATTCAGACCACGTCCCACGCCACGCGGACTCAGGCCAGGTTTCACGCCGCTCAGACCTGGGCCAGGCTGCTCCACGCCACCCAGACCATGCTGCCACGCTACGCCACTCTGACCGGCCCGCTCCTGAACTGCCCCCTGGTCCTGTGTTTCCCCGGGTGGGAGGCTATCTTGGAGCGACCCATGTTTTCCCAGGCCCCTACGGTGGCTCATGATGGAAGACGCTCTCGCCACGCTCTCCGCCGACAACCCAGGGGAGGCTCCAGTTTCCCCACGCCATGCAGACTCCGACCACGGCGTTCCACGTCGCGCAGACTCCGACCACGCCACGCAGACTCCGACCACGCCGCTCCACGCCACGCAGACTCCGACCACGCCGCTCCACGCCTTGCTGAATGGCACCCAGAGCCCGGGATCGTCATGTCGACCACCAAGTCCCGCCTCTGGAACCGGAGGGAGGTGGTGGACCGATGGAGGCTGGCATGGAGCGACGCGTGCTTTCCTAGGCCCTTACAGTGGCTTAAGTGGGAGGATGCTCTGGCTAGGCTCGCTGCCGACGATCTAGAGGAGACCTCGGTTTTCTCACCCACCTCTAGCCCGAGACTCGCAGCCTGGACTTTTGTAGCAGATTCCTGCCCTCACCCGGCTACTCCTGTCACCCATGTCCCGGAACAGTCCACTCTACCGTCTCCAGCCTCGACCGACAATGCAACGTCCACGCCCGTCTTCACTGTCCCAGGGGAGACCGTTCCATCCACGGCTGTTTCCAACAACCCAGGAGAGTTTCTCGGGAACCACACCAGCAGACTTCAGCAGCCGGCGACATCCATCCAGACTCCCACTCCACAGTCATCGCCGCCGTCTGTCCCAAGGTCCTCACCACAACAGCACAGATCTCCATGCCTCAGCAGACGCCGTCGCCGACGCCGTCCGCCCAGGCTTTCACGCCACAACAGCCACCATCGACGTTGGCCGCCCAGGCCTCCACGCCACGACACCCACCGTAGACACTGGTCACCCTGGTCCCTACGCCGCGGCAACCACCATCGACGCCGACCGCCCAGGCCCTCACGTCACAACAAGCACTGACGTCTTCAAATGCTCCGGACCATGTTCCCTGTCCTCGTCATGTGCGGCCCAATGGAGGGTCCGCTTCCTGTTCTCGTCATGTGCTCAGGTGTCCTGGTTTTGTGCGGCCTGGAGTGTCCACACAGGTTCCTGTCCCTGTTCGGGCGGCCCGATGGAGGGTCCGCTCCCTGTCCTCGTCATGTGCGACCCAATGGAGGGTCCGCTCCCTGTTCTCGTCATGTGCTCAGGTGTCCTGGTTTCGTGCGGCCTGGAGGGCCCACTCAGGTTCCTTCCCCTGTTCTTGCGATCCATTGGAGGGTCTGCTGTTACTCCGGTCCCGGCAACCCGGTGGTGGGAGGACCGCGTCGTGTTTGAATTTCCTTTTCCTTCTTAAGCTCTCTCCTCAGTTCAACCGGCGTCAGATCGTCAACCTTGTCCCGACACTTCGGGAGACTTCGCCTCTCGCCACCTATGCCGTGAGTTTTCTATGCACCCTTGTTTATTCGCCTGACGCTCTCGACATCGATGGATACCTTTGCTTTGTTTTGACGCCAAGAACTTTGTACTCTCGTTTTTGTGTCCTGGAGGCGTTTGCCACTTTTGCTTATGACCACAGAACCTGAATGAACTCTGCTCGCTGGAGCTAACAACGAGTGCCCTTGGTGCGCCGTGTTTGGGGACTCACAGTATACAGCCGGTTCGGCTCGATTTGTGTTTTTGTTTAGTTCTTAGTTTGTCGCCTGGATTCTGCTGCTCTCCTCATCCACCCCCATAAATGGTAAATGGTAAATGGTCTGCATTTGTATAGCGCTTTTCTACCTATCGTGCTCAAAGCTGTCACAATTTAAGACCAGGGTGTTGAGCATGAAATGGAGCGAGCTGAATCACAGACCAGGAGTAGAGTTTAACAATGAATTTATTTAACACTTAAACGTGGAGCACGGGAAGGAAGCCGGAATGGTGACGGGAAGTCCGATTCTCTTCTGGATCTAGGGGCAGAGAGACAGATCAGAACAGGCCAGCCAGAGGAACAGTACAGAAGGTGAGTCTCGTTACCTTCAGTTGGCCTCACTGGGGAAGTGAGAGGAGACACAGGAGATCAGGATGGCTATGGCGAGAGCAGAGTGAGAAACAGGCTGGGATAGGGAGCTTAGCTGATGAGTCCGGGAGGGTTATGGAAGACCAGAGGTCGGGAGAGCAGTACAGGCAAGTGGCTTGGTCGAGGGTCACAAGTGGGTATCATCAGCCGTCTTGGCTCGCAGGGACCGGGGTTTGTCGCAGCGCAGAAACTGACGTAGCGGAGTCTCCTATGAGCGAGTGGTGACAAGAAAACAGGCAGCACGGAACAACAGAAATCCACCAAACCAAGGGAGCGCAGAATCAATCAGAAGACACCGGGCCAGCCGGTGAATGTGCGCGGAGAAACAGACCAGAACTCCCAACGTGGTGGCTTCGGGAGCTGGTCCGGTTCCCCAGTCGATCCTAGCGATAAGTGTGAGTCCGACAAAAACACAACTAAAGGCGAGCCAAGACGGCTGATGAGTTCACAGAAAGACAACACGTAATGTTCAAAGGGCGTGGAGCGCCCGAGTCGAGCTCCTCTTCGTCTCTGGTGCTCCAGGAGCGAACCAAGACAGTGAGCAGGAGAGTTCCACTCACCACAACGGTGAGAGTCAGTCCGAGGAAGTCAGGGTGACAAAGGCAAGACGAGGCATAAATCGAGACACTCACGAGAATCAGGTTTCAGAAGCTTTGGTCAGGGTCCGTGGTCTGGCGTCCGAGAGTGACGGTCGACGATCTGACAATGAGAGAGCTGAGACGAGGGTTTAAGAATGCAGGTCAGTAACAGGTGTTGGTAATCAGGCTGAGAGTGGCAATGACAGGAAGGAGCGATCTTCACCGGAGCCTTCAGAGTAAGAGCTCCGGTGGGCAGGAGATGCGGATCGTGACAAAAGCGCTTTGACACTGCGTCACATTCACCCATAGGTGGCAGAGCTGCTATGCAGCTTAAGCTGACACACCGGGGGCAACTTGGGGTTCAGTGTCTTGCCCAGGGACACTTCGGCACATGACTGGGGGAAGCCAGGAATCGAACCACCGATCCTACGATTGGTGGGCGACAGCTCTACCTCTGAGCCACTGCCGCCCATAACAAGCAAATCCTCTGTACTCTGCTTCATCATCATCTGCGATCAGACCAATAATTGCAGAGTCATCAGGGAACGTCTGTAGAACACAGCTGTCTATAGTATATTGTGTTATGGACAGCTATGTTAGTGTTATTCCATACAGTACATAATTTATTGAAAATTGTAAGGATGGTGACAATGATTCTTCTTTACTTCCAGGTGCTTTACAAAATGCAGCTGTAGAAGCTATGTATGCACTGTAGTAAACTGCAGTTTTAATGCCCTGCTTGGACTTGACTTGCCATATACGTATTTCCAAAACAACAACAGAGATATATGCTAGTAATAAACGGCAGGGCACAAGATAAAAAGTGAATCCAACCAGTGTGACTGTAGATTGACAGAGGGAGTGGAAGGGAAAGCTGTCCCCAAGAGACGTACTGAACGCCTGGAAGGGGAGGAGGAATGGAGATAAATCAGCTGTCTGGCTCAGGATGCTGCCCAGAAAGCTGGAGGTGTGCGGGCCCTTTCCATTTTGCTCCTCCCGTCCCTGACGATGGAGACGGTGGAAGAAATTAAACTTTGCTTTCCACACCTCCACAACTCCTCCTGCAAGAAACATGTGCGACCTCAGTTTGAAGCATTGCTCATTTACACTATGCTTTCCTCCATCTCTCTGCTCACTGTGGCTCTGAACCTGCTGGTCATCATCTCCATCTCCCACTTCAGGCACAGATTCATGTCTTAGCTATAAATGTATTTATTTATGGTGGGCTGACCTATGCATTGAGCAGTTATGGTTAGATGAGTTTCAACCTGTGATTGCAGGTTTTACTAGTTTGTTTATGAATTGATGATAATTCTTTGGGTGTTTTTGTACGCAGTGATGCTGTTCTCTCCCTCCAGGCAGCTCCACACTCCCACCAACCTACTCCTCCTCTCTCTGGCTGTCTCTGATTTCCTCGTTGGTCTCCTAGTGATGCCGTTTAAGATCCTGCTAATAGAACCCTGTTGGCTTCTCGGTGACCTACTGTGTGCTTTGTTTTATTCTTTACCCTTTATCACTGTCAACACTTCGATCGTAAACATGGTGTTGATATCAGCTGACCGATATGTTGCCATCTGCAATCCTCTGCATTATCGCACCAAAGTCACGCAAAGAAGAGTTAAACTGAGTGTCTTCCTGTGTTGGGTTTACTGTGTCATCTACAGTTTTCTGTTTTTATATGACAACTTGAAACAACCAGGCAGGTTTAACTCCTGCTATGGAGAATGTGTCATTAACATACTGGGAGCTGTTGACCTTGTGTTTGGTTTCATCATCCCCATTTCAGCCATCATCATCCTGTATGTGAGGGTGTTTGTGGTGGCTGTGTCTCAGGCTCGTTCTATGCGCTCCCATGTTGCAGCTGTCAAACAACAGCGTTCCCTGACTGTCGCTGCTAAGAAGTCAGGGTTAAAAGCAGCCAGGACTCTGGGTGTTGTTATTGCTGTGTTTCTCATGTGCTACTGTCCATTTTATTGTATCTCTCTCTCTGGCTATGACCTCACGATCGGTTCTTCGACTAACACCTCAATGGATTTCCTCTTATATTTTAACTCTTGTCTGAACCCTGTGATTTATGCTTTTTTATACCCCTGGTTCAGAAAATCTGTCAAACTCATTATTACACTTCAGATACTGCAGCCAAACTCATTTGAGGCAAACATACTGTAGAGAGAAATCTTGGAATAAGGCACAGGTAAAGGGCAGCTATTATTTTCCCTGTTCTTTTGTCTTTGTTTGTCTGCAAACCAAATATGTCCTGGTTTGAATTGTTACGATTGCAAGAAAATGTCTCGCAGCTATGGAGGATTTTTTCAGTGGATAAATGTGTGGTTCTCACTCCTTTGCTAAACTGTTTAAACTCATAGTACTATTCACACGTTTTCACACTGTTTTGTGATTTCAGGACTCAGGATGAGGACCTCTGCTAAGATGTCTCTTGTAAAGAGACGACCACAGACAGGGGAGAGTGCAGTGACAGTAACGTCTGTGATACAACCTGTTTTCCTACCAACCACCTCTCCTCTGCTAGTTTGATGCTGATAGATCCATTCATTCAATAAAATTATAAATTGTATCAGAATTGAACCTGGTCACTGTACTTTCTTTCAGATCCTGCCGTATATTAATTGTATTTAATAAATAGGCTCAACACAACTCTAATAAACTTTATTGAAGTAGCAACATCAGATTTGGCTTTTTAACTAGTTAAAGACCCCAAAAAATGGACAGACAGAGACCAAAGCTTATTGTGCAGTGTTTATTAGAGTTATAACTTGTGATGGTGAAAAGGCAGCGCTGCAGCATGTGACAATTTGTGAGCATGTTTTCTAAAAGAGGAACAAGCATTAATTAGTTCACAGACCAAGACAAGGATTAACTGGTACTTCATTCATGACTAGAAAAATACATACATACAGTGAAGCAGTGCATGGGGAAGGAGACAAAACCAGGAAAGTAAGGTGACAGGGTCAAAGCACGGAGCAGAATTGAGACGCAGCGTTGCCAGAGCGCAGATATGGAAAGGCATGTAGATGAACCAGCTAAGCATAGATGGAGTTGTTCAGATAGTGGCCACAGAGGGGCAAAATCCATGGGAAGTTGTGGTTGTGAAAGCAGACTGTTTATCCGCAGATCAATATGTGACGTTACAGAATCCAGGAATTAAACCCAATTACTATAGCAAAGCTAGTTAAATTAGAGTCCAGAACACACAGTCACTCACATAAGATCAAGTTGTTGCTTGATCAGCTTGACTCCAAGGAAATAAAATCAGAACACGGTACAAGAGGAGAATAGCGATGACACAAGGCATAGTTAAGAGTTATGTTGAAATGTGTTTATTGTCCAGGGTTTAATAAAACAAAAAATAAAACATATAATCTATGGATACCATATATGTGGATATGTATATATAATCATAATTTTATTTCTTTAAAAATATTGTTAAAAAGATTTTGTATTAGTCTTGAACTAAAGCTTGGTTCACATATGCATTCTGGGCTACTTCTGGACTATCTCATGTCCACATGGACATTGCCTGTTACCGGAATTCCATGAAGTTTACCCAGAGACATAGATTGTAGAGAGTTCTGAAAATGAATTGTATGATGCAAGATGTGTAGAAACAGGAGGAGCAGAAGGGAGAAAACAGGAGGGAGATAAATCAAACGTATGGTGCAGAGCATTCATCACACAGCTTCTCCTCCTTCTCTCTGATGGAGACACTGGAGGAGGCTGAACTCTGCTTTCCAGAGCTGTTCAACGCCTCATGCAAGAAGCGCTCTCGTTCTCACTCTGAGGCTCTAATCATTTACATCCTGATGCCCTGCATCTCTCTGCTCACTGCGAGTCTCAACCTGCTGGTCATTGTCTCCATCTCCCACTTCAGGCAGTGAAACATGTTTCAGCCTTGATTACATGTTGTTTAGAGGCTCACTAAATAATCTAGTTCAAGGGGATGATGGTTTGATTATTGACTATTGTCTTAGAGTAATTTTAAACTCTGTTGAAAAAATCTAAAATGCATTTTCATAAACATTTATATTGTTGAAAATGCTGTTGGTGTTTAATTGTAATACTTTCTCCCTCCAGGCAGCTCCACACTCCCACCAACCTCCTCCTCCTCTCTCTGGCTGTCTCTGATTTCCTCGTTGGTCTCCTAGTGATGCCGTTGCAGATCCTACTAACAGAACCCTGTTGGCTCTTTGGTGACCTTTTGTGTGTTCTGTATTATTTCATACCCTTTATCATTGTTAACACCTCGATTGTAAACATGGTGTTGATATCAGCTGACAGATATTTTGCCATCTGTGACCCTCTGCATTATCGCACCAAATTCACTCAAAGGAGAGTTAAACTGAGCGTCATCGTTTGTTGGGTTTATTCTGTCTTCTACAGTTTTCTGTTTTTGTATGACAACTTGAAAAAACCAGGAAAGTTTAACTCCTGTTTTGGAGAATGTGTCATTGTTATAGTTGGAGCTGTTGACCTGGTTCTAAGCTTCATTCTCCCCATCTCAGCCATCATCATCTTGTATGTGAGGGTGTTTATAGTGGCTGTGTCTCAGGCTCGTTCCATTCGCTCCCATGTTGCAGCTGTCAAACTGCAGCATTCGTTAACTGTGACTGTTCAGAGGTCAGAGCTGAAAGCAGCCAGGACTCTGGGTGTCGTTGTTGTTGTATTCCTTGTGTGTTACTGTCCAATTTATTGCATTTCTCTCGTTGGTTCTGATCTCATGATCGGTTCTTCGACTAAAATTATAGCTTTTCTTGTATATTTTAACTCCTGTCTGAACCCAGTGATCTACGTCTTTTTCTACCGCTGGTTTAGAAAATCTATTAAACTCATTGTGACACTTGAGATATTTCAGCCAAACTCATTTGAGGCAAACATACTTTAGAAAGAAATTCTGAATGGCCAACACACTGGAGCTTTTACTGTATGTGACGGACAGCTGTTGAGTCGCTGAAGCAAAGAGCCATCACACTATACAAAGAATAATTGTTTACTTTTATTTGATATTATCTCTGCTCTTTTGTGTTTTTTGTGATGAATGTGTCCTGATATTCATTGTTATCGTTGCAGGAAAATCTCTCTCTTGCAGCATCAGACGAAAATGTAACATGATTCTCAGTTGTTTTTCAATGTACTGTGTAAACTCATAGTGCTGTTCACACACGCTGTGACTTTAGGATTATTTATGAAACACTTTACTTAATGTTAAAACCATATTTTTTTCCCCAAACTTAACTTGATTGTTTGGTGTCAGATTGCTGCAGACAGGAGAGAGTGTAGTCTGTGATAATACCCCCATAACTGTGTTTTCTACCAGCCATGTCCCAGTTTGTTGCTGATGGAACCTTTAATTCAATTAAAATACACACTGCATAAGAACCGATTCTGGTCACTGTAATTTCCCCCAGAAACAGAAACAGAGTTGTTTCACAAAAACAAAGAAAATTATTAGGTTGTTTCCTAAGAGAAACAAGTTGTCCCAAGCTGCTTTTAGAAAGTATGAGGGAGATTTCACTGGCACACTGAGGGTTGACTGCTTCCAGATTTTGTATTAGTCTTGAACTAAAGCTTGGTTCACATATGCATTCTGGGCTACTTCTGGACTATCTCATGTCCACATGGACATTGCCTGTTACCGGAATTCCATGAAGTTTACCCAGAGACATAGATTGTAGAGAGTTCTGAAAATGAATTGTATGATGCAAGATGTGTAGAAACAGGAGGAGCAGAAGGGAGAAAACAGGAGGGAGATAAATCAAACGTATGGTGCAGAGCATTCATCACACAGCTTCTCCTCCTTCTCTCTGATGGAGACACTGGAGGAGGCTGAACTCTGCTTTCCAGAGCTGTTCAACGCCTCATGCAAGAAGCGCTCTCGTTCTCACTCTGAGGCTCTAATCATTTACATCCTGATGCCCTGCATCTCTCTGCTCACTGCGAGTCTCAACCTGCTGGTCATTGTCTCCATCTCCCACTTCAGGCAGTGAAACATGTTTCAGCCTTGATTACATGTTGTTTAGAGGCTCACTAAATAATCTAGTTCAAGGGGCTGATGGTTTGATTATTGACTATTGTCTTAGAGTAATTTTAAACTCTGTTGAAAAAATCTAAAATGCATTTTCATAAACATTTATATTGTTGAAAATGCTGTTGGTGTTTAATTGTAATACTTTCTCCCTCCAGGCAGCTCCACACTCCCACCAACCTCCTCCTCCTCTCTCTGGCTGTCTCTGATTTCCTCGTTGGTCTCCTAGTGATGCCGTTGCAGATCCTACTAACAGAACCCTGTTGGCTCTTTGGTGACCTTTTGTGTGTTCTGTATTATTTCATACCCTTTATCATTGTTAACACCTCGATTGTAAACATGGTGTTGATATCAGCTGACAGATATTTTGCCATCTGTGACCCTCTGCATTATCGCACCGAATTCACTCAAAGGAGAGTTAAACTGAGCGTCATCGTTTGTTGGGTTTATTCTGTCTTCTACAGTTTTCTGTTTTTGTATGACAACTTGAAAAAACCAGGAAAGTTTAACTCCTGTTTTGGAGAATGTGTCATTGTTATAGTTGGAGCTGTTGACCTGGTTCTAAGCTTCATTCTCCCCATCTCAGCCATCATCATCTTGTATGTGAGGGTGTTTATAGTGGCTGTGTCTCAGGCTCGTTCCATTCGCTCCCATGTTGCAGCTGTCAAACTGCAGCATTCGTTAACTGTGACTGTTCAGAGGTCAGAGCTGAAAGCAGCCAGGACTCTGGGTGTCGTTGTTGTTGTATTCCTTGTGTGTTACTGTCCAATTTATTGCATTTCTCTCGTTGGTTCTGATCTCATGATCGGTTCTTCGACTAAAATTATAGCTTTTCTTGTATATTTTAACTCCTGTCTGAACCCAGTGATCTACGTCTTTTTCTACCGCTGGTTTAGAAAATCTATTAAACTCATTGTGACACTTGAGATATTTCAGCCAAACTCATTTGAGGCAAACATACTTTAGAAAGAAATTCTGAATGGCCAACACACTGGAGCTTTTACTGTATGTGACGGACAGCTGTTGAGTCGCTGAAGCAAAGAGCCATCACACTATACAAAGAATAATTGTTTACTTTTATTTGATATTATCTCTGCTCTTTTGTGTTTTTTGTGATGAATGTGTCCTGATATTCATTGTTATCGTTGCAGGAAAATCTCTCTCTTGCAGCATCAGACGAAAATGTAACATGATTCTCAGTTGTTTTTCAATGTACTGTGTAAACTCATAGTGCTGTTCACACACGCTGTGACTTTAGGATTATTTATGAAACACTTTACTTAATGTTAAAACCATATTTTTTTCCCCAAACTTAACTTGATTGTTTGGTGTCAGATTGCTGCAGACAGGAGAGAGTGTAGTCTGTGATAATACCCCCATAACTGTGTTTTCTACCAGCCATGTCCCAGTTTGTTGCTGATGGAACCTTTAATTCAATTAAAATACACACTGCATAAGAACCGATTCTGGTCACTGTAATTTCCCCCAGAAACAGAAACAGAGTTGTTTCACAAAAACAAAGAAAATTATTAGGTTGTTTCCTAGGAGAAACAAGTTGTCCCAAGCTGCTTTTAGAAAGTATGAGGGAGATTTCACTGGCACACTGAGGGTTGACTGCTTCCAGACAAGCTGAATCAATACATCACTTACATTATATGTGCTTGTGCAAAGAGCTGTGGGGATCACGACTCATTTGCAGACTAATCAACAATCCTCCAAAACAGCTCGAAGCAAACCTCAGTAGTCAGGCCAGGGAGGGATGGTTATATCAGTCCTTTCATGTCTCCTCTTGGTAATATTATTAGGAAACACAATTTTCACTGCTATGCAGGTGGTACTCAGTTATATTTGTCTATGAAACTAGAGGAAACAAACTAATTAGTCAAACTTCAAACTTGTTTAAATGATATCAAATCCTGGAGGATCCATAACTTCTCACAACTAAATTCAGGTAAAACCGAGGTTATTAGAATTGGTCCTAAAAACCACAGACACTCATTATTAAATCAGATAGTTACTCTGGATGACATAATGTTAGCTTACGGTTCTACTGTGAGGAACCTGTCATTTTTGATCAAGATCTCTCCTTTGCATCATATATTAAGAAATCTCTAGAACTGCCTACTTCCATTTTAGGAATATTGCTAAAATTAGGAGCATCCTCTCACAAAGTGATGCTGAAAAGTTAATCCATGCATTTGTTGTCTCTAGGCTGGACGACTGTAACTCTATACTCATAGGTTGTCCCAATAACTCTCTAAAAAGTCTCCAGTTAATTCAAAATACTGCAGTCAGAGTTCTGACTGGATTAGAAAGAGAGATCTCCTACACTAGCTTCTCTGCACTGGCTCCCTGCCAAATCTAGGATAGAATTCAAAATCCTTCTCCTCACTTACAAAGCTCGTCATAATAAAGATCCATCTTATCTCAAAGACCTCATTGCTCCTTATGCTCCCAACTGAACGGTTCGTTCACAGAGCGCTGGTCTACTTGTGGTTCCTAGAGTTTCTAAATGTAGAACGGGAGGCAGAGCCTTTAGCTACCAAGCTCCTCTCCTGTGGAACCAGCTTCCAGTTCAGGTTCAAGAAGCAGACACCCTCTCTAGTTTTAAAACTAGGCCTAAAACCTTTCTTTTTGATAAAGCGTATAGTTAGAGATGGTTCTGGTCACTCCGAACCATCTCTTAGTTAAGCTGCTATAGACTTAGATGCTGGGGGACGTCCTTCATTCACTGAGCTCCTCTTCTTTTCGATTTCTAGTATCCATTAACGTGCCTCCATGTCCACATGTGACTAACTTTGTCTCCTTTTCTCTCTTAGTTGTGCTTCTCCCTCTCTCTATATTCTCATCTACAGGTATCGTCAGAATCAGAGCCGTGTGTCTCCAGTGTTCAGTTGCTGGTCCAACCATCCTGCCTGTGTGCTGTCGCTGCTTGTTTTGTTGCTGTTGTGTTCTTTTCTCTCTTCTTTATCCCCTCAACCCAACCGGTCAAGGCAGATGGCAGCCCACACTGAGCCTGGGTCTGCTGGAGGTTTCTTCCTCTCTATAGAGGGAGTTTTTCCTCCGCTGTTGCTATTAAAATGTACAATTTATTTATTGGCTACAATTAAAAGCTTGCTCTATGTGGGATTTGTTGGATCTAGTTGTGTAAGGTCTTAAACCTTACTTGTAAAGTGCCTTGAGATAACTGATGTTGTGAATTGGCACTATATAAATAAAGTTGAATTGAATTGAATTGAATTGACAGCAGAAAACACACATTAAGAACTTCTCTCACTAGAAAAGACTGGTGAGAGAACTGACTGGGCGCCTAAGATGGCCACCCGCCGCACTACATCTTGGGAACAAACATTTTCAACTGGTCCAAGTAAGAGTTCAATACTCAGAGACGATGAGAAGAAATCAACATCCAGGTAAGTGTACATTGTGGCGCAAAGCAGAATAAAGTTCCTTCTCAGTAGAGCTGAGGAAAACTCAATTACTGTAGCAAATCTTCAGCCCAAATAGAGTTCAAAACATGATAAGAGCAGGTAAATTAGAGTCCCGAAAACACAGTCACTCACATAAGATCAAGTTCTTGACAGATTGACTCTAAGGAAACAAAATCACAACACAGTACAAGAGGAGAACAACGATGACACGAGGCGTAGTTTAGAGTTATGTTGAGATGTGTTTATGTTCAGGGTTTAATGAAACAAAAAATAAAACATATAATCTATGGATACCATATATGTGGATGTGTATATATAATCTTTATTTTTTTTCTTCAAAAATAATGTTAAATAGATTTTGTATTAGTCTTGAACTAAAGCTTGGTTCACATATGCATTCTGGGCTACTTCTGGACTATCTCATGTCCACATGGACATTGCTGTTACCGGAAGTTTACCCAGAGACGTAGATTGTAGAGAGTTCTGAAGATGAATTGTATGATGCAAGATGTGCAGAAATAGGAGGAGCAGAAGGGAGAAAACAGGAGGGAGATAAATCAAACATATGGTGCAGAGCATTCATCACACAGCTTCTCTTCTTCCTTCTCTCTGATGGAGACACTAGAGGAGGCTGAACTCTGCTTTCCAGAGCTGTTCAATGCCTCATGCAAGAAGCGCTCTCGTTCTCACTCTGAGGCTCTAATCATTTACATCCTGATGCCCTGCATCTCTCTGCTTACTGCGAGTCTCAACCTGCTGGTCATTGTCTCCATCTCCCACTTCAGGCAGTGAAACATGTTTCAGCCTTGATTACATGTTGTTTAGAGGGTCACTAAATAATCTAGTTCAAGGGGCTGATGGTTTGATTATTGACTATTGTCTTAGAGTAATTTTAAACTCTGTTGAAAAAATCTAAAATGCATTTTCTCAAACACTTATGTTGTTGAAGATGCTGTTGGTGTTCAAATGTAATACTTTCTCCCTCCAGGCAGCTCCACACTCCCACCAACCTCCTCCTTCTCTCTCTGGCTGCCTCTGATTTCCTCGTTGGTCTCCTAGTGATGCCGTTGCAGATCCTACTAACAGAACCCTGTTGGCTTTTTGGTGACCTTTTGTGTGTTCTTAATTATTTCTTACCCTTTATCATTGTTAACACCTCGATCGTAAACATGGTGTTGATATCAGCTGACAGATATTTTGCCATCTGTGACCCTCTGCATTATTGCACCAAATTCACTCAAAGGAGAGTTAAACTGAGCGTCATCGTTTGTTGGGTTTATTCTGTCTTCTACAGTTTTCTGTTTTTGTATGACAACTTGAAAAAACCAGGAAAGTTTAACTCCTGTTTTGGAGAATGTGTCATTGTTATAGATAGAGCTGTTGACCTGGTTCTAAGCTTCATTCTCCCCATCTCAACCATCATCATTCTGTATGTGAGGGTGTTTATAGTGGCTGTGTCTCAGGCTCGTTCTATTCGTTCCCACGTTGCAGCTGTCAAACTGCAGCGTTCACTGACTGTAACTGTTCAGAGGTCAGAGCTGAAAGCAGCCAGGACTCTGGGTGTCGTTGTTGTCGTATTCCTTGTTTGTTACTGTCCAATTTATTGCATTTCTCTCGTTGGTTCTGATATCATGATCGGTTCTTCGACTAAAATTATAGCTTTTCTTGTATATTTTAACTCCTGTCTGAACCCAGTGATCTACGTCTTTTTCTACCGCTGGTTTAGAAAATCGATTAAACTCATTGTGACACTTCAGATTCTGCAGCCAAACTCATTTGAGGCAAACATACTTTAGAAAGAAATTCTGAATGGCCAACACTGGAGCTTTTACTGTATATTACGGACAGCTGTTGAGTCGCTGAAGCAAAGAGCCATCACACTATACAAAGAATAATTGTTTACTTTTATTTGATATTATCTCTGCTCTTTTGTGTTTTTTGTGATGAATGTGTCCTGATATTCATTGTTATCGTTGCAGGAAAATCTCTCTCTTGCAGCATCAGACGAAAATGTAACATGATTCTCAGTTGTTTTTCAATGTACTGTGTAGACTCATAGTACTGTTCATACACGCTGTGACTTTAGGATTTTTCATGCAACATTTTACTTAATGTTAAAACCATATTTTTTTCCCCAACCTTAACTTGATTGTTCTCAGATTGCTGCAGATAGGAGAGAGTGTAGTCTGTGATATAACCCCATAACTGTGTTTTCTACCAGCCATATCCCAGTTTGTTGCTTTCGGAACCATTCATTCAATTAAAATACACACTGCATCAGAACCAATTCTGGTCACTGTAATTTCCTCCAGAAACAGAAACAGAGTTGTGGAAAAGTATTTGTTCCTTTCACAAAAACAAAGAAAATTATTAGGTTGTTTCTGTCACGATCGGCAGCCTTGCTGCCGCCCGGACCTCTTATTGTGGTGTGCGCCACTCTGACTTTTATTGTGGAGGGTTCCGCCGGACACGCTTTCACCACCTCCGCCAAAGTAGGGGCACATGTGCTCCACGATCTCTCCCCAGAACAAAGGAATTAAGGCCTACATGTAAACCTGGAGGCCTGAATCGAGTGAATCGGATCATTATTCCTGTTGGCCCATGTTTCGACGCCACGTTGGGTTCACCACGTCAGGTTCGCCACGTCAGGATTACCACGATAGGTTCACTACACCAGGCTCGCCACGCCAGCGTCAGGAGGATCCACATTCAGTACTTTTGAGTTTTGGTTTCTGTGTTCTCAGTTTTAAGTTAATAAATTAAACTGTTAATTTGAGCTGTGTTTCTGCCCGATTCGTTTTCACTGCTGGTGCTCTCCCTCACCCCGAACCAGCGGATCCTGACAGAATGATCCGACTAAACATGGATCCCACAGACCGGCTCATTAAGTCCCTTTACAGACTCTTAGGCACTATCCCCGATAACCCGGACATCCAAGCCCGCATCTCCGCCCTCAACTGGATGACTGAGGTATATACCACCTGCCCCTGGGTGAAAGACCACAAAAACTTTCCTGGACTCCTTGCCACCCAGGCTATGGTACGGGAGAGGTATGCCTCGCAGCCAGAGCCCACGCCTTGTCCACAGCTAGCCTCCACGCCACGTCCTCTGGCTGAACGCCACGCCAAACCTGATCCTGCTTCGTACCATACTAAGTCCTCGGACTCCTATCACCCAGACCTACCTGCCACTCCTCGTCTCACCTCTCCTGAGCATCAGTCCAGTCAGGAAGAGCCGAGGGCCCAGTCGGTTCCGCAGCGGACGTTCCCTCAGTTCCTCGCCTACTGGGCCTCCCTTCGGGCCCGCGCCCACGCAGAGCTTGCCACCTCTCCACACCCAGAGCCCGCTGTCCATGCTCCACGCCACCAAGCGCCTGCAGGTCCTGCTCCGTGCCACCCAGCACCTGCTGTTCATGCTCCGCGCCACCCAGAACCTGCTGTTCATGCTCCGCGCCACCCTGAACCTGCTGCTCATGCTGTTCCACGCCACGCCGAGCCCTCTGCTCTTGCTGTTCCACGCCACGCCGAGCCCTCTGCTCATGCTGTTCCACGCCGCCCAGACCCGCGGCCCGCTCCTACATTACCCCCTGGTCCTGTGTTTCCCCGGGCTGTTACCAACCCTTGCCGTAGGGAGCGGAGGAGGGTGGTGGACTAGTGGAGATTATCCTGGAGCGATGCATGCTTCCCCAGGCCCCTTGGGTCAAGATGGAGGACGCTCTCGCCATGCTCACCACCGACGACCTAGGAGAGGTTCCAGTGCGCCCACGCCATGCTGACTCTGACCACGCAGCCTCACGCCATGCTGACTCTGACCACGTAGCCTCACGCCATGCTGACTCTGACCACGCTGCTCCACGCCACTCTGACCACGCTGCTCCACGACATTCTGACAATGCAACGTCCACGCCCGTCTCCGCTGTCCTTGGGGAGACTGTCTCGTCCACGCCCGTCTTCACTGGCCCAGGGGAGGCCGTTCCATCCACGGCTGTTTCCAACAACCCAGGAGAGTTTCTCGGGCCAATACCAGCCGACTTCAGCAGCCGGCGACGCCCATCCAGACTCCCACTCCATAATCATCGCCACCGTCTGTCCCGAGGTTCTCACCACAGCAGCCATAGACGCCGGCCGCCCAGGCCTCCACGCCACAGCAGCCATAGACGCCGGCCGCCCAGGCCTCCACGCCGCGGCACCCATCGTCGACACGGGCCACCCTGGTTCTTACGCCGCGGTACGCACTTGCGACACCGGCCACCCTGGTTCCTACGCCGCCGCAACCGCAATCGACGCCGGCCGCCCAGACCCTCACGTCTCAGCACACATCATCGTCTTCGACGTTCCGAACTGTGTTCCAGTCCTCGTCATATGCGTCGCCTTGTGCTCAGGTGCCTGTTCCTGTCTCGTGCGGCCTGGAGGGCCCACTCAGGTTCCTGTGCTTGCCGTGTGCGGCCCGGTGGAGGGTCCGCTTCCTGTCCTCGCCTTGTGCTCAGGTGCCTGTTCCTGTCTCGTGCGGCCTGGAGGGCCCACTCAGGTTCCTGTGCTTGCCGTGTGCGGCCCGGTGGAGGGTCCGCTTCCTGTCCTCGCCTTGTGCTCAGGTGCCTGTTCCTGTCTCGTGCGGCCTGGAGGGCCCACTCAAGTTCCTGTGCTTGCCATGTGCGGCCCGGTGGAGGGTCCGCTTCCTGTCCTCGCCCTTCGCTCAGGTCTTCTGTTCCTGTTCCGGCGATCCCAGGAGGGGCCCGTCTTCTGTTCCTGTTCCGGCGACCCGATAGAGGAGAGTGTTGTTTGGTTTGTTCATGTCTCCTCTTGGTAACATTATTAGGAAACACAATTTTCACTGCTATGCAGATGATACTCAGTTATATTTGTCTATGAAAGCAGAGGAAGCAAACCAATTAGTCAAACTTCAAACTTGTTTAAATGATATCAAATCCTGGATGACCCAAAACTTCTCACAACTAAATTAAGGCAAAATTGAGGTTATTAGAATTGGTCCTAAAAACCACAGAGACTCATTATTAAATCAGATAGTTACTCTGGATGGCATAACGTTAGCTTCCGGTTCTACTGTGAGGAACCTGTCATTTTTGATCAAAATCTCTCCTTTACATCATATATTAAGAAATCTCTAGAACTGCCTACTTTCATTTTAGGAATATTGCTAAAATTAGGAGCATCCTCTCACAGAGTGATGCTGAAACATTAATCCATGCATTTGTTACCTCTAGGCTGGACGACTGTAACTCGCTACTGATAGGTTGTCCCAATAACTCTCTAAAAAGCCTCCAGTTAATTCAAAATGCTGCAGTCAGAGTTCTGACTGGACTAGAAAGAGAGATCTCCTACACTAGCTTCTCTGCACTGGCTCCCTGCCAAATCTAGGATAGAATTCAAAATCCTTCTCCTCACTTGCTTGCCATAATAAAGATCCATCTTATCTCAAAGACCTCATTGCTCCTTATGCTCCCAACAGAATGCTTTATTCTCAGAGCGCTGGTCTACTTGTGGTTCCTAGAGTTTCTAAATGTAGAACGGGAGGCAGAGCCTTTAGCTACCAAGCTCCTCTCCTGTGGAAGCAGCTTCCAGTTCAGGTTCGAGAAGCAGACACCCTCTCTAGTTTTAAAACTAGGCTTAAAACCTTTCTTTTTGACAAAGCGTATAGTTAGAGATGGTTCTGGTCACTCTGAACCGTCTCTTAGTTAAGCTGCTATAGACTTGGGGGACGTCCTTCATTCACTGAGCTCCTCTTCTTTTCGATTTCTAGTATCCATTACCATGCCTCCATGTCCACATGTGACTAACTTTGTCTCCTTTTCTCTCTTAGTTGTGCTTCTCCCTCTCTCTATATTCTCATCCACAGGTATCGTCAGAATCAGAGCCGTGTGTCTCCAGTGTTCAGTTGCTGGTCCAACCATCCTGCCTGTGTTCTGTTGCTGCTTGTTTTGTTGCTGTTGTTGTGTTCTTTTCTCTCTTCTCTATCCCCTCAACCCAACCGGTCAAGGCAGATGGCAGCCCACACTGAGCCTGGGTCTGCTGGAGGTTTCTTCCTCTCTGTAGAGGGAGTTTTTCCTCCGCTGTTGCTATTAAAATGTACAATTTATTGATTGGCTACAATTAAAAGCTTGCTCTATGTGGGATTTGTTGGGTCTAGTTGTGTAAGGTCTTAAACCTTACTTGTAAAGTGCCTTGAGATAACTGATGTTGTGAATTGGCGCTATATAAATAAAGTTGAATTGAATTTAATTTAATTGACAGCAGAAAACACACATTAAGAACTTCTCTCACCAGAAAAGACTGGTGAGAGAACTGACTGGGCGCCTAAGATGGCCACCCGCCGCACTACATCTTGGGAACAAACATTTTCAACTGGTCCAAGTAAGAGTTCAATACTCAGAGACGATGAGAAGAAATCAACATCCAGGTAAGTGTACATTGTGGCGCAAAGCAGAATAAAGTTCCTTCTCAGTAGAGCCGAGGAAATCTCAATTACTGTAGCAAATCTTCAGCCCAAACAGAGTTCAAAACATGATAAGAGCAGGTAAATTAGAGTCCAGAAAACACAGTCACTCACATAAGATCAAGTTCTTGACAGATTGACTCTAAGGAAACAAAATCACAACACAGTACAAGAGGAGAACAACGATGACACGAGGCGTAGTTTAGAGTTATGTTGAGATGTGTTTATGTTCAGGGTTTAATGAAACAAAAAATAAAACATATAATCTATGGATACCATATATGTGGATATGTATATATAATCTTTATTATTTTTCTTTAAAAATAATGTTAAATAGATTTTGTATTAGTCTTGAACTAAAGCTTGGTTCACATATGCATTCTGGGCTACTTCTGGACTATCTCATGTCCACATGGACATTGCTGTTACCGGAAGTTTACCCAGAGACGTAGATTGTAGAGAGTTCTGAAGATGAATTGTATGATGCAAGATGTGTAGAAATAGGAGGAGCAGAAGGGAGAAAACAGGAGGGAGATAAATCAAACATATGGTGCAGAGCATTCATCACACAGCTTCTCTTCCTCCTTCTCTCTGATGGAGACACTAGAGGAGGCTGAACTCTGCTTTCCAGAGCTGTTCAATGCCTCATGCAAGAAGCACACTCGTTCTCACTCTGAGGCTCTAATCATTTACATCCTGATGCCCTGCATCTCTCTGCTCACTGCGAGTCTCAACCTGCTGGTCATTGTCTCCATCTCCCACTTCAGGCAGTGAAACATGTTTCAGCCTTGATTACATGTTGTTTAGAGGGTCACTAAATAATCTAGTTCAAGGGGCTGATGGTTTGATTATTGACTATTGTCTTAGAGTAATTTTAAACTCTGTTGAAAAAATCTAAAATGCATTTTCATAAACATTTATATTGTTGAAGATGCCGTTGGTGTTCAAATGTAATACTTTCTCCCTCCAGGCAGCTCCACACTCCCACCAACCTCCTCCTCCTCTCTCTGGCTGTCTCTGATTTCCTCGTTGGTCTCCTAGTGATGCCGTTGCATATCCTACTAACAGAACCCTGTTGGCTCTTTGGTGACCTTTTGTGTGTTCTGTATTATTTCATACCCTTTATCATTGTTAACACCTCGATCGTAAACATGGTGTTGATATCAGCTGACCGATATGTTGCCATCTGTGACCCTCTGCATTATCGCACCAAATTCACTCAAAGAAGAGTTAAACTGAGTGTCATCGTTTGTTGGGTTTATTCTGTCTTCTACAGTTTTCTGTTTTTGTATGACAACTTGAAAAAAACAGGAAAGTTTAACACCTGTTTTGGAGAATGTGTAATTAATGTAAATGGAGCTGTTGATCTTGTGTTTGGTTTCATTGTCCCCATCTCAGCCATCATCATCTTGTATGTGAGGGTGTTTATAGTGGCTGTGTCTCAGGCTCGTTCCATTCGCTCCCATGTTGCAGCTGTCAAACTGCAGCGTTCACTAACTGTGACTGTTCAGAGGTCAGAGCTGAAAGCAGCCAGGACTCTGGGTGTCATTGTTGTTGTATTCCTTGTGTGTTACTGTCCAATTTATTGCATCTCTCTCTCTGGTTCTGATCTCATGATCGATTCTTCAACTAAAATTATAGCTTTTCTTCTATATTTTAACTCCTGTCTAAACCCAGTGATCTACGTCTTTTTCTACCGCTGGTTTAGAAAATCTATTAAACTCATTGTGACACTTGAGATATTTCAGCCAAACTCATTTGAGGCAAACATACTATAGAGAGAAATCAGCCAACACAGTGGAGCCTTTATGTGAAGGAGACCAGATGATTCCCTCGAAGCAAAACGTTGTTACTCTGGATACTAAGAATAATTGTTTACTTTTATGTCATATTGTCTCTGCTCTTTTGTCTTTGTTTGTTTGCAAATGAAATATATCCTGATATTCTTTGTTACTGTTGAAAGAGAAAAAAAATTTCTCAGTTCTAGGATTTTTCAGTGGACAAACATCTGGTTTTCAGTTCTTTTTTACTGTACTGTCCAAATTCATAGTGCTATTCACACGTTTTGTAAAATCAGGATTATTGACAACCTCACTTTAGACATCTGTTGTCTACAGACGAACACAGACAGGAGATGCAGTGACAATAAAGTCTGTGATTTAACCTTCATAACTTCAGAACCAACCCTAGTTACAGTGATTCCCTCCAGATCCTGCCGTGTACCACTGCAGGAACTCGTTCTAATCTCAAATTCCACAGATTGAAGCAGCATAGAAAAAAGGTTAGTCTATTATAATTGTATTTAATAAATAGTCAGAAACACAACTCTAATAAACTCTACTACAGTAACAAATAATAAAAGGCAAATAAAACAGTTAACTGTGCTTTAGCTGCGTACTGGTCCCAGTTAAAAACCACATGTTGGGATGTGTTTTTGTCCAGGGTGTAATAAAAAATAAATAAATCTGTCTATACTGTATGTGTGGATATGTATTATTCTAATATTGCATCAAGCTTAACCAGAGAAATAGATTGTAGAGAGTGATAAAGATGATGTGTATGGTGTAAGATGGCAAACTGCAGCGTTCACTGACTGCTAGTGTTCAAAGGTCAGAGCTAGGACTCTGGGTGTTGCCATCGTTGTGTTTCTCATGTGTTACTGTCTGTTTTATTGCATATCTCTCTCTCTGATCTGATCTCATTGTGACACTTCAGATACTGCAGCCAAACTCATCTGGGGCCAACATAGAGAGATATCTTGAACAGACAACACACTGGAGCTTTTATGTGAAGGACAGCAGCTGATTCAGTGAAGCCAAGAGCCACCACACAGGATACTAAGAATAATTCTTTCACCTAGATTTTCTTTTAGTCTCGCACATTGTCTCTATAAACTAAAGTTTAGTTCATATGCAGTATGTGTCACGTCACTGAAAGTTTTAGGCTTTTTAACCCTAAACAATAGATTTTGTTGATAATTTTTGGTGTGAACGAAAGCAAAAGCTGGCGCAGCAGCACTTATAAGTCAGGATGGCGGCACATCAGCTGGAGAGGGAGTGAACGTTAGATTAAGATTGACAAGGTCGAGGTAAAAGTCCAGGGTTTGCCACAGAGCAAATCCGGAGTATCAGAATTCCCTTGAGTTCAGTTCTGTGGAAACCTGTGGAAAAACTTCAAACAAAGAACACCTTTCATCACTAGTCCCTTTAGCTATGAGTTGTGACACAAAGATGGCTGCACGCCGCTATGTTACAGTCCTGCCCTCAGAGCCCTGAGGGTTTCTGTTTTCTGTCTGTCTTGTGATGTCACGTTCTCCCTCTGTGCTCCTCCCTCGTCATCAGTAGTTTCACCTGTGTTTAGTTTGCATTTAAGCCTGCCCTTGTGTCTCTGTCCTTTGTCGGTCTGTCGCAGATGTGATGATGTTGGTGCCTGTTGATGTCCCTGTCATGTGAGTCTGTTGTTTAGTCTTGTCAAGTTGTGTCATGTGTGTTGTTGGTGCTATGTTGCTGTGAGTCCTGTTACGCTAACATTGTTGCACGTCCCGTGAAGTTCTGTAAGGTCACTATCTGAGTCCTGTATGTTCCTGTGGTTCTGTGGTGTTCCTGGTGATGTTCCTGTGTGTCTGGGATGTTTCTGTGGTGTTCCTGGTGATGTTCCTGGTCATGTCACGTAGATGGTCAAGTCGTGTCAAGTCATGTCAAGTGTCGTGTTCATTGTGGGTCAAAGTGTTTTGTTAAATAAAACCACTGCGTTCAATCCAAGCCACGTCTAGTCTGAGTCTGCATTTGGGTCTACCACCTCTGCCTACATCGGTGACCCAGCACTGGGTCTGTAACATGCTAAGCATCTTAGTCACAAACATTTCACTAAGCACAATTTGATGCTCATAAGCACGTGGTAATCAAGAATCGCAGGTGACAAACAAGTATCCTTCAATGAATCCAGCCGGCAGTCAGTCAGTAAATACCTCCAGAATTCAGGTCAACAAATCCAAAGTTCGTGCCACTGCCAGTGGCTACGACGAAACAGAAAAAGCAAGACTGTATTGCCTGTCACTGTAAAAAAAGATAAAAAGATACCTGAATGACATCCTTCCACAGAGCCACACTCAGTCACTGGAACGGTATCAGCACATCTACCACCATGGTGGAGGATCATGTCCACCACCATGTGGACATGATCCTCCAGACACAGTTGACGCTGCATATTCGAACTAAGACGTACAGTATGTTGGTGTCAAATTGTTCCAATCACATCAAAATCTTGTTGCTTCTGAATGATAGTGATGCTCAGCTTGAAGCTCTATCTGACTTAACTATAGCTGTATCTATCTATTTATCAACCAGTTAGGTGCAAAGTCCAAGTATAACTGTTGAAGCCAAAAAGTCCACAGGGTCCAAGATTAACAATTGTTTGATTACACAAAACATACAAACACAATGAGCCTCTTGGGATAGATTAAAAATTTTGTTTTCAAACATGCAGCCTATATACTAGCCCCAGAGGTGGGAGTCTGCCATCTGGGCCTTTTTATTTTTTCCCAGTAGTTTCTTCAAATATGACCATATCACTTTGCTACTGAGTGTTTAAAAACAAACACATATTAGCTTCCCACATGCAGCTACTTCTTTGCAGGGGAGTTATCTCACCCCGGTCACTCCCCCGTCTTCTTCACATCTTAAATTTAGTCATTTCCACATTTTAATTATGATTTTCAGCTGCCTTGTTCTTGGGCCAATCAGCATTGTAACATTCTGTCTCAGTCATCATTGTAACATGTTCTCTCTATTCCCATCATCTTCACACTCCTATCTCTACACAGATGTTTACACTAGGTTTCACACACCATTTCCCCACCATTTCCACTAATAGCATACATATATGAGTACATATTGAGGGCCTCCTCCAAGAAGATGTCACAGTTAATACAACAGCTGTGAGGCACTCTTAAGGTAATCTCAGGCAGTTACCTGTACAAACTTGCCTATGAAATCGATTTACATGATGGAGGAAGCGCACCCCCACATCACATGAGGGGTAAATTGCCCCACCATTTGTTCCCAACCCCTAATCACACCTCAGTCTCTAATCTACTGCTAATGAATAATATTTTCTACACGCATATAGTGAACATAACATGATTAGTATTCATGCATAATCTTGGTTTGTGCTCAGACTAGTTCAGTTTCAGTGATTGACTATGATGGTTAACAGTAAATGAAAAAAACTTTAGGCATGGCTTTCTAAGGAGTTGTCCTTAGCTATTAATTACTTCATGTTTTTATGAGTAGCTTTTTCTAAGATTGTTTTCTCCACAAGTTAAAAGAGCTCTGCACCCTATATTTAGTGAGTTCAACATTTAAATTGTACTAACAGGTTATTATTGCCTAGCAAACCAATAAAGAAAACCATCTTGACTTTTCAAACTTTGCAGATATATTTAGTTCTTTCCTCTAGCCGTTCTAGTCAGAATGCTGTCTTGCCCAACGCGGTCATCATCACACAAGCAGTTTACACTTCTTGTCTCTATTAGGTATATCAATTTATAACTGGACTGTTGGATGTCCCTCTGTTGTCATCCTCATTCTCTGATGTGTCTCCCTCTGGTGATGTTGGACTGTAGGACGCGATGGTCACTCCAAGTGGTACCGGCATCAAAGGTGTTAGCCGATGCGGAACCAGATGTTCCTAGATGTGGTGGCTATGTGATGAGGTGCAGCAAATATGTGTGGATGGTCTGGTCTGCTGGTCTGAGTAACAGGTGCCATGGCTTCCTGAACTACTCCAGAGGGCCTCGGCCATTGTACAGTTTTTACAGGAGAATAGATAAAATGATTATGTTTTGTGTATAATAATTCTGTAGGAAACAAGGTAAAAAACATTAGGGGCACTACAACTGGAAATAAACTCTTCACAATGAAATCCCAAAACTGGCAGTGAAGCTGCTGACAGTCTGGACTATGTCATATCCACGTGGATAGTACAGAGACAATTAACCAAAGACATAGACCGCAGGGAGTGATAAATTGTACTGTATAATGCAAGATGTGTAAAATCTGAAGGAGGAGGAGGGAGAAAATGGGAGGAAAATAAATTAAATGTATGCTTCACGCACACTGCTTCTCCTCCTCCTCTCTGGTGATGGAGACACTGGAGGAGGCTGAACTCTGCTTTCCAGAGCTGTTTAACGCCTCATGCAAGAAGCGCTCTCGTTCTCACTCTGAGGCTCTAATCATTTACATCCTGATGCCCTGCATCTCTCTGCTCACTGCGAGTCTCAACCTGCTGGTCATCGTCTCCATCTCCCACTTCAGGCAGTGAAACATGTTTCAGCAATGATTAAATGTAGTTTATAGGGTCACTAAATAATCTCTGAACTGATGGTTTCATTATTGACTATTGTGTAATAGTAATTGTCAACACTGTTGATAGTGAATAGTAAATTGCATCTAAAATTAATTTTCGTAAACATTTATATTGTTGAAGATTCTGTTGGTGTTTAATTGTAATACTTTCTCCCTCCAGGCAGCTCCACACTCCCACCAACCTCCTCCTTCTCTCTCTGGCTGTCTCTGATTTCCTCATTGGTCTCATTGTGATGCCGTTGCAGATTATCCTAACAGAACCCTGTTGGCTCCTTGGTGACCTTTTGTGTGTTCTGTATTATTTCTTACCCTTTATCACTGTTTATTCTTCAGTAGTTAACATGGTTCTGATATCAGTGGACCGTTATGTGGCCATCTGTGACCCTCTGCATTACTCCACCTTAATGACACAAAAGAGAGTTAAACTCTGTGTCTTCATGAGTTGGATGTTTTGTGTTTTCTACAGCCTCATGATTTCATATGACAACCTGATGCAACCAGGCAGGTTTAACTTGTGCTATGGAGAATGTGTGATTATTGTAAATGGTGCTGTTGATCTTGTGTTTGGCTTCATCAGCCCCATTTCAGCCATTATCATTCTGTATGTGAGGGTATTTGTGGTGGCTGTGGTTCAGGCTCGTTCCATGCGCTCCCACATTGCAACTGTTAAACTACAGCGTTCACTGACTATCGCTGCTAAGAAGTCAGAGATAAAAGCAGCCAGGACTCTGGGTGTCGTTATTGCTGTGTTTCTCATGTGCTACTGTCCATTTTATTGTATTTCTCTCTCTGGCTACAACATCATGATCGGTTCTTCAACTAACATCTTAATGGATTTTCTGCTATATTTTAACTCTTGTCTGAACCCAGTGATTTATGCTTTTTTATACCCCTGGTTCAGAAAATCTGTCAAACTCATTGTTACACTTCAGATACTGCAGTCAAACTCATTTGAGGTAAACTAATTACTAAAATACTTCGAGAAATCTTGAAAAGACTTACAAGACACAGCCAAAAGACAGCTGTTTGTTAATATTCCTGTTATTTTGTCTTTGCATGTCTGCAAACCAAATATGTCGTGGATTTAATTGTCATCATTGAAAGAAGATTTCTCTTGCATCTATAGAGGATTTCTCAATGGATAAATGTGTGGTTTTCAGTTCTATTTTACTGGACTGTTCAAACTCAGTGCTGTTCACACATGCTTTGTGACTTTGATTACTGACCTAATTTTAGACATCTGTTTACTAGAGTCGACCACAGAAAGTAGAGAGTGCAGGGACAGTAAAGTCTGTGATGTAACCTCTATAACTGTTTTATCCCAGCCACCTCTCTGCCAGCTTGTTTGTGATGGATCTGTTCATTCAATAAATATACACCTCAGATGATAACCGACCTTGGACACTGCGTTTTCCTCCAGATCTGATGCACCATGCAAAAATGTGTTCAAAGCTCAAATCACACAGATCACAGCAGCATAGAGAAAACATTAGCCTGTGGTAATTGTATTTAATGAATAGGCAGAAACACAACTCTAAAAAAACTCTAATAGAGTAACAAATGATAAACAGCAGGCGAAACATGGGCTGTCACAGTTTTACCTGCCCAGTTTCCTGTGGCTGCTTTAGTTTAGTTCTTTGTTTCTTCTGCTGTTATTTCATCACTTCCTGTTTGCTGTCATTAAGTGAATAATTTTCAACTGTGTTCTTGTTTCTGTAAGGCTCAGTTTTTGTCAGATGGTTGTTGGTTAACTCTTACTTTGGTGTTGTTATGTGTGTATTTCACGTGTCTTTGTCACCAGTTTTCTTTCAGTCGGTTCTATTTTCTACCCTGTAAGTGAGCATTTTGTTCTTTTTGTTTAGTCAGTGAGTTTTGTGCCGGGTTGTGCACTGATTTTAACTTTGTACATTTGTATTTAGAATTTGACCTGCCTTGCAATATACTGTATTTATTTTAGTAAGTGACTTTAATGCTTTGTTTAGCTTTTTTCCTGCCATTCTATTTCATCCCGCCTTGCAGTGCCTTCTAGATTGAGCTTAGTCATGCATTACAGTGTTTTTGATAGACAGTTATTTTCATGCTTTTTTAGTTGCTAATGGTTGTTGATTTTGAACTTTGTTTAGTTCTGTGCTTCATTAAAATATTTTGTTTCTTACATTCGTTTATCAGTAGCATATGTGAAATTGGGCCCAGCCCTTTTTCGGTTTGTTTGCTACCTTTTGGCTTTAGCAGCCACTTTGTGTAGTTATTTGCCAGTTTGTAACAAAAAGTACATGTTGGGATGTGTTTTTGTCCAGGGTTTAATATAAAAAGTAAAATCTATGTATACTGTATGTGTGGATATGTAATATTCTAAGATTCATCATTAGTTTTCTATAAAAGTAATGCTGACCTATATTGTCTGTATAAACTAAAGCTTAGTTCACATATGCTGTCTGGAGTATCTCTGGAGGATCATGTCCATGTGGACATTGCCTGTTACCTGAATACATGACGCTTAACCAGACACATGCATTATAGAGAGTGATGACAATAATATGTATGATGCAAGATGTGTAGAAACAGGAGGAGCACAAGGGAGAACACAGGAGGAAGATAAATCAAACGTAAGTTGCAGAGCTTCAAGTAGACAGCTTCTCTTCCTCCTCCTTTTTGGTGATGGAGACACTGGAGGAGGCTGAACTCTGCTTTCCAGAGCTGTTTAACGCCTCATGCAAGAAGCGCTTTCGTTCTCACTCTGAGGCTCTAATCATTTACATCCTGATGCCCTGCATCTCTCTGCTCACTGCGAGTCTCAACCTGCTGGTCATCGTCTCCATCTCCCACTTCAGGCAGTGAAACATGTTTCAGCAATGATTAAATGTTGTTTATAGGGTCACTAAATAATCTCTGAACTGATGGTTTCATTATTGACTATTGTGTAATAGTAATTGTCAACACTGTTGATAGTGAATAGTAAATGGCCTCTAAAATTAATTTTCATAAACATTTATATTGTTGAAAATGCTGTTGGTGTTTAATTGTAATACTTTCTCCCTCTAGGCAGCTCCACACTCCCACCAACCTCCTCCTCCTCTCTCTGGCTGTCTCTGACTTCATTGTTGGTCTCATTGTGATGCCGTTGCAGATCGTCTTAACAGAACCCTGTTGGCTCCTTGGTGACCTTTTGTGTGTTCTGTATTATTTCTTACCCTTTATCACTGTTTATTCTTCAGTAGTTAACATGGTTCTGATATCAGTGGACCGTTATTTGGCCATCTGTGACCCTCTGCATTACTCCACCTTAATGACACAAATGAGAGTTAAACTCTGTGTCATCATTGGTTGGACATTTTGTGTTTTCTACAGCCTTGTGATTTTATACGACAACCTGATGCAACCAGGCAGGTTAAAGTCCTGCTATGGAGAATGTGTGATTAACATAAACGGACCTGTTCACCTAGTGTTAGGTTTCATCATCCCCATCTCAGCCATCATCATCCTGTATGTGAGGGTGTTTATAGTTGCTGTGGCTCAGGCTCGTTCCATTCGTTCCCATGTTGCAGCTGTTAAACTGCAGCGTTCACTGACTGTGACTGTTCAGAGGTCAGAGCTGAAAGCAGCCAGGACTCTGGGTGTCGTTGTTGTTGTATTCTTTGTGTGTTACTCTCCAATTTATTGCATCTCTCTTTCTGGCTCTGATCTCATGATCGGTTCTTCAACTAACATTATGGCTTTTCTTCTATATTTTAACTCCTGTCTGAACCCAGTGATCTACGCCTTTTTCTACCGATGGTTTAGAAAATCGATTAAACTCATTGTGACACTTGAGATACTTCAGCCAAACTCATTTCAGGCAAACATACTTTAGAAAAGAAATTCTGAATGGCCAGCACTGGACCTTTTACTGTATGTGACGGACAGCTGTTGAGTCGCTGAAGCAAAGAGCCATCACACTATACAAAGAATAATTTTTTACTTTTATTTGATATTATCTCTGCTCTTTTGTGTTTTTTTTTATGAATGTGTCCTGATATTCATTGTTATCGTTGCAGGAAAATCTCTCTCTTTTGCAGCATCAGACGAAAATGTAACATGATTCTCAGTTGTTTTTCAATGTACTGTGTAAACTCATAGTGCTGTTCACAAACGCTGTGACTTTAGGATTATTGATACAACATTTTACTTAATGTTAAAACCATATTTATTTCCCCAACCTTAATTTGGTGTCTGATTGTTTGTTGTCAGATTGCTGCAGACAGGAGAGAGTGCAGTCTGTGATATAGTTGTCCAAGTTGCTTTTAGAAAGTATGAGGGAAATTTCACTGGCACACTGAGGGCTGACTGCTTCCACACACACTGAATCAATACATCACTTACATTATATGTGCTTGTGCAAAGAGCTGTGGGGATCACGACTCATTTGCAGACTAAGCAACAATCCTCCAAAATAGCTCGAAGCAAACCTCAGTAGTCAGGCTAGGGAGGGACGGTTATATCAGTCTTTACATGTCTCCTCTTGGTAACATTATTAGGAAACACAATTTTCACGCAGATGATACTCAGTTATATTAGTCTATGAAAGCAGAGGAAGGAAACCAATTAGTCAAACTTCAAACTTGTTTAAATGATATCAAATCCTGGATGACCCATAACTTCTCACAATTAAATTAAGAACTTCTCTCACTAGAAAAGACTGGTGAGAGAACTGACTGGGCGCCTAAGATGGCCACCCGCCGCACTACATCTTGGGAACAAACGTTTTCAACTGGTCCAAGTAAGAGTTCAATTCTCAGAGACGATGAGAAGAACTCAACATCCAGGTAAGTGTACATTGTGGCACAAAGCAGAATAAAGTTCCTTCTCAGCAGAGCTGAGGAAATCCCAATTACTGTAGCAAATCTTCAGCCCAAACAGAGTTCAAAACATAATAAGAGCAGGTAAATTAGAGTCCAGAAAACACAGTCACTCACATAAGATCAAGTTCTTGACAGATTGACTCTAATTTTCACTGCTATGCAGATGATACTCAGTTATATTTGTCTATGAAACCAGAGGAAACAAACCAATTAAAACTTCAAACTTGTTTAAATTATGTCAAATCCTGGATGACCCATAACTTCTCACAACTAAATTCAGGCAAAACTGAGCTTATTAGAATTGGTCCTAAAAACCACAGAGACTCATTATTAAATCAGATAGTTATTCTGGATGACAGAACGTTAGCTTCCGGTTCTACTGTGAGGAACCTGTAATTTCTGATCAAGATCTCTCCTTTACATCATATATTTAAGAAATCTGTAGAACTGCCTACTTCCATTTTAGGAATATTGCTAAAATTAGGAGAATCCTCTCACAGAGTGACTAACTTGCTTCTCCCCTTCTGTCTCTCTCTATTCTCATCTACATGTATCATCAGACTCAGAGCCGTGTGTCTCCAGTCTTTAGTTGCTGGTCCAGCCATCCTGCCTGTGTTCTGTTGCTGCTTGTTTTGTTGTTGTTGTGTTCTTTTCTCTCTTTTCTATCCCCTCACCCCAACCGGTCAAGGCAGATGGCCGCCCACACCGAGCCTGGGCCTGCTGGAGGTTTCGTCCTTTGTGGAGAGGGAATTTTTCCTCTCCACTGTTGCTATTAAAATGTACAATTTATTGATTGGCTACAATTAGAAGCTTGCTCTATGTGGGATTTGTTGGGTTTAGTTGTGTAAGGTCTTAAACCTTACTTGTGAAGTGCCTTGAGATGATTGATGGTGTGAATTGGTGCTATACAAATAAAACTGAATTGAATTGAATTATGTGACATTAAAATTTACAACATGACAAATACAGCTCCAATGTTCTTTAGTATGAAAAAGAATAATTAAGTCTCAGTTCCAGAGTTTCTCATCCCAAATCTTCTTGGGAATAATATTCCACCCCTGATATTGGCCCCACATTCACAGCTACATGATGCCGTGACTTTGAAACGTCTGGCTGCATCAGTCAGAGCAACATGAAAAGCCACTTGCCAGGTTGTTTTGGATGAGAGCCTTTGATGTTTAATAGATTTGCTGAAAATATGCAGCTTAATCAGAGACATTGTATAGAGTGATGAGGGTGAAGTGTAAGATGTGCAAAACAGTGTAGTAGGAGGAGGGAGAAAATGGGAGGGAGATAAATCAAACGTATGGTGTAGAGCTTCACTCTGACAGCTGCCGGTGTTGAGCAGTTTCTCCTCCTCCTCTCTGGTGATGGAGACACTGGAGGAGGCTAAACTCTGCTTTCCAGAGCTCTTTAATGCCTCATGCAAGAAGCTGACACGTCCTCACTCTGAGGCTCTAATCATTTACATCCTGATGTCCTGCATCTCTCTGCTCACTGCGAGTCTCAACCTGCTGGTCACCGTCTCAATCTCCCACTTCAGGCAGTGAAACATGTTATAGCCTTAATTAAATGTTGTTTACAGGGTCACTAAATAATCTCTGATCTTAATATAGCTATTATATTATTCTAAGTATTATTTTAATGCTGTTCTGACATCTCTCATTGGTATAAAACAACTCTAATTACTGTTATTAGTCTTGTAAATGTAACTGTGCTGATGTTCTTTCCCTCCAGGCAGCTCCACACTCCCACCAACCTCCTCCTCCTCTCTCTGGCTGTCTCTGACTTTCTTGTGGGCCTTTTCGTGGTGCCTTTTCAGATGCTTCTAACAGAACCCTGTTGGCTCCTGGGTGACCTGATGTGTGTTTTGTCTTATTTCATACCTTTTATCACTGTTCCTGCCTCAGTTGTAAACATGGTGCTGATATCAGTCGACCGCTATGTGGCCATCTGTGACCCTCTGCGTTACTCCACCAGAATCACTCAGAGCAGAGTTAAGCTCTCTGTCGTCCTGTGTTGGGTTTACTCTGTCTTCTATAGTTTTCTGTTTTTATATGACAACCTGAAACAACCAGGAAAGTTTAAGTCGTGCTATGGAGAATGTGTGATTAATGTTATTCTAGCTGCTGACTTGGTTCTGAGCTTCATCGTCCCCATCTCAGCCATCATCATCCTGTATGTGAGGGTGTTTGTGGTGGTTGTGTCTCAGGTTCGTTCCCTACGCTCCCACATTGCAGCTGTCAAACAGCAGCGTTCACTGACTGTGAGTGTTCAGAGGTCAGAGCTGAAAGCAGCCAGGACTCTGGGTGTTGTTGTTGCTGTGTTTCTCATGTGCTACTGTCCATTTTATTGTGTGTCTCTCTCTGGCTCTGATCTCATGATCAGTTCTTCAACTAACACTTTTATACTCTTTCTGGTCTATTTCAACTCGTGTCTGAACCCAGTGATCTACGTCTTTTTCTACCGCTGGTTCAGAAAGTCGATTAAACTCATTGTAACACTTCAGATACTTAAGCCACAGTCCAGTCAGGCCAAAGTACTATAAAGGAACAACAGATGTTAATATTTTTGCTAATAGTAATCCTTTTTTGGTTTATTTTATTATTAAGTTATGATATACTTGTTGTTTGGATAATTGTTGATCATAATCATCATTGTTTAGATAATAAAGTTGTCATAGTTTAATTATTCGTTGTGATTATTGGTATATGGTTTGCAACACTAGCTGAGCTCACGGCTGTGGCTCGAATTTCGCCCTTCACTGCTAAATTAACTAATATTATTTAATATTGGGTAATTAGTAATACTTTTAATTGAGACCGTGCTTTATTTACAACTTGGTTATTGGTCCCTGGATTCAAGGTGGTGCCCCGTAACTCATTTGATAGTTCGCTATCTAATCTTAATTAACTAATTTATCAATGATAAATTTAGCTAATAACCAAGATTGGTAATATCTAAATTATAGATATTATTATCATAATTTATGCCCCTTTGTTCCCCAACAATGCTTTTTCTCAATTTCTGCTCGGATGAGATTTTTATGGTAGAGAGGGACATTATCATAACTTTAACAGACAGTAAGTTGTTTCATGTTCTCATGCTGTATTCTAAAATAAAAGAAGCTGTAGTGTCGTACAACACTCTGTGCCTTTAGCATGGAGAGATGTGGGAGGAATGAAGGTAAAACATGCATTGAATGTGGTTGATGTTTCATGTTGAATGTTGACTAAGATCGTATATATTTCAGCAGAGATCTAAAGCAAAGTGTATATCAAACGTAATCATAGAGCAGAGAAAATTACTCTATCTGAGTGAAAGGTATCACTGCTCGTTCTAATCTCAAATTCCACAGATTGAGGCAGTGTAACCTGGTTATACTTCTTTATGCTTCTTTATTTTTGTTATAATTACACAAAATGTGTTTGTTGAGTTGGTTTCAGTATAAAACCTGATAGCATAGAAGAAGTCCTTTTTTTCTATTATTTCTTCTTTGTTGGTGTGTTATTTTCATTGGCTATATATATGGGTTGCAGCCCTTGACTCTCCCCTTTCTGTACGATCCTGCGGTGGGAGAGGTGGGTGCTGCTTTACTCGTCTCTTTATATTTTCATACTTTTATATTAATTTGTGTTACTTAATTTCTTTATTGTCAATATATCTGTCATTACTGTTTTATGTGAATATGTTGATTTATTTTTGCCACTCTGTAAGTTGCTGCCCTCCGATGCTGCTAGCTTACAAAGTTAGTCAGTCAAGCTAACTTTAGTTTTGCCGTTATAGGAACTGGAGCGGGCAGATGTTACAGGAGTGTGTTTTTGTTTGTTTCTATGCATCAGGTATGTGAACTTTATGTATTTTTATTTTATATTTGTTACAACGGGCTGCGAGTATTTTCTGTGTTCCCGCTCGCGGCTGTACGCACTGCCGCCCCCCTTTCTGTACGATCCTGCGGTGGGAGAGGAACTGGAGCGGGCAGATGTTACAGGAGTGTGTTTTTGTTTGTTTCTATGCATCAGAGAATAAAAGGAGATCATTCCAACAACCGACTCTTTAAAAGAACACAACGCAGAAGTACACCGGTCACAGCAGCATAGAAAAAAGGTTAGTCTATTGTAATTGTATTTAATAAATAGTCAGAAACACAACTCTAATAAACTCTACTACAGTAACAAATAATAAATAAAAGGCAAATTAAACTGTTAACTGTGCTTTAGCTGCGTACTGGTCCCAGTTAAAAACTACATGTTGGGATGGGTTTTTGTCCAGGGTTCATTAAAAAACGTATAATCTATGTATACTGTATGTGTATATATGTATTATTCTAATATTCATCATTGGTGTTCTATAAAAGTAATGTTGACTAGATTTAGTGTTACTCTTGCAAATTGCAAAAGCCTTGGTTTGCTGGTCACCTCCAATGTGGCTCCCAGACCTTCTTCTACTCTGCTGAATGACATCCTTTTTGCAGAGCCTCACTCTCACTCACTGGAATGGTACCAGCACATCTACCACCATGGTGGAGGATCATGTCCACATGGTTAGATAGTCAACACTGCAAATGTGAACTAAGACGTACAGTATGTTGGTGTCAAATTGTTCCAATCACATCAAATTCTTGTCGCTTCTGAATGATAGTGACGGTTCGCTTGAAGCTCTGTCTGACTTAACTATAGCTGTATCTATCTATCTATCAACCAGTTAGGTGCAAAGTCCAAGTATAACTGTATAACTGTTGAAGCCAAGATTAACAATTGTTTATTTACACAAAACATACAAGCACAATGAGCCTCTTGGGATAGATTAAAAATGTTGTTTTCAAACATTCAGCTTATATACTAGCCATCTGGGCCATTTTATTTTTTTCCAGTAGTTTCTTCAAATATTACCATATTACTTTGTTTTTAAACGCTCAGTAGCAAACACATATTAGCTTCCCACATGCAGCTACATCTGTGCAGGGGAGTAATCTCACCTCTGTCACTCCTCCGTCTTCTTCACATCCTAATTACATCTTCAATTTAGCCATTTCCCCATTAATTATGATTTTCTGCTGCCTTATTCTTGGGCCAGTCAACAGTGTAACATTCTGTCTCAGTCATCATTGTAACATGTTTTCTCTATTCCCATCATCTTCACACTCTTATCTCTACACAGATGTTTACACTACGTTTTACACACCATTTCCACTAATAACTTACATCCCAGGGGCTATATTAGCATATAAAGAATGATGTATGAACAGTATGACGTTATCAGTACATGAGTACATATTGAGTACTACAGTGGTCTAGTTTCTGTACTTGTTAGATCTATGGGATCAAATTAGGGTCAAATAAAATTTGTACCCGTAAAATGATTTGTGCGTGTGTAACCCAGATGCATGCATGTATTTGTACCTGTAAAATGATTTGTGCGTGTGTAAACCAGATTTGTACTTGTAATACACTTTGTGTGTCTGTAAAAAGATTTGAACTTGTAGATTTAACAAGAGTTTTACCAATATTCACACACACAAATCAAGCCTCTAAGTTACGCACAAAATGTGACCCTAAATTTACAAGTACAAAACGGTGACTCTGATTTGACGCTTGAATTTGATTGGCTAATGAAACCCAATCACCAAGCAGGCTGTCGCAGTCCTTTAGCGAAGCACTACCGGTCCTGAAAGGTGAAGACACAGCGATAAGCGGCGAGTGCCAATAAACCCACAGAGTAATTATATTTAATGTCTATATGTATGATATGATGTACTCTTCTGATATGCTAAGGTAATGTAGCAGCTGGTAAAGGTAAACTGGTGTTAGTGGCAGAGTGGAGGTTTCTCCTCCCACTGAACAGAGAGCCTGCTCGGGTGTTGGTGCTCACCGGAGCCTATTGTTCAATCAGGCCCAGGTGAGTCTGGCAGGTGTTTTTAAGGGCATGGGTGACTCTGTTCGGCCCCGAATCAAGCTGAGGGAGACTCCGTAGAGTCCGTGTGTTGCACATGCAGGGAAGTCGCTGCTGGTAGGTAACGTTTTAGCGCATTACCCGTTTTTATATGCACAGAGCTCAGGGGCGACGTCTCCGGAGCCGAGCTTTTAGTAGCGATCAGCTGATCTGGTGTTGGCCCGGGCTGTGGCAGCTGATGTCCAGGTATCACGCATGGTTTTATACTGTAGAATTCCTGGTCGCATTCCACCTGTTTAACCATGTTTAATGTAATTTATGCAGCGAGTGGAGGGAGGATCCTCTGCTGAAGAGACTGCAGCAGGTCCCTTAGCTGCAAAGCTCTGCTGCTCTGGCTCCACCACTGTGGGGCTGCACTCTGGCCTGGGAAGAGCGGCCACGAATCGGCTTTTCCCTCACCGCTGCTGTTCTGACGACCGCTGTTCTGGTTCTGCCTCAGACTCTGATTCGGATTTAAGGCACATCTGACGACTTGGGGCCGCGAGACGGTCCCTGCTTCGTTGTCCTGATGTGGACCGGATCCTGTTTATCGCGTTTAGTAGATCTTTTAACTGAATTGACATTGGTTTGGTTTATTTTTCCTGTTTATTTGCTTTGAATTAACCCAAGCATGGTGGTTTGTTTTGTTTTGTTTGCATTGGTTTACTCATGAACATTGTTGCATGTTTTTAAACAGGAAATCGCCTTTTTTAATTTGAAAGTGTCATTAAAATAAATGTTATAAGCCACAAACTCTGCTCTCTGGTGCTATCCTTGCGTTTTACGTTGGCAGACCTGCTTGGGTTACGTAAAGGGAAATAACTTGCTGACTCTGTCACATTAGCAATGGTGGTTTTATTGGATGTTTAAGTAGCATGTTAGCAGTAAGGCTGTTAGCATGTTATCTGTGCAGTGTGAAGCCGCGGTTAGCACGTTGTCATTCACCGAGACTCAACGTAATAGTTTTTCATGAGGCCGCATAAGTTTACCTACGTGAATAAAAGCCTTGCAGGTAAGTCACTGTCAAGTCTGTCTCGTCATTAAATATAATTACTCTCTGGGTTTATTGGCGCTCGCCGCTTATCGCTGTGTCTTCATCTTTCAGGACCAGTAGTGCTTCGCTAAAGGACTGCGACAGCCTGCTTGGTGATTGGGTTTCATTAGCCAATCAAATTCAAGCGTCAAATCAGAGTCACCGTTTTGTACTTGTAAATTTAGGGTCACATTTTGTGCGTAACTTAGAGGCTTGATTTGTGTGTGTGAATATTGGTAAAACTCTTGTTAAATCTACAAGTTCAAATCTTTTTACAGACACACAAAGTGTATTACAAGTACAAATCTGGTTTACACACGCACAAATCATTTTACAGGTACAAATACATGCACGCATCTGGGTTACACACGCACAAATCATTTTACGGGTACAAATTTTATTTGACCCTAATTTGATCCCATATAGATCTTAGTGCAGTATTTGACTGGAAAGAGAGATCACATTTCTCCTACATTAGCTTCTCTGCACTGGCTCCCTGCCAAATCTAGAATAGAATTCAAAATCCTTCTCACTTACAAAGCTCGTCATAATAAAGACCCATCTTATCTTAAAGACCTCATAGCTCCTTATGCTCCCAACAGAACGCTTTATTCTCAGAGTGCTGATCTACTTGTGGTTCCTAAAGTTTCTAAATGTACAACGGGAGGCAGAGCCTTTAGCTACCAAGCTCCTCTCCTATGGAACCAGCTTCCAGTTCAGGTTTGAGAAGCAGACACCCTCTCTAGTTTTAAAACTAAGTTTAAAACCTTTCTCTTTGATAAAGCATATAGTTAGAGATGGTTCTGGTCACTCGGAACCATCTCTTAGTTAAGCTGCTATAGACTTAGACTGCTGGGGGACTTCCTTTATTCACTGAGCTCCTGTGATTTTCTATATATTTATTCTATCCACTAACATGCCTCCATGTCCACATGTGACTAACTTTGTCTCCTTTTCTCTCCTAGTTGTGCTTTTCCCCTTCCGTCTCCCTCTATTCTCATCTACAGGTATCATCAGACTCGGAGCCGTGTGTCTCCAGTGTTTAGTAGTTGTTAGTGGTCCAACCATCCTGCCTGTGTTCTGTTGCTGCTTGTTTTGCTGTGGTTGTGTTCTTTTCTCTCTTCTCTATCCCCTCACCCCAACCGGTCAAGGCAGATGGCCGCCCACACTGAGCCTGGGTCTGCTGGAGGTTTCTTCCTCTCTATAGAGGGAGTTTTTCCTCCACTGTTGCTATTAAAATGTACAATTTATTGACTGGCTACAATTAAAAGCTTGCTCTATGTGGGATTTGTTGGGTCTAGTTGTGTAAGGTCTTAAACCTTACATGTAAAGTGCCTTGAGATAACTGATGTTGTGAATTGGCGCTATATAAATAAAGTTGAATTGAATTGAATTGAATTGACAGCAGAAAACACACATTAAGAACTTCTCTCACCAGAAAAGACTGGTGAGAGAACTGACTGGGCCCCTAAGATGGCCACTGGCCGCACTTCATTTTGGGAACAAACATTTTCAACTGGTCCAAGTAAGAATTCAATACTCAGAGACGACGAGAAGAAATCAACATCCAGGTAAGTGTACATTGTGGGGCAAAGCAGAATAAAGTTCCTTCTCAGCAGAGCTGAGGAAATCCCAATTACTGTAGCAAATCTTCAGCCCAAACAGAGTTCAAAACATGATGAGAGCAGGTAAATTAGCTCATGTAAGCTCAAGTTCTTGGCAGATAAGAGAACGAAATCAGGACAAGGTACAAGAGGAGAATAACGATGACACGAGGCGTAGTTTTGAGTTATGTTGAGATGTGTTTATGTCCAGGGTTTAATGAAACAAAAAATAAAACATATAATCTATGGATACCATATATGTGGATATGTATATATAATCATTATTTTCTTTCTTTAAAAATAATGTTAAATAGATTTTGTATTAGTCTTGAACTAAAGCTAGGTTCACATATGCATTCTGGACTACTTCTGGACTATCTCATGTCCACATGGACATTGCCTGTTACCGGAAGTTTACCCAGAGACGTAGATTGTAGAGAGTTCTGAAGATGAAGTGTATGATGCAAGATGTGTAGAAACAGGAGGAGCAGAAGGTAGAAAACACAAGGGATATAAATCAAACGTATGGTGCAGAGCATTCATCACACAGCTTCTCCTCCTTCTCTCTGATGGAGACACTAGAGGAGGCTAAACTCTGCTTTCCAGAGCTGTTCAACGCCTCATGCAAGAAGCGCTCTCGTTCTCACTCTGAGGCTCTAATCATTTACATCCTGATGCCCTGCATCTCTCTGCTCACTGCAAGTCTCAACCTGCTGGTCATTGTCTCCATCTCCCACTTCAGGCAGTGAAACATGTTTCAGCCTTGATTACATGTTGTTTAGAGGGTCACTAAATAATCTACTTCAAGGGGCTGATGGTTTGATTATTGACTATTGTCTTAGAGTAATTTTAAACTCTGTTGAAGAAATCTAAAATGCATTTTAATAAGCATTTATATTGTTGAAGATGCTGTTGGTGTTTAATTGTAATACTTTCTTCCTCCAGGCAGCTCCACACTCCCACCAACCTCCTCCTCCTCTCTCTGGCTGTCTCTGATTTCCTCGTTGGTCTCCTAGTGATGCCATTGCAGATCATCCTAACAGAACCCTGTTGGCTCTTTGGTGACCTTTTGTGTGTTCTGTATTATTTCTTACTCTTTATCATTGTTAACACCTCGATCGTAAACATGGTGTTGATATCAGCTGACCGATATGTTGCCATCTGTGACCCTCTGCATTACTCCACCTTAATGACACAAAAGAGAGTTAAACTCTGTGTCTTCATGAGTTGGATGTTTTGTGTTTTCTACAGCCTCATGATTTTATATGACAACCTGATGCAACCAGGCAGGTTTAACTCGTGCTATGGAGAATGTGTGATTATTGTAAATGGTGCTGTTGATCTTGTGTTTGGCTTCATCATCCCCATCTCAGCCATCATCATCCTGTATGTGAGGGTGTTTGTGGTGGCTGTGGCTCAGGCTCATACCATGCGCTCCCATGTTGCAGCTGTCAAACTACAGCATTCACTGACCGTCGCTGCTAAGAAGTCAGAGATAAAAGCAGCCAGGACTCTGGGTGTCGTTATTGCTGTGTTTCTCATGTGCTACTGTCCATTTTATTGTATTTCTCTCTCTGGCTACAACATCATGATCGGTTCTTCAACTAACATCTTAATGGATTTTCTGCTATATTTTAACTCTTGTCTGAACCCAGTGATTTATGCTTTTTTATACCCCTGGTTCAGAAAATCTGTCAAACTCATTGTTACACTTCAGATACTGCAGTCAAACTTATTTGAGGTAAACTAATTACTAAAATACTTCGTAGAGAAATCTTGAAAATACTTATAGTAAGACAGCCAAAAGACAGGTGTTTGTTATTATTTCAGTTATTTTGTCTTTGCAAAGAATATCTGCAAACCAAATACAGTGGCTTGCAAAAGTATTCATACCCCTTGAACTTTTCCACATTTTCTCACATTATGACCACAAACATAAATATATTATATTGAAATGTCATGTGAAAGACCAACACAAAGTGGCATACATTTGTGAAGTACAAAGAAAATCATACATGAGTTCAATTTTTTTTAACAAATAAAACACTGAAAAGTGCAGTGTGCACTGCAAGTTTTAAGCCTCCTTTTTTCTGAGTGCATCCAATTGCCTGCAGCAGTTGCCTGATGGTTGCTGACTGATTGAATGTTCACCTAATAACTGAATAGAGTCCACCTGTGTGTAATTTGATCTTAGTACAAATACAGCTGTTCTGTGACAGCCTCTGTGGTTTGTTAAGAGAATATTGGGGAGCAAACAGTATCATGAAGTCAAAGGAACAGAGGAATTTAAAGCAGGCTTAGGCTATAAAAAGATTTCCCAAGCTTTCAACATCTCACAGACCACTGTTCAGTCCATCGTCCGCAAATGGAAAGAGTATGGCACAACTACAACAAACAACAAACCTACAGAGACATGGTTGTCCACCTAAACTAACAGGCCGAACAAGGAGAGCACTGATCAGAGATGCAGCCAAGAGGCCCATGGTGACTCTGTATGAACTGCAGAGATCTACAGCTCAAGTGGGGGAATCTGTCCATGGGACAACTATCAGTCATGCACTGCACAAATCTGTGCAATATTCTGTTTCTTACATTTGTTTATCAGTAGCATATGTGCAATTGGGTACACATGTCCAACTGCTCGTTAACGCTAATTTCTAATCAGCCAATCACATGGTAGCTACTCAGTGCATTTAGGCATGTAGACACGGTCAAGACGATCTGCAGTTTAAACCGAGCATCAGAATGGGGAAGAAATGCGATTTAAGTGACTTTGAACGTGGCACCGTTGTTGGTGCCAGACGGACTGGTCTGAGTATTTTAGAAACTGCTGATCTACTGGGATTTTCACACACAACCATCTCTAGGGTTTACAGAGAATGGTCCAAAACAGAGAAAATATCCAGTGAGTGGCTGTTCTGTGGGCGCAAATGCCTTGTTGATGCCAGAGGTCAGAGGAGAATGGCCAGACTGGTTTGAGCTGATAGAAAGGCAACAGTAACTCAAATAACCACTTGTTACAACCGAGGTATAATCTCTGACTGACTGATGGTTTGATTATTGACTACTGTGTTTTCAACACAGTTGATAGTGAATAGTAAATGGCATCTAAAATTCATTTTCATAAACATTTATATTGTTAAAGATGCTGTTGGTGTTTAATTGTAATACTTTCTCTGTGATATAACCCCATAACTGTGTTTTCTACCAGCCATGTCCCAGTTTGTTGCTGATGGAACCATTAATTCAATTAAAATACACATTGCATCAGAATCGATTCTGGTCACTGTAATTTTCTTCAGAAACTTCAAGTATTTGTTCCTTTCACAAAAACAATTCAATTCAACTTTATTTATATAGCACCAATTCACAACACCAGTTATCTCAAGGGACTTTACAAGTAAGGTTTAAGACCTTACACAACTAGACCCAACAAATCCCACATAGAGCAAGCTTTTAATTGTAGCCAGTCAATAAATTGTACATTTTAATAGCAACAGTGGAGGAAAAACTCCCTCTCTAACGAGGAAGAAACCTCGTTAGCCTTTAGCTTGGTAGCTAAAGTCTCTGCCTCCCGTTCTACTTTTAGAAACTCTAGGAACCACAAGTAGACCAGCGCTCTGACAATGAAGCGTTCTGTTGGAGCATAGGGAGCAATGAGGTCTTTGAGACAAGGTGGAGCTTTATTATGAAGAGCTTTGTAGGTGAGGAGAAGAATTTTGAATTCTATCCTAGATTTGACAGGGAGCCAATGCAGAGAAGCTAATGTAAGAGAAATGTGATCTCTCTTCCTAAGTCCAGTCAGACTCTGGCTGCAGCATTTTTAATTAACTGGAGCCTTTTTAAAGAGTTATTGGGACAACCTATGAGTAGTGAGTTACAGTAGTCAAGCCTAGAGGTAACAAATGCATGAATTAATTTTTCAGTATCACTCTGTGAGAGGATGCTCCTAATTTTCGCAATATTCCTCAGGTGGAAGTAGGCGGTTCTAGAGATTTCTTTAATATATGGTGTAAAGGAGAAATCTTGGTCAGAGATGAAACCACGGTTCCTCACAGTAGAACCTGAAGCTAACACTATGTCATCCAGAGTAACAATCTGATTCAATAATGAGTCTCTCTGGTTTTTAGCACCAATTATATATAACCTCAGTTTTATCTGAATTCAGTTGTAGAAAGCTATGGGACATCCAGGATTTGATATCATTTAAACAAGTTTGAAGTTTGACTAATTGGTTTGTTTCCTCTGATTTCATGGACAAATATAACTGAGTATCATCTGCATAGCAGTGAAAATTTATAGAATGTTTCCTAATAATATTACCAAGAGGAGACATGTAAAGCCTGAAAAGTACTGGACCAAGCACAGAATCCTGTGGAACTCCAATGCTAATTTTTGTTTGGATGGAAGATTGATCATGAACGTTGATTTGATTTAATATGGACGCGCTGATTAATGGAAAAACTTCTTTGAGTAATCTAGTTGGGATTGGGTCTAAGAGACAAGTAGCTGATTTTTGAGTTAATTATTGAAGTTAGCTCAGTATGATCTATGGGGGAAAAACAGTTTAAGTAAGACATAGGTCTAACTAGCAAATCTAAGGTTGTTGGATCTGCAGATCGGTTTATGACTTTTGTTGACAGATTATGATAAATCTTTTCTCTAATGGTTATGATTTTATTAGTAAAGAAATTCATAAAGTCATTGCTGCTGAGATTTAAAGGGACACTAGGCTCATCACAGCTAAGACTCTTAGTCAGCCTGGCTACAGTGCTGAAAAGAAACCTGGGGTTGTTTTTATTCTCCTCAATTATTGATGAATAGTATGTGGTTCTAACAACCTGAAGTGCTTTTTATATAGTATTAAACTGTTTTTCCATGCTAGACAGGATTCACCTAATTTGTTGGAACGCCACTGTCTTTCTAGTTTTCTAGTCCTCTGCTTAAGGCTGCGGATCTCTGAGTTATACCATGGAGCCAACCTCCTCTGATTCACTGGCTTCTTCTTCAGAGGAGCGACAGTGTCTAAAATTGGACACAGTGAAGCTGCAGCATCATCAACAAGACAATCTACCTGCTCATGATTCAGATGACTGCTCTCCTCTGTGTAACTACAAGGGAATGAGACAAAAGATGATGGAATCATCTCCTTAAATCTGACAACAGCATCATCAGGTAAGCATCTGCTGTAGTAAAACTTCTTTCCAACTGTTGTCAGGTCTGTTATTATAAATTCAAACGTTATTAAGAAATGGTCAGATAACAGAGGGTTTTGAGGGAGAACTTTTAAATGATCAATTTAAAAAGCAAAATATTAGGTTGTTTCCTAAGAGAAACAAGTTGTCCCAAGCTGCTTTTAGAAAGTATGAGGGAAATGTCCCTGGCACACTGAGGGTTGACTGCTTCCAGACAAGCTGAATCAATACTTCACTTACATTATATGTGCTTGTGCAAAGAGCTGAGGGGATCTAGACTCATTTGCAGACTAAACAACAATCCTCCTAAACAGTTTGAAGCAAACCTCTTTAGTCAGCTAGGGAGGGACGGTTATAGCAGTCCTTTCATGTCTCTTCTTGATAACATGATTAGGAAACACAATTTTCAATGCTATGCAGATGATACTCAGTTATGTTTGTCTATGAAACCAGAGGAAACAAACCAATTAGTCAAACTTCAAACTTGTTTAAATGATATCAAATCCTGGATGACCCATAACTTCTCACAACTAAATTCAGGTAAAACTGAGGTTATTAGAATTGGTCCTAAAAACCACAGAGACTCATTATTAAATCAGATAGTTACTCTGGATGACTAATGTTAGCTTCCGGTTCTACTGAGAGGAACCTGTCATTTTTGATAAAGATCTCTCCTTTATATCATATAATAAGAAATCTCTAGAACTGCCTACTTCCATTTTAGGAATATTGCTAAAATTAGGTGCATCCTCTCACAGATGATGCTGAAAAGTTAATTTGTTACCTCTAGGCTGAACTACTGTAACTCCATACTCATAGGATGTCCCAATAACTCTCTAAAAAGCCTCCAGTTCATTCAAAATGCTGCAGTCAGAGTTCTGACTGGACTGGAAAGAGAGATCTCCTACACTAGCTTCTCTGCTTCTCCTCACTTACGAAGGTCATCATAATAAAGATCCATCTTATCTCAAAGACCTCATTGCTCCTTATGCTCCCAACAGAACGCTTTATTCTCAGAGTGCTGGTCTATTTGTGGTTCCTAGAGTTTCTAAATGTAGAACGGGAGGCAGAGCCTTTAGCTACCAAGCTCCTCTCCTATGGAACCAGCTTCCAGTTCAGGTTCGAAAAGCAGACACCCTCTCTAGTTTTCATCTCTTAGTTAAGATACTATGGTATTAGACCACTGGGGACGTCCTTCATTCACTGAGCTCCTCTACTTTTCGATTTCTTGTATCCATTAACGTGCCTCCATGTCCACATGTGACTAATTTGCTTCTCCCCTTCTGTCTCTCTCTATTCTCAACTACAGTTATCATCAGTCTCTAGTGTTCAGTTGCTGGTCCAACCATCCTGTTCTGTTGCTGCTTGTTTTGTTGTTGTTGTTGTGTTCTTTTCTCTCTTCTCTATCCCCTCACCCCAACCGGTAAAGGTAGATGGCCGCCCACACTGAGCCTGGGTCTGCTGGAGGTTTCTTTCTCTCTAGAGAGGGAGTTTTTCCTCTCCACTGTTGCTATCAAAATGTACAATTGGCTACAAGTAAAAGCTTGCTCTATTTGGGATTTGTTGGGTCTAGTTCTGTAAAGTACTTGTAAAGTGCCTTGAGAAAACTTATTCTTGGGAATGAGATTCCACCCCTGATATTGGCCCCACATTCACAGCTACATGATGCTGTGACTTTGAAACGTCTGTCTGCAACAGTTAGAGCAACATAAATGGATGAGATTTTTCCGAATATATGCAGCTTAATCAGAGACATATTGTATAGAGTGATGAAGATGAAGTGTAAGATGTGCAAAACAGTGTAGTAGGAGGAGGGAGAAAATGGGAGGGAGATAAATCAAACGTATGGTGCAGAGCTTCACTCTGACAGCTGTTGGTGTTGAGCAGTTTCTCCTCCTCTTTGGTGATGGAGACACTGGAGGAGGCTGAACTCTGCTTTCCAGAGCTCTTTAACGTCTCATGCAAGAAGCTCACACGTTCTCACTCTAAGGCTCTAATCATTTACATCCTGATGCCCTGCATCTCTCTGCTCACTGCGAATCTCAACCTGCTGGTCATCGTCTCCATCTCCCACTTCAGGCAGTAAAACATGTTATAGCCTTAATTAAATGTTGTTTACAGTGTCACTAAAAAAATCTATGAACTTAATATAGCTATTTTATTACACTAAGTATTATTTTAATGCTGTTCTGACAATTCTCATTATTGGTATAAAACAACTCTAATTACTGTAAATGTAACTGTGCTGATGTTCTTTCCCTCCAGGCAGCTCCACACTCCCACCAACCTCCTCCTCCTCTCTCTGGCTGTCTCTGACTTCCTTGTGGGCCTTTTCGTGGTGCCTTTTCAGATGCTTCTAACAGAACCTTGTTGGCTCCTGGGTGACCTGATGTGTGTTTTGTATTATTTCATACCTTTTATCACTCTTCCTGCCTCAGTGGTAAACATGGTGCTGATATCAGTCGATCGCTATGTGGCCATCTGTGACCCTCTGCGTTACTCCACCAGAATTACTCAGAGCAGAGTTAAGCTCTTTGTCACCCTGTGTTGGGTTTACTCTGTCTTCTATAGTTTTCTGTTTTTATATGACAACCTGAAACAACCAGGAAAGTTTAAGTCGTGTTATGGAGAATGTGTGATTAATGTTATTGTAGCTGCTGACTTGGTTCTGAGCTTCATCATCCCCATCTCAGCCATCATCATTCTGTATGTGAGGGTGTTTGTGGTGGTTGTGTCTCAGGCTCGTTCCATTCGCTCCCACATTGCAGCTGTCAAACCGCAACGTTCACGGAATGTGACTGTTCAGAGGTCAGAGCTGAAAGCAGCCAGGACTCTGGGTGTTGTTGTTGCTATGTTTCTCATGTGCTACTGTCCGTTTTATTGTGTGTCTCTCTCTGGCTCTGATCTCATGATCAGTTCTTCAACTAACACTTTTATGCTCTTTCTGGTCTATTTCAACTCGTGTCTGAACCCAGTGATCTATGTCTTTTTCTACCGCTGGTTTAGAAAATCGATTAAACTCATCGTAACACTTCAGATACTTCAGCCACAGTCCAGTCAGGCCAAAGTACTATAAAGGTACAACAGATGCTAATATTTTTTTGCACAATGTAGCTATATCACTGGAGTAAAAATGAATTCTTACAGTACTTTTTGTAAGTTTTGTGCTCATGTTTGCAGTGTTGTTATCACAGCTGTGTCTTTAAACAAAATCATTTTAAATGTTTTTTATATTAGTTTGACATTTAGTTTTCATTTGGTTATTTAGTTTAGGTAGCCTAATAGTCAAATCTAATGTCCCTGCTGTAAGTTTCCAAGTGAAAAAATGTACCTGTCCTGTTTTAAGAAAGAATAAGTAAATGTCAAAATAAAGCAGTGTGAAGCAAGAAGGAAGGATGCACAATAACGTGTGAAGCGAAGGACAAAATGGAACTTATGAGCCCTACTAAACTGTACAGACGTCTTGTGTTTGTTACCAAAGTGAAATCGCTCAATTAGATTTAATGGACAGTAATTAAAGTAACATTATTTAAAAATTATTTGCTTTCACTTGTGTGCCTTCACAATAAAAAGCATTAAATGTTGATTCACAAGCGCTTACACATACCCGCTCAGAGCTCCTGCTCCCAGGGGCAAATCCACATCTGAGATGTTGACATATTGGCCTCCAGTGAATAAATGCAATCAAAGGTGCTAAAAAAACAAACTCAGAGAGGTCGGCGTGCACATGGTGACACATGCTCCAAGCCATTGGCACACTGGACACCAAACGCCACAGCCCAGGACAACTCCAGTCGAGCTGATTGCTATTTTAAATCAAACACCGGATCATCAGTGGCTTCGCTCTGCATAAGCAACTCTCTCAGTGGTGCATCACACAGTGGGGGAACCTCTACTCCACAACAGGGACAGTAGAAGGGATACTGAACCTGGCAAACATGGCCTCTTTCACACTGCTCCATATCAAGTTTGTTGTATCACTTAGGCTCAAGCAGGATAGGAAGGGCTTGATCATTAGGTTTGGGAACCACTGCAATAATGCAATCCTGACAGAAGGCACCAGTGAATAGTCAGAGCGCTGTGCATGCACCTTAAGCGGGATGGATAGTTTACTGTATTTATTTATTGGTTAAATGGTTACAGAAAGTAGATATAGAGGAGAAAGGTCAAAGAGAGAGAAGAGAGGATGGGAAGAAGGAGGGTGATGAGCAGAGCATTAAAGCTGTTAAAGCCAACTTGCACATGTTCAGCTTCTTCTCTTTCCCTCTGTTGTTGATGATGTGCTGTAGATGATCCTACCCAAAGCATATGTGCCCTTACTCTGAAACACAGCTTCTTTACTCTCTGCTCTCATCAGTCTCTGCTCACAACCTGCTGGTCATCATCTCCATCTCCCACTTCAGACACACATGAATTTCTCAGCACAGTCATTATGCTGTGGTAGCAGTTTATTTATTTGGTCTCTAAGTATTTCATCCTGGCTGTTTTATGAGCTGAGCACTATTGCAAACCTTCCCTGTTGGTGTTGCAATGATGCCTATGCCTTTTTCTCCCCTCCAGACAGCTCCACACTCCGCCAACCTCCTCATCCTCTCTCTGGCTCTGTCTGATTTCCTCGTGGGCCTGTTTGTGATCCCGTTTCAGATCCTTCTAACAGAACCCTGCTGGAATTTTGGTGACCTATTATGTGCTTTTTAGTAGAATTTATCACACTCTGCATCTGTAGCGAACATGGTGCTGATATCAGTTGACCGTTATGTTGTCATCTGTGACCCTCTAAGAGTTAAACTGTTACAAACATGCACTAAACTAACTAGAGTACCAGGGATAGGAGACGCCTGAGCCCCTGGTACTGTCTCAACTTCGCCACTAGATGGCGCCAAACAAACACAAGGGGAGCTCAACCTAGAGCCTCTCCCTGCTCACACCAAACTAACGGGGAGAACCCAATTGCACGACCCACAGACACAGATTTAGATGAATGATTAATTATTTTGATAATTGTAGAACAAACAGGAACTAAACTCAAACACAAGTGACCACAAAGCACCATTAACCTAAGACACTAAAACTAAATACAAATACTAATCTTAACACACACAAACCCTAGTCCAAGTAGTAACAAATACCAGATACCAAAAACACAAGTAGTAGATAGAAGACAACGAATAACAGAGACGAAGTAACAGATACAAACTCCAAATAACATGGAACAATACTAATGACAGAGAAAAGATACCAAGCAACACTTACTAATCTGCAACACCAATACATACACAGTAACACTGTTACGTCCTTGGCTCACGCCCACAGGCTGAGACGCAACATAAGCCAATCGGCAAATTAACACTCAACATAAGACACACGACTGAATAAGGCTTCAGGTATGACTAGAAGTTTATTTGTCTTACATACCTTTTCAAAAAGAAATAAACAAACTGGTACCAGGGAGCGCAGGATGAGGGTGCTACACAAAACAACAACAAAACAAAACCAAAAGGAGACTAGCTGACCACCCACTTCACTGTCTGCCTAGTTTAAACAAAAGAAACCTCTAGGAACATAAACTCTGCCTAACTAATCTACCCTCTCTCACCAAACATAAACATGGGTGTAGCACCTCTAGACCCTAGTGTGTCTATACATCAGTAACCCCTGTAGTGTTGGTGCAAAGGGAGGATGACATGTATCGTGGGTGTCTGGATGAAGGTGTGAATGTAGATGTGTCTAGCCCTATCCTGGCTCCCTTCTGTAGTCCAGCCAACGAAAACAACATTACCCAACAAAAACACTGAATCCTAGTAGACCACAGAGGTACAGGTGTCTACTCTTCACCGGGGCAGTACTCGACTGTCTTCAGCCGCAGCTCTTATGACTGGTCCTCCTTTAACGGTCTGCAGGTGATTGGTCAGGCGTGAAACCAAAGGCCCCAATAGCAGCCAGAGGTGGAATCCCTGCTTCCAGCCACCAACCAGGAGCAGGCTCTGCCACAGTCCTGCTTGCATCTCATTCTTCTCCCTCTGCACCCACCGGCCAATCCAGAACCTCCCTGCAACATAAACAAAACAAACAACCAACCACACACACCCACACACACAAGGCCTGGGGCCGTAACAAACACTAATGACGAGCCAGCAAATAACAAGACACAGGGAGGAACTGAAATATAAACTAAACAGGTAATAACAAACAGGTAAAATCAATAATGAGGAACAGGAAATGGACAAACAAAGTGAGCAAACAGAAAACAACAAAGAAGAACAGGGAACAAGGGCCTCCAGTGGTTGGAGGGCCAAACTGGGGTTGAGGGGTTAGGGCAGCAAACAGCACTCACAGACAGAAAGTTTGTGGGCGTAACAGAGGCGTGCGCGTCCTCTGCCTCTGGAGGGGGAGGGGGAGGGGGGAAGGTGGAAAAGGCCTCCTCCCCCATTCTCCGGGTGCTGCGTTGCGTAAGGAGGATGGGGAAGAAACCCACAGACACCTTCACTGGTGGTGTCGAGCCGCCTACGCAACACCTGTGTGACGGTGCCCAGGCCCGCACAGAGAGGACAGACACATGTTTTATCTCGACGATACAATCACACATCGCCATAAGGAAAAAATAAAACACACACACACACACTTTTACTCGTGGTGTTGTAAATGGGGGGGGCTCTCTCTCTCTCTCCCTTGTTTTTTTACGGTGGGGTGATTCTGACCCCACGAAGGCTGCACGAGGGTTAACAGAACCCTGTTGGCTCCTGGGTGACTCAGTGTGTGCCGTTTTTCTTGGGCTTTATCACTATACCTGCCTCAGTAGTAAACATGATGCTGATGTCAGTCGATCGTTAGTGGCCATCTGTGACCCTCTGCATCACCCCTCAAAAATCACTCAGATCTGTGTCTTGCTGTGTTGGGTTTACTGTGTTTTCAACAGCCTCATGATTCTATATGACAACCTGAAGGAACCAGGCAGGTTTAACTCCTGCTATGGAAAATGTGTGATTAAAATAATAGGGGCTCTTCTCATTGTGATAAGTTTTCTCATCCCCATCTCAGTCATCATCATCCTGTATGTGAGGGTGTTTCTAGTGGCTGTGTCTTGGGCTCGTTCCCACGTTGCAACTATCAAACAACAGCGTTCACTTTGTGACTGTCAAGAGGTCAGAACTGAAAGCAGCCAGGACTCTGGGAGTTGTTGTTGTTGTGTTTCTCATGTGTTACTGTCCATTTTTGTGTGTCTCTCTCTGGGTATAACATCACAATGTCTTCCTCAACTAACACTTTTATGAATATTTTATTGTTGCCGAACTCCTGTCTGAACCCCTGTTATTGACGTCTTTTTCTATACCAGGTTCCGAAAATGGGGCAGCACGGTGGTGTGGTGGTTAGCACTGTCTCACAGCAAGAAGGTCCCGGGTTCGATTCCCGGAGGCGACCGGGGGCTTTTCTGTGTGGTGTCTGCGTGGGTTTTCTCCAGGGTCTCCAGTTTCCTCCCACAGTCCAAAGACATGCAGTTAGGTTAATTGGGAAAAATGCAGATTGCCCTATAGGTGTGAGTGTGTGCATGACTGATTTGTATGTCTATATGTGTGGCCCTGCGATAGACTGGCGATCTGTCCAGGGTGTACCCTGCCTCTCGCCCATAGACAGCTGGGATAGGCTCCAGCACGCCCGCGACCCCTGCGGGGAAGAAGGGGTAGAAGATGGATGGATGGTTCCGAAAATCTGTTGAAGTCAGTGTCAAACTTGAGATACTGCAGCCTCGCTCCTGTCAGACCAACGTACTGTAGAGAAAACAACAAAGTTAACGGGGATGGTGAGAGAGTGTCCGGTGGAGCTCTTCACAATAAGAGTGAGGGGCAGTAAAGCTGCAAATCATGAAACTTTTTTGTTTTTGTTTTTTGGAAGACATTCGTTTGTGACAGTGGCAAAGTGAAAGTCTAGTTTAGATGTTTGCTGGAGATCCAGCATGTCAGTTTAAGGGGAATACAGAAGAAGAATACAGTAAAAAGCAGCAGTAAAAGTCCAGGACAGTGGGGAGAAGAAGATATACAGAGAACGAAATACACAGTACAACCAACATTGATTGAGAGTATTAAATAAGTAGCAGTGATGAAACTGATTAATAACAGCCCTGGTATTGTACAACTACAATAATAATAATAATAATAATAACCATACAATGACTATAAGTACAGGTACAGCAATACCAACACCATGATAGCATCATTATTGAAAGTAATAAGAAGAGAATATATCATAACACGCATGCACACTGTTGCTCATATAGTTTGTCCCATTATCCCGAAAAAAAAACACAAAAAAACCCCTGAAAGGACATCATTCACAGCTGTAGTGATACAGGCATTGGTGCACAGTGCCACTAGTAGAAACCAGGGTGATGGGGGAAGGTGGTAGGTGTGTCCCTACCGTCCCAATGCTCCACCAAGTGGCAAGAAAAGGCCCAGTAACCAGTGTGCCACACCCCTCAGGCCTGGGAGGGAATATGGCTTGAACCAAGGTGCCCATAACCTCCCCCCAGGCAGGGCTGCAACAGCCACAGGAACAGCAGGATCCTGCAGCCTGTGCCAGGATCGGGCCACCCAAACATCAGCCACACCACTAACATACTTCCACCCAAAACCTACCCATCCATACGTGATACTATACACACCCACACCATACGCGGGTACGCATTCATGTGGTGAGTTGGTCTCCGGCCCGGTACCTGCGTGGCCTGGGTACCTTTAGAGCCAGAGAGGATTTATTAAACTAAAGAAAAGTGTGGCAGGAAGTACAAAAATGAAGGCAACAGATCAGGCGTTCAAACCAAAGAGCCAAAACAAAACCAGAACGAACAAAAATGAAGCGCCGGTTTAGCTGTTAACCGGTGACTCTCCTTATAGAGAAATCGGTCGAAGCAGGGCTTCCAACACTCACCCCGACGACTAAGCGAATGTCCGAGTACCTGGGGTGTTGGCTCCGTGACTGAGAATAACAGAGTTCTAGAAGTTCCAGGTTCCGAGAGCTAGAGTAGCATGAGCAACAAGCGTGGAAAGACATGAGCGAAGATGAATGACATCCCGACACCGCAGTAGAGTGGTGGTGAAACGAGGCACAGGTGAAAACAATCACTAATCACGCAAAGCTAGCGGGGGTGGTGAGAGAGCATCCAGCGGAGCTCTCCACAATAAGAGTCAGAGTGGAAGCAAAGCTGCCGATCGTGACAAACAGTTCCAAACTCAGAGCTGAAAGCAGCCAGAACCCTTGCTGCGGTCATCGCTGTGTTTCTTCTGTGTTATTGCCCATCTTACTGTGTGTCTCTCTCAGGTTCTGACCTCACCGTTGGCTCTTCAGTCAACTTTTTAATATATTTCCTTGTATTATTGAACTCCTACCTGAACCCTCTGATCTATGCTTTACTCCACCCCTGGTTTAGAAAATCTGTCAGACTCATTATTATACTAGAGATACTGAGGACTGAGTCCTGTCAGACCAGCCCCACCCCCGCTAGCTGTCAGACCAGCTAGCGGGGGTGGTGAGAGAAACTGAAGTGGCTTGACAGAAATTAGACCTTTTATTTGTCAACTGAGTTATCGCCTCACTGATCTGTACAGAACTCGTTTTGGAGAAAGAAATCAAAGTGTCTGATTAATGTTGTATAAATACAGTAGCACGTGACAGTTTCACATCAAATCTTGTTGCTTCTGAACGATAGTGATGCTCAGCTTGAAGCTCTATCTGACTTAACCATAGCTCTATCTATCTATCAACCAGTTAGGTGCATCACCGACTTTGTGGACTGGTGTGAAGATAACCACCTGGTTCTGAACACCAGCAAAACGAAGGAGCTGGTGATTGACTTCCGGCGGAAACCTGCACCACCGCCGCCGGTGTGCATAAGGGGTTCTGAAATTGAGATGGTGGACACTTACAAATATCTGGGTGTCCACCTCAACAAAAACCTGGACCGACAACTCTGATGCCCTGTACAGGAGGGGCCAGAGTCGCCTCCACCTGCTGAGGCGACTGAGGTCCTTTGGGGTGTGCAGGGCACTCCTACGGACTGTTTATGACACGGTTATGGCATCGGCAGTCCTCTACGGCGTTGAGACAGAGACAGAAAGAGACTGAACAAACTGGTGAAGAACGCTGGCTCTGTCCTGGGCTGCCCACTGGAGTCCATCGAGGTGGTGGCCAACAGAAGGACGCGGGCGAAACTGTCGTCCATCATGGCCAACCCCTCCCACCCCCTACACCAAACCGTGGAGGAACAACGCAGCTCGCACAGCGCGAGACTGCTGCACCCGAAGTGCAGGACTGAGCGCTACCGGAGGTCCTTCATACCCACGGCAATAAGACTCTACAACACATCAACATGACTGTAAAAGCATGTTTTATAGTGTGATGTGTGCCGTGCGGTGTCCATGTCTGCATGTATGTTATTTTTTGGTAATTTTTGTTTTTCTTTTTTTATTTGGCACTTTGCACTTTGTTTATGTTGAGATATGTACATTTTTTCTTTTCTTTTTTTGTATATAATGTATAACATATTTTACTCTTTTTTTGTAATTATTGTAACTTTTTTTATTTTTCTTATTTTTCCAACTGTTTCTCTGCTGCTGCTGGGTCACCAGAATTTCCCCACTGCGGGATAAATAAACTCCTATCTTATCTTATCTCTTATCTAACACAATGAAGTAGTTTCTTCAAATATTACCATATTACTTTGATTTTAAACGCTCAGTGGCAAACACATATTAGCTTCCCACATGCAGCTACTTCTGTGCAGGGTAGTTATCTCACCTCTGTCACTCCCCCTTCATCTTCACATCTTCAATTTTGTTATTTCCACATTTAAATTATGATTTTCTGCTGCCTTATTCTTAAGCCAGTCAACATTGTAACATTCTGTCTCAGTCATCATTGTAACATGTTTTCTCTATTCCCATAATCTTCACACTCTTATCTCTACACAGATGTTTACACTAAGTTTTACACACCATTTCCACTAACAGCATACATCCCACGGGCTATATTAGCATATAAAGAATGCTGTATGAACAGTATGACGTTATCAGTATATGAGTACATATTGAGTACTACAGTGTTCTAGTTTCTGCACTTGTCCTGTTAGTGTCATGAATCGCCGGCACAGTCTTAGGGAGAGTGCTGACGACGGATAAAGACCAGGCGGATTCCAACACTTTAGTTTTGTGAATTTATTAACTCAGGAAGGGCGTGGCAGAATGTACAAAAATACGGATACCAGGTCAGGCGAGCAAAACAAAAAGCCAAAGAACATGAGAACTAAAAGAGAAGTCAGAAACCAACCACAGCCTTAGAATAAAGCTGCGCTTTAGCCGTTAGCCGGCTACTCTTCTGTAGAGGAACACGGTCGAAGCAGGACTCCCAACACTTACCCCGACGACGAAATGAATGTCCAAGTTCATGGGGGAGTTGGTTCTGCGCGAGAACAATGACAGAATCTGTGAGATCCGAGGTTCTGTGAGGCGAAACAACATGAGCCAGAATGTGGAAACAAAAGCCAACATGGACGTGCAAGGCCAGCGAAAACAAAGGCGATCTTGAGCGACGTTACGACACTGTCGTGTCGGAGAACAGGGCTCGAGTTCAGTGCCAGTGAAAACGAGGCACAGGTGCAAACAATCACATAACACATGCAAAGTCTTATCTGTGGAACAGATTCCAATTTGTTCATGTTCATGATCAATGATGATCTTCCATCACCACAAAAATTAGCTTTGGAGTTCCACAGGGTTCTGTGCTTGGTCCAATACTTTTCAGTCTTTACATGTCTCCTCTTGGAGACATGTAAAGACATGTAATATTATTAGGAAACAGAATTTTCACTGCTATGCAGATGATACTCAGTTATATTTGTCTATGAAACCAGAGGGGAAAAAAACAATTAGTCAAACTTCAAACTAGTTTAAATGATATCAAATCCTCAATGACCCATAACTTCTCACAACCACATTCAGGTAAAACTGAGGTTATTATAATTGGTGCTAAAAACCACAGAGACTCATTAATAAATCAGATAGCTACTTTGGATGACATAACGTTAGCTTCCAGTTCTACTGTGAGGAACCTGCCATTTTTGACCAAGATCTCTCCTTTACATCATATATTAAAGAAATTTCTAGAACGACCTACTTCCATTGGAAACCAATGGAACTGGTTCTTGGGCGAGGTCAGGTAGTGAAGCGGGGCGGCGATGGTGCTGTAACCGCTGATGAACCGTCGGTAGAAGTTTGCAAACCCCAGGAACCGTTGTAGTTGTTTCCTGGTCTGAGGAGAGCGCCAAGATCTCACCGCACGTACCTTGTCCGGGTCCATAGAGATGTGGTCTGGCTGAATGACGAAACCAAGGAATGTGGTCGTGGTAACATGAAATTCGCACTTCTCTGCTTTGCAGAACAACTGGTTCTGCAGAAGTCGCTGGAGTACTGCCCGAACATGAGTAATGTGGTCCGTCTCGTTCTGTGAGAAAATCAAGATGTCATCTAAGTAAACAAATACGAAGTGGTTTAGCATGTCCCCAAGAATGTCATTGACCATATTTTGAAATACTGCTGGAGCGTTCGTAAGTCTGAATGGCATAACTAAATATTCGAAGTGTCCTGCAGGTGTGTTGAACGCCGTCTTCCACTCATCTCCCTCTCTGATGCGGATAAGGTGATAGGCGTTCCTCAGGTCTAGCCTGGAAAAGATCCTTGCCCCTTTGGGTGGCTCGAATGCTGATGCGATGAGAGGGAGGGGGTAGCGATTCTTTACTGGATTTAGTCCACGGTAATCAATACAGGGACCTACCCTGGGGCGGCGTGGTTTCGGGAAGGAGCTCAATGGGACAGTCATATTGGCGATGTGGAGGTAGGGCGCGGTTCTTACAGAAGACCGCCTTAAGGTCATGGTAACACTTGGGTACCTTAGGCATGTCTGGGGGTTCCTCCGCCCTCGAAGGAATCCTTGAAGCTGGAGGTCTAGCGGAGCGAAGACAGTAGAACGAACAGGCCGGCCCCCACCCTAGGACTCTGCCCGAGGTTCAATCAATGTGGGGGATGTGGTGTTGGAGCCAGGAAATCTCCAGTACGACGGGGGATGTGGTTGACTCCACGATGTGGAACACCGTCTGGTCCCTATGGTTCTCTAGCAGGACTGAGACAGGCAAAGTGGTGAACTCAATGGAATGCAGGAGTGTGTTATTCAAGGACCATACCTGGACTGGGTTGGACAGACGTTTGGTGGGGAGCTGGAGGTCGCGGACTAGTAATATGGATATGTAGTAGGCGTCGGCCCCAGAGTCGATCAGTGCTAGCATGGTCTGGCAGTGTGGGGAGGCCCCGATGGTCACAGAGGCGAATGAGCGTGCTGCAGAGGCTTTAGTGAGAGATCGCACTGCCACTTGGGAACAAACTGGTCCAAGTAAGAGTTAAATTGTCAGAGACGATGAGAAGAAATCAACATCCAGGTAAGTGTACATTGTGGCGCAAAGCAGAATAAAGTTCCTTCTCAGCACCTTCTGAGGAAATCCCAATTACTGTAGCGAACCAAACAGAGTTCAAAACATGATAAGAGCAGGTAAATTAGAGTCCAGAAAACACAGTCACTCACATAAGATCAAGTTGTTGACAGATTGACTCTAAGGAAACAAAATCAGGACACAGTACAAGAGGAGAATAACGATTACACGCGGCATAGTTTAGAGTTATGTTGAGATGTGTTTATGAGTTTAATAAAACAAAAAATAAAACATATAATCTATGGATACCATATATGTGGATATGTATATATAATGATTTTTTTTTCTTTTAAAATAATGTTAAATAGATTTTGTATTAGTCTTGAACTAAAGCTTGGTTCACATATGGATTCTGGACTACGTCTGGACTATCTCATGTCCACTTGAACATTGCCTGTTACCGGAATTCCATGAAGTTTACCCAGAGACATGTAGAGAGTAGAGAGATGAAGTGTATGATGCAAGATGTGTAGAAACAGGAGGAGCAGAAGGTAGAAAACACAAGGGAGATAAATCAAACATATGGTGCAGAGCATTCAACACACAGCTTCTCCTCCTCCTCCTCTCTGGTGATGGAGACACTGGAGGAGGCTGAACTCTGCTTTCCAGAGCTGTTCAATGCCTCATGCAAGAAGCGCTCTCGTTCTCACTCTGAGGCTCTAATCATTTACATCCTGATGCCCTGCATCTCTCTGCTCACTGCGAGTCTCAACCTGCTGGTCATCGTCTCCATCTCCCACTTCAGGCAGTGAAACATGTTCCAGGCTTAATTAAATGTTGTTTACAGGGTCACTAAATAATCTATGAGCTTAATATAGCTACTATTTTAATGCTGTTCTGAACTCTCATTATTGGTATAAAACAACTCTAATTACTGTAAATGTAACTGTGCTGATGTTCTTTCCCTCCAGGCAGCTCCACACTCCCACCAACCTCCTCCTCCTCTCTCTGGCTGTCTCTGACTTCCTTGTGGGCCTTTTCGTGGTGCCTTTTCAGATGCTTCTAACAGAACCTTGTTGGCTCCTGGGTGACCTGATGTGTGTTTTGTATTATTTTATACCTTTTATCACTGTTCCTGCCTCAGTAGTAAACATGGTGCTGATATCAGTCGACCGCTATGTGGCCATCTGTGACCCTCTGCGTTACTCCACCAGAATCACTCAGAGCAGAGTTAAGCTCTTTGTCGTCCTGTGTTGGGTTTATTCTGTCTTCTATAGTTTTTTGTTTTTATATGACAACCTGAAACAACCAGGAAAGTTTAAGTCGTGCTATGGAGAATGTGTGATTAATGTTATTGTAGCTGCTGACTTGGTTCTGAGCTTCATCATCCCCATCTCAGCCATCATCATTCTGTATGTGAGGGTGTTTGTGGTGGTTGTGTCTCAGGCTCGTTCCATTCGTTCCCACATTGCAGCTGTCAAACAGCAGCGTTCACTGACTGTGACTGTTCAGAGGTCAGAGCTGAAAGCAGCCAGGACTCTGGGTGTTGTTGTTGCTGTGTTTCTCATGTGCTACTGTCCGTTTTATTGTGTGTCTCTCTCTGGCTCTGATCTTATGATCAGTTCTTCAACTAATACTTTTATCGCCTTTTTGGTCTATTTCAACTCGTGTCTGAACCCAGTGATCTATGTCTTTTTCTACCGCTGGTTTAGAAAATCGATTAAACTCATCGTAACACTTCAGATACTTCAGCCACAGTCCAGTCAGGCCAAAGTACTATAAAGGTACAACAGAGGCTAATATTTTTTTTTGCACGCTGCAGCTATATTACTGGAGTGAAAATGAATTCTTACAGTACTTTTCTTGTTTTGTGCTCATGTTTGCAGTGTTCTTATCACAGCTGTGTCTTTAAACGAAATCATTTTAAATGTACCTTTTAAAATTTAAATTTATATTTGTTTAGTTTAGTTTGACATTTAGTTTTCATCTTGGCTGTCCAAATGCATAAGCACTGCACTTAGTTATTTAGTTTAGGTAGTCTAATAGTCAAATCTAATGTCCCTGCTGTAAGTTTCCAAGTGAGAAAATATGCAATACCTGTCCTGTTTTAAGAAAGTCAAAGTAAAGCAGTCTGAAGCAAGAAGGAAGCATGCACAATAACTAACATGTATGAAGTGAAGCACGAAACAACCTCAAATGGAATTTAGTCCTACTAAAGTCCTACTAAACTGTACAGACGTCTTGTGTTTGTTAGCAAAGTGACATCGCTTAATTAGATTTAATGGACAGTTTAATAAGTAATAAACATTAAATGTTGATTCCTACATATCACAAGAGCTCACACCTGCTCAGAGCTCCTGCTCCCAAGGGCAAATCCACATCTGAGATGATGACATATTGGTCTCCAGTGAATAAATGCAATCAAAGGTGCTAAAAAAACAAACTCAGAGACGTAGGTGTGCACATGGCAACACATGATGCAACTGTTGCTGAGAGAGTTTGTGCAGGTAAGAAACGTAATTGTTCGAGTAAATGTTTGTCACATAACAACTTTTGCCGACACGCTGCCTTAATTCCCTCTCAGCTGACATCTAGCAAACCAAACCATCTATGTCACTTCACTGGCCTTTTCAATGAAAGTCTTTAAACTAAGCATTAGCAACTAAATAGTAGTGACAGGTGACCTTGAGGCAGGCATGTAAGAGTCTAAGCCAGGGGAGCCCAACACGTCGATCGCAAAGGTAGTGTGGGTAGATCGCATAGCATTAAAAAAGTAGACGTCAGCCTATCATCTATCCTCACTATGAAATTTGTCACTTGACTGACATACAGGACAGCCAAAAATAGATAATAGATGTGGCAACAAAGATCGCCATTCGTGCCAGATCTCGGCACGGCGACTTCGTACGCATCTGGAGATGGCTGATTGCGACCACTCTGAGTTGTTGCTACACACTGACGTGAGATGACTTAGTCGAAATGCCTGCAAAGATTTCGAGAGCTTTTCCGGATGATGCTGCGGTTGATTCAATATGGGTTCATGCAATAGTGCAAGATACATCAACATATATTGTACAAATAAAGAATACTCAATGTATTTATAAATAAATATGTTTTGCATTTTTATAGTCATTCTGTCATTTTGACATGGTCATTTTATAAGTAGCTCACACGCTGAAAAAGTGTGGGCACCTCTGGTCTAGGCCTATTATCTCGGAACAGTGCTCGGAAGGACCCTGTGGTTGAAGCTTGTTTGCATGGGCCGTAAAATCTACACAGTAGTTACACCTGGGGGCTGAGATGACACAACTTTATTCATACAACGATTAGGGTTTATACATTTATTTTTAAACACAGTATGTTAGTACACAACACAGACGCACACTATCGCTATTAATATTAATCTCAACCTGATGAAAACAACCATGTCAGTGAAAAGAGAAGATGAGAAGAAGGAGGGGCGACGAGCAGAGCATTAAACCTGTTAAAGCCAACTCAGAGGTTCTTTCCCTCTGTTGCTGATGATGTGCTGTAGATGATGGAAGAAGCCGAACTCTGCTTTCCAGAGCTCCTCAACTCCTCCTGCCCAAAGCATATGCGCCCTTACTCTGAAACACAGCTTCTTTACTCTCTGCTCTCATCGGTCTCTCTGTTCACTGTGGTTCTCAACCTGCTGGTCATCATCTCCATCTCCCACTTCAGGCACACATGAATTTGTCAGCACAGTCATTATGTTGTGGTAGCTGTTTATTTATTTGGTTTCTAAGCATTTCATCCTGGCTGTTTTTTTTATAGATTCTTTATTGTCGCTGTCACTTGTACAGTGAAATTTAAAAAAGTGCTCTCCAGTCATTTAGCAGGTGCTTTCCATACATTTCCATCTCAGCTCATTTATGAGCTGAGAACGTTTTGAAACCTTTACTGTTGGTGTTACAACTCTGCTGATGCTGTTCTCTCCCTCCAGGCAGCTCCACACTCCCACCAACCTCCTCCTCCTCTCTCTGGCTCTGTCTGATTTCCTCGTGGGCCTGTTTGTGATGCCATTTCAGATCCTCTTAGCAGAACCCTGCTGGCTCCTGGGTGACCTGGCGTGTGTTTTCTCATATTTTGTGTCCTTTACCAATGTCTATGCCTCAGTGGTAAACATGATGTTGATATCAGTCGACCGCTACCTGGCCATCTGTAACCCTCTTACCTACTCCACCAGGATCACTTATAAGCGAGTTAAACTCTGTGTTCTGCTGAGTTGGCTTTACTGTGCTTTCTACAGCTTCATGATTTTATATGAAAACTTTAATCACCCAGGCAGGTTTAAGTCTTGCTATGGGGAATGTGTGATTAACATACTGGGAGCTGTTGACGTTATTTTCGGCTTCATCGTCCCCATCTCAGCCATCATCATCCTGTATTTGAGGGTATTTGTGGTGGCTGTGTCTCAGGCTCGTGCCATGCGCTCCCACGTTGCAGCTGTCAAACTGCAGCACTCTGGGACTACAGCTGTGAAGAAATCTGAGCTGAAAGCAGCCAGGACTCTGGGTGTTATTGTTGTTGTGTTTCTCTTGTGTTACTGTCCATTTTTCTGCGTGTCTCTCTCAGGCGCCGACCTACAGATCGGTTCCTCCACTAACACCTTAATGGATTTTATTGTGTATTTCAACTCCTGTCTGAACCCAGTGATTTATGCTCTTTTCTACCCTTGGTTTAGAAAATCTGTTAAATTTATTCTTACTCTTAAAATACTGCGGCCTGAATCACACAAGGCCAAAATATTTTAAGGGCAACTTAAATCAAAGGCTTGCTTTGTTACTGCCTCATAAAAGTCCCTTTCGCTGTCTTCTATTCTATGGATTTTATGGACTAATACTGTGCACTCACAGAGCAGCTTGTAAGCTCATGTGTCTGTTAATGAAAGCATCACTTCCTTCACAGATAATCGTTTCTTTCTTCTCTTTTTGTTTTGCATTCAATGTTGAATAACAATAATTTACTCTATGTATGGCTCTAATCTTTCTGCAGTTCAGTATGTAACTTTTTTGTTAATGCATATGCGCAGTCACCCTGGCTTCAAAATAATATAGAGACACTACCTGCTGTTGTGAGGGAGAATATGTATTAAATAAAAACAGGTAGTTTTGGTAAATTCGCAGCTTTGTTATTTGAGAAATGAAAACTAGCAGTTTTTTTACAGGCAGCAAAAACATGTAAATGGCAGCTTTAATCTGTGTAAACAGTCACATAGGTAGCTGACAGGAACTGTAGTGGTTGGTATATATAAAGGTTTTTGACACTCAACATTGTTTATTAGTTTGCAGGAGTGAGTTCACTTCCTGTGTACAGTACTATGGAAGAGTATTAGATTCATTTTCTGCAAGAGATCAAAAAAAAGTTGAAAAAATTTCAAAATGTTGAAGATTGCGCCCTAGAACATACAAAATAAAATTTCTGTTAACCTGTAATATTTAAGTGAAGGTGCCATGTCATGGCTGTCGCTTTCTCTCTCTTCCAGTACAGCTGCCATACTCTGGTTGTCCTGGTTGTCCATGGTTCAAAAGCAACTCGTTACCACCCTCTTGGGGTGGCAGTGGCTCAGAGGTAGAGCTGTCGCCCACCAATTGTAGGATCGCTGGTTCGATTCCTGGCTTCCCCAATCATGTGCCGAAGTGTCCTTGGGCAAGACACTGAACCCCAACCTGCATAGCAGCTCTGCCACCGGTGTGTGTGTGCGTTTGTGTGTGCAAATGGGTGAATAAGATGTAGTGTCAAATCGCTTTGAGTACCGATAGGTAGAAAAAGCGCTGTGCAATTACAGACCATTGGCCTATGTAGTGCTGACAAAATGAAAGAAGCTAAATGGAGGAAAGAAAAAGAAACTTAAATCAAGACACAATCAGTTCATGTCTCACTCCTTTACCATGACTCATTAAAGTGCACCTTCAACGTCCTGTTCGTTCTAAATTACTTTTCCTTTCCGTTTTCATAAGTGATCGTTGTATCCTGAATTGTTGATTTAGACATGTGAATTATAATTCAGTTCTTTGCTGAATAACACACAAAGCTTTCTGAGCCTTGTACAGTGTACAACTTCGTCGTCAAACCACGACGTCTCCAGCCTTTTTTGTGATTGTTGGGTTTTTTTTACATGGCTGTGGGTAATGGTGCAGTCACTGTAGGTGATGATGTATCTAAGAGAGATGGCAGCAGAAAGGGCGAGGGAGGAGTTAGGGAGGAATTAATCAGCTGTTCAAGGGAGAGATGGGCTCAGGGAGCTGCAGGTGTTCAGCAGCTTCTCCTCTTCCTCCTCCTCTCTGGTGATGGAGACACTGAAGGAAGCTGAACTCTGTTTTCCAGAATTTGGCAACTCCTCCTGCAAGAGGCATCTTCGTCCTCTCTCTGAGACGATGCTCATTTACACTGTGCTGTCCTCCATCTCTCTGCTCACTGTGGTTCTCAACCTGCTGGTCATCATCTCCATCTCCCACTTCAGGCACAGATAAATGTCTTAAATGTTAATAATTCTTTGTTGTATACGCTGTGATAGGTGACTGCTGGGTGTTACATCCTAGTGGTTGGTGAGACCATCTCTATGTGGTTAAAATTTAGTGCTTTTAAACAAAACATTTTTTTATTGCTAAGAATGTTTGTGCATGTGTAATGTTCACAGTGATGCTGTTCTCTCGCTCCAGGCAGCTCCACACTCCCACCAACCTCCTCCTCCTCTCTCTGGCTGTCTCTGACTTTCTCGTGGGTGTGATTGTGATGCCATTTGAAATCATCTTAAATGAAACCTGCTGGCTCCCAGATGACCCAATGTGTGCTGTCTATTATCTCGTACCTTTCATTAGCATCTCTGCCTCCGTAGGAAGCATGGTGCTGATATCAGTTGACCGGTACGTGGCCATCTGCGACCCTCTGCGTTACTCCACCAGAATCACTCAAAGCGCTGTTCAAGTCTGCATCCTCTTGTGTTGGTTTTACTCTGCTCTCTACAACCTTGCGTTTTTATTCGATAACCTACAAGAGTCAGACAGGTTTTACTCCTGCTTCGGGGAATGTGTGATTAACGTAAATGGAGCTGTTGACCTTGTAATAAGTTTCATCATCCCCATCACCACTATTGTCCTTCTATACGTGAGGGTGTTTGTGGTGGCTGTGTCTCAGACTCGTGCCATGCGCTCCCAGATTACAGCTGTCAAACGTCATCCTTTAGTGATTGTTCAGAAATCTGAGCTGAAAGCAGCCAGGACTCTCGGAATTGTTGTTGCTGTGTTTCTCATGTGTTACTGTCCATATTATTGTGTGTCCCTCTCCGGTTATAACCTCACAATGGTTTCATCAACTAAAGCCTTCTTGGATTTTCTGGTGTTGTTCAGCTCTTCCCTGAACCCTGGAATCTATGCCTTTCTCTACCCCTGGTTTAGAAAAACTATTAAACTCATAGTCACACTTGAAATTCTGCGGCCAAACTCAAGTCAGGCCAACGTACTCTAGAGAGAAATTGGAGCAAATGAACGAAAACAAGTCTCAGAAAGAGCAGTTTGCTTTATTGTTGCAGTTATTTAGTGACTGAAGTGAAAAGCAAGTTTGGACAAGTAAAGTCAAGGTGTAAATATTTCAAAATTTCATGTTGTAACTCAATCAACAGTAGTATAATTTATGCATTTACGCATTTAGCATTTTACATTTAATTCAGCAACGTGTATTTAAAATGTATGTTTCTCATTGTGACTAAAAGACTTTATTCTGACTTTATACAAAAAGTCACATCAGAAACTGTGAAAGTTTCTGATGTCAGGAATTTAGCAAAGCAAATTAAAGGTTTAATATCCACAGTGTAATGTGAAAACAATCCATAACTTTCAAATGTCTACAACTTTGTACACAAACCTTATATCAAAGTAATAATAAACGTGTGTGACCACAAATCATTTGAGTGTGTTAAAGTTTGTGTCAGGCGGAACAAATTCACAACGTCACAATATCACTGACACACAGGGGAAAAAAAGAAGGAGCAGTAGGCTTCTATGATGGAGTCTAATACAAATACTAGATTAAGAAAAGGTATCTTGTATATAGAATGTACTATACAACTACTCTGCAGTTTCAGATCTGTTTATGTAGAGAACCTGATTGTGCTTTCTGTCAACAAACAAGTATATATTCACAGTCCATGATAAGTCACAAACATGCTGATGTCTAACATATGAATGAAAGGTACCCAGGCAACCATTGTTTTCCCCAGGAATGTCTGATCTTGCAGTGCAACATCTAGTTACAGTATGTGGTTACTACTTTATTAAAGTTTAAGGCTTAGAATTAGTTTTAGGGAGAGAATTGACAGGAAACTATGTTTGATGATGAACAATGTTTCATCAGGAATGATTCCTCAAGAAACTTGAAGACAAACAAGATGTGGATGTGGTGAGGAGGTGGCAGGCAGGCCTGGTAGGAAGAGACTCAAAAGTAGTGGTTAATTACCCTCTGCTGTCCTGCAATTCTGTGTTTCTATGATGTTTTGCAGTACTATTTATTTAAAAGAAGTTACCACTGTGCATTTAATTCCAATGGTCCGATGAGGTAGTATATGTTGTTGTTTACAAGCTGCTAAAGTCTCAGCCTGCATTTGTTTAAGCACCACAATAATAGTGCATGCATGTGTTCATGAATGATTGTGACGGCACAGAAACTCTGATGGCCACGTGTGTCATTAACACAAAGTAGCAGTGAAAAACATTAGTTCTTCAATGCATAACTAAGAGAATTATAATTGATGTATCATTGTCACTACATCACTGTAAAGGTCAATTTAATCTACTGTGCACAGAAAAATTCTAATCCAGATAAAATATTTGTGCTTCTTGTTACAGTCACTGACTTTAGACTAGACTAAGACCGGAGTCCCAGGGGTAGGACTGGCCTGAGGCCCTGGTACTGACTCCTCTAATCGCCACAAGATGGCGCCAAACTTCGTCTACGAGAATAGCCCAACTTAAGGAGCCTCTTCCCACTCACCAGAATTACTACAACAAAGAAGGGCTGCTCGAACTGGAGCCTGTGCCCACTACTAACAAGACTAGAACGGGGAGAACCCAATTGCACTAACCCAGACTCAGGAGTAGTAAATAAATAATTTTAATTAAAGGAAAAGGACAAACACAAACCATATGCACACACGCGTGAACAAAGACCAAACACGGACGTGACGCAACAAACTATGACGTAACCCAAAACTTGAACAAGACAAGGAACTACATTACACTAATACACCAAGTAAACAAGTAACACTGACAACCCCATCCAAGAACATACTACACAAAGAGGGAAATACTGAACCAGACAAACACGTTACACCTGACACCAATCACACCGAGGGTCACAAAACGGCACTAGAAACAAACTCAGGCATACAAACACAGGCTATAACTAACGGGAACATAAAACTCAGAAAAAGACAGACCTATGACTCAGACTTAAACAGATACTCACACCAACGAAGGAAACACAGGCAAAACATGAAGTAACACAAAAGGGCTGTAAACAGAAATCGCGATAGCACACTAACGCGAGGTCTAATACAAATAACACTCCTAACAAACAGGGTAACATTCCTAACGAGCCAGCAAAAGGGGGAACAAACTGAGGAACTTAAATATAACACAGACAGGAAATCAAAAACAGGTGAAAACACTAATGACAAAACAGGAACTAGGACGAAACAAAAACACAACAAAAAAGAAGAGTGAACCCGAGCGCCCTCTGGTGGCCGGAGGGCGGATTGTCACATCTCTCACAGCAGCATCGGAGGGTCTGCTACAGTAGAGTCACTTGAATTTAACATCCTCCAAAGCTCCATTACTGTTTAGCTAACAAATAACTTCAGAAACTATTTAAAAACTGTTTGAAAGTGCACTTTTTTGTCGGCAGAACACAGTGGGCAAGAGTGATCGTAGGCCCTCTGTCTAATCAGGTGTTGTTCAATTGAGCTTTTGATGTGGGCGCTGGTAGTAGATGGATAGAGTCATTCTAAAGCCTCTGCCACACGTCCGATATAAGAGGTTGATTGTTGATCATTCTCATTAAATGCTGCGATTTACTACTTCATCGTCACAGGGTGTCCCCCTACTCTCTTCATCAATGAACGTGCCAAATAAGTTGGTAAACTTTGATAAATTTAAAAACAATTTTCAATATATTATGAACTTAACATATATGTAAAATAAGACAATAAAAACATTTTAAAATATAGTCCAACAGTGCATTTATGAACGGCCAATGGTAGTGTTGCTCAGGAGAGGTTCTGTGGAGCCTGACCTCAAATCTTTGACTCACATCCTTCTGTCTCTTCATGAAATCCCAGACACACTCAATGATGTTGAGATCAGGGCTCTGTGGGGGCCATGCCATCACTTCCAGTACTTACAGTACTGACATAGTAACACTAAATATTGATTTTATTTAGATTTTTCTTTTGTTCACTCTTTTTGTAGATTGACAAAAATAAACAATCATTATTCATATTTCTGAAAGCATTCTTTGTGTACAGCATTTTTTCCACACCTGCCTAAAACATTTGCACAGTACTGTATGTTTGAATCATTCCTGTGTGTAGGGAATGAACTGGTTAAATGGGAAACTTGGCACAAAGTTTGCTTCAGTTCAACTAATTATTATTGTGGTGTTTACTCACAGCAGTTTCTGTACTGGGATTTACACCAAGCCTGTCATGAGATCAACGTTTGTTTCCCTGTGGAAGATACTGTATAGTTGATCTGTGTAATATTACATGAGTGTACCAATTTACCTCCTGTGTGACCTAAGTCTCTGTTAGATGATGATGATGCAGTCTCCAATGAACTTGAGGTGTTAAAAAAACAACCTGCAGCCTTTTCACAATATCATGGTGTAATGGTTGCTAAGGGATAGATTGTTCATCAAAGTAAACACTTTTAATTGGAGTGAAAAAGTGAAAGACAACTGACAGTTGAGATGTAGGATGTAATGCTGCAGTGGCAAAGTGCTGAAAACCTGCAGATCAGAGTTCGACCTGTGGGTCACCATCACAACTTTTAAACCATTAGGTCATCTGAAAGCAGTGGCTGGTAGGCAGGTACCCCTGCATCAACATAAGTCAAATGAAAAAGCCTGTGTGAAAGAGCTCAAATAATAAAATGTACTAAATATTTTGACCACAACCTACAGTATTTTCAGCCTTATATCACTGTTGGGGAAAAAAGCTGGAAACAGAACAAATATGATCAGACAGGACCAGACAGGATTGGACCCAATCACAAGAGATGCAGGCAGAACTAAAATACCAACTGAAGAATATTTATTTTATTAAAGAGAAGAGTACAAAGCAAAGCATGAAGTATTAATTGTAACAGTTCGGCCCTCCACCCTCTGGAGGACGGTGTGGTTCCGCTTTCTTCTTCTTTGTTTTTGTTACTTCTTGGTTTTTCTCGTGCTTATTGTTTTCACCTGTTGGTTATTTCCTGTTTGGTCTGTATTTAAGTTGCTGTCTGTGCAGACAGTAACAAGTGTTACTTGGTATCTTGTCTACTGTTTGTTACCTACTACGTGGTATTTGGATCTTGTATTGTGTGATTATTGGTATTACTAGTTGTATCAGTATTTTGTAGCTTTTTGGTTTTGGTTAAGGTTATTAATGTAAAAGTCTGTTTGTGCCATGTTCAGGTTTGTTTCATGTTAAACTTTGGTACTGTCACGTTTAGTTTGGTTAGTGTGTAATGTCTGTAGTCACTTGTGTTTGGTGTTTAGTTCATGTTTGTTCCCCTTTCATTAAAACATTAGTTAATCATTCATCTGTGTCTGTGGGTCGTGCAATTGGGTCCTTCCCTAGTTAGTTTGTGAGTGTGGGCATGAGCTCAAGGTTGAGCAGCCCCTTTCATTAGTTTGGCGCCACCAAGTGGCGATTAGAGGCAGTACCAGGGGCTTAGGCGCTCCTACCCCTGGTACTCTAGTTAGAGTGAGCTTTGTAACATTAACAAAGTAACAGAATAACTCAAAACCACCACAGGAACTGGAAACAGACTAACAGAGAACACACAATATTGACTGAGTAGCAGTCACACACAGAAAACAACCAACTGACAAAATACATGAAGCAAATACCGTATAGCGTGTAGAAAATCAGGTGAAAGTCATGAGCATGTTTAGATGGAGCGAAAACAAGGAAACAGTGTCGCAACAAAAAAAGACAGTACAGAACAAAATCCAAGGCATATTTGTGTTATACTGTAGGTTTCTTTGACACAGCACATAGAATGGAAATGCATCATTAGCTGAACGTTTAAGGGCTGAAGTCATTTCAGCACCTCAGTCGTGGGAATAGACATTGCAAATCACACAGACTGGTTGTGTGCAAAGTATGAGGGTGGAGACAAGACTATTCCACCTTTAGCCTCACACAAGGAGAAGGAGGAACCATGACAGAGATAAATTAGTTGTTTGCTACGTCTTTACTCAGGAAGCTGTGTGTTCTCCTAATGGAGACACTGGAGGAAGCTGAACTCTGCTTTCCACAGCTCTTCAACTCCTCCTGTAAGAAGCTCACGCGTCCTCCCTCTGAGGCTCTAATCATTTACATCCTGATGTCCTGCGTCTCACTGTTCACTGTGGTTCTCAACCTGCTGGTCATCGTCTCCATCTCCCACTTCAGGCACAGATTCATGTCTTAGCTTTGACAATATTGTTATATTGAAATTCACTGAAAACATTCTTGTCTGAGTTTCACATCACTGAGTGTTGACTTTTGCTTGAAAGTACTTACAACCAGCGTTTGTAACATCTCAGTATTTGTCATTACATGTGATGATTCTGTTTATACAGTAACCTTCACAGTGATGCTGTTCTCTCCCTCCAGGCAGCTCCACACTCCCACCAACCTCCTCCTCCTCTCTCTGGCTGTCTCTGATTTCCTCGTTGGTCTCATTGTGATGCCGTTGCTGATCATCCTAACAGAACCCTGTTGGTTTCTGGGTGACCTGGTGTGCATTCTGTATATTGCTGTGTCATATATTACAGTCACTGCCTCAGCAGCAAACATGGTGCTGATATCAGTCGACCGTTTTGTGGCCATTTGTCACCCTCTGAGTTACTCCACCAAAGTCACTCAGAGGAACGTTGAACTCTGTGTCATCCTGTCTTATGTTTTATCTGTTTTTTATGCCTTCATGATTTTATATGACAACCTGAAGCAACCAGGCAAGTTTAAGTCCTGTTATGGAGAATGTATGGTTAATGTAAATGGCGCTGTTGACCTAGTAATAAGCTTCATCATCCCCATCTCAGCCATCATCATCCTGTATGTGAGGGTGTTTATAGTTGCTGTGTCTCAGGCTCGTTCCATGCGTTCCCACGTTGCAGCTGTTAAACTGCAGCGTTCACTGACTGTGACTGTCAAGAAATCAGAGATTAAGGCAGCCAGGACTCTTGGTGTGACAGTTGTTGTGTTTCTCATGTGTTACTGTCCCCCTTACTGTGTGTCTCTCTCTGGCTACGACCTCACAATTGGTACGTCAACGAACGATTTCCTAATTTTTCTAGTTTTTTCAAACTCCTGTCTCAACCCAATCATTTATGCTTTTCTTTACCCCTGGTTTAGAAAATCTGTTCAACTCATAGTGACCCTAGAGATACTGCAGCCTATGTCCAGAGAGGCCTGTGTAAATTAGAAGTGTGATCTGTGCTTTTCTCTCCTCCACTACAATAATACAATGTCAAACTCTCTCTGGATTTGGTCCTGTCTGCATCAAGCAGCAATCAGAACCTGAGGCCTCATGCTGACATGATGACTTCATGAGGTTTATTTATACAGCACATGCGTCAGTGTTGTTGATCACTGATGGTCAGCAGTTAAACTTGTCATAGTGTTTTTTATTTGCCTTATTCATTCATCTTAAATGTTGGTGGTGGACAAAATAAATCTGTATGAAGCACATGTGCTGAAATTATTCACTGTTTTAAACAAAACTATCTGATTTAGAACCAAAACGGAGAAAGAAAGGTGATGCAAAGTACTCTACGAGGGTGTAGACAGGATTGTTCCACCTCGAGCATCACACAGAGAAGTGGAGGAGGAACTAGGACAGAGATAAATCAGCTGTTTGTCAGATCTTTGTTCAGGACGCTGTGTGTTAAACACATTCTTACTTTGCAGCTTTCAAACTGCAGCAGCTAGGACTCTGGGTGTTGTTGTGTTTCTTGTGTGGTACTGTCCCTGGTTATGTGTCTCTGGCATGATATAATATTCACAAGACATAGTAAATGTAAATTGTGTAATAAACTAATAAACCAGGCGTTTCAAAAGTAACACATACAATGACACACAGTCATGGCCAAAAATATGTGCACCCTTGCAATCCTCTCAGAAAATTGCAAATCTTGTGGTATTCTCATGTTTATTATTATTTGTTTGCACTGGAACAACACAAAAAAACAGAGAAGAAAAGTCAAACCTGACAAAAATTCACACAGAACTCAAAAATGGACTGGACAAAATTATTGGCACCTTGTCAAAATTGTAAGAAATAATTGCTTTTCAAACATGTGATGCCCCTGTAATTTGTATTAAGACACACCTGTGGCAAATAACAGGTGTGTGCAATAAAGTAAAGAGTTAAAATAACCTTTGTGTTGTGTGTCACATGGAGCATTTAGACAAGAAAGAAGTGTAAAGAGGTGTTTGTGGATTTGAGAGCAAAAATTGTGGAAAACCATGAATAATCTCAAGACTACAAGTCAATCTCCAGAGATCTTAATGTTCCTGTGTCCAGTGTGTGCAACAACATTAAGAGGTTTACAGCTCAGGACACTGTACCTAACCTCCGTAGACGTAAGAGCAAAATTAATGAAAAATTACAACGAAGGATTGTTCAAATGGAGGATAAAGAACCCTGATTAACTTCCAAACAAATTCAAGCTTCAAGATTACAGGGTACAACAGTGTCAGCTCACACTATCCGTTGTCATCTTAATGAAAAAGGAAGCTATGGTAAGAGACCAATCAGAGAATTAAAAAAAACATATTTTATCAGAAAAATCACACGGCACACCACCAAACAAAAATGCCACAAAACCTTTGCTTTCACTCAAAGCATGACTGTGTCCTATGAATCAAGCAGTTCATCCAGCTGGTGGAAATGGAACGTTCAACTGTCTTTTCATTGTCTTGCCTGTCACTACATGCCGCTCACTGAGAAATGACCCAGTCAGTTTAAAGAGACTGAAATTATTTACTCTTTGGAAAAAAGGGCAAAAGAAAGGTGATGCAAATCCAGATGAAAACTGGTACAAAAGTATGAGGGTGGAGACTGTTCCACCTCCAGCTTCACATGAAGAGAGTAGGAGGAACTAGGACAGAGATAAATCAGCTGTTTTCTCAGGAGTGGGCCGCTTCTCCTCCTCGACTCTGATGGAAACACTAGAGGAACCTGAACTCTGCTTTCCCCAGCTCCTCAACGCCTCCTGCAAGAAGCTCACTCGTCCTCACTCTGAGCCTCTAATTATTTACATCCTGATGTCCTGTGTCTCTCTGCTCACTGTGGTTCTTAACCTGCTTGTCATCGTCTCCATCTCCCACTTCAGGCACAGATTCATGTCTCAGCTTTGACAATATTAGTATACTGAGATTCTCTCTTGAGTTTTGTTTGTTTTGCTTGAAAGTGCTTACATCCAGCGTTTTTAACATTTTAGTACTTGTCATCAGTTGTGATGATGCTGTTTGTAATATTGATGTGATGCTGTTCTCTCCCTACAGGCAGCTCCACACTCCCACCAACCTCCTCCTCCTCTCTCTGGCTGTCTCTGATTTCCTCGTTGGTCTCATTGTGATGCCGTTTCACATCCTCTTAACAACACCCTGTTGGTTTCTGGGTGACCTAGTGTGCATGGTGTATGTTTTTGTATCATATATTACAGTCACTGCCTCAGTAGTGAACATGGTGCTGATATCAGTCGACCGTTTTGTGGCCATCTGTCAGCCCCTGCGTTACTCCACCAAAGTCACTCAGAGGAACGTTAAACTCTGTGTCATCCTGTCTTGGGTTTTGTCTGCTTTTTATGCCTTCATGATTTTATACGATAACCTGAAGCAACCAGGCAAGTTTAACTCCTGTTATGGAGAATGTGTAGTTAATGTAAATGGAGCTGTTGACCTAGTAATAAGCTTCATCATCCCCATCTCAACCATCATCATCCTGTATGTGAGGGTGTTTATGGTGGCTGTGTCTCAGGCTCGTTCCATGCGCTGCCACGATGTAGCTGTCAAACAGCAGCGCACACTCACTATGACTGCCAGGAAATCTGAGATTAAGGCAGCAAAGACTCTTGGTGTGACAGTTGTTGTGTTTCTCATGTGTTACTCTCCTTCTTACTGTGTGTCTCTCTCTGGATATGACCTCACAATCGGTACTTCAGACATCGATTTCCTGGTTTTACTAGTTTTATCAAACTCCTGTCTGAACCCTGTGATTTATGCTTTTCTTTACCCCTGGTTTAGAAAATCTGTTAAAGTCATTGTGACCCTAGAGATACTGCAGCCTATGTCCAGAGAGGCCTGTGTAAGATAGACAGCTATTTCTAATACACTTTTACTTAGTTAACAACGTTAAGTTGAAACTCTAATGCTCTAAACACAGACTGATTTGAACTGTGTGGAAAGACTCACCTGCTTTTCAAGCTGTCATAATGTTTTTCATTTGTGTCAAATGTGCTGAAATTATTCACATTTCTAAACAAAAGCATCTCATTTAGACCAAAGGTAAGAAAGAAAGATGCAAAGTATGAGGGTGGAGACCGGACTGTTCCACCTCCAGCTTCAAATGAGGAGGAGGAAATAGGGGAGAGATAAATCAACTGTTTGTTAGATTTTTGCTCAGGAAGCTCAGCTTCTCCTCCTCACTTCTGATGGAGACACTGGAGGAAGCTGAACTCTGTTTTCCACAGCTCCTAAACTTCTCCTGCAAGAGGCTCACTCGTCCTCACTCTGCTTTATTCATTTACATCCTGATCTCCTGCATCTCTCTGCTCACTGTGATTCTCAACCTACTGGTCATCGTCTCCATCTCCCACTTCAGGCACAGATTCATGTTTTTCGCTCCGGTAACATAGCTATGCTATGCCGTGATAATTGGATTTTAATCACTATTTTCTAATGAGAATCTAATCTAATGGTGTTATATTATGATATATTATTTTCTCTCCCTCCAGGCAGCTCCACACTCCCACCAACCTCCTCCTTCTCTCTCTGGCTGTCTCTGATTTCCTCATTGGTCTCATTGTGATGCCTATTCAGGTTCTTTTAAAACAACCCTGCTGGCTCCTTGGTGACTTTATGTGCGTCCTTTGCTATTTTATCCCCTGTATCACTATCTCTGCCTCAGTGGTAAACATGGTGCTGATATCAGTCGACCGTTATGTGGCCATCTGTCACCCTCTGCGGTACTCGACTAGAATCAATCAGAGGACAGTTAAACTCTGTGTCGCTCTGTGCTGGGTTTACTGTGTTTTCTACAGCTTCATGTTTTTATATGATAATCTGAAGCAACCAGGCAAGTTTAACTCCTGCTATGGAGAATGTGTGATTAACATAAATGGAGCCGTCGACCTGGTTTTAAACTTCATCGTTCCCATCTCAGCCATCATCATCCTGTATGTGAGGGTGTTTGTGGTGGCTGTGTCTCAGGCCCGTTCCATGCGCTCCCACATTGCAGCTGTCAAACTGAAGCGTTCACTGACTGTAACTCTCAGGAAATCAGAGATTAAGGCAGCAGGGACTCTTGGTGTTGTTATTATTGTATTTCTCGTGTTTTACTCTCCTCCTTACTGTGTGTCTCTCTCTGGCTACAGCTTCACAATCACTATATCAGTCAATGATTTCCTGACTTTACTACTTTTATTAAACTCCTGTCTGAACCCTGTGATTTATGTTTTTCTCTACCCGTGGTTTAGAAAATCTGTTAAACTCATTCTTACTTTGCAGCTGTCAAACTGTAGCGTTCACTGACTGTCAATGCTGAAACAACCTCTAGGAGTTTTTACTGCTGTGTTTCTCATTTGTTACGGTTCCTCTTATGGTACATCTCTCACTGGCCAGGGCCTTAAAATGAATTCTTCAAATAATCCCCTTTAGATTTTTATTAGAATATATTAAGTCTTGTCTAAACCCAGTGATTTACGCCTTTTTCTATCCCTGGTTCAGAAAATGTGTGAAACTCTATGCTTGATATTCTGCAGCCTCGCTGTTGACATTGCTCTTCAGACCAATGTCATGTAGAGACTGAAAGAAATTTTTTACATGAGGTGTGTTCAAGTGCTGTTTCAGAGTTAGTTAATCTGGACAGTTACATACATTTAGTTCTAATGTTCTACTGTAATTTATATCTTGATGTTTTTTGCTTATGTAGATGCAGCATTGTTTGTGTTTTGTTTTGTTTGTATTTTTAATGATTACAGTTGGAATGTTTCATTATCAGCAGTAACACTCTCCATCTGGATGCTACAGTATGTATGTGATCTCACTATTAAACTTATTTATCTGACCAGTTAAGTTATTATTATGTCACCAATTACAACATTAGTGAACAACAAATAAAATAATAATAAGGACACACTTCTATGTCATGCCATTACCCAGAATGTGATGCAATACAAGTAAGGGTGGAAACTTACTAAGGGCAGCTTTTTAAACACAATCACATTTTGCAAAATTAGTTTTATGTCTTGCAGTCACACTAATCTGTTGAAGCATCAGGTCTTAATAGCCAGATTGTTACAGACGACTCTCTACTAGAACTGAGACTAAGACTGTGACTGACAGACTGATAAGATTGCAGGGCTTTTACCTGCTGGGATTAATATTTGCCACTTGCTGGAGGCACTGGCACACATACCTACAGACAGATTTAAGGACCCAAAAGCATGACCCACATGACAGACATGAGTTATAGTAATTTTAATTAAACGCTCAATTAGGACAGAACTGAAAACAAAACTGAAAATTGTAAGACAGACAACAGAACAGACGTCTCACAGGGATGCAGAGTCCAGAGAAGCCATTGTGATGGGTTGCAAAGAAAATAATCCTCACCCAGCCATTCCTGGGGAGCAACCGAACATTAGTCCACAGACCAGTTCAAGTCCTCAGTTTCCTGGGTCTGTGGGAGCCCCGAGGCCGACGCGGACCGGATGACAGGCAAAACGGGAAGAACGGCACAGCAATGCTGAGCTCTGGACCAGGCGACCTAGTGTTAGCAGACAGACGAGATGGCGATGTCTTCTCCAGGACCAATGTGGACGGACAAACTAGCAGTAGCTAGAAGATGAGGAACTGCCCTGAATGCGCTGGAGGCACAGGACAGGACAGAACCCGGGTGTGTGACAGTTCGGCCTTCCAACCTCGGGAGGGTGCTCTGGTTTTGTTTTGTCCTGGTCTCTGGTTTCTTCACTTCCTGGTTCTTGTCTTTGGCATCCATGGTTTACACCTGTTCTGTGTTGCCTTTCTGTTAGTATTTAAGTTTTTCCCTGTGTTCTGTCACTTGCTAGCTCGCTATCCATGTTATTCTTTGTTGTTGGTTGGTTGGTTGGTTAGTTGGTTTGTTAGTGTCTGCCTCTTTCTCAGTCATCCATTTTGACTTTTCTGTCACCCTGATTTGCATGTTATTTAGCATTCATGTATATGTCCTTTATCCCTGTCCTTGGAACAGCAAAACCTATTAATTGTGAGGTGTGTTTGAGGTCGTGCACTTGGGTTCTTAGTTTATAGTTGGGTTTTAAACTCCGAGTCCTCTAGTTTGGATCTCTCCCATGTTACTGTGTGTTATACAGCTTTATGATTTTATATGATAACTTTAAACTTCCAGAATCATGTGTTACTGTCCCTATTATGGTTTAACTCTCACTGACCAGGACCTTAAAATTAGTTCGTAAAATAACCTCTTTGTTGTGTATTTGAACTGTCTAAACCCTGTGATTTATGCCTTTTTCTACCCCAGGTTCAGAAAATGTGTGAAACCCATTGTTAGGCTTGATATTCTGAAGCCTTGCTGTCGTCAGACCAATGTTATGTAGAAACTGAAAAAGAGGATTGAAAGAAGCCTTTTCATGTCAAGAGACAGATATGTTGGGTTTGTGTGCTCTTTCAAAGTCAGTGAATCTGGACAATTATGTACATATAGTTCTAATGTTCTACTTATTATATTGATGTTTTAGGCTTATACTGTATAGGTACAGCATTGTTTCCTCCAGTTACAGGAAATATTTTTTATTTCTTTCTGTTGTATTTTTAAATGATCACATTTGGCATGTTGCATTATCATCAGCAACATTTTTTGTATTAATATGATCTCAGTATTAAACTTTTTTATTTGATCCAACATTAATGTTGTAAATTACCAACATGAATTAAGCAATGAAGCATCAAGGTGTATAGTTTGACAAAGACACTATACAGAATGTTAATGTCAATATTTATCACAGAATTAATATTAAAAATGTTTTTCAGTAAAGCTATATACTGTAGGTCTGTAAGATTCACTGATACAGACCATTAGAATTACACTGTGCACTAAACACCTCACAGTGCATGAGGCATTAAATCCATAAGGGTGGCAATTTACTAAGGGCAGTTTGTTTCACACAAACCACAAATCTAACGCATTTTGTAAAGTTTGATATTGATGTGGCTTGGAACAACAATAATTTGATGAAATATCGAGTCTTAAAAGCCAGGTTTCATTTTAAAGTTTGCATTGACTCACCAAAAGCTTAAAATATGAATATCAGGCATGAATGAAAGCAAAAAAAAATCTCAAGAAGGTTTGAAAGAATACAAATAACAATAACAGAAGTACATTATCACTCTAATCATCACAGGCCTGAAGTGTCTCAAGTAATGGTCTCATTTTAAATGTGATGGTCTTTATTAAGAATTCTATACATTGTGTTTATATTATAAAACATAACACAAACTAACCAGAAGCAGACAGAAAAAAGGGGAATTAGACAGTGATGAAGACTCTGATGAAGAGAGAGATACAGTACACATCTCAGGGAGCTAAGGGGGGAGGAGGAGCAGTGTCCAAGAGAGATACTGAGAGACAAGAGGGATTTAAAAAAGATCACAGCAGCTCCGTGTGTTCAGCAGCATCTCTTTCTGTCTGTGGCAATGGAGACTGTGGTGGAAGCTGAGCTGTGTTTTCCTCAATTGATCAATTCTTCCTGCAAGAAGTACAAAGTCCCTTATATGGAGACGATGCTCATTTACGCTCTGCTGACCTGCATCTCTCTGATCACTGTGGTTCTCAACCTGCTGGTCATCATTTCCATCTCCCACTTCAGGCACAGATTCATGTCTTAGCTGTGATAACATGTTGCTGTACTAATATACATTTTAATACATGACTCTCTTACAGTTGGATCATCTACGCTTTAATTTTCTCTCCAGGCAGCTCCACACTCCCACCAACCTCCTCCTTCTCTCTCTGGCTGTCTCTGACTTTCTTGTGGGTCTCCTCGTGGTGCCTTTTCAGATTCTTTTAACTGAACCCTGCTGGCTCCAGGGTGACCTGGTGTGTGTTCTTTATTATTTTATTCCCTTTATCACTGTCAATGCCTCAGTAGTAAACATGGTTCTGATATCAGTCGACCGTTATGTAGCCATTTGTGACCCTCTGCATTACGCCACCAAATTAAGTCAGAAGAGAGTTAAACTCTGTGTCGTCCTGTGTTGGCTTCACTCTGTTCTCTACAGCTTCTTGATTTTATATGATAACTTTAATCAGCCAGGCAGGTATAAGTCCTGTGATGGAGAATGTGTGATTAACATAATTGGAGCTGTTGACATGGTTCTAAGCTTCGTTCTCCCCATCTCAGCCATAATCATCCTGTATGTCAGGGTGTTTATAGTTGCTGTGTCTCAGGCTCGTTCCATTCGCTCCCACATTAAAGGTGTCAAACTGCAACGTTCACTGACTGTGACTGTTCAGAGGTCAGAGCTGAAAGCAGCCAGGACTCTGGGTGTAACTGTTGTTGTGTATCTCATGTGTTATTGTCCCTCCTATGGTATGTCTCTCTCTGGCCATAACATTAAAATGAATTCTTCAAATAACCTCTTAATTTTTCTTCTGGTTTATTTTAACTCCTGTTTTAACCCTGTGATTTATGCATTTTTTTACCCTTGGTTTAGAAAATGTGTGAAACTCATTGTTATGCTGAAGATACTGCAGCCTCACTCCCGCCAGACCGATGTCATGTAAAGACGATACCCAAGGAGACTATAATAAGCTTTTGTATGTGAAGGTAAAAATGTGTTGAGTTAAGAGTGAAGACAATAAAATAAATGTTCTTATTCTTAAAGCTGTATCTTATGGTTTTATATATATATAAATCCAGCATTGTTTCCTACTTAAGGACATCTTAAGGACAGAGGCTTACAGATCAACTCAGTTTCTGTCTTTCTTTTTGTCTTATATTTTAATGATCACAGTTGAACTGTTGTTGTATCGATGTTGTATCAACTGTATACATGCATATCAAAAACCATTCAACATTGCTGTGTGTGGGTTTGTAAGAGGGTATAAAAAGAGGTTTGGTGAAGGAACTGAAGGTGGGCGGGCTCCTCTCCATGCTGGCATATAATTAAAACAGAGACTATTCATTACACTTCTAGGTATTCATTCTTTAATTCTTCTGAAAATATATAGCAGATTTTCTACTACTGTACACACCAAGGTCACAGAGGCCTGTAGGATTCAAATATTAACACAGAGTATTAGGTGGCTCATGGGAAATGAGCCTTAGTAATGTTTTTACTCTACTAGGTCTGTTATTCAGGAAGCAATTTAACAGCAAGGACAAACGGAATGGCCTTGAATTCAACATTTCCCCAAAGGCCTTTATGGTATAGGAGCAGACATCAGAGGTTATCTGATCTCAAACGTGACAATGTCACACTTTGATGAACACTACACTACATTGCCCACACTTCCCAACATCGAATTCGGGACAATTTTACAATTCATGTTTAGTATTGTTGATATTTTATTTATGTGGGTTATATGTTCCTGGCTAGGACCACTGGTGACTGTACAGCAGATACAGGAGTCATTTACAGTATGTTGACTAGAAAACATCAGTAACACAAACAGTTTTATTGTGAGCACACTATGGCCAAAATGATTATATAGTTTTCATATATTTAATTGTCTGCGATGGACTGGCGATCTGTCCAGGGTGTACCCTGCCTCTCGCCCAAAGCCAGCTGGGATAGGCTCCAGCACGCCCGCGACCCCTTCGGGGAAAAAGCGGAAGAAGATGGATGGATGGATATTTAATTGTTGTGAAAAATAGCATAACTCAAGCTGCAATATGTGTGTGTAGCACTAGTCAGTCAAAACAGGGAAAAACAAGCTGACATGAGTCGAAGCAGATAACTCAGCTGTAAATGAATAGGTTACAGCGTGCACTAAACATTCACCTGCTGTATAGAAAAAGGTATGTGTCTCATCAAGTCAAACCTCTGGATAGTCAGTGAATATTGGAACCAAAGCTCTGGAGCCCAAATACTGTTATCAGGCTAAATTGTAGTTTATACAGGCCAAATGTAAATCTACAGTACACCAGAGAGAAAACACTCAAGACTGATGAAGATACTGATGAGGACTATGATGCAAACCTCAGGGAGGAGGTTCACTGAAACTGGGGGAGGGAGGAAGGAGATAAATCTGCTTTCGGAAAGCTGTAAATGCTGCTTCTCTTTCCATTGTCTCTCCGTGATGGAGACACTGAAAGTAGCTGAACTCTGCTTCCCACACCTCAACAACTCCTGCAGGAAGCGCACACGTCCTCCCTCTGAGGCGTTGGTCCTTTACTCTCTGCTCCCTATAGCTTCTGTTCTCACTGTGATTCTCAACCTGCTGGTCATCGTCTCCATCTCCCACTTCAGGCACAGATAAACGTCTTAGCTCTCATGTTGTGGTGAAATGTAAATAAGTGACTTTTGTTGATGAGCAGTTCCTGTCAATCGTTTGGATAATCAGTGATTGCAGTTGTCATCAGTGTGTTCAGATCTTTGTAATGTTCTGCTTTCTCCTTCCAGACAGCTCCACACTCCCACCAACCTCCTCCTCCTCTCTCTGGCTGTCTCTGATTTCTTCGTCGGTCTCCTCGTGATACCATTTCAGATTGCCTTTGCAGAACCCTGCTGGCTCCTTGGTGACCTGATGTGTGTTGTTTATTATTTTATTCCTTTCATCACTATTTATGCTTCAGTAACAAACATGGTTTTGATATCAGTCGACCGTTATGTGGCCATATGTGACCCTCTGCGTTACTCCACCAAAGTCACTCAAGGCAGAGTTCAAATCTGTGTTGTCCTGTGTTGGTTTTACTCTGTTCTCTGTAGTTTTCTATTTTTAAATGACAACGTGAAGCAACCAGGCAGGTTTAACTCCTGCTACGGGGAATGCGTCATTAACATACTGGGAGCTGTTGACCTAGTAATAAGCTTTATCATCCCCATCTCAGCCATCATCATCCTGTATGTGAGGGTGTTTGTGGTGGCTGTGTCTCAAGCTCGTTCCATGCGTTCTCACGTTGCAGTTGTTAATCTGCAGCGTTCACGGAATCTAGCTGTTAGAAAGTCTGAGCTGAAAGCAGCCAGGACTCTGGGTGTTGTCGTTGCTGTGTTTCTCATATGTTACTCTCCTTCGTACTGTGTTTCTTTCTCCAGCTATGAGCTTGTATTAGGTTCTTCAGCCAACCTTTTTATCATTTTTCTGATATATTTGAACTCCTGTCTAAACCCAGTGATCTATGCCTTTTTCTACCCCTGGTTTAGAAAATCAGTGACGCTCATTGTCACACTAGAGATACTGAAGACTTGTTCACGTGAGGCCAAGATACTGTAGTATGATATTCAAAACACACACATATATATATATAATAATAATAATATAAAATTACCATATATATATACTTTATGTTGTCTTTTCCGTTTGAACTTTTGAACATTCTGGGTTACATGTTGCATTTATGATCTAAAACACACACTCTCAAATGATCAGACAAACAACAATAGTCTTTGAAGAACTTAGAGCAACAAAGAGATGAAATAGTAGGAAACTGTTATAAGTACAAATAAAACAAAATAAACAGTGGGTGTTGTATTCAGATTACTTTACACAGACATGCGTGTTCACACTGTGAAACCTGTAGGTTTAAATATAGACACTGTGAAGTCTTCCCTGGATGTTTTAAAAGGAATTTGCTACAGTATTTTTGTTTGCCTTTACCTGAACAAGGTAAGAATAACTTTGTGTTTCTTTGTCTTCACGAACCAGAACGTTGTGATGAAAAGTTTAACTTAGCAGGTTCTGCTAACTATTTTGATTTTATTTACTTACTATTTATCATGACACAGGAGATGCCTAACTTACATCTTATTTTGTTTTATTATATTATTCTAGTTTATTTGTCTTATCTGTGTCTCGTTTGTGTTTTCTACTGTTTATTCACTCTTTCTGGTCACTGGAAATAAGCCCACTCACGTGTTTTTCTTATTTTGCTGTTGTTACGAAATGCACTGATTGCCAGGCCGACACTCAGATGCAGCAATGTCCAGACAAAGAAGACTTGAATTAACCCTTGCGCAGCTTTCAAGGGGTCAAAACGAACACACTGTAAAATAGAGGGCACCAAAGCTCAAAAACACACACAAGGGTTGAATGAAACAGCCTTCATGGTGTTACATCCAAGCAATGAACACGTGTGGGTCTTCTGATAAACAAGTTCATTCAACCGTTCATCTAGATAAAGTGTGTTGTGATTTATCCTCTGTCCACAGCTGTTTTATCCAACCCATGTGCGGCTTTTGAGCTTTGAGTTTTTAGAAACTGCTAGAAACAGACAACAACTGCACAAGCAAACAAAAATTTTACTGACAGAATTAATCACCTTAATAATCTTAAACCCATAAACCACAGAAACAGCTTTCTATTACATCTGTAGTATCTCTTAAATGCAGACCTTATCTGACACATTTTCATAGAAATTACTCAATCCTACAGACCTTTTATCTGTAACCAACCATTAAAATTTTCACAGTCTTTAGTGAGGATTGTATTTAACGACTGTTTTGAAAATACAGACTGGGAGTTGCTGTAGCACAGATCTGGAAGAATACGGTTCATTTGTTTTGGCCTACATAGCCTTCTGCACTGATACTGTGCTAACCACCAAGAGGTGTATGGATAGTGACCTGGCTCTGAACACCACCGAAACAAAAGAGATTGTGGTGGACTATAGGAGGGCAAGAAAAGTGACACCACCCCACCTTCACATAAATGGTGAGGAGGTTGAGAGGATTAATCATGTAAAATTCCTGGGTCTACAAATAACAAAGGACCTTACATGGTCCATTAACGCCTCACACTTAGTGAAGAAAGCTCAGCAAAGGCTCTTCTTCCTAAGAAAGCTCAAAAGCCAATGTACCCTCACAGCGCAAGTTTTTACAGGAGCACAACAGAGAGCATTCTCTGTCTCTGCATCACAGTGTGGTACACCAGCAGTACTGCAGAGCACCGGAAAGACCTGGCTTGAACAGTCAAGACCACACAAAGAATTGTGGGAACCAAGCTTCGCAACCTTGAAAGCGTCTATCTTCCCTGTGCTGCTGCCAAGACACGTACTGCACCAAACACTTAACCCTTGTGCAGCCTTCGACGGGTCAAAACGACCTCACTGTAATTTAGGGGGCGCTCTAAGCTCAAAAACACACAAACAAGGGTTGGATAAAACAGCCTTCGTGGGGGTTACATCCAAGCAATGAACAAGTTCATCCAACCCTTCAGCCTGTTGTGATTTATCGTATGTCTGCGGCTGCTTTATCCAACCCTTGCTAACAAACAAATGTCATTGTATTATTACAAGGATAAAGTCCAAGTCTAGTAGAAAATAGCCATGCATCTTTGTAGTGTAATATATGTATTTTGTTTATAGGTCATAGGGTTACAGGGTTTGTCTGTCTTATGCTTGGACTCAAGTTTTGGCAGAAACACGTTCTGGGTTTTAAAACCCTCAACCTGCAACAGTTGAATGTGAATATTACAACCTGATTTTGGCAATCTCAGCTGAAACTGAGAAAGCAATTACCAAGAACGGTTTGTCCAAATTGTTTTGTTCCAACTGGTCAGATACTGAACAAACTGGTGAAGAAAGCTGGCTCTGTCCTGGGCTGCCCACTGGAGTCCATCGAGGTGGTGGCCAATAGAAGGACGCGGGCGAAACTATCGTCCATCATGGCCAACCCCTCCCACCCCCTGCACCAAACCGTGGAGGACCAACGTAGCTCACACAGCGCGAGACTGCTGCACCCGAAGTGCAGGACTGAGCGCTACCGGAGGTCCTTCATACCCACGGCAATAAGACTCCACAATACATCAACATGACTATAAAGCATGTTTTATAGTGTGGTGTGTGCTGTGCGGTGTACATGTTGCATATAGTTTATTTTATTTTCATTTTTATTTTGGAACTTCGCACTTTATGTACATACATGTACATACTGTCAAACAAATTTTACTCTTTTTTTGTAATTATTGTAATTCTTTTCTTCTGACTGTAATTATGCTGTTGCTGGATTTCCCCATTGCGAGATAAATAAAGTCCTATCTATCTATCTATTCCAAGAACTTCACAAAACTCAGACCAAGTAGCTGCAGAAAACTGCAGCCCTCTAACCAACAGTATATCCTCCAGGATGCTGTGCAGTTTCTTTAGCTGTGGGCAGCGGAATGATATGCACCATTTTAGAAAATTGGTCCACCACTGTTTGAATCTCGGGTTTTCCACCCCAAGGTAGGAATTCCAGTAGTAAAGTCTATGGCAATGTGCAACCAGGGTCTGGTGGGGACTAGGCAAGGGCCCTGCAGATGGATGATGAGGTGTTTTATTTACAGCAAACACTGCACACCTCTGTTACAAACCCAGATTAACTGAATACAAAATTTGGATACACCAGAACCTAGCAGCAGTACCGCTCGTCATCAACTTAACTCTCCACTCACTACAAGACTCGAATATATCAAAAGGGCTGGTCAGCCTAGAACCTGTGCCCATACACAAAACTAAAAGGGCTGCTCAACCTAGAGCCTATGCCCACACTCAAAAACTGAGGACCCAATTGCACGACCCACCTACACACAATGGATTAACTAATATTTTTATCGTTAAAGAACAAGGATACACCAGGGGAAGACAAACAAAAGTTAAGGTGGAAACATGTGAAACAGAAACTAAGCACTAACACAATCTAGCAGTCAGACATGAACTAACAAATACAAACACAGTCCAACAAGGTCTAACATTACTAACAATATGCAACAAACTTCTACGAAATAGAAGAAGTCCAGTTGCCATGACTCAACCTTCAGACAACTTCACCTGGATGAATGAGAATCTCCACAGAAATATCCAACAAAGTAACACATACAAACCAAGCTCTAACCCACTCAAACAGAACTTTTACAAATCTAACAGGAATCAAACAAGCAGGAAGAAACCAGGACAGGGAGTATACAACCGAACACTTATGACGAGCAGACAAAGACACAGAGAACAACTTAAATATCAACAAACAGGAAATTACAAACAGGAGCAAATCATAATCACAGAAACCAGGAAGTAACAAGACCAACGATGAAGACAGGGAACAAGCGCGCCCTCCAGGGGTTGGAGGGCAGAACTGTCGCAGCCACCACATAACGTTGATACCTGAATGCATAGTCAGCAACCAGAAACACTGTGACATGACGCCATAGTCCAGAACGAGCCAGAATGACAGGCCCAATTGGGGCATCCATATGGGATCGGACTAAAGTGCGTTGGCTGACCCTCCAATGTCCCAGCACATGGGCGCCCACCACCAGAGGACCCAGGATGTTGTCAACTGTGATGTTCTTCTCACCCAGGTCCTCAACCTGGCTTGATGTTCTCAGACATGGGTTTCTATGACAGAGTGAAGTTGAAATGAGTGAAAAACAAAGCCCAGCAAGACTACTATTATACTATATATACTATACTATATTCAAAGTTAATTTGGCCAGTCCATAAAAACAGCTGCTCAGCTCCCTCCAACCAGTGTTACCATCCTTCCAAAACCAGCTTCATGGCACACAGGTCTCTGTTGCTCAGCCTCTCTCAGCCTCAGTAAGACGATGGGAGGAAAAAGCACAGGGACACACTTTGCTAACTTCAAACCATTGGAAAGTACCACCCTACACCACTGTTTGATACACCCACTTCATGTATTGCCAGAATGCCACAGAGATGCGCGAAACAGGGGCTGTGGTGAACAGAAGTCCGCCTCAGCCTCTGGAGTCTAATGAACACTGACCTTAGTCATTAAGTGGTGTGCCAACTGTACTGCAATTGCGGATGAACGGCCTATAAAAGTTGGCAAATCCCAGGACCCTCTGTCGCTGCTACCAGTTGTGGGGAGACTGCCACTCGCTACGGACGCCAGACTAGCAAGACCTGAACTAAACAAAGTTTGTTTACAGTAAATCAAAATCCCAATTTCTAAACGGCTAGAAACAGAAAAAACACTGAGGATTTACCAAAAGCTAGAGGCACATATTACCAAACACGAGCAAGCAGACAGAGCTGGGGAGACACGCTCAGCAATGACAGGGAATGGTAAATATACATACACATGACAAGGTGATAGAATAAAATAGTAAAAAAAACTTTTTTAACTGGGTCTCTTCTTAACAACTGGTAGACTTACAGGATGGTTGGAAATAGACATACTGTGCATCTTTTCTTTCTCCCTTATGCAAATGACTGAGGGTGGAGACAAGACTCTTTCACCTCTAGCCTCACAAGACTAGATGACGTGGGTATAGGGTGGGGACTAGAACAGAGACAAATCAGTTGTTTGTCAGACCTTTGCTCAGTAAGTGTGTTCAGTGTCTCCTCCTCGTCTCTGATGGAGACACTGGAGGAAGCTGAACTCTGCTTTCCACAGCTCCTCAACTCCTCTTGCAAGAAGCTCACACGTCCTCGCTCTGTGGCTCTAATCATTTGCATTTTGATGTCGTGCATCTCTCTGCTCACTGTGGTTCTCAACCTGCTGGTCATCGTCTCCATCTCCCACTTCAGGCACAGATTCATGTCTTAGCTATGACAATATTGTTATACTGAGATTTACTGAAATAATTCTCCTCTGAGTTTTAAATTGTTGTTGTGACCTTTGAAAGTTCTCACAGCCAACATCTTTACTGTTACATTTTACTACTTGTTATTACTGGTGATGATGCTTCTGATGTTAATAATATTCTCAGAGATGCTGTTCTCTCCCTCCAGGCAGCTCCACACTCCCACCAACCTCCTCCTCCTCTCTCTGGCTGTCTCTGATTTCCTCGTTGGTCTCATTGTGATGCCGTTTCAGATCCTCTTAGCAGAGCCCTGCTGGCTCCTTGGTGACTCGTTGTGTGTTTTCTATTATTTCTTCACGTTTGTCATAGTCTGTGCCTCTGTGGGAAACATGGTGCTGATATCAGTCGATCGTTTTGTAGCCATCTGTGACCCTCTGCGTTACTCCACCAAAGTCACTCAGAGGCGAGTTGAACTCTGTGTCATCCTGTGTTGGGTTTCTTCTGTTTTTTATGCTTTTATGATTCTATATAAAAACCTGAAACAACCAGGCAGGTTTAACTTCTGCTATGGAGAATGTGTGATTAATATAAATGGAGTTGTTGACATGGTTTTAGGGTTTCTTATCCCCATCTCAACCATCATTGTCTTGTATCTGAGGGTGTTTGTTGTGGCCGTGTCTCAGGCTCGTTCCATGCACTCTCACGTTGCAGCTGTCAAACTGCAGCGTTCAAGGATTGTGACTGTCAGGAAATCAGAGATTAAAGCAGCTAAGACTCTTGGTGTGACAGTTGTTGTGTTTCTCATGTGTTACTGTCCTCCTTACTGTGTGTCTCTCTCTGGATATGACTTTACAATCGGTACTTCAGCCAACGATTTCCTAGTTTTTCTAGTTTTATCAAACTCCTGTCTGAATCCTATGATTTATGCTTTTCTTTACCCGTGGTTTAGAAAATCTGTTAAACTCATAGTGTCCCTGGAGATACTGCAACCTAGGTCCAGAGAGGCCTGTGTAAATTAAACAAACTGCATGAAAAATTTAAATGTAGTTAAAAATGTTAAAACGCTATATGAAAAGGTTAATAACTTTTACTGGGATGCTATGAAAACAGATTGAAATAAAATCAAATTAAACAGGCTTTGTTTTCTGTAAAGGGGAAAGTGATTGTTATGTACTGAGTGAAGAGGACTAGTAAAATGTGTTTTTCTGTTTCTAAGACACAGATTGTTGAAGTGTGATCTGTGCTTTTCTCCCCTGCACTACAATAATACAATGTCAAACTCTCTCTGGATTTGGTCCCGTCTGCGTTTTAAAGCTCACAGCAGTCAGAACCTGAGGCCTCATGCTCACATGATGACTTCATAGTTTATGTACAGCACGTCCATCAGTGGCTCTCGAAGACCAGGGTTGCCCACCCCTGGGTTAGGTGTTTAGACTGGCAAAGGGGGAACAGAGGGGGAAATCAGGAAGTATCTAGATGCAAGAGGTGGCTGGAGAGAGAGAAAGACAGAAGCAGCACACTGCCAGACAAGTGATCATGACAACACACCAGGTACTTCAATTTCCAGTTTTATTTATGTAGCGCCAATTCACACAGCAGTTATGTCAAGGCACTTTACAAGTAAGGTTTTTAACTTACACAAATAAACCCAACGAATCGCATACAAAGCAAGCTTTTTGATGTAGACAATTAACTTGAATTAAATTTTGATAGCAGTGGAAAGGAAAATCTCCTTCTTTATAGAGGAAGAAACCTCCAGTAGATCCAGGCTAAATATGGGCAGCCATCTGCCTTGACTGGTTGGGGTGAAGGGACAGAGGAAAAAACAACAAACAGCAGCGGAACGCAGGCAGGATGGTTGGACCAGCAACTGAACACTGGAGAGACATGGCTCTGATTCTGACGATACCTGTAGTTGAGAACAGGGAGAGAGAGACAGAGAAACACAACTACAGGAGAAAAAAGACAAAATTAGTCACATGTGGACATGGTGGCATGTTAGTGGAGCATCTTAACTAAAGAATTGTAGGAATAAAGGGCAGATTAGATATTGTCCTATAGTGTGCAAATTCTCTAGAGTCAAGAGTAGTGTTTTTTTTATAAAGGTTTGACTACAGCAACCTTAGTCAGTGGTACGTAGCCTGTAAGCAGAGATTGGTTAAATTGATTTAATGTGGATGTGCTAATTAACTGAAAAATGTTGTTGAGTAATCTAGTTGGGATTGGGTCTAAGAGACAAGTAGCTGATTTAATAGAGTTAATTATTGAAATTATGTTATGGTTATGATTTTATTTGTAAAGAAATTCATAAAGTCATTGCTGTTCCTCAGCGCAACTATGATCCCTAGTCAGCCTGGCTAGAGTGCTGAAAAGAAACCTGGGTTGTTTTTTCCCCTCAATTAATGTGCTTTTTTTTATATAGTATTAAACTGTTAGGTAGGTAGGATTCATGTAATTTGTTGGAATGCCACTGCCTTTCTTTCCGGGTCGTTTGCTTTAGGCTGTGAGTCTGAGTTATACCATGGAGCTAACCTCCTCTGATTTATTGCCTTCTTCCACAGCATCATCAACAGCCTACTTGTTCATGGGTAGGATTAAAATTACTGCTCTTCTCTGTATGGCTACAAAGGAATAAGGCAAAAGACGATGGAGTCATCTTCTAAATCCAACAACAGCATCATCTGTTGTAGTGGATTTCTTTTCTGACTGCTGTAATGTAATGGTTCTGTAAATTCAAAACTTAGTAAGAAATGGTCAGATAACAGAGGGTTTTTGGGGAAGAACTGTTAAATTATCAATTTCAACCTCATGCCAGGACAAAATCAAGAGTGAGTGGGTTCATTTACATACTGACTAAAACCAACAGAATGTTACGACGGCACTACACTAAACTAAGAGTACTAGGGGTAGGAGACGCCTGAGCCCCTGGTACTTCCACAAATTGCCACTCGATGGCGCCAAACTAACAAAAGGGCTGCTCGACCTAGAGCCTGTGCCCACTAAGACAAACGGACAAGGTAGGACCCAATTGCACAAACCCAAGACTGGAACACCATTAAATAATAATTTAATGAAAAGAAGACAAACATGAACAAACAAACACGGGTGACTACAAACTTTAACACTGAACTAAATACGGACACGGTTACTAATAACAAAACCCAAAACCTGGAGCTATAAAACTTTAACATTAAACCAAAACTTGGATATGACATATGCTGAATAATACTAATACATTAAGTGGACTGATAACACTAACTAAAGACAAACACATACTAGACTATACTCAAACCAAAATACATGCATACGAACCCAAGTAACTAATTTTAACCACACCAAATACACCAACACTTACAAGCATACGAAACCTAGTAACATGAACAATCCGCCAGCAACCAAAGAAGACACAGGTCAGAACTTAAATACAACTCAAACAGGAAATGACAAACAGCTGAAATCAATAATGAATAAACAGGAAATGGACGAAAAACAAAATCCAACGAAATAGGACAGGGAACAAGGGCGCCCTCCAGGGGCTGGAGGGCCAAACCATCACACAAAATGTCAAAATCACCCACAAGAATTACTTTAGAAGAAAAACTAAGTCCGCTAAAAATTCTGAAAATTCCATTAAGATTTTGGAATTTGGTAAGAAAGGTTCAGAGTGAGGCTCTTAAATAAATTATAATCATGTTTAGGTCTAGGAGTAATAAATAAATCTGAGTTACAGACTGCTGCTACTCCACGTGCTTCTAGGAATATGATAGTTAATGTGAATTGTAGGAGTCGAATCATTCAGGCAAACATATTCATCCTGCTGCAGCAAGATTTCAGTGAGACTAAATAAATCTATGTGGTGGTCACTCAAGTCATTTACTAACAGGGATTTAGAAGCGAGAGGTCGTGCCTCAAAAGAGGTAAGGACGCTGTGGGGGCTTGTGGTCCATGACTGTGACCCCCTGCCACAGGCTCTGGGTGTGTCTGCTGCTAATGCTGCATAAACCATCATGTGTCGATGCAAGAACTTCACTGAAGAAAAGTTATTATGCTAAAACGTATGTGTCAGACTCATCATAAGCTCATTCATCAAGGATTCAGCTTGTTCAAGGACACTTAGACACATGGCCATGGTTGCAGATCAGCGGTCAAAATGTTTTCATTTGCAAGATTAATTTATACTAAACCTATTTGAAAAGACTAAAATTATTTACTCATTGGAAAAAAATATCTCATTTAGACCAAAAGGGACAAAGAAAAGTGATGCAAATGCAAATGAAAACTGATGCAAAGTATGAGGGTGGAGACAAATCTATTTCTATTTCCAGCCCCACACAAGAAGGAGGAGGATGTAGGACAGAGATAAATCAGCTGTTTGTCAAAACTGTGTGTTCAGTGTCTCCTCCTCATCTCTGATGGAGACACTGGAGGAAGCTGAACTCTGCTTTCCACGGCTCCTCAACTCCTCCTGCAAGAAGCTCACACGTCCTCGTTCTGAGGCTCTAATCATTTACATCCTGATGTCGTGCATCTCTCTGCTCACTGTGGTTCTCAACCTGCTGGTCATCGTCTCCATCTCCCACTTCAGGCACAGATTCATGTCTTAGCTATGACAATATTGTTATACTGAGATTCACTCAAATACTTGTTTTCTGAGTTTTACATTGTGACGTGTTGACTTTTGTATGAAAGTTCTCACAGCCACCATCTTTACTGTAACATTTTACTACTTGTTATTACTGGTGATGATGCTTCCGGTGTTAATAATATTCTCAGTGACGCTGTTCTCTCTCTCCAGGCAGCTCCACACTCCCACCAACCTCCTCCTCCTCTCTCTGGCTGTCTCTGATTTCCTCGTTGGTCTCATTGTGATGCCGTTTCAGATCCTTTTAGCAGAGCCCTGCTGGCTCCTTGGTGACTCGATGTGTGTTTTCTGTAATTTGTTTGCATTTATCACTGTTTGTTCCTCTGTAGGAAACATGGTGCTGATTTCAGTCGACCGTTTTGTAGCCATCTGTGACCCTCTGCGTTATTCAATCAAAGTCACTCAGAGAAACGTTAAACTCTGTGTCCTCCTGTCTTGGGCTTCTTCTGTTTTTTATGCTTTTATGATTCTATATGATAACCTGAAACAACCAGGCAGGTTTAACTCATGTTATGGAGAATGTGTCATTAACGTAAATGGAGCTGTCGACGTAGTGATAAGCTTCATCATCCCCATCTCAGCCATCATCATCCTGTATGTCAGGGTGTTTATAGTTGCTGTCTCTCAGACATTTTCCGTTCGCTCCCACATTGCAGTCATCAAACTGCAGCGTTCACTCACTGTGACTGTTAAGAGGTCAGAGCTCAAAGCAGCCAGGACTCTGGGTGTGACGGTTGCTGTGTTTCTCATGTGTTACTCTCCTCCTTATTGTGTGTCTCTCTCTGGCTACGACCTCACAATCGGTACTTCAGCCAACAATTTCCTGGGTTTTCTGCTTTTATCAAACTCTTGTCTGAACCCTGTGATTTATGCTTTTCTCTACCCCTGGTTTAGAAAATCTGTTAAACTAATAGTGACCCTTGAAATACTGCAACCTATGTCCAGAGATGCCTGTATAAATTAAAATAGCTGGATGTGTAAATAATTTTACTTAGTTAAAAAAGTTAAAACTCATTAGGTAATGCTTAATAACGTTTATTGCGAAACTATAAAAACAGACAGAATTAAAATTAAATCAAATTCAAGGACTCAGGTTTTTGTAATGATTTGATTTGATTCTCCTCATCTGTTGTATTTATATGTCTCTCAGACACAGATTGTTGTTTCAAGTGTGATCTGTGCTTTTCTGTCCTCCACTACAATAATACAATGTCAAACTCTCTCTGGATTTGATTCTGTCTGCGTTTTACTGCCAGCAGGAGTCAGAACCTGAAGCCTATTGTTTATGTACAGCATATGTGTCAGTGTTGCTTTAATCACTGATGGGAAGCAGTTAAAGTTGTCATAGTGTTTTTCATTTGCCTGCTTCACTTATCTTAAATGTTAGTGGTGGATATACTGAATATTAAATTATTTACTCTTTGGAACATATCATCTCATTTAGACCTAAGGGAGAAGAAGGTGATGCAAATGCAGATTACAACTGATGCAAAGTATGAGGGTGGAGACGGGACTATTTCATCTCCAGCCTCACACAAGGAGGAGGAGGAAGTAGGACAAAGATAAATCGCCTGTTCTTCGTTCAGGAAGCTGTGTGTTCAGTGTCTCCTCCTCATCTCTGATGGACACTCTGGAGGAAGCTGAACTCTGCTTTCCACGGCTCCTCAACACCTCCTGCAAGAAGCTCACACGTCCTCGCTCTGAGGCTCTTATCATTTACATCCTGATGTCCTGCGTCTCTCTGTTGACTGTGGTTCTCAACCTGCTGGTCATCGTCTCCATCTCCCACTTCAGGCACAGATTAATTTTTTCAACTTTGACAATATTGTTATACTCAGATTCAATATATATATATATAATTCTCGTCTGAGTTTTCCATCATTGTTTTGATTTTTGCTTGAGAGTTCACACACTAATCATCTTTACTGTAAAATTTTATTACTTGTACTTGTACTGGTGATGATGCTTCTGGTGTTAATAATATTCTCAGAGATGCTGTTCTCTCCCTCCAGGCAGCTCCACACTCCCACCAACCTCCTCCTCCTCTCTCTGGCTGTCTCTGATTTCCTTGTTGGTCTCATTGTGATGCCGTTTCAGATCCTCTTAGCAGAGCCCTGCTGGCTTCTCGGTGACTCTTTGTGTGTATTCTATTATTTCATTGCCTTTATTACTGTCTGTTCCTCTGTAGGAAACATGGTGCTGATTTCAATCGACCGTTACGTGGCCATCTGTGACCCTCTGCGTTACTCCATCAAAGTCACTCAGAGGAGAGTTCAGAGCTGCGTTACTCTGTCTTGGGCTTCTTCTGTTTTTTATGCCTTCATGATTTTATATGATAACTTGAAACAACCAGGCAGGTTTAACTCGTGTTATGGAGAATGTGTGATTAATATAATTGGAGCTGTCGACCTAGTAATAAGCTTCATCATCCCCATCTCAGCCATCATCATCCTGTATGTGAGAGTGTTTATAGTGGTTGTGTCTCAGGCTCATTCCATTCGCTCCCACGTTGCAGCTGTCAAACAGCAGCGTTCACTGACTGTGACTGTTCAGAGGTCAGAGCTGAAAGCAGCCAGGACTCTTGGTGTCGTTGTTGTTGTGTTCCTCATGTGTTACTGCCCATATTACTGTGTGTCTCTCTCAGGCTATGGCATTATGATGGGTTCATCAATTAATGCCTTCACAGATTTTCTGGTGTTAATAACATCTTGTCTGAACCCTGTGATTTATGCCTTTCTGTACCCCTGGTTTAGAAAATCTACTAAATTAATTGTTACACTGGAGATCCTGCAACCTCGCTCTTCTGAGGCAAATGTGCTGTAGAGTTTGACTGAAGAAAAAACGCAAAAAATCCTGTAACAAAAAGGATGTTTGCATATCTGTCAATAATGTTTACATTTACATAAAAATGTTACACACCTTGAAATTTTCTCAAAAGATTCAAACAGGTGGAAATTTTAAATCTAAAATCTACTGAAATTTTTATTTCTTTTTATACACATATATTACATCTGTTTGCAATAAATATGTAAATAAACTCTGACCTCACCAAACACGTTTACAGGATCATATTTTCTGGTTCATGTACTTCGTGGAATGAATGTTTTTAGTTGATCTGTTCCTTTTGAGTTAAATTCAACAGATGTGAAATCAACGAGCTTGTTGGTGGAAAGTACATGGATGAACTCAAAGATATTTGGATATTAGACCTGATCGATTCTCGCTCTACCTGGACTTTATTCCTGTCCTCCAAAGTGGTTGCTACAGGTGGATGCAACAGCACTGGTTTCTTTTGATTGTTATTAATTAAACAGAAATAACAAGATATTTCTCTAACTTGCTTCAGATGAATCATAAGCATTTGGAGACAGAGAGTCTTGTGAAGATCCGTATGTGGACTGTAGCTCATTCATTGCTTTCACCTGTTCACTGTGCCATGATGCAGCTCCACAGCCATTATTCCGCTTAAAACTGTGAAACAAGACTGCTTTCCAGCCGTTTCTCCTTTCTGCAACCTGGACCTGGAATGATCCCCACTCTGGTTTTACCTTTTAAAATACATCTTTATTGGAGTTTCACACAATAATACATAGGATTCAATACACAATATATTAACACATGCACACATACACATACATATATATTAACACATACACACTAGCACAAACAGTGACAACCCCAATAAAAAAAAAAAACATATCTGGGTCCACTGTGATGCGTTCAGGGATGTAATAAAGGTGTTTAGTGTCATGGCTGAGTATTGGCCTTGCTCTTTAACCTTGCTGTCTAGTATGTTAGTCTCACCTGTCTGTGCTACTGTGAGCTAACTGTACGACACTTTATGGCAGAAACTGCTGTTGTTAGGAGTTCTAAACATTAACATGTTATTTACCCACATCTGTAACTTCACCGCGTATCAACCAAAACAAAGTCACCTGCTGCACCTGATAGTGATGATCATAAAATGCCGCACCATATGAAGGACATAGGAGAGGCAAAGCCTGAAGATGAAAGAGGAGGCGAAGGAGGAGACAGCTTTGAGACACAGAGAGTTAACACTGTTGACCAGACGATGGAGATCCTGGAGGGATCTGAACTCAGCTTTCCTCAACTCCTCAACTTCTCTGGAAGAAGTTCAAACAGCCTTACTTTGCAGAAGTGCTTGTTTATTCTGTGTTGTCCTGCATCTCTCTGCTCACGCTGTTTCTGAATCTGATGGTCATCGACTCCATCTCCCACAGGCACAGATTCATGTCTTAGCTTTGATAGTATGTGTTTGATATATGTGCAGTCATCATATTATTTAAAGTATATATGTTTAGATTTACTGCTCTTTTGTTAATAGTCTGGGTGTTTGTTATATTCACAGTGCTCTCCCTCCAGGGAGCTCCACGCTCCCACCAAGCTACTCCTCCTCTCTCTGGCTGCCTCTGATTTCCTTGGGAAATGCTTAATAACGTTTATTGTGATGCTATAGAACAGACAGACTTAAACTTAAATCAAATTAAAGGACTCAGGTTTCTGTGAAGGGGAAAGTGAATCTATGTGCTGAATGAAGAGGACTAGTAAAATATGATTCTTCTTATTCAGTTCAATACATTCAATATAGCACCAATTCACAACATCAGTTATCTCAAGGCACTTTACCTTACACAACTAGACCCAACAAATCCCATATAGAGCAAGCTTTTATTGTAGACAATCAATAAATTAATTCATCTTCTACCGCTTCTTCCCCGCAGGGGTCACGGTGACTGTTAAGAAGTCAGAGCTCAAAGCAGCCATTACTCTGGGTGTGACGGTTGCTGTGTTTCTCATGTGTTACTCTCCTCCTTATTGTGTGTCTCTCTCTGGCTACGACCTGACAATCGGCACTTCAGCCAACAATTTCCTGGGTTTTCTGCTTTTATCAAACTCTTGTCTGAACCCTGTGATTTATGCTTTTCTTTACCCCAGGTTTAGAAAATCTGTTAAACTAATAGAGACCCTTGAAAAGCTGCAACCTATTTCCAGAGATGCCTGTATAAATTAAAATTGCAGGATGTGTAAATAATTTTACTTAGTTAAAAAAGTTAAAACTTATTGGGAAATGCTTAATAATGCTCATTGTGAAGCTATAAAAACAGACATAATTAAAATTAAATCTAATTCAAGTTTTTTATGTCTCTCAGACACAGATTGTTGCCTAAAGAATGGTCTGTGCTTTTCTCTCCTCCACTACAATAATACAATGTCAAACTCTCTCTGGATTTGCTTCTGTCTGCGTTTTACTGCCAGCAGGAGTCAGAAACTGAAGCCTTGTGCTGACATGATGACTTCATATGGTTTATGTAGAGCATATGTGTCAGTGTTGCTTTAATCACTGATGAGCAGCAGTTAAACTTGTCATAGTGTTTTTCATTTGCCTGATTCACTTATCTTAAATGTTAGTGGTGGATAAACTGAATATTAAATTATTTACTCTTTGGAACATATCATCTCATTTAGACCTAAGGGAGAAGAAAAGGTGATGCAAATGCAGAACTGATGCAAAGTATGAGGGTGGAGACAGGACTATTTCATCTCCTGCCTCACACGAGAAGGAGGAGGAAGTAGGACAAAGATAAATCGCCTGTTTGTCAGTTCTTCGTTCAGGAAGATGTGTGTTCAGTGTCTCCTTCTCGTCTCTAATGGAGACACTGGAGGAAGCTGAACTCTGCTTTCCACAGCTCCTGAACTCCTCCTGCAAGAAGCTCACGCGTCCTCGCTCTGAGGCTCTGCTCATTTACATCCTGATGTCCTGCGTCTCTCTGTTCACTGTGGTTCTCAACCTGCTGGTCATCGTCTCCATCTCCCACTTCAGGCACAGATTAATTTTCTCTTTGACAATATTGTTATACTCAGATTCACTGATATAATTCTCCTGTGAGATTTCCATCATTGTTTTGCTTGAAAGTTTTCACACTAATCATCTTTACTGTAACATTTTACTATTTGTTATTACTGGTGAGGATGCTTCTGGTGTTAATAATATTCTCAGAGATGCTGTTCTCTCCCTCCAGGCAGCTCCACACTCCCACCAACCTCCTCCTCCTCTCTCTGGCTGTCTCTGATTTCCTTGTTGGTCTCATTGTGATGCCGTTTCAGATCCTCTTAGCAGAGCCCTGCTGGCTTCTCAGTGACTCATTGTGTGTATTCTATTATTTCATTGCCTCTATTACTGTCTGTGCCTCTGTAGGAAACATGGTGCTGATTTCAGTCGACCGTTACATGGCCATCTGTGACCCTCTGCGTTACTACTTCAAAGTCACTCAGAGGAGAGTTCAGAGCTGTGTTACTCTGTCTTGGGCTTCTTCTGTTTTTTATGCCTTCATGATATTATATGATAACTTGAAACAACCAGGCAGGTTTAACTCGTGTTATGGAGAATGTGTAATTAATATAATTGGAGCTGTCGACCTAGTAATAAGCTTCATCATCCCCATCTCAGCCATCATCATCCTGTATGTGAGAGTGTTTATAGTGGTTGTGTCTCAGGCTCGTTCCATTCGCTCCCACGTTGCAGCTGTCAAACAGCAGCGTTCACTGACTGTGACTGTTCAGAGGTCAGAGCTGAAAGCAGCCAGGAATCTTGGTGTCGTCGTTGTTGTGTTTCTCATGTGTTACTGCCCATATTACTGTGTGTCTCTCTCAGGCTATGGCATTATGATGGGTTCATCAATTAATGCCTTCACAGATTTTCTGGCGTTAATAACATCTTGTCTGAACCCTGTGATTTATGCCTTTCTGTACCCCTGGTTTAGAAAATCTACTAAATTAATTGTTACACTGGAGATCCTGCAACCTCGCTCTTCTGAGGCAAATGTGCTGTAGAGTTTGTGCTGTAGACTGAAGAAAAAACGTAAAAAATCCTGTAACAAAAAGGATGTTTGCATATCTGTCAATAATGTTTACATTTACATAAAAATGTTAGACACCCTGAAATTTTCTTAAAAGATTCAAACAGGTGGAAATTTTAAATCTAAAGTCTACAGATTTTTTTTTCTTTTTATACACACATATATTACATCTGTTTGCAATAAATATGTATATAAACTCTGACCTCACCAAACACGTTTACAGAATCATATTTTCTGGTTCATGTACTTCGTGGAATGAATGTTTTTAGTTGATCTGTTCCTTTTGAGTTTAATTCAACAGATGTGAAATCAACAAGCTTGTTGGTGGAAAGTACATGGATGAACTCAAAGATATTTGGATATTAGACCTGATCGATTCTCGCTCTACCTGGACTTTATTCCTGTCCTCCAAAGTGGTTGCTACAGGTGGATCTATCTAAATGCAACAGCACTGGTTTCTTTTGATTGTTATTAATTAAACAGAAATAACAAGATATTTCTCTAACTTGCTTCAGATGAATCATAAGCATTTGGAGACAGAGAGTCTTGTGAAGATCCATATGTGGACTGTAGCTCATTCATTGCTTTCACCTGTTCACTGTGCCATGATGCAGCTCCACAGCCATTATTCCGCTTAAAACTGTGAAACAAGACTGCTTTCCAGCCGTTTCTCCTTTCTGCAACCTGGACCTGGAATAATCCCCACTCTGGTTTTACCTTTTAAAATACATCTTTATTGGAGTTTCACACAATAATACAAGAAAAGGTGATGCAACTGCAGATTAAAACTGATGCAAAGTATGGGGGTGGAGACAGGACTATTTTAGCTCCAACCTCACACGCGGAGGACGAGGAAGTAGGACAGAGATAAATCGCCTGTTTGTCAGTTCTTCGCTCAGGAAGCTGTGTGTTCAGCTCCTTCTCCTCCTCGTCTCTGATGGAGTCACTGGAGGAAGCTGAACTCTGCTTTCCACAGCTCCTCAACTCCTCCTGCAAGAAGCTCACCCGTCCTCGTTCTCAGGCTCTTATCATTTACATCCTGATGTCCTGCATCTCTCTGCTCACTGTGGTTCTCAACCTGCTGGTCATCGTCTCCATCTCCCACTTCAGGCACAGATTTATGTCTTAGATTTGATAATATGTGGTTGATATATGATATGTGCAGCCATCACATTATTTACAGTATATATGTTTAGATTTGGGTGTCTGGGTGTTTGTTATATTCACAGTGATATTGTGCTCTCCCTCCAGGAAGCTCCACACTCCCACCAACTTACTCCTCCTCTCTCTGGCTGTCTCTGATTTTCTTGTTGGTCTCATTGTGATGCCATGTCAGATCCACCTAACAAAACCCTGCTGGCTCCTTGGTAATGTTGTGTGTGTTCTTTATTATGTTTTCCCGTATATCACTGTCAATGCATCAATCGCAAACATGATGCTGATATCAGTCGACCGTTATGTGGCCATCTGTGACCCTCTGCGTTACCCAACCGTTATCACTCAAATTAGAGTAAAGCTCTGTGTCCTGCTGAGTTGGGTTTACTGTGTTTTCTATAGCTTCATGATATTACTTGATAACCTGACTCAACCAGGCCGGTTTAACTCCTGCTTTGGAGAGTGTGTGATTAACATAAACGGGGCTGTTGACTTGGTTCTAAGCTTCATTATCCCCATCTCAGTCATCATCATCTTGTATGTGAGGGTGTTTATAGTGGCTGTGTCTCAGGCTCGTTCCATGCGTTCCCATCTTGCAGCCGTCAAACTGCAGCATTCGTTGACTGTGACTGTTCAGAGGTCGGAGCTGAAAGCAGCCAGGACTCTGGGTGTCGTTGTTGCTGTGTTCCTCATGTGTTATTTTCCTCCTTATTGTGTGTGTCTGTCTGGCTACGACCTGACAATCGGCTCTTCAATTAATAATTTCATTGTTTTTTTACTTTTCTCCAACTCCTGTCTGAATCCTGTCATTTATGCCTTTCTCTACCCCTGGTTTAAAAGATGTGTTAAAATAATTTTTACTCTTGAGATACTGAAGGCCAACTCCCATGAGGCCTGTGTTCTGTAGAGAGAAACTGTGTCCTTTATAGAAACACTTTTTCTTCATAGAAACACTGACAAAAGTGATATTTTTGGGGATGAGGAATTAAATGAATAAGATAAATAACATATCCTGTCTTATTTTGTGTGTAAGCCTCTCCGTTTTAACTTTGTGTGTAGCAGTTCAGATACAGCTTTTCCAATGTTGCCCTCATTGTCATAAGTAGTTTATGGGAAGTGAGGAAATCAATTTCTCTATTTGCTAATGTTGCATAATGCAATAATGCATGATTCATTTTTATTTACCAATTATAAAATGTTGACTTATTTTTCTGCACTTTGATTGTGCTGCATTATTTAAAGCAATAATCACCCAGTGGATCTATAAACAATCACTTAGCAGGTTAATAAACTGTATAAGCTGACAGGAAGCTCTATCTACTACATGTGTTGTATTTCACTGCCATTTGTGACTAAAAACATGTAAAAGTGCAGCAATTAAACGTATTCTTATTAGCGTATAAGGATCTAACGTATCTGTTTACCTCTACACTCTCAAGGTTCACACACAGTTCCTCTTGTTGTTCACAAGAGCGTGTATTGGTGAACAACATCACCTCCAGTGAATCACTGCAATCTGAGGTGTTAAAACTGTTACAAACTCACTCACTCTAGAGTACTAGGGTTAGGAGCGCCTGAGTCCCTGGTACTGCCTTTAATCGCCACTCGATGGCGCCAAACCAACGAAAGGGGATTGCTCAACTCAGAGCCTATGGCCACTCTAACGAACTAGGGGAGGACCCAATTGCACGACCACAGAGAAGAAGGATAATTAATATTTTAATTAAGAAAACCTGAGGACAAAATAACTAAACAAATACAAATAAACCAAAACCCTAACATACAACAGAACAGTGACAGATTCTCACACTAACAAAAAACGGAAACTAAACAAGGACAAAGTAACTACACTAAACACCAAACGAGGCTCAGACATAGAACACTCAAACTAAACGGGACAGTACAAACTTTAACACCAACAAACCTCAACAGGGACAAACATACTTTAAGATTAATCAGAACCCAAATCTACCAAAATACACATACAAACACCAACAGAAATACTACAAAACACTAACTATGGTTCTCAGGTAACAGATATAATCAGCCAGCAAACATGAAGGGACAAGGGGCAACTTAAATACAAAATAGACAGGAAATAAGCCACAGGTGAAAACAGACATATGGAATCGTCTGCAGCCTCCCTCTTAGCCAGTAGTAGTCTGTGAGGATGGAGACATCTAGGAGGTGACACTCTCACTCACGGTGTCACCATATAGAAGCATAAGCTTAAGTGTAAGCATAACTACTCATAAACCTTATGAAATGTAAACACATATACAGACATTTATGGCACATGAATCCCCTTGAAATCTTTACCCAGAGTAACACGCCCACCAACTGATCACACCTATAACAAACCCACTGTTCAATTTCTGTTAACCACAAAACAGTTACTGACAAGATGAAACACGTGAACTTGACATGTCTTTAGATATGTGCTGAACTTGTGAACTGACTCGTGACCGCATCAATAATCCCATCTCTCAAGTGCACAGTAAATAACTTTACTATATAGCATCATCTTCCTGCTTATTTTGTATGTATGTGTATTATTGTGCTCAACCTTTTTCTCTGATGTCAGTGTAAGGGAGGGAAGTCAGAGAGAGACTGTAAGGAGGAGCAGGAGGCGGGTGAGACAACATAGAGAGAAGAAGATAAATGAGCTACACAAGCAGAAATCTGCTCAGGAAGCTGTGAGTCTTTAGAGGCTTCTCTCCTCCTGTGATAATGGAGACACTGGAGGAGCCTGAACTCTGCTTTCCACATCTCCTCAACGCCTCCTGCAAGAAACATCCTCGTCCTAACTCCGAGGCAATGATCATTTATGTTCTACTGTCCTGCATCTCTCTGCTCACTGCGAGTCTCAACCTGCTGGTCATCGTCTCCATCTCCCACTTCAGGCAGAGACTAATGTTTTGACAGTAACATGTTTTTGTAGTGAGTCGCATTGGAAAAGTTGACTTTTGACAAATTTCACTGAGACATTAACAGCTTGCAAAAAACACACTAAGTACTGTGATACTGTTTTACTGATATTTGCATATTTTCACAGTTGCTAACAAAACAATGTTGAATTAGAAATAATTGGATGTTTGTAACATTCTCAGTGATGCTGTTCTCTTCCTCCAGGCAGCTCCACACTCCCACCAACCTCCTCCTCCTCTCTCTGGCTGTCTCTGATTTCCTTGTTGGTCTCCTAGTGATGCCGTTTCAGATCCTCCTAACAGAGCCCTGCTGGTTTCTAGGTGACTTGGTTTGCATTGTGTGTTTTTTTGTACCATATATTACTGTCAATGCCTCCGTAGTAAACATGGTGCTGATATCGATCGACCGTTATGTGGCCATCTGTGACCCTCTGCGTTACTCCACCAAAGTTACTGAAAACAAAGTTAAACTTTGTGTCCTGCTGTCTTGGGTTTACTGTGTTTTCTACAGCTTCATGATTTTACATGACAACCTGAAACAACTAGGCAGGTATAACTCCTGCTATGGAGAATGTGTCATTGTTATAGATGGAGCTGTTGACATTGTTCTAAGCTTCATCATCCCCATCTCAGCCATTATTATCCTGTATGTGAGGGTGTTTATAGTTGCTGTGTCTCAGGCTCGTTCCATGCGCTCCTGCGTTGCAGCTGTCAAACTGCAGCGTTCACTGACTGTGAATGTTCAGAGGTCAGAGCTGAAAGCAGCCAGGACTCTGGGTGTCGTTGTTGCTGTGTTTCTCATGTGTTACTGTCCTCCTTACTGTGTGTATCTCTCGAGCTACAACATCACTATTGGTACTTCAACTAATGACTTTTTCATTTTTCTCCTTTTGTCAAACTCCTGTTTTAACCCTGTGATTTATGCTTTTTTCTACCCCTGGTTTAGAAAATCTATTAAACTCATAGTTAGTTTGCAGGTATTTCAGCCTAAATCCAGTGACGCTTGTATAATGTAAACTTACTGGGTTTTGTCCTTTAATTGCACTTACTTAACATGTTTTCCATATAATTTTGTAAGTTCTTGCTTTGTAAAATGCTTAATTACTTTTGTTATGCTTTATGATACAAAGAGCAAAGAGGACTAAAATGTGATTCTTCTTTTCTGCTTCTGTGTTTTTTACTGTCTCTCGAGCTGAAAGCCAGGACTCTGGGTGTTGTCGTTGCTGTGTTCCTCATATGTTACTGTCATCCTTATTGTGTGTGTCTGTCCAGCTACAAACTCACAGTCATCTTCTCCAATTCTTATTCTAACCCTGTGATCTAAGCCTTTCACACTTTCATAGTGTGTTGGTGGTTTCTAGGGGGATGAGGGATTTAATAAATGTCTTCTTTTGTGTAAAATGTTCTGTGTTATAATTGTATTCATTGTGTGCAGTTATGATAGCGGTGTCGGACTCCATAGTTTTCTCTGGACCCCTCCCCAATGTGACCAGTGACGACAAGTTTAGCCGCCTGTTGTTGCTTCACCGCTGGCTGTCTAGGTGGTGTTCAAGCAAACGATGTGGACTTTGTAGACAATTGGAGCAGTTTTTGGGGAAAACCTGGGCTGATTAGAAGAGACGGCGTCCATCCCACCTTGGATGGAGCGTCTCTGCTCTCTAGTAATATGGCCAAGTTAATTAGACTCCCTAAACCATGACCCACAGTGGAGCCCAGGACGCAGAGTCGCAGTCTTACACGCCTCTCTGCAGACTCTCAGCCGCCACCCGCTCGTAGCTGTAACACTGAAAGAGTCGACTCCAACAAGTCACATCAACTATCATATCTAGAAGCTCAGGTAGAGGTGGAGGAATAGCAGAAATATATAACTCAGATTTATTAATTACTCCTAGACCTAAACATAGCTATAATTTTTTTGAGAATCTCACCATGAGCCTTTCTCACTCAAACTGTGAAAGCCAGAAACCAGTTGTGTTCTGTATCGTCTACCATCCTCCTGGTCCATATTCAGAGTTCTTAACTAAATTACACTGAAAGCACACAATTTCCCTCTGTTATCTGACCATTTCTTACTAACTTGTGAATTGACCATAACAGACTTTACAACAGGTGGAAATACGTTTTACTACAGCAGATGGTTATCTGATGATGCTGTTATTAGATTTAAGAAGATGATTCCATCATCTTTTGTCTCATTCCTTTGTGGCTACACAGAGGAGAGGAGTCATCTTAATTATGAACAGGTAAATTGTCTTGTTGAAGATGCTGCATATTCACAGCGTGCTGCATATAGACACTGTTGCTCCTCTGAAGAAGAAGCCAGTGAATAAGAGGTGGTTGGCTCAATGGCATAATTCAGAGATCCACAGCCTCACGCACAGGACCCGGAAACTAAAACATACAGAAACCACCTTAGTGTAACAGCTAACAAGTTAAATGTGCTCAAACTTTCTCTACTAATATTTGCAGCTAGAATGAAAACAAACCTGACTAATAGGTTAAACACTAATAAAAACACCTACTAACACCAACCAAGAAGGTTCGAGGCAACAATCCAGGCAGGAGGAAGAGAACAACCTAGGAGATATGGTTATTATACTTTTATGTCATCGTTATGTCAGTCATTACAAACCAAAATCAACCTGTACAAACTACAGACAATGTAGATGAGCATGTCGATGTCAGTGTGAGAGAGGGAGAGATTGAAATTAAGGAGGAGCAGGAGGCGGGTGACACAACATAGAGAGAATAAGATAAATGATACACAAGCAGAACTCTGCTCAGGAAGTTGTGAGTCTTTAGAGGCTTCTCTCCTCCTGTGATGATGGAGACACTGGAGGAGCCTGAACTCTGCTTTCCACATCTCCTCAACGCCTCCTGCAGGAAACATCCTCGTCCTCACTCTGAAGCAATGCTCATTTATGTTCTACTGTCCTGCATCTCTCTGCTCACTGCGAGTCTCAACCTGCTGGTCATCGTCTCCATCTCCCACTTCAGGCAGAGACTAATGTTTTGACAGTAACATGTTGTTGTAGTGAGTCACATTGGAAAAGTTGACTTTTGACAAATTTCACTGAGTCATTAACAGCTTGCAAAAAAAACATTTATTACTGAGATACTGTTTTACTGATATTTGCATATTTTCACTGTTGCTAACAAAACAATGTTGACTTAGTAATAATTGGATGTTTGTAACATTCTCAGTGATGCTTTTCTCTCCTTTCAGGCAGCTCCACACTCCCACCAACCTCCTCCTCCTCTCTCTGGCTGTCTCTGATTTCATTGTTGGTCTCCTAGTGATGCCGTTTCAGATCCTCCTAACAGAGCCCTGCTGGTTTCTAGGTGACTTGGTTTGCATTGTGTGTTTTTTTGTACCGTATATTACTGTCAATGCCTCCGTAGTAAACATGGTGCTGATATCGATCGACCGTTATGTGGCCATCTGTGACCCTCTGCGTTACTCCACCAAAGTTACTGAAAACAAAGTTAAACTTTGTGTCCTGCTGTCTTGGGTTTACTCTGTTCTCTACAGCTTCATGATATTACATGACAACCTGAAACAACCAGGCAGGTTTAACTCCTGCTATGGAGAATGTGTCATTGTTATAGTTGGAGCTGTTGACCTGGTTCTAAGCTTCATCATCCCCATCTCAGCCATTATTATCCTGTATGTGAGAGTGTTTATAGTTGCTGTGTCTCAGGCTCATTCCATGCGTTCCCACGTTGCAGCTGTGAAACTGCAGCGTTCACTGATTGTGACTGTTCAGAGGTCAGAGCTGAAAGCAGCCAGGACTCTGGGTGTCGTTGTTGCTGTGTTTCTCATGTGTTACTGTCCTTCTTACTGTGTGTATCTGTCTGGCTACAACATCACTATTGGTACTTCCACTAATAACTTTTTCGTTTTTCTGCTTTTGTCAAACTCCTGTTTTAACCCTGTGATTTATGCTTTTTTCTACCCCTGGTTTAGAAAATCTGTTAAACTCATAGTTAGTTTGCAAATATTTCAGCCAAAATCCAGTGACGCTTGTATAATGTAAACTTACTGGGTTTTCCTGTAATTGCACTTACTTAAAATGTTTTCCATATAATTTTGTAAGTTCTTGCTTTGTAAAATGCTTAATTACTTTTGTTATGCTTTATGATGCTCAAACTATGTGCTGAGTGAAGAGGACTAAAATATGATTCTTCTTTTCTGCTTCTGTGTTTTTTACTGTCTCTCGAGCTGAAAGCCAGGACTCTGGGTGTTGTCGTTGCTGTGTTCCTCATATGTTACTGTCATCCTTATTGTGTGTGTCTGTCCAGCTACAAACTCACAGTCATCTTCTCCAACTCTTATCCTAACCCTGTGATCTAAGCCTTTCACACTTTCATAGTGTGTTAGTGTTTTCTAGGGGTATGAGGGATTTAATGAAATGTCTTCTTTTGTCCAAAATGTTATATTTGTGTGTAACTTGTAGTTTGTGTTTATATTTGCCTACTACTTGCGGTAAATACTGCCTAAGTTCATACATCAGAGCAGCACCTACAGATAAAAACAGGACACTCTTTGAAAGTCTGTGAATTTGTAAAATTTTTTAACATATGGATATTTAATCTTTCTCTTAATGTTAACAGTAAGTGAGCAAAATACCTTTTTGAAGATCTTCTGTTAATGTACTGTAATTCTAGTTTTTGACATCGGTCTGAGGAAAATATACCCCACTCCTCAATGCAGAATTATACATATACAGCCCATTTCAATTCACCCAACAACATTTCAGTTGGATTAACCTCTGGGCCTTGTAGACTATATTCTGGACAGTGGTATGGCTGATTTAAAAATATATCGAGATCTTTTTGGGAAAAACCTGGGCTAATTAGTCTCTACTCTCTAGTAATATGGCCAAGTGTATTAGACAAACATGACGCGGTCCTTCCACCATCGGGTTGCAGGGGCAGGAACCTGAGTGAGCCCTCCAGGCTGCACGAGACAGGAACAGGAACCTGAGCACATGACGAGAACAGGAAGCGGACCCTCCAGGCCGCACGAGACCAGGGCACCTGAGCACATGACAAGAACAGGAAGCGAACCCTCCATCGGGACGCACACAACGAGAACAGGAAGCGGACCCTCCATCGGGCCGCACATGATGAGGACAGGAACCTGAGTGGAGCCTCCAGGCCGCACGAGACCAGGGCACCTGAGCACATGACAAGATCAGGAAGCGGACCCTCCATCGGGCCGCACATGACAAGGGCAGGAACCTGAGTGGACCCTCCAGGCCGCACGAAACAAGGGCACCTGAGCACAAGACAAGGACAGGAAGCGGCCCCTCGCGCAGGCTGCACATGACGAGGACTGGAACATGGTCCGCAACGTTGAAGACGACGATGCTTGCTATGACATGTGGGTCTGGGCGGCCGGCGTCGACAATGGCAGTAGTGGCGTGGAGGCCTGGGCGGTCGGCGTCTATGGCTGCTGTGGCGTGAAGGCCTGGGTGGCCGGGGTCTATGGCTGCTGTGGCGTGAAGGCCTGGGGGGCCGGCGTCGAGGATGGCTGTGGAGTGGGAGCCTGGATGGATGTCGCCGGCCGCTGAAGTCAACTGGTGTGGACCTGAGAAACTCCCCTGGGTTGATGGAGACAGACGTGGACGAGACAGTCTCCCCTGGGTCGGCGGAGACAACTGTGGGTGCTGCAGTGTCGATCAAGGCTGACAATGGTGAAATGGGCAGCCCCTCACCCCAATCGGTCAAGGCAGATGGCCGCCCACACTGAGCCTGGGTCTGCTGGAGGTTTCTTCCTCGTTAGACAGGGAGTTTTACCTCTCCACTATTGCTATTTAAGTGTACAATTTATTGATTGGCTACAATTAAAAGCTTGCTCTATGTGGGAATTGTTGGGTTTAGTTGTTTAAGGTCTTAAAACCTTACTTGTAAAGTGCCTTGAAATAACTGATGTTGTGAATTGGCGCTATATAAATAAAGTTGAATTGAATTGAATCGATAGGAACGGCTGGGTGAAAGTGGGAATCCGCTGCTGGGGTCATGGCTGCGACTGCCAGACTAGAGGTAGGCGAGGTAACCGAGGTCTCATCTAGGTCATCGACAGAAAGCCTAACAAGGGCATCCTCGAACTTAAGCCACTGTAAGGGCCTGGTAAAGCATGCGTCGCTCGATGCCAGCCTCCATTGGTCCACCACCTCCCTCCGTTTCCTGAGGCGGGACTTGGTGGTAGACATGATAACTACGAGCTCTGAGTGCCCTTCAGCGTGGCATGGAATTGCGTCATCAGAACCGGTGTGACGTGGAGCAGCGTGGTCAGGGTCTGCAGGGCGTGGAGCGGCGTGGTCGGGGTCCGCAGGGCATGGAGCGGCGTGGTCGGGGTCCGCAGGGCGTGGAACGGCGTGGTCAGGGTTCGCATGGCGTGGAGCAGCGTGGTCAGAGTCCGCATGGCGTGGAGCAGCGTGGTCAGAGTCCGCATGGCGTGGAGCAGAGTGGTCAGACTCCGCATGGCATGAAGCAGCGTGGTCAGAGGCTACATGGCGTGGAGCAGCGTGGTCAGAGGTTGCATGGCGTGGAGCAGCGTGGTCAGAGGCTGCATGGCGTGGAGCAGCGTGGTCAGAGGCTGCGTGGCCTGGGGGAACAGGAGTCTCCCCTAGGTTGTCGGCGGAGAGCATGGCAAGAGCGTCCTCCGTCTGGAGCCACCGTAGGTGCCTGGGAAAACATGCATCGCTCCAAGATAGCCTACGCTGGTTCACCGCCTCCCTCCGCTCCCTACGGCGAGAGTTGGTAATAGCCCGGGGAAACACAGGACCAGGGGGTAGTTTAGGAGCGGGCTGGTCTGGGTGGCGTGGAGCAGCAGCATGGCCTGGGTGGCGAGGAGCAGCTGCGGGCTTGGCGCAGCGTGGAGCGTGGTGTGAGTGGCGTGGAGCACGACCCGAGTCTGCGTTGCATGGAGAGGCGGCAAGCTCTGCGTGGGAACGGGTCCAAAGAGAGGCCCAGTAAGACAGGAATTTAGGGAACGTCCGCCGTAGGACCAACTCTTCTCGGATGGACTGGGGCTCAGAAGGGATGAGACGAGGAGCGACAGGTAGGTCTGGGTGGTGTGAAGCGGCAGGCTGATCTAGGTGGTATGGTTTGTAGTGGTTAGAAATGTCCCAACTCAGAAGAACTCAAGCCGAGGCAGCATTAGGTTTTCAGCCAATCAATTGTAGATTTATTCTCAGTGCTGAGATGAAAGAATGCAAAGGCAGATATGCGGAGTCACCTTCTTCCTTGCAAGGAGTATGCTTGCTAGCGCTCGGGGAGCCCCAGGCCTGACCACAGAAAAACGAGTTGTCTCTACGGCAGGCAAAGAACTCTCCTCCAGGTGAGGCTCCTCGGGAGCATGTTTTAATCCCTCAGTTTGCGTCAGACCAAATGCAAACATTTGTGATTACAGCCACTTGTTTTGACTCCATTGTTTTGGTTACCAGGTCAGAATGTTTTGCCCAAATTGTTCTGCTCTACCGGTCAGATATCCTCGGAGCCACCGAAGGCCAGCAAGCGTCCTGTACAATCATATTCCCTAGAAATGAACAAGGCCTAAACAATATCTATTCTACTCTAACTGTATCCTAAACCCACTAACATATACTAATGTTTTCCACTACAGGTATCAGCGGGCTTACCATGGCGTTGAGCATGGTCAGGGACAGCGTGGCGTAGAGCATGGCCAGGGTCGGCGTGAATCTGAAAAGTGGCCCAGTTCAGATGAGGCTGAGACTTGGGACCAGGGATCGGGGAAACCGGAGGAGTGTGGAGAGGGTCCACACACCTGACACTTTACTTCCTGCCAGATACGACGACCCTTTGAGGGGGAGAGACGAGGGATGAGCTCCGGCATCCTGCATGAGCCGAGACTCATATGGCCGGCAGAGAGGACCGGAGGAGAGGCTTGGGACTGTGGAGGTGTGGCCGGACGTTCTGGAGTGGGTGAAGCCGACGTGGGAGCAGACCGGTGACGTGGCGAGGGAACGGACCGGTGACGTGGCGAGGGAGTGGACCGGTGACGTGGTGAGGGAGCAGACAGAGGACGTGGCGAGGGAGCAGACTGAGGGCGTGGCGAGGTAGCAGACTGAGGGCGTGGCGAGGGAGCATACAAGAGGACGTGGCGAGGGAGCAGACAAGAGGACGTGGCGAGGGAGCGAACTGACAACAAGGCGAGGGAGCAGATTGAGGACGGGGTGCCTCCCTCCTTCTGAGTCTGACCTGCATGGTCAGAAGCTCAGGAAACCTTGTGTGGGTCTTTAACCAGGGGCAGGCAGAGTAAAAGTCCGTAATCCAGTTTAGCGTGGAGATGCGGATCTGGGAGTCAAGGATCTCCGGAATTGCGTCTAGCAGGTCGAAGAGGGACTGAATTACTAGATCGAGGTCGGGAGCGTGGACTGTTTCAGCGGGTTCCATTGTGGTCAGCTCATACTGTTACGTTTTACCAATGACCAAACAAAATGGAGATGGAACAAGCAGTACCAAGACTGGGTGCAGTAGAATAATGGTTTATTTAAGTGAAGGGAGAGCAGTCCAGGGGGTTATGGCGGCGGGCGATGTGGTCCGGGGTTGGCAACGGGAGAGGTTGTTTCTGTCGGACGTCACTGAGCGGGTAATTTCCACCGGGCAGCCGAGGATGGTGGCATGGGGTTCCAGGATGTTCTCACAGTGCGGCAACTGACGATTGTCGGGGACTCCCTGTGGCTAGGGATGAAAAAGGGAGATGTGGAGGAAAGACAGGCGTAAAATGAAGGAAACAAAACTGAACCAAAAGCGAGCCGAACCGGCTGTTGAACCGTGACTTGAGGAGTCCGAGAAGGCGGCGCACCGAAGGCGCTGGTAGCCAACTTGCTAGGGCAGGAACCTGATTATCTGACGTCGAGCAGTCTGTGAACAGGGCTTAAGAAGCTTTGGCAGTAGCACAGGTGAAAGCAATCGACAATCAGGGGAAGCTGGCAGAGGTGATATGTGAGCATCCGGCCAGCTCTTGACAATAAAAGGCCACGGACTGAAAGTAACTGCCGGTCGTGACAGAAATAAGTTTTACTATATCAGATGTTTATCTGATGATGCTGTTATTAGATTTAAGAAGATTATTTCATCATCTTTTGTCTCATTCCCTTGTGGCTTCACAGAGTAGAGCAGTCATCCTAATTATGAGCAGGTAGATCGTCTTATTGATTATGCTGCATATTCACAGCGTACAATTTTAGACACTGTTGCTCTGAAGAAGAAGACAGTGAATCAGAGGTGGTTGGCTCAATGGCATAACTCAGCCTTGCGCACAGAAGCTAAAAAATACATAAACCACCTTAGTGTAACAACTAACAAGTTAAATGTGCTCAAACTTTCTCTACTAATATTTACAGCTAGAATGAAAACAAACCTGACTAATATGTTAAACACTAATAAAAACATCAAACTAAGAAGGCCACAGTCCGAGGCCACAGTCCACGCAGCAGGAAGGGAACGACCTAGGACATATGGTTATTATACTTTGTTGTCATAGGCATCGGTCATTACAAAGCAAAATCAACCTGTACAAACTACAGACAATGTAGATGAGCATGTCGATGTCAGTGTAAGGGAGGGAAGTCAGAGAGAGACTGTAAGGAGGATCAGGAGGCGGGTGACACAACATAGAGATAAGAAGATAAATGAGCTACACAAGCAGAACTCTGCTCAGGAAGTTGTGAGTCTTTAGAGGCTTCTCTCCTCTTGTGATGATGGAGACACTGGAGGAGCCTGAACTCTGTTTTCCACATCTCCTCAATGCCTCCTGCAGGAAACATCCTCGTCCTAACTCCGAGGCAATGCTCATTTATGTTCTACTGTCCTGCATCTCTCTGCTCACTGCGAGTCTCAACCTGCTGGTCATCGTCTCCATCTCACACTTCAGGCAGAGACTAATGTTTTGACAGTAACATGTTTTTGTAGTGAGTCACATTGGAAAAGTTGACTTTTGACGAATTTCACTGTGACAGCTTGCAAAAAAAACATTTATTACTGAGATACAGTTTTACTGATATTTGCATATTTTGACTGTTGCTAACAAAACAATGTTGACTTAGTAATAATTGGATGTTTGTAACATTCTCAGTGATGCTGTTCTCTCCTTTCAGGCAGCTCCACACTCCCACCAACCTCCTCCTCCTCTCTCTGGCTGTCTCTGATTTCATTGTTGGTCTCCTAGTGATGCCGTTTCAGATCCTCCTAACAGAGCCCTGCTGGTTTCTAGGTGACTTGGTTTGCATTGTGTGTTTTTTTGTACCGTATATTACTGTCAATGCCTCAGTAGTAAACATGGTGCTGATATCAATCGACCGTTATGTGGCCATCTGTGACCCTCTGCGTTACTCCACCAAAGTTACTGAAAACAAAGTTAAACTTTGTGTCCTGCTGTCTTGGGTTTACTGTGTTTTCTACAGCTTCATGATATTACATGATAACCTGAAACAACCAGGCAGGTTTAACTCCTGCTATGGAGAATGTGTCATTGTTATAGTTGGAGTTGTTGACATTGTTTTAAGCTTCATCATCCCCATCTCAGCCATCATCATCCTGTATGTGAGGGTGTTTATAGTTGCTGTGTCTCAGGCTCGTTCCATGCGTTCCCACGTTGCAGCTGTCAAACTGCAGCGTTCACTGATTGTGACTGTTCAGAATTCAGAGCTGAAAGCAGCCAGGACTCTGGGTGTCGTCGTTGCTGTGTTTCTCATGTGTTACTGTCCTCCTTACTGTGTCTCTCTCTCTGGCTACAACATCACTATTGGTACTTCAACTAATGACTTTTTAGTTTTTCTGCTTTTATCAAACTCCTGTTTTAACCCTGTGATTTATGCTTTTCTCTACCCCTGGTTTAGAAAATCTGTTAAACTCATAGTTAGCTTGCAGATATTTCAGCCTAAATCCAGTGATGCTTGTATAATGTAAACTTACTGGGTTTTCCTGTAATTGCACTTACTTAAAATGTTTTCCATATAATTTTGCAAGTTTTTGCTTTGTAAAATGCTTAATTACTTTTGTTATGCTTTATGATACTCAAACTATGTGCTGAGCAAAGAGGACTAAAATATGATTCTTCTTTTCTGCTTCTGTGTATTTTACTGTCTCTAAAGCTGTAAGTCAGGACTCTGGGTGTTGTCGTTGCTGTGTTCCTGATGTTACTGTCATCCTTATTGTGTGTGTCTGTCCAGCTACAAACTCACAGTCATCTTCTCCAACTCTTATCCTAACCCTGTGATCTAAGCCTTTCACACTTTCATAGTGTGTTGGTGTTTTCTAGGGGGATGAGGGATTCAATAAATGTCTTCTTTTGTGTAAAATGTTCTGTGTTAGAATTTTATTCATTTTATGCAGTTATGATGCAGCTCCAGTGTTGCCTTCATTGTCATAAGTACTTAATGGAAAGTAATGAAATCAATTTATTTGCTTGGTTAATTTGCATTTTGCAATAATCCAAATGAGGTGTCTCAAAATCTGTGTATTTATACGTGTGTGCAACTTATAGTTTGTGTTTATATTTACCTACTACTTGCGGTAAATTCATAAATCAGAGCAGCATCTACAGATCAAAATAGGACACTCTTTGAAAGCCCGTGAATTTGTCAAATGTTTTAATATATGGATATTTAATCTCAATGTTAACAGTACTGAGAGATTAAAGTAATATAACTATTAAAAGTGAACAAAAGACTTTTCAAGATCTGCTGTAAATGTACTGTAATTCTACAAAAATGCATATTCTATCTGAGGAAAATGTTAGGACACCCTAACCCCTAATAGCAAGCGTTACCCCCTTTGGCTAAAATAGCCCTCTCTCAGTCTTTTGACATCAGTCTGAGGAAAATATACCCTACTCCTCAATGCAGGATCCTTTCAACTGTGAGATGTTTGAGAGGTTCCTTGCATATACGGCACGTTTCAATTCACCCGACAACATTTCAGTTGGATTAAGATCTGGGCCTGCGGGTGTTCCAGCTCTCTCTGCTGATCACCTTGATCAGGTCTGTCATTTGATTTTTCCAAGTGTTGATTGACTGAATGCACCTGATTGACGTAATCACTAGGAGTGGAGCCCAGGACGCAGATTCGCAGTCTTACACGCCTCTCTGCAGATTCTCTACAGCCGCAGGACCACCTAAATCATAGGTGTCAAACTCTGGCCCGAATCTATGTTCTGCTTGTTGTAACAATGCTTTGAAAGCTTCGGCCACCTCAGTTCTTGTACTTAAAGCGTCATCTTCTGGTTGTCCTGAGAATTGCATTATAGGTGTATAGGTAAACACGGGGGTGGTTACATTTGGATATTCACACCTCCTTCCCCCAGAGAAACTATTTATACTAATACTAAGTTATAAATACTCACTGCTGCAGATTAACAATTGAATTACAATGTTGGCTGCATTTTGTGTTAGATGTAAACGTTTGATGTGCTTAATATTCACATTTTATAGAAATTGTTCTCAACACCCTAACTGAAACTGCTGTGACAAGAAATGACCCTCACAAATTACGCTGTTTGAGCTTTGATGCCTTGCACAGTGTATGTTAGGTTAATCCTTTATGTCAAAAGACAGATACATTTCGCCGTATTTGTTTCGAGGCCGCTATTTCTGTGTCATTATTCCGTCCTATTCGCAGGCAGTTTGAGCGGTTTGAGCTCGCTGTAAATTCAACAATTGTCAGTTTTCCAACATGAAACACACACGTTGCAGATTAAAGTCTCGGCTTTCATTTGATGTGGTGGTTTTTGTGATTACTGTTACGGTTTCGCCGCAAGAAACCCGTTTAGCGGGCTTTGTTTTAATCATCGTTTTGCCACAAGCATCAAACGTTCACTTGTAAATTGTCGCCACGGCCGCAATTTTTGCTCTTTTTAAATGTTTTTTTCACTCATTTGTAGGGACACTTGTGTATTTGCTGACTGTGTAGATGGTAAAACCGAAAGACCGACACATTTCGTATTTGTGCTTGTTTTCAGCTGTTCAGATGGTGGAGTGGTTAGTCTGCAGCTCTCCAAAGCTAGAGGCCCTGGGTTCAAACCCCAGTGGAAGCAACTGTTTGTATATTGATGTTTATTACCAGCACATTGAATCTGGGTGTTCTGCTTGTTGTAACAAAGCTTCAGTAATGTCACGAAAGTCTTGCAAAATTCTATCAACATATCTAAGGGGTTATCTCACCTGTGTTTTATTAAATTATTTAATTATTAATACTTACTTAATATTTTTTCATTATTCTTTATTTTGAAATTTAAGACTTTTAACTTGTTCTGGGCCTGTACAACCCTATTGTATCCACTTCTATTTTTATTAAGCTACTCTTAAGAACGTTTTAAACTATGAAGCTACAGTTAGCAGTTATTGGGAATACATTCAGCATAAAGCATTCACAGTGCATTTTCTTATGGAAATGCTTTTCTAGTTATAAATACTTACTTAATATTATTTCATTATGCTTTATTTTGAAATGTAAGTCTTTTAACTTGTTCTGAACATGTTTAGCTCTTTTTAACCACTTGTATTTTTCTTAAACTACCTTTAAGAACTTTGTAAACTCTCCAGCTACAGTCAACAGTTCTTGGGAATAAATTCAGCATTACAGCATTCACAGTGCGTTTTCTTACGGAAATGCTTACTCTAGTCGACTGATCTGCTGCAAGGAATTTCCCTTTTTAAGTAAACCAAGTAGGTCTGTCAACTTAAACACACATATCTCAACAAAGACACCCTCCACCCCTGGTGTCTTGGGCATGAACATTATAAGGCGATGTTATAAGGAGCTCTTTGGATTACATGGTCTGTCTCTTTTTGAGTCACCTGTAGTGTTAAAGGCTCCCTGCCTGGTCGTCAATGCCTTACAGGGTATAATCAGGTCCCCGTAGCTGAGCACGATAAGCCCAAGACTGCTTTTTGTATCCCCTTTGGCCTTGTTGAGTTAAATCGTATGCCGTTTGGCTTGTGTAATGCCCCCAGCATCTTCCAGCTGTTAATGCAGAGGATGTTTGGGGATCAACAAGGTCAGTCCCTGTTGCTCTACCTTGATGACATAATTGTCTTTTCCTCTTCCATCGAGCATCTTCAGAGGCTGGAACTAGTACTTGATCGCCTTCATACAGAGGGGCTGAAGGCTAAACTTGAGAAGTGTGCATTCTTCCAGCTTGAGGTAGGGTACCTGGGTCATAGTATTTCAGACCAGGGTGTCTCTACCGACCCCAAGAAGATTGAAGCTGTGGCCCATTGGAAGAGCCCTCAGAATGTGTCTGAGGTGCGTACGTTTTTGGGTTTTGCCACTTACTACCGCCGTTTTGTTGAAGGTTTTGCAAAGTTGGCAGGTCCCCTGCACCACTTGGTGGCTGAACAGGCAGGCAAGAAGTCAAAAAATGGTTCAGGTCAGGCTTTTGCCACCGGATGGACCCCTGAGTGTGAAGAGAGCTTTGAGGCTCTCAAGGCTAAACTTGTGTCTACTCCTGTTTTGGCCTATGCTGACTTTTCGCGCCCTTGATGTAAGTCATAGTGGACTTGGGAGAGTGCTGTCACAGGAGACTGACAACGGGGTGAGACCAGTGGCATACGCCATCCGAGGTCTACAGCCGACGGAGCGCAACATGGTTAACTACAGCTCCATGAAATTGGAATTTCTGGCCCTCAAGTGGGCAATGACAGAAAAGTTTAGAGAGTACCTGCTAGGTTACAAGTGTACTGTGTACACAGATAACAACCCCTTGAGCTACCTTCAGTCTGTGAAACTGGGAGCAACTGAACATCGCTGGGCAGCTCAATTAGCAGCCTTTGATTTTGACATAAGGTACCGCTCAGGACGTTTAAACAAAAATGCAGATGCAGTATGTCACTAGTTTGGAGTCGGTTGCTGGACTTTTGCCCGGTACCTCGGTTCTCCCAGATTTACAGGAGGACTTGCCCCCAGCCTTAGTTATGGCAGCTTTGCAGGGCCTGATTTCTGTTCTTCCAGCACATTCTGCGTCAGAAGACGCAGCCTTCTCTTTTGGAACGGCGGCGTCTCTCCAAGCCAGCTTTGGCGTTGCTGCGGCAGTGGGACCGTCTGTTGGAGAAAGATGGGGTTTTATTCCATCGGGCTTATCAACCTGATGGAGAGAACATTTCCTTCAGGTAATTCTGCCTGTTACTTTGAAGCAGCTTCACCAGCACCATGGCCAATTAAGGCAATGAGAGAGCTGCTGAACTGGTTCGGCAGCGGTGTTATTGGCCCGGCATGTCTTTAGATATCAAGAACTGGGTTCAGGAGTGTGAGCGGTGCCAGGTCGCTAAGGATTCTGGACAGGTGCCTCATAGTTGTTGTACGGGATAGTTAAATCTCGCAGCACCCCTCCTTGGGCGTGTGGAAGAACCATTGCCAGGAGAGGTGCCAGGCTGTGTGGCTGAGCATCAAGAGAGGTTGAAGATGGCTGTGCTCGAGAATGACTGCTAGCTGCTGCATGCTGTCGGAAAGAAAGGTATGACCAGCGGGTGCGTGATAGGCCTTTGCTTGTGGGCCAGTTCGTCTATGTGAGGGACTGTGGAGTCAGGGGCCGTCATAAGATTCAGGACTTGTGGTGCTCTGTTGTTCACCAGGTGGTTAATGCTCCCCTGGAGAGTGGAGCAGTTTATAGTGTTAATGCATTGCACAAAGTTAAAACTGTTCACCGTGACACGTTGAAGCCTGTGATTCAGTCGGCGGAGGCTGCTCCTCACCCACCTGAGCCCTCATCCCCTCCGACAGCAGTGTCCCTTGACGAGTCCTCAAACAGTGACTTGTGGCTGTTAGTGTCTGAAGCCCATCAGCCCAGGGTCAATCCAGCGACCTCTGTCTTGGATCACCCTGCCGGTACCTCCCAAGCTGTAGGGCTCACTCAACCGCCATCATCGTTATCAGCTCCAGAGCCCCAGCCTCTGGACTCAGGCCAGCCTGGTGCGCAAGCACAGGTGCTGCGTTGGACCCCTCGGTTCACAGCTGGCCACCATTCTAATGTGCATCATCTTCTTCAGCCAGTACGTAGCCAGGTTAGTGGATCAGCTGCTATGCACTCTTTGGCAACGTCAAGTTCCCAAGCTGCATTTTTCTCCTTACAGAGCCATGCTTTTAGTAGCGTGTTGGCCCGGGCTGTGGCAGTTGATGTCCAGGTACAAAGCATGTTTTTATCCTTTAGAATTCCTGGTCGCACTCCACCTGTTTTATGTATTGTATGCCAGCGAGTGGAGGGAGGAGCCTTTGCTGAAACAACTGCAGCAGGTCCCTTAGCTGCGAAGGTGTGCTGCTCTCTTGGCTCCACCACTGTGGGGCTACACTCTGGCCCTGTAAGAGCGGCCATGAATCTGCTTTTCCCTCGCCGCTGCTGTTCTGACGGCCGCTGTTCTGGTTCTGAATCTAAATCTGATTCAGGTTCAAGTCGCGGCACATTTGACGGCTTGAGGCCGAGAGACAGTCCCTGCTTCATTGTCCTGGATGTGGACTGGTGCCTGTTTGTTTATCGCTTTTAGTAGATCTTTTAACTGACATGACACTGGAATTGGTTTAGTTTTGTTTGGTTTCTTTTTCCTGTTTATTTCCTTTGAATTAACCCATGCATGGTGTGTTCTGTTTATTTATTTCGTTTGCGCTTTATTCATTAACATTGTTCCATGTTTTTAAACAGGAAATATCCCTTTTAACCCAATGTCTTAAATAAAATAGTTTTTATAAGCCACAATCTCTGCTCCCTGGTGCAATCCTTGTGTGTGGGGTTGGACTGGAGACTTGGTGGTATTGACTGGGGGAGTTTTTTTTGTGTTGAGTTATCTATACATAGAACTCTATGTATAGATAGGGCTGTTTTCTTGTTTGCTTTAACCTTGTTATGCCTGTTGTGATCTGAGAAGTGTGAAGAAAGGCAACACTGACCTTTTTTGTTTGCCTCAGTCTTGTTTCTTTGATTTAGCATGGCCTAGTACCTCCCAAATCAGTTTCTGTTTGAGTTGTGTACAGTGGGATTATTAAATGTTCATTATTATTGTACCTTTTTGGTTGTTTTTTTTCCCCGTCATTATGTCACTTCCCCAAAATGAGCACGGGTTGTAACACTCACTGAAACCTGGCTGCAGCAGGATGAATATGTTAGACTGAAAGAGTCGACTCCAACAAGTCACACAACACATCATATTCCTAGAAGCTCAGGTAGAGGTGGAGGAATAGCAGCAATATATAACTTAGATTTATTAATTACTCCTAGCCCTAAACAGCTATAATTTTTTTTGAGAACCTCACTATGAGCCTTTCTTACTCAAACTGTGAAACCCAGAAACCAGTTGTGTTCTGTATCGTCTACCATCTTCCTGGTCCATATTCAGAGTTCCTAACTGAATTGCACTGAAAGCACAAATAAAGTGACTGTACTGGGTGACTTTAACCATGTAGATGTTGACAGTAACTGTCTCAACACTGCATTTAACTCACTACTGGACTCTATCTGGGAGTCTGGGAGTATCTGACCATTTCTTAATAACCTTTGAATTTACCATAACAGACCTGACAACAGTTGGAAAGAAGTTTTACTACAGCAGGTGTTTATCTGATGATGCTGTTGTTAGATTTAAGGAGATGATTCCATCATCTTTTGTCTCATTCCCTTGTAGCTACACAGAGGAGAGCAGTCATCTGAATCATGAACAGATAAATTGTCTTGTTGATGATGCTGCACCTTCACTGTGTACAATTTTAGACACAATGTTGCTCCTCCTCTGAAGAAGCCAGTGAATCAGAGGTGCTTGGCTCAATGGTATAACTCAGAGATCCTGCCTCACGCACAGGACCCGGAAAACTAGAAAGGCTGTGGGGTTCCAACAAATTAATCAACAAAAAGGTGATTCCTGTCTAGCATGGGGTGACAGTTTAATACTGTATACAAAAACACTTGTTAATTGAGGAAAATATAAACAACCCCAGGTTTCTTTTCAGAACTGTAGCCAGGCTGACTGAGAGTCATAGCTGTGTTGAGCCTAGTGCCCCTTTAAATCTAAGCAGCAATGACTTTATGAATTGGAATTGGACACGTCTTCAAATATGGACTGATCACAGCAAAACAATTTCTTGTCTGTCTAGTGAATAGTAAATACATTTATCATATAGCATTAGCATTCTAGTTATTATGAGTGCGTGTGTGTGTGTTGGGGCGGGGGTATAAATACATAAACCACCTTAGTGTAACAACTATCAAGTTAAATGTGCTCAAACCTTCTCTACTAATATTTGCAGGTAGAATGATAACAAACCTAAGAAAAACACCAAACTAAGAAGGAGATGGTTCGAGACCAAAGTCCAGGCAGCAGGGAGGGAACAATCTAGGAGATATGGTTATTATACTTTGTCATCATAGTTACCATGTGCATCAGTCATTACAAACCACAATCAACCTGTACAAACTACAGACAATGTAGTGAGAGAGGGACGTCGGAAAGAGACTGAAAGTAAGGAGGAGCAGGAGGAGGGTGGGACAACATAGAGAGAGAAGAAGATAAATGAGCTACACAAGCAGAACTCTGCTCAGGAAGCTGTGAGTCTTTAGAGGCTTCTCTCCTCCTGTGATGATGGAGGCACTGGAGGAGCCTGAACTCTGCTTTCCACATCTCCTCAACGCTTCCTGCAGGAAACATCCTCGTCCTCATTCCGCGGCAATGCTCATTTATGTTCTACTGTCCTGCATCTCTCTGCTCACTGCGAGTCTCAACCTGCTGGTCATTGTCTCCATAGCTCACTTCAGGCAGAGACTAAAGTTTTGATATTAACTGTTGTTGTTGTAGTGAGTCACAAAAGTTGACTTTTGACAAATTTCACTGAGACATTAACAGCTTGCAAAAAACACACTAAGTACTGTGATACTGTTTTACTGATATTTGCATATTTTCACTGTTGCTAACAAAACCATGTTGAATTAGAAATAATTGGATGTTTGTAACATTCTCAGTGATGCTGTTCTCTTCCTCCAGGCAGCTCCACACTCCCACCAACCTCCTCCTCCTCTCTCTGGCTGTCTCTGATTTCCTTGTTGGTCTCCTAGTGATGCCGTTTCAGATCCTCCTAACAGAGCCCTGCTGGTTTCTAGGTGACTTGGTTTGCACTGTGTGTTTTTTTGTACCGTATATTACTGTCAATGCCTCCGTAGTAAACATGGTGCTGATATCTATCGACCGTTATGTGGCCATCTGTGACCCTCTGCGTTACTCCACCAAAGTTACTGAAAACAGAGTTAAACGCTGCGTGCTGCTGTCTTGGGTTTACTCAGTTCTCTACAGCTTCATGATTTTACATGACAACCTGAAACAACCAGGCAGGTTTAACTCCTGCTATGGAGAATGTGTCATTGTTATAGTTGGAGCTGTTGACCTGATTCTAAGCTTCATCGTTCCCATCTCAGCCATTATCATCCTGTACGTGAGGGTGTTTATAGTAGCTTTGGCTCAGGCTCGTTCCATGCGCTCCCACGTTGCAGCTGTCAAACTGCAGCGTTCACTGACTGTGACTGTTCAGAATTCAGAGCTGAAAGCAGCCAGGACTCTGGGTGTCATTGTTGCTGTGTTTCTCATGTGTTACTGTCCTCCTTACTGTGTCTCTCTCTCCGGCTACGACCTCACAATCGGTACTTCAACTAATGACTTTTTAGTTTTTCTGCTTTTGTCAAACTCATGTCTGAACCCTGTAATTTATGCTTTTTTCTACCCCTGGTTTAGAAAATCTGTTAAACTCATAGTTAGTCTGCAGATATTTCAGCCTAGGTCCACTGAAGCTTGTGTGGCGTAGAGTTACTGGGTTTTCATTTATTTGCACTTACTTAAAATGTTAGTCTGTAATGTAATGTAATGTCCTTATACATTTGTAATTTCTTACTTTGTAAAATGCTCAATTACTTTTTTATGCTTTATGCTGTTCTAAATGCAGACTGAGTCGAGTTTTCTGTGAAGGGGAAATTGATTGTATGTGCTGAATGAAGAGGACGAGTAAAAACATTTTTTTATTTGTAATCTATACCGTTTTCCACCCCGGGTTTTAAAAATGCGTTAAAATTATTCTTACTCTGGAGATGTTGAAGGCCGAGGCCTGTGTTCTGTAGATAGAAACTGAAAAAAGTATATAGTAGATAAATGATTTTTTGTTCATAATGGACGAATGCCATACCTTTTGTCTTCTTTTGTTTCTAATATATAGTTTGTATTTATATTTGCCTACGACTTGAAGCAAATATTGCCTACAATCATAAATCAAAGCAGCACCTATGATAGAAACCTTTATGATGGGAGCAGTTGAACCATAGTGGCTTTTGCAGTGTAGCTTCGCCCCAACCTCAAAGCTAATCTGGAAGGTGAACTGAGTGTTCCATGTCATGGCGCCTGTTGCTTGCTACCTGCTTTCTGGATTTATCATTATTGCATTGAGCTATTGCCTGGGTCATTTCAACTGGACTGCCTAATCTGATCTTCACTCCTGCTCCACCAAGTTCTCTACCTTTTCCCGTGGTTGTTTTGACCTCCACGCACCTCTCGTCTCCCTCCAGCCACAGTGGCAGCTCTGGAGCCCTCTCTTGCCTCTGTTGCAGCACCACAGTCATCACTGGGCTCCATAGATCCACTCCAGCTGCACCCAGACCCTGCACAGTTAAACTGTGTAGTGTAAAGTAATTCTACTGTATGTGCTGCGTAAAGAAGACTAGTAAAATATGATTATTCTTGTCTTCTGCTGTGTTTTTCTTTCTCTCAGACACAGATTGTTCTCTGAAGAGTGAGCTGTGCTTTTTTCTCCTCCACTACAAAAATACAATGTTAAACTCTCTCTGGATTTGGTTTTGGCACTCACATGCCTGGCCATGAACTCCTGCAGTCCAGAAGTGACTACATCTGCCCAGAACGTTTCACTGTGCTCTATTTGAACTATTATTTTTGTTTTCTACTTTATGTAGCCAAGTATAACTTTTATTTTATATTTTGCCCTTTTGTTTCTGAGGTGTTCTCAGTTCTCTCTGCTGTTTTAGTTGGTGTGTTTATTGAATGGTATTGTTTTGCCATTTACTTCGCTGCTCTCCTTGGATCCTTTTAACAACCATCATCTCCAGTGAATCACTGCAATCTGAGGTGTTAAAACAACAATCATCAACACATGATGTAATTCACAGCAGTTTCATCTGAGCTGTGGTAACACCAGGATAGAAACCGACGAGAAGCCTAATAATCCCCAGCAGAGTTAGTCTGGGTTTGTGGGGTTTGTTTTAAATAATTTTCATGGCGCCAGGAAGAATCCACCATGCAAGGATGTGAGAATTTGAACAAAACACAAAAATTAAATCACTCTGTCAAAAGTTAAGGTTTTCACTTCACTATTAGGTTTCTGAAGGTTGAGTCATGGCAACTGAACTTCTTCTATTTGGTAGATGGGGAGACAAGTCGTGTCTGAGGTGGTGGTGAAACGTTTCTACAAAATAGAAGGAATCCAGTTGCCATGACTAAACCTTCAGATAACTTCACCTGGATGACTGAGAATCTCCACAGACATTTCACTATTAGGTCTAAGGAGTTTAAAGAAACTGCCATCTGGTGAGGGGATAGAGAAGAGATTAAACAACAACACAACAAAAACAAGTAGCAACAGAACACAGGCAGGATGGTTAGACCAGCAGCTGAACACTGGAGACACTGTGAGTAGGACAATGCCTGTAGATGAAGACAGAACGACCTCTACCTCACCACAGTGCACACACATGCAGGAGCCTCCACTGAAGGTCAGTCTGAGTCTGGTCAGTCAGACATTTCCTGGTCCGTCTCACCCTCTGTGTGCCTGGCTGACCCTCCTTCATGGTGAGCTTTTCAGGACAGGCCCTGATGAGGTGGGCTTCCCTCCTACAGCCAAAGCACTTGGTCTCAGATGTTATGAATAAAACATAATGAAACTCTTCAACCTTCAGTTTTAGAACTAGATTAAGTTCCTCGTCCTTTCTGACGAGCACCATGTAAACCTGTCATCTGTGGGAGACCACATGACAAAGCTGTTTGCAGCCAGAGTTCTCTACTTAGCATCGCGGCACTGAGAAACGGTGGAACAAAGTTATGTTTTTTTGCTGTGTTTTGCAGCACCACCGAGTCGCTCATCCTAGCAGTGGGCGTGATACATTGTGGATCGGCCACAGTGACACAACATTCATTCACCAAGAAGTCTACCATTTCACAGTTTGTATTCCACTGAAGTAGGGTCGCTTTGTCTCCGGTGCAGCTCTCCCAGGTGGCATCCTCACATATCTGTTCGCCGGCATGCCTTTTCCACGCCCTGCTGTGTGCTTCCCTGTCGGCTCCATTCCTCGCGCCCTTCTGTACAGATACAAGCTCCAAGCCCCTCCCCTCACAATCAGCTTATCAGTGCCAAGTGTCTTCATTTAGCCGTAGATGTTATATTAACTACAGTTACTACAATTATTAAATACACACCATAAATAAATACACAAAACCATGCATTAAATGGGCATGTCGCACACGCTGCTCACAATAATATGTTGGACCATGTTAGTTTGTTCCTTGTTAGAGTCACATGGTGTCTGGTTTTTCTTCTGACCATTTCATTATCATATCTTGTCATCTCAGTTAGTTTCCATATTGCTGTCATCGTCTGTTGGGTTACTATTTAGTTTCACAAATGTTTGTACCTCAGCTTGTGTTTGTCTACCCTGTTTGTATCAATGTTCTTTCATTGTAAAAACATTAATTAATTGTATGTGTGTTTGCAGTCGTGCATTTGGGTCCCCTCCCTTCTTGTTGGTTTGGCCATGTGCGCATAAATATCCTGTGATTTTGATTGTCCCTGAAAGGGACATTGTTTGTTCATAGGCCTGAGTGTGACAATGGGACCTTTTCCCCCACCAGGCGGAGGTGTCTCTCTGGTTTGCCTTCCTCACGGCCGCCGTACTTGGCCTCCACACCTGCCATGCATCTTATCGTCACCATGACATTTATACTCACCCAGGTCCGCCACTCTGTCCTGGTGTGTCTTCCTTACTATGCTCGTTTGGTTTGCTCTCCCTCTTCCCCGTCCTCTGGCTTCGCACATATTTCTTCTAAGTTCGTAGTTAGTGTTTGATAGTCGTTGTAGCTCCTGCTTGACAGTGATTTTCTGTTCCTAGATTATTGCTAGTTTTTTCTCCCGTTCGCGGTGATCTTTTTGTTTGTTAGTAAGGTTAGATTTTGTTTGTTTCATGGTTTAATTGGTTAAATTAAAATTTTTTGTTTTTGCATTTTGCATTTCTAAATTTTGTATTCTGACTTTTTGTTCTTATTAAAATATATATATATATATATATATTGACTGACTGTGTCCCTCTGGGTCTATTTGCTTCTGGGTCCGAGCACCTGCTCGTTTAAGTTCGTAAGACTGAGTGGCTCTTGTAATTTCCCAGAAAGGGATTTAGTTTGTTTGTAGGTCGAGTGGCCCCAGTTAGTTAGTATGACATAGCAGCCTAACAGTCTAGGCAGCGGGAAGGGAACAACCTGGGAGATTTGTTTTGATGAGTGATTGATTGATTGGTATGACAGTCTCATTGTCCTGTCATTGGGTCGTGGGTTCTAAAGGGGGGCCACATGGTTATTTATACTTTGTCGTCATAGTTACTATGTACATCAGTCATCAGAAACCAAAATTAACCTGTTCAGACTCAGACTGTCAGTATGAGGGAGAGAGACAGAGAGAGACTGAAAGGAGGAGCAGGAGGCGGGTGAGACAACACAGAGAGAGATGCAGATAAATGAGCTACACAAGCAGAACTCTGCTCAGGAAGCTGTGAGTTTTTAGAGGCTTCTCTCCTCCTGTGATGATGGAGACACTGGAGGAGCCTGAACTCTGCTTTCCACATCTTCTTAACGCCTCCTGCAGGAAACTTGCTCGTCCTCACTCCGAGGCAATGCTCATTTATATTCTACTGTCCTGCATCTCTCTGCTCACTGCGAGTCTCAACCTGCTGGTCATCGTCTCCATCTCCCACTTCAGGCAGAGACTAATGTTTTGACATTAACATGTTGTTGTAGTGAGTCACATTGGAAATGTTTACTTTTCAGCATTTGAGACATTAACAGCTTGTAACAACACATTTATTTCTGAGTTACTGTTTTTGCTGATAATTATATATTTTCATTGTTGTTAAGAAAACTATTTTGAATTAGTAATAATTGGATATTTGCAATATTCACAGTGGTGCTGTTCTCTCCCTTCAGGCAGCTCCACACTCCCACCAACCTCCTCCTCCTCTCTCTGGCTGTCTCTGATTTCCTCGTTGGTCTCATTGTGATGCCGTTTCAGATCCTATTAATAGAACCCTGCTGGTTTCTAGGCGACTTCGTTTGCACTCTATATTTCTTTGTACCATATATTACTATCTCTGCTTCAGTTGTAAACATGGTTCTGATATCAGTGGACCGCTACGTGGCCATCTGTGACCCTCTGCGTTACTCCACTAAATTTTCTCAAAAATCAGTTGAGTTCGTTGTCCTGCTGTGTTGGGTTTATTGTGTTCTATATAGTTTTATCATTTTATACGATAACCTGAAACAGCCAGGCAGGTTTAACTCCTGTTATGGAGAATGTGTGATTGTTTTAAACGGCATGTTTGACCTTGTGTTAGGCTTCATCATTCCCATCTCAACCATCATCATCCTTTATCTGAGGGTGTTTGTTGTGGCCGTGTCTCAGGCTCGTTCCATGCGTTCCCATGTTGCAGCTGTTAAACTACAGCGTTCACTGACTGTGACTGTCAGGAAATCAGAGATTAAGGCAGCAAAGACTCTTGGTGTGACAGTTGTTGTGTTTCTCGTGTGCTACTGCCCTCCTTATTGTGTCTCTCTTTCTGGCTATGACCTCACAATTGGTACTTCAATCAACGATTTCCTGATTTTTCTACTTTTATCAAACTCCTGTCTGAACCCTGTGATTTATACTTTTCTCTACCCCTGGTTTAGAAAATCTGTTAAACTCATAGTTACCTTACAGATACTACAACCTAAGTCCCGAGAGGCCTGTGTAAGGTAGACTGATTAGATTACATGTACAAGAATTTGTCTTAGTTAAATATCTTTTAAAGTTCAAACTCTGGCTATAAAATGTTATGTTTACTGTGATGCACAGACATAGACTAAGTAAAATTTTGTGAAGAGACTAAGTTTATGAAGAGTAAAGTGATTTTATGTGTTGAATGAAGAGCATTAGTGATATGTGATTCTTCTCGTCTTCTGCTGTGTTTTTCTGACAGACACAGATTATTCTCTGAAGTGTGATTTGTGTTTTTCTCTCCTCCACTACAATAATACAATGTCAAACTCTCTCTGGATTTGGTCCCGTCTGCGTTTTACAGAGAGCAACAGTCAGAACCTGAGGCCTCATATAGTTTATGTACAGCAAATGAGTCAGTGTTGCTTTTTATTACTGACAGCCTCTATCTATCTATGATAAAAACACCTTTTAATCTCTGATACCCACAAAACACACAGTTAGTGACAAGATGAAACGTGAACTGGACACGACTTTAAATATGCACTAAACTTCTTAACTGACTAATCACAGCATCAACTCTTGAGAAAACTGTAAACAACTTGACTATACAGCATTAGATTCCTGCTTATATGAATCTATGTGTATTGTAATCCTACACAAACAATCCTAATCTTTGTTACACATCAAAATACACAAATAAAAACACAAACCAAGGAAACGGTTCAAGGCCACAGTCCAGGCAGTGGGAAGGGAACAACCTGGGAGATTTTTTTTATGGGTGACTGAGGATTAGGAAGTACAACAGTCTAATGGTTCTGTCATACAGTCGGTGGGTTCTGAAGGGGTTACACACTTATTTCTACTTTGTCGTCATAGTTACCATATGCATCAATCATTAGAAACCAAAATCAACCTGTTCAGACAAGACAATGTAGGTGAGGATGACGTACTTGTCAGTATGAGAGAGGGAGGTCAGAGAGAGACTGAAAGTAAGGAGGAGCAGAAAGAGGGCGAGACGACACAGAAAGACGAAGATAAATGACCAAGCTTTGAGTCTTCAGCAGCTTCTCTCCTCCTGTGATGATGGAGGCACTGGAGGAGCCTGAACTCTGCTTTCCACATCTCCTTAACGTCTCCTGCAGCAAACGTGCTCGCCCTCACGCCGAGGCAATGCTCATTTATGTTCTACTGTCCTGCATCTCTCTGCTCACTGCGAGTCTCAACCTGCTGGTCATCGTCTCCATCTCCCACTTCAGGCAGAGACTAATGTTTTGACATTAACATGTTTGTTGTATGTGTGAGTTGCATTGGAAAAGTTGACTTTTGACGAAGTTCACTGAGTCATTAACAGCTTTGCAAAAACACATTTATTATTGAGTTACTGTTTTACTGATATTTGCACCATTGCTAAGAAATCTATTTGAATAACTAATAATTTGATGTTTAAAATATTCACAGTGATGCTGTTCTCTCCTTCCAGGCAGCTCCACACTCCCACCAACCTCCTCCTCCTCTCTCTGGCTGTCTCTGATTTCATTGTTGGTCTCCTAGTGATGCCGTTTCAGATGCTCCTAACAAAACCCTGCTGGTTTCTAGGTGACGTGGTTTGCACTGTGGGTTTTTTTATACCATATATTACAGTTTATTCCTCAGTAACAAACATGGTACTGATATCAGTTGACCGTTACGTGGCCATCTGTGACCCTCTGCGTTACTCATTTAAAGTCACTCAGAGGAGAATTCAGCTGTTTGTCTTGCTGTCTTGGGTTTATTCTGTTTTCTACAGCTTAATTGCTTTACACGATAACCTGAAACAACCAGGCAGGTATAACTCGTGCTATGGAGAATGCGTGATTAAAGTCATTGGAGCTCTTGACCTGGTTCTAAGCTTCATTGTTCCCATCTCAGCCATCATCATCCTTTATCTGAGGGTGTTTATAGTGGCTGTGTCTCAGGCTCGTTCCATGCGTTCCCACGTTGCAACTGTCAAACAGCAGCGTTCACTGACTGTGACTGTCAGGAAATCAGAGATTAAGGCAGCCAGGACTCTGGGTGTTGTTGTTGCTGTGTTTCTCATGTGTTACTGTCCTCCTTACTGTGTGTCTCTCTCTGGCTACAACATCACTATAGGTACTTCAACTAATGACTTTTTAGTTTTTCTGCTTTTGTCAAACTCCTGTCTGAACCCTGTAATTTATGCTTTTCTCTACCCCTGGTTTAGAAAATCTGTTAAACTCATAGTTACTTTACAGATACTGCAGCCTAAGTCCAGTGAGGCCTGTGTAAAGTAGAATGACTAGATGTGTTAATAATTCTACTAAGATAAAAATGTTTTTAGGTAAAGCTCTGACTATGTAAAATGCTTAATGATGTATATTTTAATGCTTTAAACACAGACTGAGTAAAACTGTGTGGAGACACTCACATGTTTTTGTGAAGGGTAAAGTGATTGTATGTGCTGAGTGAAGAGGACTAGTAAAATATGATTCTTCTTGCCTTGTCTCACATCTTCTTTCTCTACTAATCTTTGTTCAGCACCAAGATTTAAGGTAAAAGTGATTGATCTGTTAAGCACAAAGAAAGAGAGAGGGAGGGAACTACCTGAGAGATGTGTATTGATGTGCGGTTGAGGGTCTGGAGGTACAACAGTCTAATTGTTCTGTTATAGGGTCGGTAAGTTATGAGGTCATATGGTAATTTCTAGTTTGTCATCATAGTTACCATGTGCATCGGTCATTAGAAAGCAAAATCAACCTGTTCAGACTCAAAACGATGTAGATGAGGATGATGACGATGTTAGTATGACAGCGGGGATGTCAGAGAAAGATTGAAAGTAAGGAGGAGCCGTAAGGAGGAGCAGGAGGAGGGTGAGATGACACAGAGAGAAGAAGATAAATGAGCTGCACAAGCAGAACTCTGCTCAGGAAACTGTGAGTCTGCAGCAGCTTCTCTCCTCTGATGATGACGGAGGCACTGGAGGAGCCTAAACTCTGTTTTCCACATCTCCTTAACGTCTCCTGCAGGAAACTTGCTCGCCCTAACTCAGAGGCAATGCTCATTTATGTTCTACTGTCCTGCATCTCTCTGCTCACTGCGAGTCTCAACCTGCTGGTCATCGTCTCCATCTCCCACTTCAGGCAGAGACTAATGTTTTGACGTTAACATGTTGTTGTAGTGAGTGGCATTTCATTGAGACATTAACAGCTTGCAATAACACATTTATCAATGAGTATCACAGTTGTTTAATTGGTTCATTTTTGACACTGCCGGCATAAACTGTCTCTGTTTGTACTAATCATCATCTTTTGGGTCTATAACATTTACAGTGATGCTGTTCTCTCCCTCCAGGCAGCTCCACACTCCCACCAACCTCATCCTCCTCTCTCTGGCTGTCTCAGATTTCATTGTTGGTCTCATCAACATGCCCTTTCAGATCTTCCTAAAAGAGCCCTGCTGGAATCTTGGCAATCTGGTGTGTGTCCTGTTTTATGTCTTACCCATTACTACAGTCTGTGCCTCAACAGTAAACATGATTCTGATATCAGTTGACCGTTATGTGGCCATCTGTGACCCTCTGCGTTACTCCACCAGAATCACCCAGAAGAAAGTTAAGCTCAGTGTCATCCTGTGTTGGGTTTACTCTGTCTTCTATAGTTTTCTGATGTTATATGATAACCTGAAACAACCAGGCAGGTATAACTCGTGCTATGGAGAATGTGTCATTAATGTAAATGGAGCTGTTGACCTTGTGTTAGGCTTCATTGTCCCCATCTCAGCCATCATCATCCTGTACGTGAGGGTGTTTATAGTGGCTGTGTCTCAGGCTCGTTCCATGCGTTCCCACATTGCCGCTGTCAAACTGAAGCATTCACTGGCTGTGACTGTCAGGAAATCAGAGATTAAGGCAGCCAGGACCTTGGGTGTCGTTGTTGCTGTGTTTCTCATGTGTTACTGTCCTCCTTACTGTGTGTCTCTCTCTGGCTACAACATCACAATTGGTACTTCAACCAATGACTTTTTAATTTTTCTGCTTTTATCAAACTCCTGTCTGAACCCTGTAATTTATGCTTTTCTCTACCCCTGGTTTAGAAAATCTGTTAAACTCATAGTTACTTTACAGATACTGCAGCCTAAGTCCAGGGAGGCCTGTGTAAAGTAGAATGACTAGATACTGTATGTTAATAATTCTACTAAAATGTTTTTATAGGTAAAGCTCTGACTATGTAAAATGCTTAATGATGTATATTGTAATGCTCTAAACACAGACTTAGTTAAACTGTGTGGAGACACTCACAGGTTTCTGTGAAGGGTAAAGTGATTGTATGTGCTGAGTGAAGAGGTCTAGTAAAATATGATTCGTCTTGTCTTCTGCAGTTTTTTCTCTGTCTCTCAGACACAGATTTTTCTCTGAAGTGTGAGCTGTGCTTTTTTCTCCTCCACTACAATATTGCAGATTTTCTAAACCCCTGGTAAAGAAAATCTGTTAAACTCATAGTTACTTTACAGATACTGCAACCTAAGTCCTGAGAGGGCTGTGTAAGGTAGACTGATTAGGTTTTATGTACAAGAATTCTTCTCAGTTAAACTTCTTCTAGTTAAATCTAGTTTAAAAGTTCAAACTCTGGCTATAAAATGTTATGTTTGACATAGACTAAGTAAAATTTTGTGAAGAGACTAAGTTTATGAAGAGTAAAGTGATTTTATGTGTTGAATGAAGAGCATTAGTGATATGTGATTCTTCTCGTCTTTTGCTGTGTTTTTCTGACAGACACAGATTATTCTCTGAAGTGTGATTTGTGTTTTTCTCTCCTCCACTACAATAATACAATGTCAAACTCTCTCTGGATTTGGTCCCGTCTGCGTTTTACAGAGAGCAACAGTCAGAACCTGAGGCCTCATATAGTTTATGTACAGCAAATGAGTCAGTGTTGCTTTTTATTACTGACAGCCTCTATCTATCTATGATAAAAACACCTTTTAATCTCTGATACCCACAAAACACACAGTTAGTGACAAGATGAAACGTGAACTGGACACGACTTTAAATATGCACTAAACTTCTTAACTGACTAAACACAGCATCAACTCTTGAGAAAACTGTAAACAACTTGACTATACAGCATTAGATTCCTGCTTATATGAATCTATGTGTATTGTAATCCTACACAAACCATCCTAATCTTTGTTACACATCAAAATTTAAGGTAGGCCTAACTTATACTTTAAACACAAATAAAAACACAAACCAAGGAAACGGTTCAAGGCCACAGTCCAGGCAGTGGGAAGGGAACAACCTGGGAGATTTTTTTTATGGGTGACTGAGGATTAGGAAGTACAACAGTCTAATGGTTCTGTCATACAGTCGGTGGGTTCTGAAGGGGTTACACACTTTGTCGTCATAGTTACCATGTGCATTAATCATTAGAAACCAAAATCAACTAGACAAGACAATGTAGATGAGGATGATGTACTTCTGTCAGTATGAGAGAGGGTCAGAGAGAGACTGAAAGTAAGGAGTAGGAGGAGGAGGGTGAGATGACACAGAGAGAATAAGATAAATGAGCTACACAAGCAGAACTCTGCTCAGGAAACTGTGAGTCTGCAGCAGCTTCTCTCCTCTGATGATGACGGAGGCACTGGAGGAGCCTGAACTCTGTTTTCCACATCTCCTTAACGTCTCATGCAGGATACTTGCTCGTCCTCACTCCGAGGCAATGCTCATTTATGTTCTACTGTCCTGCATCTCTCTGCTCACTGCGAGTCTCAACCTGCTGGTCATCGTCTCCATCTCCCACTTCAGGCAGAGACTATGTTTTGACATTAACATGTTGTTGTAGTGAGTGGCATTTCATTGAGACATTAACAGCTTTCAATAACACATTTATCACTGAGATATGGTTTTGAGCAACAACCACATGTATCACTGAGTATCACAGTTGTTTAATTGGTACATTTTTGACACTGCTGGCTTAAACTGTCTCTGTTTGTACTAATCATCATCTTTTGGTTCTATAACATTTACAATGATGCTGTTCTCTCCCTCCAGGCAACTCCACACTCCCACCAACCTCATCCTCCTCTCTCTGGCTGTCTCAGATTTCATTGTTGGTCTCATCATCATGCCATTTCAGATCTTCCTAAAAGAGCCCTGCTGGTGTCTTGGCAATCTGGTGTGTGTCCTGTTTTATGTCTTACCCTTTACTACAGTCTGTGCTTCAACAGTAAACATGATTCTGATATCAGTTGATCGTTATGTGGCCATCTGTGACCCTCTGCATTACTCCACCAGAATCACCCAGAAGAGAGTTAAGGTCAGTGTCATCCTGTGTTGGGTTTACTCTGTCTTCTATAGTTTTCTGATGTTATATGATAACCTGAAACAACCAGGCAGGTATAACTCGTGCTATGGAGAATGTGTCATTAATGTAAATGGAGCTGTTGACCTTGTGTTAGGCTTCATTGTCCCCATCTCAGCCATCATCATCCTGTACGTGAGGGTGTTTATAGTGGCTGTGTCTCAGGCTCGTTCCATGCGCTCCCACATTGCAGCTGTCAAACTGAGGCATTCACTGGCTGTGACTGTCAGGAAATCAGAGATTAAGGCAGCCAGGACCTTGGGTGTCGTTGTTGCTGTGTTTCTCATGTGTTACTGTCCTCCTTACTGTGTTTCTCTCTCTGGCTACAACCTAACAATTGGTACTTCAACCAATGACTTTTTAGTTTTTCTGCTTTTATCAAACTCCTGTCTGAACCCTGTGATTTATGCTTTTCTCTACCCCTGGTTTAGAAAATCTGTTAAACTCATAGTTACTTTACAGATACTGCAGCCTAAGTCCAGTGAGGCCTGTGTAAAGTAGAATGACTAGATATGTTAATAATTCTACTAAAATGTTTTTATAGGTAAAGCTCTGACTATGTAAAATGCTTAATGATGTATATTGTAATGCTCTAAACACAGACTTAGTTAAACTGTGTGGAGACACTCACAGGTTTCTGCAAAGGGTAAAGTGATTGTACGTGCTGAGTGAAGAGGTCTAGTAAAATATGATTCGTCTTGTCTTCTGCAGTTTTTTCTCTGTCTCTCAGACACAGATTTTTCTCTAAAGTGTGAGTTGTGCTTTTCTCTCCTCCACTACAATATTACAATGTCAAACTCTCTCTAGAATTAACTGTCTGAAGCCTGTGATTTATGCTTTTCTCTGACTTTGCAGTCAGTGAGGCCATTGTACTGTAGAGAGACATTATGGAGAGGCTGAAACATATTTTATTTCCTGTGTGATGTGTGTTTCTTCTGTGTTAAACATGTAAAACAAAAAAATCACACAAAATTCCACTCTTTTCGCCAGTAGTTCTAATTTTATTTGTTATATAAAACAGCTTATTTCTATATATTATAATTCAGTTTAATTTGTTCTTATAAGCATTAATTATGTTCTGGATGTTACATGGCCTGATCAGTTTTACTTGTAGAAAACTGAATTGCATCCAGATAGTTACATGCTTTATGCTAACTCGAGTATCATCCGTTCCTATTTATCCCTTTGTTAATATGTTATGTTGTTTCAGAAACTTTAACCTGTCCATAGGTTGAGTTCTGGCGCCCTTTAGTGGCATGTATCTGCATGTGTCGGACACATCGTTGTGTGGACGTAAAGTACGAACAAGAGCCAGGGGTGGAGATGTGATATATAGATATATAGTCATTTAGAGAATAACAGTCAGTTATCATCCCTGTAGAGAGATGCTGTGGATACATTTACTGGACAAGTAGCCTGTTTTATACACTGATCTGTCCCATTTGGGTTAAGGTCAAGGGAATATTAGGGCCAGTCAGTGGCATCAGTCTTTTTATCACCAGGAGAATGCCAGAGCCCACTGTACCAGCATAGGGTCAGTCAGCTTTCCAGGTACACTGGCTATGACACCAAGGTCTTTGCCACCCTCCAAGAAAGCAGCTCCAGAATCTTGCACCTGTATCTGGAGTTATTATTACTCAGTGTGAATTTGGGCCTTTCTGTGAGAGAACCAGGCACCAGGATCATGGACCTGCTCATTGTTGTGTTCTCTGTTGAGCTTTTCTGTGCTGAGGACTGAACACAGGACATATTAGAGGACAACAGGTGAGAAGCAGACAAGGGATCGGCTGGAGGTCAGAATGTGGGAGGTTTAACTGAGCTGATGTTGTGTTAATGTTCCATTAACCGTTAATACAGGCAGCGAATATGTAGCAGTCACATGGCCACAACATTACTTACTCACTCGAACTGACTCCACAACTAATGTGATCGAAACTGTGTGAGCACTGTCCTTCTTCCTCATCATAGTTTTCTTTTCGTGTGTTATAGTAGTATACAAGTAAGTATAAAATACCTGCATTCCCTTCATAGTATACTCATCATAGTACAGTTATTTTTCAAGCTACACAAAGCTAAATGTGTCTTATATACTAACATATATAGAGCTTTTCAAACAGACATCTACTGTTTTTGTTTACCTGTTTTCCAACATTTATTCACTGAAACATGGCATTGATATAATTTTACTACACTTCTGGGTTGCTATTACTTCTGTTACAAAAGTATGATAACTATTAACTTAGTCAGAGTTATCAGAACATGTGGTCATGTGCTTTGCGGTGCTGTGGCTGTGTACAGGTCAAGACACTGTAAGAGGATGTGCTACACCTATGTAGTTTCAGTACAGTAGTTATTTAAGACAAGGATCCTTTTGAGGTTTTAGCTGCGCTTGGGTGTTCACAAAATTTTTTTCTGTTTATAGTACTTTGAACCTTTAAAACAATGGGCTGACTAAAACAATGTGTGTGAATCATATATAAACATTAGATTAAACAAAGGAAATGTCTTGAACTACAAGCTTCCCTTCAACCGTCGATGTTTCTTGTGTCTCATTCTGTGTTTTTATAATTAGTCTGGATTAATTGTAATTTACTGCTGCAGAGGCAAAACTGAAACTTTATTTAGTCCACAATTTACTTAAATGAAAAAAAAATCTGCGAGTCATGAAGGTTCAGCTTTGATCAGTCATGTGTGATGGAGGAGAGACAGTCTACAAGTTTACAGTTTAACTGTCCCAGCTTGTAATGTCCGCTGTGTAATGACACTGATCCGTGGCTGAACCATAGGCCCAACCTGAAGATATGTTTTAGATTGCATGATGTTGGTTTTGTCTCCTTTTCGTTGCCCCCTGTTGAGATCACTAAAGGTCACAGACTATTCTAACATTTCCCTCTTGTTTGGATTTTAAACAAGAAGATTGTAAAATCTAGGGGAAAAAAAGAATTATAAACTAAACTACTATCGGGTGAAAATTTTTTTATTTCTGCCGTCAGATTCACCTGTGACTTTCATATCTCATAGTCTCTTTCCACTTCCCTATAAACATCTGTGAAATGAGAGATTTCCTGTCAACAAGCACCAGCAGATATAAACAAACGCAGCTACTGAAACTGGACTGCTGAGGGACGATGATGTTGAATGTCTGTGTTTTGCTTGTGTTTGGTAAGTAAACCACCTGTGTCGATTCAAGCAGATGCTGGTTGAGGAAAACCTCAGTCAAGCTGCAGATGTAAACTTGGAGCATTTGGCTTTTTGCAGGTTGCATCGTCTCTTTGTCGTTTCCTGGGTTGTGTTGTTTTCTCAGTGAATATACAACGAGGGACGGACAGTGTTGTCCGACATGTGCTAAAGGTACAACTCAACACAAAAGCTGCTTTTCACTAAGGTTCCATTATTTGCCACTTTGTGAATTATGTTTGCTTTACTTCTTGTTCAAAAGCTGTATTATTGCATTTTTTAACATTTATATGATATAAGTTCTAACACTTATATGATATGTTTTGTTCTTTGTTATAGAAAAAAACAAATTTATGTCCATTCAAAGACGTGATTAAAAAATCTTTAGTCTTCTGGTAAAAGTGAAAACGTGTCATATCTGCATTATAAAAAAAGGAAATGAAAACTTGGCATTCAACACAACCAATGTCGTGGAAAAAATCTTCTACATTAATTTGAGAGTTGCTCATTCTCAAAATAATTGAAGGAATCAAAACTTGGAAATGTGATGAATCATCTCTGTTTAATTTACATGTCGACTTAGAGAAGCAGCAGTTACCTCAGCAGTCTTCTGATTGAGTGTTAGTACAATGGCTTCTTATATACTGAGACAGAGTTTACCCACACCCACTTGACATTCTCATGGCCTTGTTTATCTAAAATGTTTATTCCATTTGGCTAACAGACGAACCCCCAGGTAGTTACTGCTGTATCAACAACGACCACATGAATATCAAAACGCTATTGATCAACACTAATAACACTCCCTTCTTTTCCTTAACTTGTTATCTTTCCCGTGAAACATCAAAACCCTCTGTTATTACCAAACACAGATGTTGGTCCCCATTTGTTAATTTTTCTCCCACACCAACCACCTACCACACAGTATTTTCTCCATCTGTGTTGATTTATCATATAAAAAGTGCTCTGCACTTACACTGCAAGTTTTCATGAGGAAAGATGTTGAAGAGAGACTTGAACATGGAATAAAAAGTTATCTCATCCATGTTTCTTTTCACTTATATATTGTTAACGCTAATATGAATAAAGTTCAGATGATGCATTAGCCTTTCATGTGTGTTTGATTCTGATTGTTTGCGAAAAGCTGAGTCGTGTTTGGGATTTAAAATACAGAAGCAACACCCAAGCAAATCCAGACATTTTGTTTACGTTTGGTTCATCAGAAAACACAGTCCTCACTGTAGAGATGTGAAATGGTCACTGCAGTCACTGTGCTGGATAAAAAGATGTGCGGTAGTGATGATGATGATGATGATGATGATCACCTTATGTCTTCATTCATTTTGGCTTGTGCTTCTAAAACTTCTGACCCTGTTTCCCTGCTTGTCAGACCTCCTGGTTGGTATGTATCTTGCTTGTCATCATTTTGTCTATGTTACATGTCTTAATTTAATTGTCATTTCCTGAATTCCTGAGTTTTTCTATTTGTCTTTATTAAATGCCTTATCCTCAACAGTCCTGTTTGTTTGGGTTGTGCACGTGGGTCCTCCTTGGGTTTGATAGTGGGCCTGTCCCCAAGTAGAGCAGTTCCTTAGTTTAATCTCTCCTGAATGGGAAAGTTTTGCCACTGAGTGGTGGCTGTTAGTAATTAAAATCTAAAATTAAGTTCTAGAATATCTTTAGACTTGACTTTGTATATGAATAACCTTGTGATTTGTAACAGCCCTCTGGTTTGGTCTTCCCTGTGTGGGGACAGTTTAGCTTAGCTTTGATGACATCAAGTGGTGATCAAAAGTATCAAAAGCAGGTTCTAGAAATACTTGATACTTGAACCTTGAAGCTCTAGTTTTGTAACAATGATGACGGTGCCATGTGTGTGATATCGCTCAGGTACAGCTGTCCTGACAGACTGTACGCAGCATAAAGGGACTCACTGTGCCACATGTGAGACTGGGACCTACATGAACCAACCCAGTGGCCTGAATAAATGTTTCCCCTGCACCATCTGTGACCCAGGTAAAGTGTCTTCGTGAAGAGAAGAGTTTGTTCCCACTGACGCTGACACTGACATCATGTTTTCTTGGTCTGTATGTATTTTTTATGTTTCATTTAATGTCCTCTGACAATAATGGCTAAACTGATCAGCTCAGCAAAAGATGCCAAACACTTTTATTTTTATTTTCCTGATGGGGAGAGGCTCATGTTTATGACTACACATATATTGCTTCCTTCCTTTCAGGTCACGGCCTCTTTGCCCGGCATATGTGTTCACCGACCACTGACACAGTCTGTGATGCTTTACCTGGGTTTTTCTGTAAAACACTGGAGGACACAGGATGTAGTTTGGCAGAGAGACATGCGAGCTGTAAACCTGGACAGAGGATAAAGGAGCCTGGTAAGAAAATCATAGTTTGACATGGATGCTGCTCATTTCATAATTTCATCCAAGTTTCTTTTAACTTGCATATTGTTACATACACTGACTGTCTTTGTTAAGGATCTAACTTTGATGTTTTTTGCTAAGGAACCAGCAGGAGTGACACAGTCTGTGTCGAGTGTGAGCCAGGCTTCTTTTCACAGCACGGCGTCAACTGTTCAGCCTGGACTATGTAAGAATTCACTCTAAAACCTTGAGTTCTCTTCAAATCCACAGGACATTCAAGACATTTCCCACCTGACAGCATCATTTAAAGCACAACTCAAATACATGAAACACACTGAAGCTGTCTCTACTTTTTTTTTATCCAACAGTTGCACAGGTACCAGAATAAAGGTCAAAGAAGGAAGCTTAATCACCGACGTGGTCTGTGATGCTGCTTCACATCAGCAGCTATGTCATGTAGTATTATCATTAACACTGGTTACATTACATTACATTTAACCTACTGTAAAAATGCTGTAAACAAAGAAATATAAATAATTGTTTATTTTTGTCAATTTACAAAATGCAAAGTGAGCAAACAAACAAAAACAAATCTAACTCAAAACAATATTTGGTGTTACTACGTCAGTACTGGAAGTGATGGCATGGCCCCCACAGAGACCTGATCTCAACATCAAGTGTGTCTGGGATTATTATATGAAGAGACAGAAGGATGTGAGAAACCCTACATCCACAGAAGATCTGTGGTTAGTTCTCCAAGATGTTTGGAACAACCTACCAGCCGAGATCCTTGAAAAACTGTGTGAACCTAGAAGAATTACTGCTGTTTTGATGGCAGTAATTAGCATTTAACGTAATTTATGTCCTGTATATATTTGTCTTTGCTGCTTCATGTCAGACAGAGGATTTAGCATTTAACATGTGAAACTACTTATGATGCAACATGTATTTCATTAAACGTCTCCTTTAACAAGTCTTAAATAAATCTGTGCAATCGTTGTCTTCTCATCACTGTCTGAACCACTGGCGCCACCTTGTGGTTACTATTTGTAAATGAATATGAGGCGAAGTGATCGAAATTATTATCTCGACTAGCATCTGATCACTTCATTCACTGGTAATAGTAGAGCTTTCTCTTACACAATTAGGAATAGGAAACAGCACAGGCTGCTGTGACCGAACAGTAAGTTAGTAGTTAGTAACATGGAGAAACGCCTCACTCCTGGTATCTGCGGTTTTTCTTGCCTGAAAGAAAAAGATAAACCAGCATTTCATCTCTTAGTGCGAGATCATAACACTGCCAAATAAGATTTTTGTCATTGTTTTAGAACATATGATTCCACAAAGGTAACGAAAACTAAAATCAAAGAAAACCAGAGCAGCTCTTTGTGCAGTGCGTCTGACTTGTCCGAACTTTGCAGTAGAGGAACTGTAGGTGAAATGGAAGGATAAGGCATCGCCTGTTAGTGATGATAGCGTTTTAGATGTCAGTCAGACGCCAAGGTTTCTGTGTTCACTTTGGTTGGTTTGCATCATCTTTGCAGTCTGTTACCTTTTCAGTGTCTGAATAGTTATCATATTAGTGACTAATTTATGGTAAACTGCCTGCACTATTTTTTTCTGTCCTCAGTGCATCAATCTAATCTAATCTAGACTAGGCTAATACTTTTTTAAATTTTGTTTTGGTATATTTATTTGCTAAACTAAATAACATCTAAATTAACACAACTATTCTTACAACAATGAAAGTCAGTGGTGGTGAGTAATGTCACAGAAACTGATGACACCAAGTGACTGAAAACATGAATGAAAACGTGACTGGATGATTATAGACACTATTTACTCCTGGTACCAGTGAAAATCAAATGAGCCCGACATTTACTTACAGTTCTAACACCGTACAGTTTAATTTTGCAGTTGTGTTAAGATTTAACCTTTAGCCAGTTTTGTCTCCTTTCAGTTAAAAATCCCGTAATAAATGTTAGGTGACATCAAAGGCAGTAGTGTTATTTAGGTCTGTGTTTCTGTGACTTAGCTTCAGTATAACTAACACATTTTGTCTTGACAAAAAGCACACAAAATAAAAGCTCTACAGAGTGGATGGGTGTGGATACACTTTTATTCCCAATGCAGCACTGTAATGCCCACAAGAAAAGTTGGTAACAGAGCAATCAGCTTTTTCCACCCATAATCATAATATTATAATTTCGATCGTTTCCTAGTTGAGAATGCAGATGACTAACAACACGTGAGTATGTGACCCTATTATCAAAACTAGTCTGTCACCTCATGTTTCATTTATATAAGTGTGATGGATTTGTTAGAGTTGCAGTGACTGTGGTTTCCTGTGGGAATAGTGCAGCTAAAAACAGGTTCTCTTCAGGTCACAGTTTCTCTCTGTTTCCAGGTTTGTTCCTCTGATTTGGATTTCACAACTCACCTCTTCTCAAACTGTCAACCTGCTGCTAACTATGCCTTTCAGCAGAACACTTTGGACACCTGCATCTCTGCTGGTAAAATATTTTATTGCCCTAAATAATCCTCTAATAGAAGCATTTTAGACACTGAATCTGTTGTTTCGTTTAGTTTTAGTTTTGTAATTTTTTAACTTATTATACTAATTAACTAATAACTAGTGTGTATGAGACACTTCACTTGCTTGTATTGTTTATGCTTTAATTATGAAACTTTTGACTTACATAAACGGGACATCAAGGTAAACCTAATTGTAAATGGTCCAAACCTTCTTTCTGTCAACCCTGCTCAAACAAAACCTACCGTATATGAATCAGCCAAATGGACTCAGACGTTGTTTTCCCTCATTCCCGTCATTTTCAGGCATTATAGTACTGTATATTTTTCACCCTACCAGAACTTTACAAGACGTATGTAATAGTAGTAGTTTTCATATATAATTTAGCAACCGAGCAAAAGAATTCAATTTGGTTCAACCTCTGAATGATGAATGTTACAAAGCAAAGAAACACACAAGCTGTGAACCAGGGCAGTTCATCGGCAAAGAAGGTTGTGTTAGCCAGTGTTTACTGACACACTGACACCTTTAGCTGTCAAAACCAGGAACAGTTTCACCTGATGAGTGTGGAAAACAACCTGACACCAGTGAATCACAGCTGGCATTAATTTGTGGCTCAGTGGCAGTTTTACTAAGTGCCTTAATAATATTTGCAGTTGTTTATCATATGGATGAGGTAAGATTTCAATATAGACAAATATATCGTGGTCTTAATTCAAATTGCTTTAAATTCATTATTATACAAACCTCTGTATCTAACGAGCATGTGATTTGTGCGGGACACCCGCGCCCTCCTGTGGTCTACTTGTGGTTCCTAGAGTTTCTAAATGTAGAACGGGAGGCAGAGCCTTTAGCTACCAAGCTCCTCTCCTATGGAACCAGCTTCCAGTTCAGGTTCGAGAAGCAGACACCCTCTCTAGTTTTAAAACTAGGCTTAAAACCTTTCTTTTTGACAAAGCGTATAGTTAGAGATGGTTCTGGTCACCCTGAACCATCTCTTAGTTAAGCTGCTATAGACTTAGATGCTGGGGGACGTCCTTCATTCACTGAGCTCTTTTTTCTCTTTTTCTTCTATCCGCTAACATGCCTCCATTTCCACATGTGACTAACTTTGTCTCTTTTCTCTCCTAGTTGTGCTTCTGCCCTTCTGTCTCTCTCTATCCTCATCTACAGGTATCATCAGACTCAGAGCCGTGTGTCTGCAGTGTTCAGTTGCTGGTCCAACCATCCTGCCTGTGTTCTGTTGCTGCTTGTTTTGTTGTTGTTGTGTTCTTTTCTCTCTATCCCCTCACCCCAACCGGTCAAGGCAGATGGCCGCCCACACTGAGCCTGGGTCTGCTGGAGGTTTCTTCCTCGTTAGAGAGGGAGTTTTTCCTCTCCACTGTTGCTATTTAAATGTAAAATTTATCAATTGGCTACAATTAAAAGCTTGCTCTATGTGGGAATTGTTGGGTTTAGTTGTGTAATGTCTTAAAACCTTACTTGTAAAGTGCCTCGAGATAACTGATGTTGTGAATTGGCGCTATATAAATAAAGTTGAATTGAATTGAACCATCGCTCTGAGAACAAAGCATTGTGAAGGGAGCATACGGAGCTATGAGGTCTTTAAGATAAGATGGAGCTTTATTATGAATAGCTTTGAAGGTGAAGAGACGAATTTTGAATTCTATCCTAAATTTGACAGGGAGCCAATGCAGAGAAGCTGTAGGAGAAATGTGATCTCTCTTCCTAAGTCTAGTCAGAACTCTGGCTGCTCTGTGGTTTTTAGGACCAATTATAACAACCACAGTTTTGTCTGAATTTAGTTGTAGGAAGTTATGGGACATCCAGGATTTGATATTCATTGTGTTTAATCTGTGTGTCTGTGTGTGCATGCGTGTGTGAGGAACAAGCCTGTGACTGAGACAAAACAGTGACATTAAGTGTCTGAATTCAGATGATTTGTTCCAACAAAGACAGAAGCACTGGCTCAGGTAAACTGAACTGGTTTTTAGGATTGAGTGGAGCAGCTTCCATTTCTGTAAGGTGGAGGGATGCTGACATTAAGACAAGTGCAATTCATCTGATCCACAAGAAGGCAACTAAAAATCCCAGGTTTAAAATGGTGGATACAGAAGGTTAGAGGTTTGAAATGTAATATCTAGGATTTAGACTTATATTTATACTGAATTTCAAGCAGATGAGTCAGTATAATGGCTCATGACCAGAACATGCCACCCTCTCTCATTTTTTTTGTCAATTTACAAAATGCAAAGTGAGCAAACATTTTTTTTAATCAAATCAAAAAGTACTGGAAGTGATGGCATGGCCCCCACAGAGCCCTGATCTCAACATCTTCAGGTGTGTCTGGCATTACATGAAGAGACAGAAGGATGTGAGAAACCCTAACCCTGGTTAGTTCTCCAAGAAAAACCTACCAACCGAGATCCTTCAAAAACTGTGTGGAAGTGTACTTAGAAGAACTGCTGCTGTTTTGACAACAAAGGGTGGTCACACCAAATATTGATATCTGGGTTTTCTTCTAATTCCGAAAAATACATTTGCAAATGAAAGAAATACATTCAAACTGAAAGCTGAAATACTTGTGTTGAAACGCATAAAATCACAACCAAACTATGAAAGTTTTATTCTAAAGTGTCTCAATTCAAATATAAATAAATTGTAATCATTATAATCATTTATAATTTAGGTCCATAGTTTTTATGGTATTACCCTAAACAGTTTATGGCATCTAATTTTATTTTTTATGTAAGAGTGTATAACAAACCATGATCTGATCACACTAGTGTGAAAAGAGAGTATAATAAATCATATTTAATTGACAGTTTTAATAAAAATTAAAGCTATAGCATGCAGCAAACCATTTTAGTAGCAAATCTCATTTTAGCCTACCTTAGCTAGCTCCTAAAAGCTAACATTAGCTAACCTCAACCTATACTACAACCTATACTTTTGGCAAGTATAGTGTATATTAAAACTTGAGTAAGAGAATTACTGTAATTAATGGCAATCCAAATAACTCTACAATGATATAAAGTCCAAATATGAAATTGTGAACAATGCAATTTAAAAGTCATGTTCTAAATTAAGACACGAGTGCAGCTTTTCTTGACACCTGCTGCTGTCTGAGAAAGTGAGAGTGACCTCTGACCTCTGGTCAAAAATCAGCTATGATTCAGCCGAGCTTAATGAGGAAGACAGTCACCAGCTGTGAAAGGTGACCTGCATGTCACAGCGGGACACCTGCTGTCAAAACACTGTCAGATCACGTAGTTCAGTCCACGTCAGGCCTGTTAGTCTTTGACGTGCTGTTTTAAAGTAGAAGGGATTCCTTTGGATGTACACTCGCAGAAGGAAGTACAGTGCTCTGCTCTGGATACAGGTTCAACCTTCACAAGGTGAGTTTGCTCACACATTTCTATTCAAAGATGTCTTTCATAATTATTAATAGAAATTAATTAAAAAGTTTTCTGATAAACACTTTATTTGTCTTTTTTTTAAGTTTGGTTGAGTCTTCAGTAGGCGACCTAAGGATGAACCTGCTCATGTGGTGTACGCTGGTTCTATTTATCTGTTCAAACAGTGAAGAAATGGCTGTGGTTAAAAGGGGACCGGCAATGTTTGTATCAAGTCTCTATGTGTATAATTGTCTAGATATTGAGCAGCGCTTATAAATTTTACTTGACTGAGAGTTTTATATGCAAAACAATATGTTTGTTTTGAAATACGCAGCTTGTTGCTTAATGCAGAAATTGACTGTAACACTTCTTTCAGTGGGAATTTATATCAAGTGAAGAAAGGACAAGACATTGTTCAAAATTCTAAAAGACACTCAGATGGGACCTTCACCAGTGACTTCACCAGCTATCTTGATAAGATTAAGGCTAAGGATTTTGTGGAGTGGCTGACCAGCACCAAACGTGAAGGGTGAGCTGAAAAGCAGCTTCTTTGCTGAATGGGTGATGTCTCTGTAAGTAAGAGAGTACCTGGATATAAATTTGTCACTTTCTGTAGTTATAGTTAATATTTCCATATTAGTGCAAATATGAATATTTTTCATAGAAGACATTTTGTTTTGATTATATTTTTGAATAAATACACTTTACATACTATACCTTGGTTTAAAATGTTCTTGTATGTTTACAGATGTCATGAAGACCTGTGTCATGTTGCAGCAGAGATGTAAGACAAAGGTTGTTGCGTGAAAAGTCCTCACCATTAACATGGAAAGACTGGCCAGTTTGTTTATTCTGAGGTATTTTTTTGATAAATGTAAATGTCTTTCCTTCAAAGCTGGATTCTACATACAGGCATTACCGTTATTTGCTTTTTTAATTCGGGGAAAGTACACATTCCTGTTCAGATACCCACACCTTTTAAAGAATGTAGGTTTGATTTGTTCGTTCTTTTCATACTGTAGAAATACATCATAATGCAATATTAAAAAATGTGAAAAACAATAAATGTTTCTGAATGCAATGTGAATTCACTGGCACAGCTTTGATGTTGTCATGTACAGAAATGTATTTAATTTAGAATTTTAGAATAAAATATTATAAATCTGCACTTTTTCAAAAATCTTGTTATCGTTACTGGAGACTCGTGGTGATTATTGTGGACATAGGATAGATGAGGTAATACAGTATGTAGTGAGACTATTTGCTCTACTGACCACAGGGGGGGCTGTTGTTCAGCAAATCAGATAAATTAGCCAGCTGATTTGGGAAATCTTTTAAAAGACACTGTGTGGGTGGAAAGGCATCTGTTTTGTTTCTTTGTGCAGTGCAGGACTCTATATAGCATAGCATATAATAATTTAAACTGTTGCACAATAACGTTATGCAATGAGACTCTCAAAAGGTAGCGAGAAACAGAGTAATGTTTAGTGGATTAGGAGGGGCTGGTAGATTTTTAGGCGGGTGGAGAAAAAGTGTAGGATATAACTGATGCTGGTGCTGATGTAGGTTTGTTTATACATATATCTGTGTTGGGTTTGGGTAGTTAGGTCTGTACTGGCTTCATTCCTCATTGAGAAGTGTGAGGGTGCAGCTGTGATGGGTGCTCCTGGCTTCTGGCCATATGAGAGCAAACTCCCTTCATTCTCCCTCCTCAGAGTTACTCAGGGAGAAAGGGAGACCAGGGGAGGAGGGGGAGGATGGCAGAAAGGGAGGGAACACCAGCAACCCTCTGATCTCAGACAGGGGTTGAAATGGGATCAGATACTAGGGAAAAGCCCCTTTTAGTGCTAGCTATTTGCACTTAGTGACTGTCTGACATTTATCAGCTGGACTGCAGCAAAATGGCACAGAGGAGGGAAACTACATGAGCAATGTAATCTACACATCGTTTTGCAATAAATCACAAACTGTCGGCTAAAAGAGAGAAAAGATATTTAGAGTCAGTATAATATGTAGAAAACGCCAGTTAATCATGGATATATCCTGACACATTTAATCTGTATGTTTAGCTGTGTTCAGGTCCACCCACAGAAAAACCACATGCTATGTGGCAGCACAATTCAGAAGAGAGGAGGTGGGGTGAGAGGAAAGCCAGCGGAGGAGGAGAAGGAGGAGGAGGAGAGGGGATTGTAGGTGTGGCTGTCTATGAATTAGGACGAACTCCTCTGCACAATAAACACATTTTTATGGCTGGGTTTAGCACAGCGCGTCTCTGATGCACCCCCATCCAGAGCGGATGTTTTTCTCCCTGATCTCACACCAAGGACAGCTTGTTTGCATAGCACAGCAACACCCTCAAATATTGTTATAGAGTCTAATTTTAGGATGACATTCTTTAATTTGGTGTTATTTTTTTTTGGAGCGGGGCAGCTGTGTTTGGCCACAGGCTGATGGAGGCAGTTGGCCAAACTGGGAGTGTGCTGCTGACTCAGCCTCGACTGTTGCATTAATTTATCTGCACTGCAGTACTCCAACGCCTCCCTTTCCCCTTCTCTTTTACTTACCTCCCCCTCCCATCCTGACTCCACTGTTCTCTCTCTATTTCTCTCCTCCTGCACTGCACTGCACTCTCACACGGCCATCCTGGAGCATGGCAGCAGAGGGAGGAAGGGTTGATAGTCAATAAGGAGCTGCTTCCCATTGCCTACATGTGTTAGATGACTGATAACAGAGAGACTAAATATCATGAAAAAATCCAGCGAGAGAAGACGAGTGGGGGAGGAAAGAGGGAGACACTGCGAGTTCTAAAAATGTGGCCAGAGAGAAAAAAAGCAACCGGAGAGACAAAACGTTCCACTTCTCAGTGTCTCCACAGACCACACCATACATCTTATACATATTCTCTGCTTCCTCCACCTTAAGGACACTGAGAGGAAAAACAAAATAATACCCAAATTTTCCAACACTCTGCCCTGTTCACATTAGGTTATGAGGTTTTGGCCATGGTGACTGAAGATCATATGGCTATTTTTTTTAGCTGTTTCTGGTAGGTCACCAGCATCACAGTACAGATGGCCTGCATAACAATGGGGCTAGAGTCCATCTTCTGCCTGTGAGGGGAACGTTAACACAAGGCTTTTAACAAATTCAATTCAAGTCCATTACATTTGAAAGGCTGCCTTTCACGACCCTGTTACCACAGAATTGCTCAGCTCCATTTCACAGGATGTTTTGTAATGCTTGTGCAGCTGCACACAGCACCACAAAAGTAAACGGCTCAAAATGGTGACCACCACTCAAAGTGGAGATGAACAAAGCCTGTGGGAAAAGGGAGCAAATCTAGATGCTGTAGTATGTCAGGCTGCACTCGTACAAATATTCAAAAGTCAGCATAGCATCAAGAAACAAACACAGAGTTGTAACTGGAAGGCTGCTTTATTGGTAATAAAAAGGTTCGTGCTCAAATGAAGACAATCTTTCATATATTCTTACCAAGAGTCCAGTCAAGTGGTTGTGCAACACACCATCGTATTGTTCTGTATAACCTCTTTTATCACGGTGTAAATGATAACAACAGTTTGAAAAGCACTTTTTAATTCTTCAGCAAAAAAGAAAAAAAACGCCCATAATAAACCATGCTAAAAAAGAATGAGTCCTATAATCAAATATTGATACAAAAATAAATTTCAGATGGAAACAGAAATATAGAAGAAATAAAACAGAAAAATAGAAGGCAAGCTGCTTTTTCACAAGCCAAGTGGGTGACACACACAGCACTAAGAACAGGACATTTTCGAATTAGTTGTTTTTCTGTTAACATCACACACTGTTGAATATTAGGATGAAGTGGGGTGTCTGGATGATCTTCCGGCAGTATTCCTGACTTGACATCCCTGATTAATGTTGTGCTCACCTCTGAACCCCCTCCATGAACAGTTTGGAAACATGTTTTTTAGTTGTCTTCTTTTTTTCTTTATTTTTTTCATTATTTTTGATTTTCGGTGTGGCATCAACATCCAAATTCGCAGAAAAAGCAGAAAAAGGCACATGCCATTAAGTGAAACACTAGAAACAAAATAATCAACGAAAGAAATTGTGAAGATGAGAAGCAAGTACATGAATGTATGCACGTTGAGTTGTAATGGCACTGCTGTGTGTATGGGGTAAAAGGCTGGTGTGGCTGACACCAGCTGACGCCCTACTGGAAAAGTTGGTGGGCAGTGAGAAGAGTCGCCGGTGTGTGGTCATGTTTCTGACTGTGGCTATGTCCTGTATACTCAGTGAAGGTGAGCGATATGACAGTAAGTGAGAAATGTGCTGGTAACAATATTCTTTCATTATGATCAGGCTACAATCCATGGCAAGCAGCTCCAGTAACATCGCATATGAGCTATTCCCCAACATAGAAGGGTGCTGGAAACAACCAGTTGTAGACATCCACTGAACGTGTTGCACATAAATCAAATGTGACAAACAGTGTTCTCTGTTTTATGTATATACATATAGACATATATGTATACATGTATATATCTTTTGTATTATATAATATCTATATTTCATTCAATTTCCGTCAACAAAGTGAAAAGTGTCTCAAAAGATCCAAAAGGTAACAAATGTGACAAAGGGCATAGCTGGAAGCCATTCTATATTATTGTTATTATTCATTTTTTGATTATTAGTAGTAACATTTTTAAAATTCCGTATTTACAAAAAACACAACAAAGCATGCTGATAAAATAAAATAATATAATACAATATTTATAGTTTCTCTCAAAAAGTTCATTCTTTTTCAGCGATTGTGCCATTTACATTATAGCCTGCACTGTACATATATGTTTTTGTGTTTTCTTTTTTGACTTTTTTTGCTGGATTTTTATTTTCTTTTGTTTTTCATGTGTGAATGAGTCATTCTAAAACGTTACATCCAAGATGAACACGGGTTTATTGAATGGCATTACTCACTTCTCCTGTGGTTCTCATTGGGAATGTATTTGGTTTCAGTGTGCAGCAGCCAAACTGATTCGGAGACCTCATATTGTAAACAGACCTCAATTATTTTTACAGACTGGGGGTTCTGAAACAGGCAGTGTTAAACACACCAAATGGCATTAGTGGTGTGACAGTGAATGCTAGATTTAAGTCAAGTCATCCACTTATATATAGGACCATCACTCCTGTGTAGAAAATAAATGGCAGGAACACCTAAACAGGCAGCTGTGTCTTGTATACCACTGAACAAAGCTTCAGCATTTTTTATGAAAAACACCCACAAACCTTATTATACAACATAGTTGTGTCAATGTGAGTCCTGCTGATGTTTTATCTAGGCAAGTGTTAGGTTTGTAAGCCCATCTCTGACTGAATATTTTCAAAGTAGGTGGAGGCATTTGAATGCCTGAAGAACTGTATATGATGAGTGGTGTGAGCCTGGGTCCAACACCACACAGTGTTTAAGAGGTCCCACAGAAGCACAATGATACACTGACAAACATGGGACTTTCAGCACTCGGACTCAGACCATACCTCTATTCTCTTCTTCTGCTATTGCATTTCTCTTATTCTTGTGGCAGTCAGTCTAAAACACTGAAGTAAGATCTCTATTTATTGGTCCATTTGTTTCTAGAATGTATCATCCATCCACCTCTGATATCACACAAAGTCCTTTTTGAGCAACATTTCCAAACGCAAGCCCTTCACAGCTATCCACCCCTCTATGCATGCTAGGCACGACAAGACAAGTCCTTGTGATACTGTAACTCTCCACTAACTCTGCCATTTCGGATGGTCAGTGTCATTGATGAAAGCTTGACTGCATCAAGGACATCAGAGAAGGCTTTTTTCTAAAGGTAGCAACTCAAATTCTCTGAAAAGCACTGCCTGCAGAAAGACATCAGTGTAAGGGAGTACAACTGAAAAGAACCTATAAATCTACGGTTCAGTGTATGCACCTGCATGTGGTCTGTCATCTACTTTCCAAAATTTTATTTAAATTTCCGGTTATCTCCCTTCTTCAAGACCTTGGCATGAAACATCCCCCGCTCTCAGTACCATAAAAGGGACCACGGGTAAGTAAGGAAAGTGAGTATGATGGATGTAAGTAAATAAAGAGATGCAAGCCCTAAATTGTGCTTAGGACTACTGACACAGCCTCCATATCTGTAGACCCTCAACATGAGGATAGTCTTTTCCCTAATGCTCACACACTCCTCACTATGAACATTCAGAGCAGCAAAAAAAAACAATTTTTTCTACCTTGCATTGTTGCATTCCCCAAATATTCTACATGTCAGTACCTAAAATCGGAATTTTTCATTTAGAGTTATTGTAATTACCGCAGTGGACAGCTTCAAACGTACAGTCAAGCTACTGTAGTGGTCTGAGAATTAGTGTCTTGTGGACTGTGATTACTCATGCATGATTCCTGATCAAAACATGCCTTCATGCAAGTCATTTCTATGCATTGAACGAGCACAACAATTATTATTTATCTGGAACTCGGCCTGAGCGAGTGTCCTTCTGCCCAAGTCAAAACAATGACTAAAGACCCCTGCCCGGTCAGTGTGAAAGCCCATGTAGAAAACGACTTTTTCAGTGTCAGTTTAACAAAGAAGAAATGAAAGGACTAGTGACATGGGCTAAATGTTATCTATTTTTTGCTGCTCGAATAAACTAAAAATGCAATTATTACTCAGCACAAACAAACAAAAGAACTTTGTCTACAATTCTGGGTTTCCCCTTCCTAGCTAAACTTGCTTGGATGATTATTGTTTCCTCATTGATAATGATGGTAAACTCGGTGTTGCAGATCCTCCTTTAGACTGCTAAGACAGTTCTAGTGGGAGCTGTAAGATCCAGTCCCGGTGCATTGGAGGTTTGTTGCGCTGGGTCCACACCTGGTGGTGGCAGGGATTTTGCAAATCTCCAATTATTAGAGAGTTCTGTGCCGTGGCAGTTGGTCCCCAAAGAAACATGTCATTGGCCAGCACATCATGAGTCACTGTTTTTTGTTTTGTATTTGTATCTCACCTGTATGAACTTGGTCACTATGCAGCAAATGTTCGATGGTAAACTGATTGTGTTTGGTTCAGCTGTCTTTGATGACACAAGAAACCACACTGCCACGGTAATATTTGAGTCTGTAAACATTTTTTTGTTTGTTTTGTTGTTTTTTCTTACTTGCAAATGATCATTTTTTTCTACATTGGTTGGGTTTGGGCTCAGAGTCTCATCTTGCTGTTTTTTCTTGGATTTGTAGAGTCACTGAACTCTAACATTTAGATTCCCACTCATCTTTTTGGTTTTTATCTTTCTCTTTCCTGGCCCACTCCTCCTTGTTGTCGTCCTGCTTCTCCTTGTCAGGTTTGGTCACGCTGTCATATGAAGGGAGAGAGGCGGTGGATGGTGTGCTTTCCTTCTTCTCTTGGTTGGTCCCGCCATTCTCCAGCTTGTTGTTAGTAAAGGTGTGGCGCTTAAAGATGATGCCACGCCTGATAAGGTGAGCACGGTAGGCATTCTGAATAATTCTAGCCGATACATCCTCCTGTTTACGGCGGAGGGTTGTAGTGATGGGTTCATACGACACCTTGGAGGGGTTGGCTGCCACAAAGCGCTCCTCCATCTGTTGTCTTAGCATGTCCAACTCACCACTGTCACCCAGAACACGTTTTGTGAAGGCAAACAGGATGTCCAGGCAGTGAATGCGATCACCACTCACCATAGGCATGTCCATGGCAATAAGTTCAATAGTATTTGGCTTTGGCACACGAAGTGGGTGCTCCAGTGCATCAGCAAAGTCAGACAGCTTGGCAAATGTAATAAACTGAGAGGCAGTGGGGTCAAACTTTTCCCAGATCTCATAGAAGGTCTCAAAGTCATCCTCACTGAGTGGATCAGCACTCTCCTCTGTGGCCACACTGAAGTTCTCGAGGATAATGGCAATGTACATGTTCACTACAATCAGGAAAGAAATGATGATATACATGACAAAAAAGAAGATTCCCACCGAGGGATTACCACAGTCGCCTTTCACTGATGTTCCAGGGTTCTCCAGGTTGGGATTGCAGTCTGGTGGGTAGTTGAGAATTGGCAGTAGCAAGCCATCCCAACCAGCCGATGTAGTGATCATGAAGAGGATGATCATGCTGTTGCCAAATGTTTCAAAGTTGTACAGGTCATCAATCCCTGCTCCATGTTTTACATAGCCAAAGTTAGACATGCCAAAGATGGAGAAGATGAACATCACCAAAAAGAGCAGCAGGCCAATGTTGAAAAGGGCTGGCAGTGACATCATTAGAGCAAACAGTAATGTCCGAATGCCTTTAGCTCCTTTGATCAGACGCAGGATGCGGCCAATACGAGCCAATCTGATCACCCTAAACAGGGTTGGTGACACAAAGTATTTCTCAATAAGGTCAGCCAAGAACATACCTGAAAGAAAGGGGGAGAGAAGGACAAGAACACCATTAAAACACAACAAACTCCTACAGGTTCTCTCACTGTTCCCTCACTGCTCAATGCCACCATTACTCACCAACAATAGACAGGATGACCACCACCACATCAAAGATATTCCAGCCATTGGTGAAGTAATAGTGGCGAAGGGCAAAGAGCTTCAACAAGAACTCCATGGTGAAGACTACAATAAAAATGAAGTTAACCCAGTAGAGAACCATCTCTGTTTCATCTGATTGATCATCTGTTTCCACCATCATTGTGACCATGTTGAGGCAGATGAGCATCATGATGGAGATATCAAAAACTTGCTGTGTCACAAAGTCGAATACCATGCCCTGTATCTTGTTCTATGAGGTAAAAAAACACAGAGATTAATGAATCTCTAATGTATATAGTGTTTATAACAAACAGCAACACAAAATCAACACAGGTAACATACTGTTGGCCGAGGAATAGGCTTTTGAGGTTTTTTGGACCCCAGTTTTTTCATGGCATTGTAGTACTTCTTCTGTTCCTCAGTCATGAAGATATCCTGACCTCCAAAGTAAAGGGATAAACGTCAATTTGGTTATAACCATATTCTAACGGTGGGAAATTAAGACACAGAGAGCAAAAAGAACGAGTCTTATCTTTTTCTTCTGCTGGTTGAAGTTGTCAATGATCACACCAATGAAGAGGTTGAGGGTGAAGAAGGAGCCAAAAATGATGAAAACAACAAAGTAGATGTACATGTAGATGTTGACTTCATAAGCAGGCTGGTCTTCCACCTTGGAGGGAAGCACAGTGTTATTGTGAAATTTATTAGCACAATAAGGTATGTACAGTATATATGACCGCACATGACCTGATCTTTATTGAGAGACAATATACGTACATTTCTGGAATCCACAGCTGCATACATAATGTCCATCCAGCCTTTAAATGTGGCCTTTCAAAAGAGACACACAACTAAATACATAATACATTTCCATTTCCAAACACAAAGGAAATAATATCAATAAATCCAAAAATAAAATCAAAGGATACTCAAACTCAAATTGAAAGTGATGCATGTCCTGTGGTACACCTTGTGCATGTAAAAAAACAGTAGATAAAGCAAAGGGACACGGAGAAACATACAAATATAAGCAATAAACATGAGCAACAGCCTCAGAGTAATGTGAAAGCGAATGGTATCTGAAACAACAACAGACCCTCAGGTGAACCACAGAAAGCATAAAACAGGAACATGAGAAAAGCCAAGCCAACTTAGCGTGAAACAAAACATGGAGTTATACAGAAGAGGTGGAGGAAAACTCTCACCACTTGCAGCAAGGCTAAGTAGCCAGCGCCCACATTGTCGAAGTTGATCTTGACGTTCTTCCACCTGACCTCAGTAAAGTTTTGATAAATGAGGGCCTCACACTCAGTCTTGTTGTTGACAACGTCGACAGGGAAGTACTCCTCTGACGTCTCATTGAAACAGTAGTAGTACTTGCCCGCAAACATGTTGACCCCCATGATACTGAAAATCAGCCAAAAGATGAGGCAAACCAGCAACACATTCATAATGGAAGGGATGGCACCCACCAAGGCGTTGACTACCACCTAGACCGGACCAGGAAACACAGGACATAACAGTGTGAGAACCAGAAAACAAACTGTTTAGTCAACCCCTCCAATAAGACACTGCATACTGTTATGGCGTTCCACTTTTTGAAAATGCTTTCTGATACTGATATAAGCTGTAGTTTATTTGTATTATGCAGTATTATTATGCATGCTGCTGTGATGTACATACTAAATTGTAGAGAAATAATGGGAGGGAGGTTGGTTCAGTCCTGTTCTAATTAGAGCAGCAGTGATTTCACTGTGAGATGCTCTTTGATCTGTCAACTCAGCTACAACTGCTTAAGGGCACATATAGAGCACACACAGACACATACACATATACTTAGACATAGCCGTATAAAATCTCTAAGGACTGTATCTTCATAATTGAAATTTGAAAAACGAATCATTTTCCATACAGAGGATTATACTTTTGTACGTGTTTATGACTTCATGGTTACAGTTATGCAGCAGCAACACTTCAAGTCCCTCTGTCCTCTTAATATTATTGATATCAATTTGTCAACAACTAACCGCTCCTTTAGATTCTTGTCATATCTGGTTACCAATAACAAGAAATGAAAACAGGAGTAGAAGAGAGATTTGTTGATGGATACAGCAAAATTAACAAACCCATAATTTCCTGTGTAGCTGTTTATAACAAATTAACTATTAATACAATAAACCTTATATGTCATGTACTGTCACTGGTGTATTACGCAGTAAAGTGTTGTAGGACCATTGTGTTACGCTTTGTACTATGGTTTGTCACTACATAACTGAATCTAATTGAACTTTAAGGTCCATATAAACCAAACACCTACAGCTCACCAGGGCTTGTTTTGTAAAGCTTCAGCCTGAATAAACTTTCAAATACACTTTTCAAATTAAACCCACCTGTGGTTTTACATGTATGCATACTTATATTCACCTCAGAGTCCAAATATATAAATTACTATATAAATATGTAATATACATTTGCACAAGATGTGCATGTGTTTCTACATATTTTTAAAGTAAGCGTCTGCCATACCACTATGAAGTGTCAACAGCATAACCACCCCAACATTATACAGTAAAAATTAGTAATTGTGCTGAATGATTCCCATAATTAGCCCAAGTCAAACAACATAACACTGCAGCAGTGTAAATAAGTTAAAGCAGAATCCTCCCACCACCCTAAAAAACTAGTCCTTTCAAGCAGTCCAATGTGTTTTCCTGCATATTTAACATAGCGAGTAATAAGCTCAGCACATAGTGAACCGCTCACTACCGGTGTTAGGCAGGCCGACCAGCAGCTCTCAGGCAGACAGCTGAGCATGCATGTCTTTTGCAGACTTGTTTTGTGAAGCCATATTCCCTCCTCACTGCTGACAGACAGGGAGAAATTCTAGAGCAGGATTCCCTCCGTGTGTGCAAACCCTCACAGTGTGCTCAGTGTTTCATAAATTTGAAATGCAGTGTATAGAGAGGACGCTACTGAAATCCTTTGTAAAATGCTAAAAGATGTGTTTCTAAAACAATCAGCAACAACAAAACAAGTGTCTTTCACACAGTGGTGGATTTGCACTCGCTGAGAGACCGGCTCTTCACTCTGTCTGAGGTACTGTACTCTTTCAAAACAATTCAGTGTTTATTAAAATAATTTGTCCACTTGGGAAGCTTATTCCTAAAGAGGGAAAATGGCTTTCAAAAATGCATAATGTGCATCGGCAGTTATAGTACATGCGTGTTATATGGCATTGTGCAATCTCAACAACCGCTCAAATCAATAAATAAATAAATAGAGAAATGTGAGGATAGAGAGACAGCAGCTTTGTGCATCTGAGACATTCTGAAATTCATACAAGTTCCCTGGGACAAATAGCTGTAACATCTGTTTAAGCTAAAACATATTTGTTCAACAAAGCATATTTTGGTTTGCTTATACTGACTGAAATGATCAGCCTGTGCATGAAAAGACAATATGCTGACTGTTGACCTTGAATAGGTGATATAGCTCAATTTAACAGATGACTTAAAGTTTCTTATACCACTAAAATGAATAAAACTATGGCTAGTCACGGTGTCATCACTGTATAATGCCTTGCTAAAAGAAAATGTAGCACCAAGAAGACGAAGCATCAAGAGAACAAGACAGCAAAGTGGAAAATAAGAGCAGCCCATACTCATTGCCTGTTAAGCAGTGCAATGTATGGTTGAGCTCCGGTGGCTTCAACGATGCAAGACATCGTAACACTCAACCAGCAGGGATGTGTACGTTCTCATGATTCTAACGCTCTAGAATCTCTTTCATTAGATGTCATCTCTCCATTCATGTACTTCCCTATTCATTTATTTATTGTTTTTAACTCAGATCTTCCATTTTCGGTTCAAACAAAATGGTATTTTATTTGAAGAACATAGACATTATAGTAAAAATTGATACAGCAGGATCAAATTCCTGTGTGTCCTACGATAGGAATATAATTAGCTTTACTGGGCCTCCCTCACCTCCTACTAGACACACCCAGTAATTACGTTTTTTCATAGGGGCACTGGTATTTCATAAACGCACAACTTAAGCCAATGTGAGTACCCCAAAAATGACATCTTGATCAGATCTATTTTGAATCCCCAAATTAACTATTAAACCTATAAAATTTCACAGAAACTTTCACAACAACATCCATAAAGCTTATCCAGGGCCTAAAAGCACTGATGTCTGCTCATATGCAACAGCATCACATTTTAGTCACTGGATATCTAGTATGAATGAGACTTTACTGTGAGTCAAATTTTAGGATTATTCAATCCAACTACTGAATCATTACACAGGCCGCCTTCTCTTACTGCTCTGTCATTTTTGGGACGGGCGAAAGAGGAGCGACACATTGTCTGTCTGTGGTTGAGAGTGTTGTCCGAACACTGTAGTGCTTATCAACATTTGAGCCACCACCCACCCAGACCTAGAGTTTAACTGGGCCCTTTGTTGCCTCCCAGTTTCACTTCCTGTGGGAGTGGAAGGCAACAGGAAGCCAGGGCCTTCTGTATGAGCTACAATATGCAGTGGCAGACATGACAGCAGTAATGTCTTGTGTGAAATGGTAGACTAGCATATTTGCTAAGCTTCTGCCTGCATTCCCGAAGGAAGCCATTAAAAAACTATAATAAGGATAATAAGTACAGAGAAATTGATGATAATAAGCCTAAACCAGAATGGCTTTTCAACAGATCGTTCAGTGAGCTGATACAACCCAAGGTGCTGGTACTGGCAGAAGCTTAACAAATACTTTTCCTCCCAAAGCCACAACTCAAGAAGTTTGTGGTTTCTGTCTCAGTCCCTGATGCAGAAATATCCTGGACAAGCAGGAGAGAGTGTGGTGACCCTCCAGCGGTCTGGCCCAGCCGAACCGAGTTGAGGTGGAGTGAGTAGTGGAGGAGTAAGGAGGGAGGGGTGCAGAGGAAAAACGGGAGGGGGTAGGGTGGGGTGGGTGCTGCACAGTGCTGCACATGTGGGGCTGGGGAGGAGAGGGTGGGGGGTAGGGTCTGAGGTGAAGAGTAGAAGCTCAAACTAGAAGACAAGTCAACCAGTCCGAGAATACTGAGAGGTAAAAGAGAATGAGATCATGAGAGATAAAGAGACAGAAAGAGAAAGAGACAGGAGGGACTACAGGTGACAACAACCAGGTGCAACCTATCGCTAACACCAGTCTCAGAGACAACCAATCAGATCTGTGTATTTTGGGACAAGATGGCTGAAGCAACCAGAGGTATTGTCGCAGGAAGTGACCTCTGCTCTCAATCGTTATGAAACAAATAAGACAGATTCCTCTAAGTGGTTGTTTGGCAGCCGCCCTGCATGCAGTTTTGGTGGACTGGTCAAGCAGAGGTTTTGGTATCCTGCAGCTCCCCGGTTCCTGCTGGTTGTTCTCGATGCCAGATGCATTGAGGGATGGTGTGAGCTTGGGAGGAAGGGGGGAGGGGGGTATGGGAGCAGGGAGAGGGCATGTGGAGGGGAGGGGGTTTCTCAATTGAAAGCAGCGGTTGAAAATCAGGCCAAATGAAGAGCTAATTGTTGATTTGAATGCTCTATGAGATGGTATGTAATTCTGGTTAGCTTGGACCAATTTGATATTTGTCCAATCAAGAAGAAACAAAGTAAGATGAGGTCATCATAATTTCTAGTTTGTCACTTATGTGATGAGGCAGCTTTGTGAAAGATATTTCTTTTATATTTTGGATATTGATTTATTATGAATCAATTTGTATATAGATTATTTTTGTTTAATAAATTCAATTGAAATGCATGTTGGTCTGCTGGCAACATAACTTCACCGTTACTTTACTCAGTCTCCCAGCTGCATCATGACTTGTTCTTTCGCTCTAACAAAGGCATGGTACAGGACTGCGCATGAAAAGTTGACTTTTTGGCTTTCATTTCCAGGTTTTAAAAACAATCCCCCAATATTTTGGAGTATTTTTTTTGTCCTCTTAGTTTGTTTTTTTTAGTTCAGTTCTAGCATGCTTTAAACTGTTGAATGGGCATGCGGAAGGATCAGCTGCTTAGCTTTGGATCTTACCCTCATCCCTTCAAAACGTGACAAGGCTCTGAGGGGTCTCAAGGCCCTTAGTGTCCTGAGTGATTTAATGGGCCCTAGATCGGAGTAGCCCAGCGCATTAGCTACAAGGCTGACTATAGACACCTACACAAAAACAGAGAAGCAAAAGAGGTTCCAAACTGTTAGAAGTGAGAATATTCACTAGGGAAGAGAGACTGCCCTGGCATAGGCGGAGAGTTTCTTAACATACACACATAAATCTATGCATGTATATGCATGTATAATATGGCATTTATACATGTAAATACACTGAGAGAGAAGGTCAATGTTTAGTATAGGTTTTATGTGCGTAGTATTTTTTTAGTAGCAGAAAGCCATAGGGATTGTTTGTCTGTTATTTTGGGGCTGTTGACGAGATGTGAAAAGTCCTTTGTACCTGCAAAGAAATTTGTGGTTGAGAGAGAAAGAGAGGAGATAGAGACATAAGACTCAAATAGAGGGTAAATTAGGCAGAAAAGAGTGCTACATGATTTAGTTAAGATACAAGCGAAAGGACTGGGAGCAGAAGAGGAATTGGGGAAGGCGGGAAGGAGAAAGGTTACCCTGTAGAAGCTGACAAAAACCCAACAGACTTGAGAGCCTTACCCTTGCCCCTCTAACATTGTCTCTCCATGTCGCTCTCGGGCTGAGGCATTAAATCCCATATAATTTAAGACAGACAAACTAATGGAACCTAAGAGAAAGAATACAAGTAAACATGTACAAATATGTCATTTTGCCATTTTCATTGTCACATAGCATTTACAGTAGAGTCAAATAGGAGAGTCACAGTCACATGAACCACGCACAACAAAATAGGGATGGAGGTTAAGGGCAGACTGGATATAGTTATTAGCACTGGATGGCACTGAAAGGACAAAAATACACAAGGTACAGTCGAGTTACACACAGTTAACAATGGTTAACAACAACAGAACACAACTGAAGAAACTGGTGCAGCCCCGCTCACACCCAGTAGCAGCTACCAAGGTATTGCTGCAAGACCGTTTTACAGTGTGTTGTCATGTGTTAAAACACCTGGTAAATCCTTAAAAAAGTCATAATTGTACCAGATAACAACACATGTACAGATCTCAAGAATAAATCAATGTTAATTCAGACAAAGGGGACTGGGATGGAGTGAAACCACTATAGATATGGGTCACACAGTTGATCTTAACTAAGCACATTTGCAGTATTGCATTACCAGTGGAGCAAATGGAAGAAATGTGGTCAATAAGCTCCACTAATGTTCTTTGAGAAGAGGAAAGTGGTGGAAAAATAGCATAGCTTTGATGAAAAAACCTGAAGGGTGTTAAGAAAGCCATCACAGTCTGCTTGTAGAACAGAGATAGAGTGGGTATTATATATTATGTATTAGATTTAGACTTAAAGTCTTAGTAGTAGTACATTACCCTCTGGTCTTTTATCCATTGTTCCCTCAAACTAGAATTTTCCTGGTTTTCTGCATGCTGGGGGACAGAAACAGGGGTAGTACCAGTTCCTTACAAATAAGGAAAAATATCAACAGTGAGGACATGTGAAAGCACCTTCAACCAGCCACCGACACCAACTGGTCAAACTCACCGCAAAAAGTACACAACATCCAAAGCTTACCAAAGTAACGGAGGGAGGTTTGAAACAGGCAAAATCTTCATTTTGACTGATGCCTTCATCAACACAAGCCTATAATATATATTGTAAACATTTCAACTACTTCAGAGTGCATCAAAATCACAACAAACAGAAGGAAATATGTCAGAATGGATTCAGTTTACCTCTCCTTATTGTAAACGTTTAAAGGGTTTAAATGTCAGAACCAGAACCTTCTGATGGGATTTCTACTTAGTATTTGGCAAACAGCCCATTATAATCAATTAACTGCGTCTTAAATCTGTTAGCAGCATACATGTTAACTATCAGGGACACAGTAAAATAAAGATTTTGCCTTGATCTACGCTACAGTGTTTGGGGTAATTGTCACCTTCAGCCTGACCCCTTGGAGAGCCCCCCTTTTGGGGTGCCTGGCCTCTGCCCCCCCCAGGCCAGCTGCGCAGTAGCGGCCTCAGAGCTTCAGCATCCTTCTCACAGAGTTCTGCAAGGCAAGGCCAATGACATCTGGGGCTGTGATCCCATGATGACGACAGCACAAATCGAACAGAAATAAAGAAAACCAAAAGGAAGAACAAAACAATGATAATAATCTGAGTGGAAAAAGAAAAATGAGTGGACTATGACCCCTATAAGTTCATGCTTATACATTTGACTACCACTATTCATGAAAGATTGCATAGTCAAATTAATGTCAGAAATTACACGTCTAATTTGGAACACACATGGATTAAAATTCCTACAATACAAACAAAATAATAAAAACACATTCAATTTCAAGCTGACTTTTGGCAATTGGCTGAACAAGTTGGGTTGTTGAGTTACTTTAATATACTACTAAGTTTTTTGTTGTTTTCATTTTGCCAAGAAAGATTATTTTTCACCTTATGTCAAAAAAGTCCATTTGAAACTACCAGGATTTCACTTGTAAAAAGTGAAAACTCTCAAAGGATGAAAACTTTAATGATGAACTGTTGTATGACTATGTGACTTTCTTATCTAATCTCTCCTTTCTTGCCCCTGGTATTATTATAATGGAAATCAGAAGACACAAATCAAATGGATAAGAAAAATATAGACATGAAGAGGAACACACTCACACAAAGATTAGGTAGATCCACACTCAGAGGAAATTACAGGCCGGTCTAATGATGGTGCCCCCCCTTTCTGAGTCCATGGCAATGGTGTCACCCCACAACACAGGACAGCAGAGGCACACTCAGGTCACAACACAACCCAGACTCATAAAACGCTAGTTTTTGGAGGGGGAGCGCTAGTGAAGACCAAACTTACCGCCGGCTGCCTGTCACCCACCATCATTACATCTCAGCACAATATCACCACATTCCTGAGGTTACACTTTCAGAAGGGAATGAAAGGGAAGTTGGGAAAGAGGGGAGGAAGATGGATTTTTGTGAGATAGTCACAACTTGATAAAACACAGTGTTCTGCACTGTCCCAAGTGTTGGGCTTGGAAAACATACCTACGGAGACGGAGTCTAACAATGACAATAATCAAAATCAGTGCAGTGGGGTATGATTGTACTCAGTGATGTGTGTTTTTCTATGTGTTTTTGGTTATAGTTTCTAATTTGTATATATGCATTGATTTTGCTGCAGGTTATCTGGATTATAATAAATGAACATGGCAACCTCTGGTCATTGATAGGAGTCCATTCACTGGTATTGGCTGAGGTGTTGGACACTGCGGAGAGGTGATTAGTTCAAGGAGAAAGACAGAAATCAGGGAAATTCTTATTCTATCCTTACACTCAATATATATTAAATCCAAATACCTTTCACCATGAAAAAGATTCAGATCTCTCATGGAAATCTTTTATAGACATCTCAGCAATAAGGCTACATTGTGTTGAAGTAGACAAATTAAATTACACAATTACAATTACTCACATGGTGTATTTACAGTGTGTAACTGCAAGGAATAAAGAATTATCCCTGTTCTAGTCTTTCAGACTTGACTGACACGAGGAGCAGAGAAGTACATAGAGAGAGAGGACAAAGGCACATATCAAACATCTTACAGGTCAGAGACAAAGGCAAAGACAGCTTTACCGAGACACATCTTTCACACATACCAATGCTCTGAGCATGACTTGAATATGATTTCCATTTGTCTTCACATTCATGCTTAGATAGATTTATATTGCATCATGAATCATTTCCTCTTATTTGAGTCAATCAGGGAACTATTAGACACACAGAGCGTTTCTTGTTTGCAGCACACTAAACATTGTTTTAGTCACAAATAGCAAATATTCAAGCATCTCAGAGTGACCAACTAAACAATACACAATGATTGTTGCTTCATGGAGTTACAAAAGATGACAAAGGCGTGTGTTTAATTGATATGGACAGAGTTGTAAAACGTTGTCCTTAATAAGACTGTTATTATATGAAACAAGCCTTCTCACCTATTGCACACCATAAAACAGATCATAAAATTAAAACCTTTACGTTTTTCACCTTATCCACACCCAACAGACAACAATATGAGTATGTACATGAGGATTAACCTTCAGCTTCTTTTGGCTCTAGTTTGGGAAGTACAGTTGTATGAATTGTGTTAAACCTTCTTATATTAAATATCTAGTCATTGGCTTAGGATTTTGTCTTCTGTCACTACACGCAAAGTAATGTTATAATATATGGAGGACAGACGGTTAATGCCTTTATATACAAGTGCTCATTGAAAAGTAGTGGCCCTTTGATTTTTAGAAAAAAAGGATTTTGTAGGTAATTTAGCATTAGCTCTGCTGTTTAATACACTATGTTGCTGTTGGACCAGGGTGTGGTTGAGGACTGAGTTACTGCTCTAGTCTAATAACAAAACAACAGAGGAAACTAGAGCTGGACTTACATCAACAATGAAGAAGTCCAGCCAACACCAGGCATTGGTGAAGTACTTGACAAAACCATAGGCAACCCATTTCAGCAACATCTCCAGGATGAAGATGTAGGTGAAAACTCTGTCGGCGTACTCCAAAATGATCCGAATGGTCTTCCTCTGCTCGATGTACACATCTTCAAAGGCCTACGGAAAAACAGGAAAGGCAAACAGCTGTGGCAAAGGCAGCACAGGCACAGCATCGAAAGACTTACAGTAGGATTGTGCTAATTTCATACAGCACTTAACTTGGAACTAACAATGCTTTGTAACATGGAAACTATGAATTAACTCTGCATGAAATATTTCAGCTAACTTTGCTGTTATATTAGTGGCATTTAATATGCTCAAGAACAAGACCTCACCGTATCACCAGAAACAGATCACGATTGATAAGTGTGAAAAGGCCATTGATCGTCAGCCCAGCCCCAAACAAGTAACTCTGAAACCGACAGCGCAAGCTGACTTCGTCATTAATCGACTTGTTTCACAGGCTTCCTTACCAGGGCTCCACTGCTTAAGAGAATCATGAAGATGATCAGGGTCTCGAACCAGTTGTGCTCCACAATCAGGTAGCAGGTCTTTCTTAGGAACCACCAGCTCTTCCCCCAGCCCATAGTAATGTCAACATCACAACACTTATACTTGGCCACACAAGCTGAGAACACACAGGGGGAGGAAATGCAATTAAATGACAGATTACACTTTGTTTGACTCATATTAACATAATCCAAAGCCTAACTTTTTCTGACATCTATGTTCTGAAGAATATGGTTAGTGCATGGGAACAGTGGCCTCACCATCAGTCCAACATGGCTCTGGTTCCATGTATTCCTCCACTGTCTCCACAACCACCACCTCCTCCACATCTGGCTTGATGTCAATAGTGCTGCCTTCCGATGAACTGGTGTCATCCAGCTGCAGTAACGCAAATGTATGAACACCAAAACATGCAACCATGAATCCACAGACAAAGTGAATAACAAGCATTTCAAAACAGAGCTAAAATTCATTTGTGACGTCTTCTTGTTGTGGTAAAATGGTTTTGGCTCAATTTCTAAATGCAGAAAAAGCTCAAGCACAATAATCTTTTTCCATATTGAGATGGACACCACATCACTATGGAACATCACATATCATGCTCATGAACTCTGAAATGGAATATCAAATGGCAGATTATCTGGCCTGAAAGGTTTGTAAATGCATTTCATCAACAATATACGTCAGCATTTATGCATTTCTCCCACACTGGCTGCCTGCTCTAGCCACTCTGCCTGACTCTATTGAGTAATGAAGTTATATTAGTGTGTGAGTAGCCAGTCACACCCATGGATTTACTGTCCTGCCAAAGGAACTTGTATAGTACAGAGTAGCTGAAGATTGTAACAACAAAAACAACAACACATGGCTTTATGCATAATCACGTGTAATCTTTCACATGTTGACATGGTAAAAGTAAAATAAATTACTTTGTGTGCATTTCGAAAACACAATATTATTGTTATTATGTACAGTAAAACCCATTCCATCTTCTGTTTTCTGGTATTGTCTATGTGAATACATGCATGATAAACAATTACAAACGTTGATTATATAAATAGACTCCTCTCACTTACCTCTTTGCTGTTCTCAATGTCCGACTCACTGCTGAAATCCTCGGTGTTAAGGTTCTCAAAGTCAGATTCTCCTACAGCTATGGGCACGCAGACGGTCAGGTTTGGGTTGTGGATGAACGACATGTGATCCTCATCGATCATATACTTGCCCACGCTGCTGCCAATACCACTGGTGGTGCCATTGCCATTTTTGGCATAGTCTAGGTCTCGGTTGATGTCCACCCCAGTGTGATTAGCAATGCAGTTCAGCTTTTTGTCATACATGTCATCTAGAGGCTTTTGCTCATCCTCCATTAGTGGCTTTCTCAGCAGGCTGGCGACGAGTATTCGTACTTTTGCTTTTATCCATGCAATGCCTTTCTTGATGCGCATGACTGCAATCTGCAGGTTGTTTGGCTCACCGTCATCATCTGTTGCAGCCAAGTTGTCAGCGCTAAAGGAGCTCAGCAGCAAGGCAAGGAACAGATTCAACACCTTTGAACACAAAATAAGAAACCTGTAACTAAATGTTAGTTGTCATTTTAGCAATCTTTTAACATTGGTATTTTAGTTAAGTGGCTTGGCACACTAGCCTAATACAGACACTCACCACCAAGTTACCAATGACCATAACCATCATGAAGACGATGAGGCACATAGCCTGGCCCGCTACCTCCATGCAGTCCCACATGGTCTCAATCCACTCACCACATAGCACCCGGAAGACAATCAGGAAGGAGTGGAAGAAGTCATTCATGTGCCAGCGGGGCAGCTCACAGTCCTGATTAATCTTACAGACGCAGTCTTTGTAGCTCTTTCCAAACAGCTGCATGCCAACCACAGCAAAAATGAAGACGATGATGGCAAGCACCAGAGTGAGGTTCCCCAGGGCTCCCACCGAGTTACCGATGATCTTGATCAGCATATTAAGGGTGGGCCATGACTTGGCCAGCTTAAAAACTCTCAGCTGATGTGGAGTAGGTAGAAAAAGTAGGTGAGATTTGGTCAAATCATTTCTTTATTAACTTGGTGATTTATTCAGTGAATCAAACAGAACAAATAAGTAGGTATTAGTTCCTAAACAACATTTAAACAGTAAGCTACAAAATGTTTGAGTTTACAACAGATGCTACAGCACATCGAACTGGTTTTGCTAAGTAAGACGCCAAAAGGATTATTTACCAATCTGAATGACCGCAGCACAGATAGGCCCTCGACATCAGCGAGAGCCAACTCGACTAAACTCAGCGTCACGATGAAACCATCGAAACAGTTCCAGGCTTCCTGGAAGTAGTAATATGGATCCATGGCCACTAACTTGAAAAGCATCTCCCCAGCAAAGATCCCTGTGAATACCTGGCAGATAGGGAAGAAATTTCAACAAACACGTCAACAACATGGTACACAAGAGAAGCAAGAAAGCGACAGTAAGCTGTAAAGATAATATTCACTAGGAGAGATCCCCTAGAAACATTTCCCTGTGCAATGACCTTTTCTGGTAAATTGCTAAATAAATACACATAAAAAGATCGTGCCATTGTGGCATCAAACCTGGTTTCAGGATGTTGGCACAACCTATGTTAACAAGACAACAATCATGGTTACATGCTAATAGTAGAAATGATTCCATCAATGCCACAATCCAGGTACGAGTTTAGAGCAACCCATCAAGCAGGCTGCAAAAGATATGAATACAGACCTCCCATCAGTCAGTGTCAAGATGGTCCCGCTGAAGTAAACATGGGCTTCACTCAACCAGAGGAAGTGAACAGAGTGAGTGAGTGAGCAGAGGGAACGTGTGTGCATAGACGTGTGTGAGAAATTCATGGATACAAGGAAGCAGCATGTTGTTAGAACATGTTTTTTTCCCTTTCAGCTCTGAATTGGCAATGAAAGACCTGCCAATTACAATCCCAAAAATAGCACCTCCCAAAGAGCTGCGGAGAAAAAGCTGAGGAGATCCTTCACAAGCAAATCAGATAAAAATAAAGTAGTAAGAAGACCGGCACTCACCAGATTGCCTACAGAGAGCATGGCCTCAAAATCAGGGGTCATGGGGTAGTGCTCCATGGCCATGAAGAGGGTGTTGAGCACAATGCAGATGGTGATGGCTAAATCCACAAAGGGGTCCATCACTATCAGGTTCACAATCTCCTTGATCCTAATCCAGGTAGGGCTGCACTCCCAGATCAGGAATGTGTTAGAAAACTTATACCAGCATGGTGGACACTTGCGCTGAGACTCTTCCAGTTCTGAAGACATAGTGTGGATCACACATCAAAACCAAATATACTGGTGGCTTGAGCATACCGCATGCAATGGTATCAAATGATAGAAAAAATAGTATGCATTGTATGTATCTGGTACTGTTGGATATGCAAAGCAGATAAGCAGGAAATTCATGTCAAACTAATCAACCAATGAGAGCAGCCCTAGTTAAAGAATAATGAGAGAGCAGGTTAAATAGCTGGGTTAAAGTGGCAGTACCCTCCACTAGTGTGTTGGTAATGACGCTCATGACACTGTTGGCCCGCTCTTTCCGCCCAAAGGAGGTATTGAGCTGGTCCACAGACACCATCAGGGAGCCCGACAGCTTCTTCTTCACCTCAACCTCAGTAGTTGGCTGTCAGGAGGAGAGGAAGAATCAAGCACCCATGGAGAGGACATGAACACCATCCCACATCACCACCGGTAGCCGGCGGAGGGAAGTGCACAGCATTGGCAGGAGTAAGAAGTAGAGGTTTTTGGAGTTTGAGAAGGGTATGTTTCATTCTTTTCTGTATTAATGCTGGTTTCAAGGAAGATGTGTGTATGCTGTAAATGCATGCATGTCTCAGCCAAAGTGGGAGCAGTGGTCCAGGGCTACTTGACCTAATTGTGTTTGAATGTAATTAGCTCATCTTGATTAAATAATAAATGGATTGTGAGCTACTGTGCAAGGAGAACTGCTTCTGCATGAAAGCATTTTCAGTCCTGTCATGCAATAATGGAGGCTTTGCTGCCATTGCAATATAATCATCAGGTTATTATACAAAATGTCTCCCAAATCTGCCCATTTTAACATTACTGGCAAACTGATTCTACAAAATCTTTCTACTTTGAAACCATACAACTTATATTGCAACCATCAAGTAAAGAGCATTGTAAAGAGATCATATGTAGGCAGGTAGTTCAGATCCATCCAATTGTCATGCATGAGCATGCTCCAAGTCAAAGAGAAGGAGAGGAAATAACAGACACCATAGCCATTGTTCTACTTGTCTATGTCATGCTTGTTCCAATTCTGGTTTTAGATCTACCATGCTAACTAGAAAGACAGAACTAATTCACTAATGTTGACCAGGGAGAGTTTGGAAAACAGAGAAAGGTAAAGACACACAAAGACAGCAGCCCTCCTTTGTTTCCTAAATGATATTACTAAGGCTTTATACAATGCTGTGTGTTACTTGTGTTATCTATCCTAGGCTAGAGTATATTAGGGAAGGAGACAAGAAGAGAAATGTTTGTGACTCTAAAGTCCTGGTCCTTTCTGTCTCCTCCACCTTCTACTGTAGATCTACCCACACAGGACAGCAGAAGACTTGGATGCCTGGAGGAGGAACAGATCAACACACTGGAGCATGTTAACTTGTCATTACATGCTATTCAGTAACAAAATTGTGCTTTGTTCTCTAGACTGCCTTTAATATTAATCTAAAAATAGCAACTGTGTAGTAAATCTTAATGATAGGTTTGATCTATGTGCTGAAGTCAACACGTCAAATGGGGCAGGAGTAGAGGCATATTATCATGTTTGTTTGAATAGTGGCTGTGTGAGTAATATGCATTTGATATGAACATATGTAAAACATTGACATTCATCATTTAAACCAAACAACAAAATTGCCTGGAAGTCACTGATAGACCCTGTTTCACTGACCTATCAAATCAAGAGCTGGCTATAGCATGTTGACTATAAAACATCATTATTTCTCCATCCTTTGCCTACTGTCGGAGGGCAGCATACTCTGCAGGGGCTTGGGGAGGGGAGGCGCGAGCCAAGAGCTTAGCCAAGAGATACATACGGACTTGCAAAGATGACAGAATAGAAGATAGAAAGCCATAAAAAAAAGGAACGGACGAGAGGGGGCCATGCCTAGATAGGTCTATTCATTGACTTCCTTACACTTTCGTCAGTATCTGCCTTATCTATTTTCACCTCAGGCAGAAGGCGTCCACCAGGCCCAGGGCCAATGAGCGACACCACGCCGTTGCAATCCACTGTGCTGTTTCTCTTCCCATGGAAGCCACTATAGCTGCTCCGTCGGTATGGGCTGAAAAGGGAGCCCCGCCGCTCCTCGCACTCCTCAACTGTGCTGTGCTCATCATCTGCAAATTCATTCTCAGAGCCAACGTCCTTACTGCGGCCCTTGAAACTGAAGATACTGCTCTTACTGTTGTGACGGGACAGGAAAGGGGAACCAGGTATACTGAGGAGGGACTGGAGAAAAGGTAGAAGAAGAATGCAGAGTAGAGAAGAGACATAAGTGTTTCTGAAATACAATTGATTACGCCATAAATGGTATGCTGTTTGTCATCAGTTCCAGAAACCAGAATGAAAGGCAACATCTGCAGGATTGCTGATGCGACTACAATGCTTCACCCTAGGATACACTGCAAAAACAATTATGTGCACTTAAAAAACGGAGAATGACATAGTTAGGTCAATGATATCCTGCATCATCAAGGTCACACACAGGACAGGACAGAGATTCAGGAAGCTAGAACAAAATGGAGAACAACAAGAGTAATGACAACAACCATCTGGGCTGTCACTGATTATTAAACATAATGAAACACAGACAGTTTCCTGTCTTTGCAAAAGTTAGATGATGTAAAGCAAAAAGTAACCTAAGTAAAATATAGCATGAGGAATTCTAAGAGTTGTTTTACATATGTGGTACATTATACAGTATACTATCTATTTTGGTAAATACTGGACTATAACTCACATTATAAAAGCCAGTTCAACCAAGTAAGGTCTAAATGAAGCTGTATAGTTGCTGCCTCTTAAACCTTCATGTAATTCCAGTGAATAATTTAGGAGCTTTTATAGCTCTGGTCTGTATATGCTCCTTTTTAAGGTATATGCTAAGGTATATGTTTATTTATTTCAGACTTTGAGAGGCCAGTTCAGAATACCTCTGATAATTTTTTGGCTTTTGTCAGCACGTTTTCACCCAATGTAGTGAAATTAAATCTGATGTGTGGGTCTCAAAGTATTCATCACTTAAATAATAAGGTCTATAACCCTGCTAACCCTGGATTATCCTCACCTGGTTCATAATGGAAGACTTTCGACCCAGCCGGTTATCAGGAAAACGAAAGCGGCTCCTCTTGCTTCCGTCATCCGACTCGGACTTGACAAACTTCTCGCTGTCACCTTTCTCCTTCTCCTGCTCTTTCTGCCGCCACTTCTTCTTGCGGTTGCGCCGCTCTTTGGCACTCTTGGAACTGAGCTTTGACATCTCAGAGGAACTGCATGACAGACGCCCTCCACCATCATCCTCTACTGCATCCTCCGACACTGTGCCTGCAGAGGTTGCCATAGCAGCAGCCTGCAAATAAACACATGAAAAAATCAAAATAATGATGTACAGTAACATGACATAACATATTAGTATTTATATTTTAGCCTCAGTCTTGCAGCAAACTGACCTGAGCATCTTCTTGTTGTTTCTTGAGCTGCTCCAACATGGCCTTGAACTCTTCCTCTTTCTGCTGGGCCTCCTCCATCGTGGCCTGGTTCTGCTCCTCATAGGCCATGGCCACCACAGCCAGGATCAGATTCACCAAATAGAAAGATCCCACAAAGATCACCAGCACAAAGAAGATCATGTAGGTCTTCCCTGCTGCTCTCAAAGTCTGTGGAGAGGTAGAGCAGCCAGATTACAGGGAGAAGATCAGGAGCAAGAGAAGCACAGATACTAGTAACATCAGATGCACAACCTTAATTCCTCTAATTAAATCAAATCCTTTAATTCCTAAAGTTTAGTGTCGACCTCGCTGCTCATCTCTCGCAATGACTCATCAGACATTAACTGTGTCAGCTGTTAGGGAAAGGGGACAGCCACCTTGGCCGTTTCTGTGTGAATATTTACTGAGTGTGTCTGTGTCTGTTCAGTGGATTTAAAGACTGCAATGCTGTAACTAGCTACATTTTTACAACAATTGTTGTTTCATCATAGACTCATTAAGCTTCTCAGCATGAGCTCAAGGTTGCGTTGCTCATGGGGGACAGCAATGAGACCTGCTTTTCCTTGCCCACTGTATGAGCCAGTGCAGAAGTCTGGAGTTTATGGGAAGTGTGGAACCTGAGCTGCAGAGTCACAGCAGAACAAATGAGAACATTTGGGGAAAAAATGTAATGTTTGCTAGATTTATTTCAATCACAAATATTAACAAAAAAATAGAATGAGAACGCTCCCATCAGGTCTCATCTACTTCACTGACCATACTGTAATCCTAAACTGTTAATATTTCATACTTCTTTCCTTCCACTCTGCCTCCATATACAGAGGCATGAGTGTGTCCACCATTTCAGAAGTGTGTGGAGCAGGCTGACAGACAGGATGGCAGTGGTTGGGCCACAGTATGCCAACCGACTAAGACAAGACAAGTGGGATGAGGAGAGAACTGTGGAGGTGTAGCAGCAAAGGCAGCCTGAGCCAACATTTTCTGTCTGACAGATGGAGCCACACAGAACAGATTAACTGCATGTAATATGCACTGCAATGTGAGGGTGGCAGGGGTCTATCAGATGCACATGCTAATTAGTAAAGCACACTATAGTAGTCTTAAGCAACTGTGATCATTCATTCATTCATCTTCTACCGCTTATTCCCCGAAGGGGTCGCGGGCGTGTTGGAGCCTATCCCAGCTGGCTATGGGCGAGAGGCAGGGTACACCCTGGACAGATCGCCAGTCCATCGCAGGGCCACAAATATAGACAGACAAGTCACAGTCACACACACACTCAAACCTATGGGCAATTTACGGAGTTTTTCCAATTGACCTAACTGCATGTCTTTGGACTGTGGGACACAGGGAGAACATGCAAACTCCACACAGAAAGGCCCACGGTCGCCTCCGGGAATCGAAGCCACTAAGAGCTAATGTCTTTAAATATTTAAACTTTAAACCTTAAATAAACAGTCAGAGGTCAATTTGTAAATATGTCTCCATAAATGTAAATGTCTCTGCAGTGTGTAAATATGTCTGCAGAAACATAAAGTACAAAAAAATAAACACAGTCACTTCATTACTTCATTATTACTACAATACTTCACAATTAAAACCTAATTGAAAAAAGCAAATCTTTGGCTTTTAGCTTTCTTTTCAATATGACTGTGCAGTTATAGAAGAGTTCTAGACAAGCTTTGTACAGTATGGGACTAATAAAGGATTTGTCATATAAGCCATATAAGTGAGAAAAACTGAATATTAGTTTTACCAGCATGTAAAGATTTTCCCAGAAGTCCTGTGTCATAAGTCGGAAGAGAGCCAGGAAGGCCCAGCCGAAGCTGTCAAAGCTGGTGTAGCCATAATTTGGATTCCTCCCAGCTTTCATGCATGTGTAGCCCTCTGGGCAGCGGCTGAGGAGTGGTAGGAGGGAGACAGACAGACAGACAGAGAGACAGACAAAGAATACGGGGCGCCCAGCCCAAAAATCATTCATCACTATTTCAATATATTGTAATTTGACTAGAGGGAGATAGAGGAGATCTTAAAACAGCAGAATTCGAAGGAGAAGAGAAAACAACTCACCCGGAGTCTGAGCTGTTCCCACAGAGTAGAGCATCCAACTGGCCAGGCAGGAAGTAGAAATTGGCTGGAGAAAAGCAAAAATACCCATTATGAATCGTTTTTAACACATTCTGTAGCATCACTTATTTATTCCAGGATCTGTAAATCCATTAAGACCAGTTTTTGATTTCAATTTTCTTATCCATTTTTTAACTGAGTGCAGTTCATTTCAAACCACTTCCTTCTGTTCTGTGCCAAAATGACATATTGTTTCCATTTTCCAGCATATGGTCTGACTCAATACCTTAGACCACCGCCAGCTCACCATTGGTCAAGCTTTGCCTGCACTTACTCTCGTTCATAATGTACTCATCCCAGTCAAAGCCCTTGCTGCCATTGGCCAGGTAGCTCTCAGTGGTGTTGATTGGCCAGAACACACACTTTTGGCGCAGGTTGCCCATGAAGAGCTGGAGGCCAATGAGGGCAAAGACACTCAGACAGAAGACGGTCAGGATCATCACATCCGAAAGCTTCTTCACAGACTGGATCAGGGCGCCCACAATAGTCTTGAGGCCTGGAGGGAAGACACGCACACACGTACAAAAACCATGCAGGTGATGCAGGAGCTGCTGCAGCCACAGGTACGAATCACTAAGTTCTGGTGCTACAAAATTTACAGCTAATAATGCTAACATGCTAATCTCTGTTACAGGTTCAACTGGATTTATGAAAGCTTGACTATTAAAAATAACATCTTAACTACAAATTAGAAGAATCACTTACTATATATTAATTTAAATACTAATATATCTAAATGACAATTTCCCACAACAGGGACAAATTATATTGATGATAAAATTGGAGCAATTTTTAATTGTAATAGAATAGCTTAGGTAAAAATACATTTTGGACAAAACTGACAGATTACATACATAACATATCTAGAAACAAAACAAACAGGAAATATTTAGGAGCCTTCCTACTCTTTTCGGTGCAGGACATCAATCAAATCTAAATTGCTGAGTTGTTAAAACAAGAATTCAGTTTTTCATTTTACTGCCAGTGATGAAAAGGAGTAGGAAGACTGCAGAAAAGTTAGAGGAAATTCATAAGGAACAGCAGCACAACAAGGGGCCATGAGAGGGACACAGGCACAGGCAAGGGGGGCTGGAAACCACATGCAGGTCATTTAAACTCCAAGGCTGAACAGGAGCAATTCAATGCCAGCGCCAGCGAGGGCACTTTCTTGAACTGTCTTGTATAAGGTGTCATTAGGAAAGCACTGACTCCCCATACTGTGACCCTGCAGTCTGTCTCATCCACAGTTTGACTAAAGATAAAATCAGTTTACCTTCCAGACAGGCATCCACTGGCAGCGTTCACATGGCTCCACAAGGAACTCAAACATGGAAGCAGGATGACTCACACCCCCTTTCCCTTTGGCCTCTATTGCTACAGTGGGCTTTACAACATGTGCTTGTAAAATATAGACTACATGTTGGCTTAGGCATCGAGTCTTAGTAAAAGCTCTATTAGCAAGGCAGGGTTCACTACAGTGAATTGTTATCTCATATAGAAGACTCCATCAAGCAAATCATGTTTACACTATAAAGAGAAATTTTACATACTGTCGCTCAGGCTTCACACTTGCTGTAAAATAATGTGGAATACCCCCTTTATTATTTGGATATTTATCATTCAGCTGTTAAAACTAGTATTGCAGCTACCCTATCACCTGGCTTTGAGAGGGAAATATCATGTATAAATAAAACAGGTGCAAGTTTTTTATCATACCTAGCTGTATACCACCATACACAAAGCAATACTTCTCCCATTATGGACTTGACACTGTAGTATGAATAATTAAATAGTTTATGGATGCAACCTTATTCAGGAATTATGTAATAAATTGTGGTAAATTACTGTACTGTGCAGTAAACACCAACTCAAATTTCCAGGTGAGAAAAGCCAACTAGCTGCTTGCAGTGTCTTGCATGTTTACGGTCCAGATCTGAAAGTGCATTTATCCAGCTCCTTGCCAGAAAGCACATCTTCTAAAATAAAACATCACTTTACGAAATGCCATCCATAATGGTTCTTCTTACTATGCACAACATCTGTTACCCTCCACTATCAACAGATGCATTGATAGGTCATTCAGCCAAGCCACCTGCCTCCCAGCCTCGACAATGCCAACGCAACGTTTTGTCTCTCTGTTTTGTTATTTCATTTGAGTAGGTCATAAAAAAGAGAAAAAAATAAAGAAAGAAAGAAAAGAGGGCAAATCAAACTGTCAATGCCATTTGTCAGCCAAGCTCTTTTTAGGCTAAGATTATAAAAGCAAGTGACTGAAAAGCATCATGCAGCATAAGAGATATGTTCACAAACTAGGCTTGGCAGTCTTCATACAATAATAATAGGTGTCTTTTAGAGCTAGGGCATTTTTCCTATATCTACATATGAGGATTATTTTCTAATCTCCCATTTCCAATTCATTCACTTGTGACAAATGTGCAAGCAAAATAGTGATCATTAAATTTCATTTGCACATTCAGTTTGTATTTGAAACAAGTTAAAAGGATTGCTAGCAATTTCAAGGAGGCTATGATTTGTTTCTGATAAATACTACATGAAATCACCTGTTTTTATCCTTTGGAAAAAAGAATAGGCTAAGTCATTTTATTTACAACAAAAGAGGGCCTTTGTTTAATCCAAAACTACTGAAAGGGGTGAGTTAAAGCTAAGAGTAATACAGATGCCTCGGAAAGGAGCCTCATAACGAGGTGCTACTGGGGCAGAAAAGAGTGCAGGCATTTTGGAGGACCCTAGAGGAGACTGCAAAGCCTATCAAAAATGTATTAGTACCATTTTTGATCATTTTGGAGTAAAAATAAATCAAAAAATGGTTGTCTCCAATTATTTTATTGTAGTTTAAATCATAATTGTAATCATAATAATAGTGAGTAGAAAACAAAGGGTGAGAGGATCAGCCTTAGTGTTTAAACTGAGTCTCACCTGGAATGACAGAGATAGTTTTCAATGCTCGGAGAACTCTGAATGTTCTCAGCGCAGATACATTGCCCAGGTCCACAAACTCTGTTATATATCTGAAATAGGGGAAGGATCACACACAGAACAAACACGATGACAAAAACCACACACGCCAAGAGCACAACACCACCGAACCAGGAGGAAACGACGCCACTCACAGAGCCTGTCCACTGAGGAGAAGGGTGGAAGGTAAAAGGAAAGAAAGACACACACACCTAACACCGACCCCGCCCCACCGCCCCTCCCCCCACCCCATCCTGTCTTACCTGGAATTACAGAAATAGTTTTCAATGCCCTCAACACCCTGAACGTGCGCAGAGCTGAGACATTGCCTAGGTTTACAAACTCTGTTATATACCTGCAGGATCAAACCACAGTTACAACAGCTCATTATTTACATGCAAATATGAGGTGAAGAGGTAAATTCACAGTGGGCAATGCGACAGCTCTACAGACAAGTGAAGATGTATTTCACGTAGCGCCTATGATTTTTGCTCATTTGGAGCTAGTTCAATTCTGAGATCTCAACCACTAGGTAAAATATTTTTGACATTAGATGCCAGGCTTTAAATGGATGTTTTAGACTATAGACAGAGTTTAATTAAAAAGGTGAGTGAGAGTTAGATGACAAGAGGAAGATACATCGAATAAGCTGTGGGTGGTGTCAGGGAAGCCTCAGAGTGTCAGATGGAAACCTTCACTTCCCCAAAGACAAAGACCAAGGCAGTCTCAGATCAATGGAGGAAACACAGAAGATGGGTTATCGGAGAATAAGGAAGAAAAAGAACGCGGAAGATGTACAATCATCTGTAGCACTGAAAACTAAATTTCTCCACCCACTAAGGACAATATTTGTGCACATGAATTAATTTGATCTGTGATCAGACAGCGAGAGTGACCACCAGAATACTTACGCCATTGAAATGACCATGAAATCCAGCCAGTTCCATGGATCTCTTAGGAATGTAAACCCATCTATACAGAATCCTCGCGCAGTGATTTTTACAAGAGACTCAAATGTATAAATTCCTGTGAACGTGTACCTGAAAGACAAAATGTTGGCAGGGTTGAGTTCACCAGGCTACTGTAATTCAAAGCTCACCCATATCAGAAAGTCAGCATTTTTGTTGATGGCTAAAACCACTTATAAAACACTTTGACTGGAAGAAGTAGCTGATACCAAACCAATTATTAGTGCTCAATAGTAAACAACTGAAGGAAAATGTATACTTACTCTACTTGCTTTGACCATTCAGGAGGATCACTAAAGGTCATGAATATACAGTTGGTCAAAATAGTACACATAATGATCATGCTGAAAAGAGTGAGGGTAGGGTTAAGGAAAATATGAATTATAGAGATAATGAAAAACATTATATACATCATCAAACCTTGTGAAACTCTAAAACCACTGCAATAAATTATCTACAGCATCAACAAAGTGAATGTAAAGTGCTAGACCCGTCGGCCCTAACAGCTCTGAGAATGTCAAGGGTTAATGTCATAAAATCTACTCATAGCACTTAACAGAAGATGGTCATGTGTGCCCACTACCACAAAGGCCATTATTTTACCCATTAAATATTTAAATGCCATATATTTAGTGGAAAATCCATGACATGGCATGACACAAGCGGTACAGTGGCAGCACTTCAAAATGTAAGTTTAAACACTGCAAGCGGCTCTCAGTGCCGAGAAGTTTACCCTCAATGGAAATGAGGAAAACCTTATAATTACTTTTAAATGCAGCCAGAGATCAATGATAGTTTTCCTGAGAAAGGGGAGGAAAGGTTAGGAAAAAATACACAAGGTTTAGTTTCAGAATTTGTGCCTCTACTGGCACATTTAGCATGGTGGAAGATGAAAACAAAGTACTGGAAACATTCTTTCGATTTTCTCAAGACTGTGGCGCAAGTAATATTATTTTGTCATCTCATTATTGAATTTTTGTTCCTTTCAAACCCTTTCTAATTTTTTTCACTAATTTTTGACTTCACAGACTTTGACTGCTGACACAGTTGATGGTTGTACCTACAACTGCTGAGATGGAGCCCACAGTGTTAAACTACAATATAATGGGTTTATTGAGGACGCCTCCTAGGTTTACTGTTAAGAATGACTCATCATTTGTGACAGCCTTTTACTTCAGTCACAAAATGGCAACTGCATGGCTTCTTGTATGAGTCTCGCTAATGAAGGTCTGTGAGTATCTTCTCCTGATGCAACAGTCACAGGAAACATCAAAAGCAGCACGAGCAGAAAGACAGAACATATCATCATGAATAATACACACGAACAGGAAACACTTTTGTCTTTGCCGTTAAGACACCATTTCAAAGGATATGAATGTATCAAAATTTTAATAGCTATTCGCCTAACCAGATTAAAAGGACTTATGAAGTACAAGGCAGGTGTGGCACTAAAACGGAAGATTGTCTTCCCTTTATTCAGCACTATAAATGTCTGTGGAGAGAAAAAGAAGAAAAAACAGAGGATTAATTGTTTAGTGACCAGATAAACACACACATCTCAAATGTTTACCAAAACCAGCTGATAGAACATTAATTTATCACCTTGAGATGCATGTAAGTAAACTACATGCTGACCATACAGATCAGGATCAGAGGATACAAGCTCATACTCATATTGATTATTCATAAAAGACAATGGTGGTGTGCTGTGCTGCCCATCATGGCTTTGGTGGTGTCCTGAGATGGAAATGAGCAAAACCAAGATGAGCCTGTGAGCCCCTTCTGCGGATAACTTCATAATTGTTTAAATAAAACATGTCGATTTGCATGAAACTTTAATGACACTGCATTTGCAGAAGTGATATGGGTCCCTGAGCTTTTAACAAGGCAGCTCTCTCTACATTTAAGCCCTGCAGGTCTGAAGTCTTCCTGACTTCAGACGCAGAGAACGAGGAAGAAGAGGTTTACATGAGAAACAGGTGTGGAAGTATCAGACAGGAACAGGAACGTCCCAGAGACAAACATGGAAACAAACACACCCCAGTCACATAATTTCAATAAAACTCTCAGCTTGGTGCAGCTGACCTCTGTTAGAATTTAGCCTGATGTTACTATTACGGGTCAAACCTCACCCTCAATCAAAAATAAGAGTATATAAGGCAGCATGCATCAGACTGAAAACAGTGCACCCTGTGTCATCACCTGCAAACACACACACACATACATGTGCTATATATACTGGGAGCCTCTTTTTTAACGCATGACTAAACTACTGCAAAGCTACTGAAATTTTTATAATCCAGAGCAGAGCAATAAGGAGAACACGGGTGAGTAAAGGCAGAAAACAGGGAAGATGTAGAGCAAGTGAAGCAGGCAGGCAGCAACTGTAGCGGCAGCAGCAAGCTGAGGAGAAGCAGGGAGGAGGGAGCTGGAGCTGGGCAGAAGATGGTGAACAGGAGGGAAGGGTGGGGGGATGGGATGGGCGGGAGACGGGGAAAGAGAGAGAGAGAGTAGCTTCGACACAGAAGCTCCAGCCATCAGGCGAGGCTGCAGCATCTGCACCCACGAGGGATGTCGCAGCCATTCAAGGAGCCTCCTTTTCTCAATCCTTGAGGTAATTGGTAAATGGCCTGTGTTTTATGGTGCTTTCAGCCCAAGAGCCTCACATTCACACACCTTCAGATTAATACAGCATTGATGTTTTGCCTAGCTGTTTTGCTATGTACTAGCTTTTCTTTCCTCATCATACATCCACAAATACGTGTGTGTTGATATGTTTTATTGCTCCGATACAAAATCGAAGAGATTTTTGTGCCCTGCAAAACAGTGATATGTGTTCAGAGTTCTACTCTGGGAGACATTTATTCTCATCTGATTCTAAATAAAAATCATTAGAACATATTAAGAAGGGCCTTTATTATTAAAGCAAGTCCTGTTGCTCACGCTTCCTCGCACATGTTGTCCATTTCCTCCCTTTCCTAACTCCATCTCTCCCTCCTCCCTCCACTCTCATCCTCTCATTCCCCTTCTCCTTGAAAAATGATCTGTTTCACCAGCCTCGAACAACCTGTCCTGGCTGCAGCTCTGCACTGCACAGGGCTGCTCAGGCCACCGGCTGGGTGGGGAGGGCTGGATGCTGCGTCATCAGTCAACCAGTCTGCCGACCCCGTCTCAGCTATGACACAATCTAAACGAGGCACAACTGAAGATTTGTGATGAGGAGGACAAAAGGAGGAGCTTCCCTTTATTATAACTTCATATCTCTTCCAGCCCATCCTCACTGCAAGGCACCAGAACCAGCCTGTCGCCTCTCAGTGACAAAGGCGTCCAGAGCAACCTTCTCCCATCAAGGTCACTACCTAATGTGACGTCAGAGCCGAGGCAGCATCAGCTCTCTTTTAGCATTGCAACGCGCTATAATTAGCTTTGAGTGCCGACAGAAGTGTTGGTAAAGCACAAAGACACTCATATGACTCTCATGTTTCTGTAACAGTAATGTATTGTTGTGTGTGTAAAAATATTGCGCTGTGTGTGAATTTATCAACATTCCCACGTATCACTGGACATGTTTGCCACGTGTCATCTGAATCGTGTCTCCTCCTTGTGCGCTGGACTGGTGTGTTACATAACAGTCAGCATGCACTGTGTGAAGACAGACAGATGGAAGGAGAGGGACTCAGAGACAGACACAGAGCACCTGGCAACCTGAAAAATCTAAATATCTAAACAAATCCCCAGCTAATGATGATAACGAAAGAGATTATCACCAGCTGCTTTTTCGGGTAGGACCTGCTACATTTTAAACTGTGCACTGGCAGAGTTATACAACAGTGTTGTTAGAAGTGCAGCACTATTTTAAAGAATATGTGATTGGAGGACACCACTCTGAATAAAAATGCCAATTTCGTTATATAATTCTTTGTTAAAAAAAGACAACAAACAATGTTACCATAGTAGAAGATTTTAACCTCCATGCTCAGTTGTGTTATACACACACCAGCATCAATCTGACCTCAGCACACTTTAGATCTTGATTAATGCATAAGTAATCGACTGCCATTTTATGATAAATTATTCCTAGGTCTTTTTAAAGCAACAAACAGATTCACATTGTATAAATGATGCTTAAGACCACACAAGCACAACAGTGCACTCAGGGCTCTGATTTTCCAAAATGGCAGCAAATGTTAAGGGACTTTTCTGGGTCCCCAGATTTGACCAACTGCTAATAGCTGTAAGTGTTATAGTTACAGTTAAGGTCTATTTTAGTATTTCTATCCAGAGACCAATCAATCCTACAGCAGCCAGATGTGTACTGCCTATGTGAGATCAACACCATCTCCTTCACCGGTTTACAGACACTTAACAGACAGGTACACAGGTTGGTGATATTCAGAGACTGTCAAGGTCACCCAGCTGTCCTCACACTGAGCGTCAGGCATGACAGAAACCCCAGAGAGACACGTGTCTCCTCTAAGACAGCCAGTTCTCTCTGTTGCTGCTGCTGCTGTTGCTGATTCTCTCTCCTGCCACAGATTAATTTTTGAACAATTAGGAAAGTCTGTCATGTGGAACAACAATCTCTCAGCAGTTACTGCTTCTGACCTTTTCCCCAAAGTCCTGTGAGCACAATAGATATACAGCCACAGCCTACTCAACTGTTCTCTCCCCAAAGGTCTTCAAATAGGAAAACACAATTGCATCCTGCAACCTAATCACCAAAAGAAAATACCTGCACACCTAAAAGCCACTCATTACAAACCACACAAGATCTGTGTAAATATGTCAGCTGACTATTTATACGAAAGGCTAGGGTTAAAAAGATTAGAATTATAGATAATTAAAATCATCTGGAACTACAATGTTCTAAATAATGTGATTGGTCCCTATCAAGATTACACACACATTTGTGGACCTGTTTGATCCAATATGAAATGATAATGTAATATTTGGGAAGACTGAGTAAAAGGGACAACAAATATGATCCATAATATACAGTCACTGTCCACTTTACTTGGTACACCTCTGCAGTTCGTTTAAATTAAGTGCAGCAACTCTTGAATTGTTAATAATTTCTCTGTTTATAAGTTGAAGCTGATGGAAAGGTGATCATTCTACTATATGTTTATTATGAAGGTCACAGTTGGTGCTGGAATCCTAAGGAGTGTGTTATATCAAAAGGTGGTTGTATTGTTTTGGACCCTTCATTCATTTGACATTAACATGAACATAAGCAGCGTCTTTTCAGTACTTCTTATGTTTGAATCTGAATTTCAGCTGATAACATTATTATGCATGAGAGAATGTGTTTGCGTGTGCATGTCCCAGCCTTCAGTAAAACCTACTTTCTGACTATTCAGGTAGTATGGGTCCAGGTCCTCCAGTGGTACCGCCACCATTCCTTTAGGGATGTCCCCATAGATGTAGGGCAGGCTCTTCCCAGCCTCCAGGTCGCTGTTGGGCTTGGGCTTGTTCTCGTCATCGTCGTCGCGGTAGCTGCTGTCCTGCTTGGGTGGCTTCTTGTTCTTCTCCTCTTTGATGCGCTGCTCAAGGGTCGCCAAAGATTCCAAAGTAAACTTCTTGAAGCTATCAGGTCCTGGCGGTGCAAGAAGGGGTGCAGCCATGTTTTCATCCTGCAGCTACTTGGTCTTTAGGTTTGTACCATCCACAGTAGCAACTCTGCAGGAAGTGTAAAGACAAAGCAGGAAGTGAACAAACAGGAAATTCTGCATGGCAGCTAAGTAAATGCATGTGAAATGCATCTGATCATTTTCAAATTTTGCTATAAACTTTCCATAAAAAATCCTAAGCTTTTTTTATCATGGGGTTAGACATGTAATGAGATGCAAAACAAAAACATAGTCATACATGGACACACATGTAGTTTTAATGAGGCAAATATGGGATGAAGAAAGACAAACGCTATATACATTGTAATGTAAAGATTTTGATTGTACAACAGAAAAACAGAAAGCATGATGTACTATTAATATAGCTTTTATCTTCCTGTTTCTTAGAGAGATGTGCAAACAAGCCTCCCATGGGCAGAAAATAACTGATCGCAACAGGTCACAAAAGTATTTGCACATCTGTCCCTCCTCATTCAGGTGCTGCTCAACGTTCAGTTAGATGCTTGAATGTTTACATTAAACAGCATTTGACTTTTATCTCTGGCTCCCAACAGCTGCTGCATATGGGGGGACGAGGCATAACTCAAAGTTTGCTCAGTGTCTGGTTCACATGAAGGTCAGACTGGCTGGACTGTGGGGATGGACACTTAATACAAAGGAGTCAAAAAGCAGAAAATCAGATTTTGATGTTCTTTTAACTTTATATTTTTAAATAGAAGAGAAATCTGCTGCTACATTTTATTATATTAATTTATATCACATACATTTTATTGACATTTTTCATATTTGAGGTTTAATAACATTTCACTTCCAAACCTACTTACTCACTGTTATTTAATTATATTTAAAATACTAAAGATAATTTGTTATTGTTTTGCGGCTACACATTATTTGTCAAATGCCTTTTATGATAAGAAACAATGCACGTCATCAGATATTGTGAAGTCCTGTGATCAGGCAGATGAGGTACAAAGGTTTGAGCTCACGTTTTCACCCAAGACTGGTAACAAGTTGTGGGTCCTGCATTAAATCTCAGACAGTTAAAAAAAAACAATTTAATAACTTTCACTCTTGAAAAGCTGCAGAAACGCTGACAACAACCCAGAGCACCCAATGGCTGCATGACTCATTGAAGCCTGTTCCTAAAATACAATGATATAAAAAGGTCATGATGGGTATATGACAGATGCTGGAGCTGCAGGACACTTCAGGGTCAGTGTACTAATGTGAGGTAGTGTTGAAGGAGAGAGGAAGACTGTTCAGTAGAAGACACAACTGAAACTGAGATGAAACTCAAATGACAAATGACTGGAACAACCCTATGTACAATGTGATCCTTTGGATTGTATGCCATTTATTGGTAAGACTTCTAGCAGTTTCGGTTACGGTGGTAGAGAAATGACGTGGATGCAGCCACATCTGAATCCCAAGGCCTGTCATTCTCCAGCTCTCCTCTTGCATAACACAATCTAATTAACATGCTCGACGTGTGAGGCTGACACGGGAAACAAGGGGAGAATCCGCTATCTGTCCTGTATGAGCAAGAAACATTCAGCCCGTAAGTAAAGACGTCTGTTTTAAAATGGACCCCGGAACCTCGCAGTCACTGAGCCTCCTGCTGCTCTGCTGGCCCTGTCCGCTTCAGCACCACACGAGCGCGCCCGCTGACGTGCACACGGACATACACATATGGAAGACCGCACACATGCAGATTTCATAGGGAGGAAAATACACAACAGAGCCTGCTTCGCTGTGCAGAGGGCCTTCGCGTTGAGCTTCTCCCGACGCATTCAGTTCCTAAGTCATGATGACAACGCTCGTATTGCTGTGTCTTAACCCGGTGGCTTTCACATCCAGGCTTTTGGTGCAGCCATTTCCACACAGAAACTATGCACAACCTGTTTTTTTCTGGAATGCAGTGAGAAACTAAGACTTCTCTAGTAAAACTGCTGCATTAGAAAGAGGCCCCGCACACGCCATTTTGTGCGTTTTTCTAGTTTATATGAGTAGAAACGTCCCGCTCCGCCGCGGAGAGGAGCTGGAGGTTATACTGCGCAGAAGAGTGGCCCGCTACAACCAAACTGGCCAAAGCAATATTGCTGCAGTGGGTGGTTTGTACGTTGAGTCTGTCACGCTGCTTGCAAACGCAGCCGTGGCTTTGTCAGATTCACAAGGTGGACTTCGACGTGTCGTAATAAATCAGAGCCGAATGCCCCTCTTGGTACTGAGCAAAAAGGCAAACGCGAGCGCGTTTTTTTTCCTCCGCGGGACACGCTGTGCGTTTTTGCGCGTTGCCTGGAAGGATCCGCACCACACCCGTGAAGCCATGTCGACTGCTAAATCAATAAGGGTTCTATCCGTGCACACAACATAGTCCGACGTGAAGCTAGACAGCGGCGCAGAAACGACACACAATCCGCAACAAGAGGTGCAAGACAACAAACACAGTGCTGCCACACCAAAATCACCTGGAGGAATGTACATTTGTTGATAATGGAAGCAGGATCTGGCTACTCACATAGCATCGACCCCCTTTCAGAAGCCTTATGGTGAATCATCCTGACATCCGGAGGGTGGAACGAGTCAAAAACGCCTAAAATATTAAGATAATTCTTTAGTTTTTGTTTTGGTTTTTTGTGAGCTGGAGCAGTCAGATTGTGTCCTACGTAAAACCTGACCTACGAGGCATTTTCTCTATCCAAAGGTTTTCGACGAAAATGTTCATCTGAGAAATTCTATGCAATCGACCTCAGCTGGTTAATGAAAAACACTCTCCCCGTTGTTCTGATCCAACCGACAGATGCTCAGCAAACGCAGACACCCTCTTCCATCCCGCTCCAGAAAAAGGAGATGCGGGGCAGTGTGCAGCTCTGCGACATTTACGCAAGGAGACTGACAGAGAAGATCTGTCCTCTAATCAAACACATGCACATTTTTTTTTTATCAAACGATAATAAACGAAGGATACTCACTTTGTATGCGTTACAATGAATCCAGAAAGCCGTCGTAAGACTGCAGGTGCGGAAAAGATCGGGGAGAAACTGCGGTTGTCGCCATATTGGTGCTGCTATCTTCCCCCTCAGCGCGAGCAGTTTCCCTGCATAATTGATGACTCTCAGCAGAATGTGAGGGAGTGGCGGCAAGTGGATTTCGTAAAATACTAAAGGTCATTTAGGCCTGTAGCCTCTAAACCCCAGTGTGTGGTGCACACTGTGGATGAGGCTGCTCAGACATTAGGTTTGTTTCCCTGACAAAGCGCATGGACTCACTGATCACATCACTTTCTGCGTGGTGAGTTTGTGAAGCTGGAATGCTGCTCAATCAATCAGAAGCATCTTCCATGAGGCCACTGACTGTCAAATGCATATACTGTATAGACTTGAACGCATGTTTCAAATCATATCAACTACCACAAGCATTTAACGCTTGTTAAATGAAGTAATGGTCGTAATCTAATTAAACTCGCCCATGTTGTTTTACATGCACTTTCTATTTAACCTATAATTAAGCGTGTCTTCGTGTGGTGACCTACTGCTCTTTTTAAAAAGTAATTTTATTTATCTGGATCGTTTGGGGCATTATCTGAACGCACCGGTGACGTCACGGGCTGTAAAGTTGTTTTGGTTTTTTGTTTTTTTGTGAAAATCTCCACAGTAGTCGAATCTAAATGGAGCAAAAGGTGTTTCTGCTGCTGGGGAGTGCTCTGTGTTGGACTGCGCTCACATCATCACAGAACAGTGAGTGAAACCAGTGCCAGCGGCCGCAGATCATTATTTATTAGCCTGGTGCCTGCTTTTATTTTAGTCGGTTGGTTGGCAGGCAAACGCGGAGCCTGTAAAATGTGTAGTTAAATAACTTGCTGTACGCTGCTCAAACGTTTCTGCAGTTTTAAAATACTTTGACTTAACTCTGCACCAAATTTAAGTAGGGTACTTGCATTCAGTCTGTGCTGCGCTATAGAGCAGATTATATATTAATAGTATATAATTAATACTAATAATACAATATAGATTATAGTGTATAGTATAGAGTTTCTATTAAAGATTCCACTACTCATAGCTTTAGCTTTAGTTAAAACTACTCAGAATGAAATGTTACACTTGTTTTCTGCCACGTACAATTATATTAGACCACTCAACTGGTATTTGTGCTCAGAAACTGGTTGAATTGGTGTCTGTGTTTATTAGTGTGTGGGCAACGGCTCTTGGTCAGCCTCCCAAGAGGCTCTCGGATAGTGGGGGGCCATGATGCTCCTGAGGGAGCGTGGCCCTGGCAGGTGAGCATACAGATTCGGTCTAGGCACCACTGTGGAGGGACTATCCTGAACAATGTCTGGGTGCTCACTGCTGCACACTGCTTCTACCTGTGAGTACCTGTGAGTCTGACACATGTGACTGACCTGCACCAACCTGTACTGTAGAACTTATTCACATTGCATAATGTAACCCGCCCTGTGTTTGTAAACAGCCAAAATAAAGTAAAATTCTCCTTTTTTCCTTTCTTTAGCTGGATCAACAGAAACAGTTTCCGTGTGGTTGCAGGAGTTAATGTGTTATATGCTCCCGGGGCTCACTCCCAGGTTCGCTCCATCAGAGAAGTCAGAATGCACAAGGACTACGACGACGCCACAGCTGATAACGACGTGACACTGCTGCTGCTAAGCTCTCCCTTCAACTACACTGACTATGTTCAGCCCATCTGCACTCCTCACAACGTGAGCCACGAGTCCTTCCTCAGCTTCAGCCACTGTTTCATCTCTGGATGGGGGAGAACCTCATACAAGGGTTGGTGTCACTGTGGAGACCTTGGGATTCACTCACTGTGGTGGGAGAAAGTCCCACGCACCCAGTCCAGACCCCTGTGCCTGAAAAATACAAATACCTACACTATAGATGGTGTTAAAAATATTTAATATGCAAAGAAAAACAAAAAGCTGACGACATACAGTCAACTGAACTGAAATAATTACCTGACCATGAGCAAGTACCCCCCCCCCCCCACACACACACACACACACACAACAAAAATACAAACCAGCAGACATATCCATATTTAGCACATTAACCCAATATAATAATCCCACATATCGTACAGTCTGTTGACAGCAAAGGTTATATTTGCCACAATTCTTTGATAGAACTGATATGTCTGTACTTCTATGTATACTTTTACTTTAGTCTATACTTAACTAATACTTCATCCACTGCTTACATCCGTGTAAACATACAGTATAAAGCACTAAATAAATGTTTATATAGTGCTTAAGTGTGGCCATTTCCCCCTGTGTTTTCTCATTCATAATTTGTGTTTTCAAGTTATAGTCAGTCCAAAGCTCTAATAAACAATGTCAGCATTGTCTGTCCTGTAGGACGACTGATGAACAGACTGCAGGAAGCTGAGGTGGAGCTCTTTGACAGGGCAACGTGTAACCTGATCAGCTGGTACCATGGTGTCGTCACTGAAAACATGATCTGTGCTGGCCTGCGGAACGGGGCAGCTGATACCTGTCAGGTGAGCATTCCTTCAGCGTTCAGAAGGTCACTACAGGCTGCAGCTTTCATTCTCTTCCGTTTGTGAAACATGTCTGTGGTCTCATTCAGGGTGACAGCGGAGGTCCCCTGCAGTGCTACAGTGAAGATGAGGAAAGGTTTTATGTGGTCGGGGTGACGAGCTTTGGGGAGCAGTGTGGGCTTCCTTACAAGCCTGGAGTATATGCGCGAGCCAGTAGGTTTGCAGACTGGCTGAAGACAAGTCAGACAGCATCTGTTGCAGAAAGACTGTATGCAAGACTGATCTCAGCTCTGCTGAGTGCTGCTCTAACGCTGCTCTGAAACGTCCTGTAGTCAGTAAATGTTCATAGGCATCATTCTCTTGTGAAAGTTAACCCATCACATATTTGTCTTTGTTAATAATTACTATTACTATTATTAAAATTTGAAGCTGTGCCATGAAACAAAGGTTTGATCTTTTTTTTATTACAAAAACATAGTTTGGATTAAAGCAATTTTCTTAATTTCACAGCTTTGTGTTCTGACTTTACATCATGAGGTTTGCATTTATGACAGGTACAATTCAGCATAATATATTTTTATTATTGACATGAAAGAAGAAGATGATTGCAAAAATAAGTTAAGTTGCTAGATAAAATCCAGTACTACACCTACACACATACAGAAATGTTTTGCTTTGTAACAACTTTTCACTTTTCCACCTATAATGCAACGTTTCAAATTCAGTGACAGTTCATGACTGTCCAGTGCTGACACAGTACAGGCTCTTATTGTTACATGTATATCACTTTTACACTTGTCAGAAGGTTTAAAGGCGTAAAGCTCTATCGATCAGCTCATTAACCTGCTTAAAACAAGTGTTAACCAAATATAAGGCAAACTGCACATATATCTTGATTTATAAGCAACAATCACACGTTGCTGTACAGAACACTCACACCTACAGAGAACTGGAAACTTGAATCCATTTTGCCTTCGTATCAACAGCTGTTTATGTTTTAAATTAATGTTTACTTATAAAAGGATAGTTGAGGTTGTTTACTGATGAGATGTAATATAACAAGTTCTTTGATTGATACTAATTTTCCTGAAGTTTAGCAAATTTTATTATGAACTAAAAAAAAAAAAGATATGTTCTAGTTCTAGTGACAGTTGTGATGACAACATAAACGTCACTGTAGAAAGCTGAAGGCACCAAAAAGCTTTTTTGTGTGCGTTTCTTTTGTTTCACATCGAGACGATAAGACTGACACCTGGTGGAAGGAAGAAGATACTGTGCAAGTCTGTGATGCCACAGCTGATTCTGCAGTTCTCTAGAAAGACAATAAAAAAAAAAAGACAAACTCTGACAAAGCATTTTTATTTGACATGAATCACATCCAATGACAGTGTGACAGTGCTTTTGTCAAGTAAGACATGTTAGAAGTTATCGCACCATTGACTAGGTCAGAATGTCTTTTCTGTAGCTTGATGCATAGTGAACAGACAGTCGTTGAGGTATACATTGTGGGCCCTTGAGTTTTATTTTTTGTGTGAGTGTGAAAGATCCAAATTGCATTACCTCACATGTACATTAACATTTTGTGCTTGGAATAAGTTTGGAGGTTTGAAATGTACACTTCTCCTTACAACAGCCTGAAAACTGACACATATTGAAATGAAACGTCAACCTACGTTGTCCTTGTGATGTTTCATTACACCTGATGAAAACAGATGATGGTGAAGAAGCAGCGAGTATAATTTCCTTCACTCACTGATCAAATGTTGACATGGAAAAAGAAATGACTTGTTATCACACAAAAAAGCGCATCCAGGAAGAAGCCTTCTGTGTAAAGACATTGGATGATAATGGTGTGTCAACTTTTCCCTTAATGAATAGCACCAATGTCCATTAAAAAAAGGCTTGAAGGCCATCATGAAATTATAAAACTTTATTAAAACAAAGCAATTATCAAACAGTAGCTCAGAAGCTTCGCTTTGTTATTCACAAGTCGCTCTAACTTGTCCCAGATACTGGCTCGCATACATTTCCTCAGCGTCTGCCACTGAATGAAAAGTGGTTTATCAACGTGTTATTCTGAGCTGCTGCCAACTGAAACCAGCTGTTTGCAGAAGTTGGGCAGTTTTAAAGAAAGTTTATCATCAGGGAAACATGAATGTAACCCTTATAAAATATATTAAATTCCAAATTTGGATGGAAAGAATTGAAATACAGTGGTAGCGACATAAAAAAAGAACATAAAAAAAAGAAACTGTTAAAAAAACACAAACCTTGATGCATCAGAAAAGCCAAGTATCAGTGGTAAACTGGACACACACATATTTACACAGACCTCCTCAGACACGCATAAAAATGATATTGGGAAAGTGCACATTATTCCTGCCAAAGTAATCTGACCACTTGTTTTCTCTTTTGTTATGTGATATCTTTAAATTAAAAACGCTGTCAAGTATGTTAGATTAGTCAAGTTTTTATCAATGCGTTCAATTTCATGTACACGTTAACACCAGTTATACAGTCTTTGACCTCTAAAATACAGTACAGACTAAAGCTTGACCCTCATTTGTGACCCCCCCCCCCACCTTCTATCTTTTAAAGGAGCATTTTGCCATTTTTAATTACAGGTTGCTTATTGATTGTTGTTCTAAGCTGAGTTTTTTTTCATTATTACAGACATTCAGAAAGAATTGTTTTACATGGTAATGATGAAATGAAAAAGGCATGACTACAAACATAAAGACAACAAGACACCCCCATCCTGTAAAAAATATGAGTATATTTTGACTTATAAACTGGCTCCACATGTGAAAACCGGTGGAACAGTTCTTTAAATACGCTAATGTTAGAGCCAGAAAGTACTGAAGCGCCACAGGTTTAGTAAGGCAAAGTCCTGTACTCATTCTTGGTATCCTTGTTTTACTTTTTGTTTTTAGTTTTATTAGAAATTCAACAGTCCATAATTATAAGTGTGAAAATGCTGCAATAAAAAGGCACTGATCTGCCTTCTGATGATCTACGTTTATCTTGAGCTGCGACACACACTGTCAATGAAAGATGTTCTTTTCTTTACCATGGGAAACGACACAAAGTGAAATCTAGAAGCTCACAGTTAAAGCCAGCAAGCAGTAAGACATACTGTGAAGTTATCTCAACTTGAATTGCGTCTTCTAGGTTTGACTCCAATACAGTCCTCATTGGGTGAGGTTGCTCAGGTGTCAGCAGGTGTGCAAACGTCCCTTTATTCCAAATGGTTTCTGAGTTTAGAGGGCATATAAAGACAGCGTGGTCTCAAAAGCAGTGATATGACAACTGCTGTCTCAGGAATACACTGTTAAGCTTGCTGTAAACCTCTGCACCCTGTCAAGCCTCAACTTGTGCCTCATGTTTCAAAGCAAGGCATTTGATTTTCAGAAAAATGAACAACCAATGATCTCTGAAAAATCTAAAGTATTAAAATATGTAACTATTTTATTCAACATTTACTGCAATTCTGAAAGTGCAGTATTTTAGGAGAAACCATGAGTAAAAACAAATTCATCCATTTCCTAGGCTGCTACTGCATCATCTCATCCAAACACAGAAGACAGCCACGATGTCTTGGGAAATACAGCTGCAAGTCTATGGAATAGGCCAAAAAGCTGGACGATAATATTTATGTGCTTTCAGAACAGTAGTATTGTTAAATACCTTTTGGATGTTTCAAATACCACCAGGTCTTCATGTTTTGGAAAATCAGATGCTTAGAGCAGCTGTGACGTGAGAGTTTCACGGTAATAAATGCATTTTAAACTTGACTTTGAGTTCTTCAGTATTGTGCTGACACGACCGATCCACTACAGTGTTAATCCTGTAGTAGTTCTTTTTTTTTTTTTTTTTTTTTAAATTAGTTTTCACAGTGTGCCATTGTGACATTGATTGGTCTCCCAATTTGCATGCAAGCCTAAACACCAGACACAGCTCAATGTTTAATGTAAGAACTGGAGATCTTAAATGTATTAGTTTATTACACCCATTAGAACTATCATCTATCACCTACGCACAAAAACTAATAATCTGGTTTATCTTCACTGTCCAGGGTTGTGCATTTCTGAAGTGAGTCTTTCTTTTGCCACACCAGCATATAATTCAAGTGGATTTTTTAGGATTCTGTAATATATGAATGGCGTTGGGATGTCGTCTGCTGACAAGCAGTAAATGACTTGGAGGTGAAAGCCATAGTTCCTCTGGTGGGAAAAGATGGGGCATCACTGATCGATCTGTAGGTTTGCACTTGCTAGTGGCCCTTTATAATACTGACGTGGATTTGCTCTGGTGACAGCAGCAGACGTGGGAGAGGGTGTCTCCTTTAGGCAGGTGAGACAGTCCATGGACTCAGAGGTTCAAGGCGTTAAAGCACAAGGAAGGAAAGTTCCAGCTGCTCTCAGCAGTTTCTGTGCACCATCTTGCCTTCAAGAATTACGGGAGTTAAAAAATAAACACACAAAAAAAATGCTTCATGACATAAACAGGGTAGGAGGAGGGAAGAATTTCTTTCTATACTCAAAGTATGGAATTAAAAATGTCTTATAAAAAACATGATTTGGAGCAATGAGGGAGCAGAGAGAGGATGAAGATCCTCCAGTTGACAGATGTGTCTACTATCAAGAGGAGAAAACTCCCTTCTCCCTCAGTAGAAATCTCAATGCACCTGTACTGCAGCAATCAAGCAGCTGGAAGAAAAGGCGGAACAGTCTGAGAGGGAAGCACGTTCTCATTGCAGTACTTATACCGTGCTCATATTCCCACATTGTTGGTGGTTCCAATGTGTCTGAGGTTTAAGATCAGGGTTACTGCTGAAGGCACCCCAACGTTCTTCTCCCTCATGTCTGTTCTCAGGGCCCGGCTCAGTTTTCTGCATCAGTTGGTAAAGAGTGTTCACATGTTGTAGGCCACGTAGATGGGGTCCAGTTGGTCTGCCAGGAAGGAGTCTCGCAAGTGCATCCTCTGCTTCTCTCCCCTTGAGTTGATGGGGATCACCCCAGGGTCCACGATGACCACCACCCCAACAATGAGGTGGTGCTCCTCCAGGACCACGTTAGTGACGAGTGGCACCAGGTCCAAGGCCTCCTGCTCCAAGCCGCTCAGCTCTGCCACCACTACCAGCAGGTTAGTCCATGTAAACACCGCACTGAAGAGAGAGATGCGTGAACAGAAATCAGTTTACACATTCAGTGTTCTTGTCTAGTAGAACGGGTTTGGTCAGTAAATGATGTGAACCTCACCTCTCTGCAATGCTACGGTGGGCTCGGGACACAGATGTCTCGATGTCAATGGGATGATAGCGCAAACCCCTCAACTCCAACGTTTCATCAAGGGAGCCCACCACAAACAAGGCGTCATGGCGATCTGTTGAAGATGAAAACATTATAGCTAAAGATATAAAAATATCTACTTGTAGAGCTTCCATATCAATAATGCTGAAATATGCATGTCATTAGAAATGAAACAGAAGAGATGGAAAGACACTGAATGAGGTCAACATTTATTAAATGTTCTTTTACCTCCGCTTGCATCCAACAGCTCGGTTCTCTTGATGAAGCCCAAGTAGCCTGTTCTGGCCCATAAAGTATGGGGCTCCCCAAAGCTGAGTCTGGTGTTGAAATGATCTGCCTGCAGGCTCTCCTCTCCATAAATGGTGTAGTAGCCACTGGCACTATGAGGACTATTCACCCAAATCTAAACAAATACAGGTTGGGTGACCATTACTTTATTATTGTCATTTACAGTCAAATCTGAGCTGGGGTTGATTAATCAAAACGCTTAAGAATCAGAGCAAATTTAAAAAAATTACAATTGGCTTTGCCCACTAACCTCCCCAAGATGCGAGTCCCCAAGTGGGCCTCTGGTCTCTGTACTGACTATAATGACTCTCACTCCCGGCAGGATCTTACAGGAAAACAAAGGAGGAGATGTTAGCTGTATGAGAAATACAACCACTACCACTCAGTGTCTGTAGTGAGTGTGACCATCACACAAATTTCACATGCCAATAATCAATACTTACAGTGCCAGACTCCGTGAGTGGAAGACTTTGTGGCGCCCCACGCTCCACCAGCCGTACCCTGAGACACACAAAAGAAAGCATGTCAGTCATTGTGATCAGAATCAGTGTAGATGGCCTTTTACAGCTTACAACAACCTCCACTCTTACCTGTCGTGGCGCAAAGACTTCATATCAACGTAGACAGTGGAGGGATCTGGTCCTGCAGTGCCCTGAGAACATAGAAAACAAAAGGTAAACAGACCGAAGGTAAAGCTTTTGGCACATTAAGAGTATATCAGTCTTTAACTGTGATTTACAGAATGGTAAAGTCAGATGACAAAGTGAACTCTTAAAACAATACACATTTGCTTATATGAAACCAACCTGCAGTCCGATGGCCAGGTTGACCCTGGAACCGAAGGCAGTACTGACAGCGCGGGGTGACAGGCCGAGGTCTTTGAAGAGCTTGGAGAAGGACTGTGTGAGAGCAAGACGAGGCCGCTCCTCTGCTACCACCACACAGCTCCGCACACACGACAGATTCAGACCCCTCGCCTGGAGACACAAGTGGTTATTAAAAGGGTATTAATATTTCAAAATATTAAGGTTAGACAGAGGCTGATAAACACTCACTCAGTTTTAGCTGATATTTTCAATCTATTTTAAAGTACAAATAGTGTAAGTAGACACCTTAAGCTTAAAGAACGAGACTAAGACGCTAAACTTTGAAAAGAATACATTCATCCATTTTCTACCACTTCTTCCACTTCAGTTGTCTATGGGTGAGAGGCAGGGTACACCCTGGACAGGTCGCCAGGACGGGCAATTTAGAGTTTCCAATCAGCCTAACTGCATGTCTTTGGAGTGTGGGAGGAGAACATGCAAACTCCACACAGAAAGGCCACCGGGAATGGAAGGCGGGATCTTCCCGCTGTGAGGTGACAGAGCTAACCACCACACCACCATGCTGCCAAAAATTAACATCAAAATTTAAAAACATTCAGTTAATGTCATAAATGTACCATGTACCTGTGAGCTGCCTTTCTGCTTCTTTGAAACACAATATCTTTAAAATGATCACACACATATTTAGTAGGTCCCTTTCCAGCTGACAGTAATCTTGAGGGACAGTTTTGTTTTCAGAGAAAGTGACGGAATTTTAAAGAGAAACAACATGAGGCAATATCTGACCTTCAGCATTTCTGTCTGGGTGCCTAGACCTTTGGTGCAAAGCTCCATGACAGAGTAGGAACAGAAGGTGTCTCTGATCTTGTACTGACTGAGCGTGCTAAGCCACAGGGGTAGCGAGCACTCCAGTTCCAGGGGAGGGATAAGGATGGACTGGTGACCTGAGTAAACACTGGACCAAAAACACAACTCACTGTAGCAATACTGCCACATTTTCAATTACACTGAGTATGACAATACAAAATTAAATATGAATATGTGTGGGTTACCTGGAGAGGCACCACAAGACAAAGCCTAGGCCACAGTACGGGTCCAAACAGATGGCTATTTGGCGTGAGGAGTAGAGCTCACACTGCAGCTTAATGGAGCGGCACAGAGTACTCACAGCAGCGTGAGACATCTGACAAGAAATAAGAATAAAACCTCTTTAAGAAAATCAACCTTGAAAACTTCACTGACACTATTTATTTCTGGTGCATAGTATGTATGTATGTATGTATGATGAATTACAGTTATCAAGCTCAACGCATTTATTCAGTCTGGTCAAGTAAGTTAAGTAAAGATCATAAAGATTTATCTTTACAATAGGAGTTCTCTTACATCTACATTTTCAAGTATTAATACTTTATCTAGACCAAATTTAAAGGTTTGTGGGAAAGGGTACGAGTAACTTTACTTTAACTCCAGTCAACATGCCGGTAGTGGACACACTGAAGTCCAGATAGGCCAGCATCTCAGCTGTGGGCGGTTTGTAGATGTGTGGCGGACGCTTTCTGGGCAGATCATCTGGGTGGAGAAGAAAGTGGATTTTTGTTATTTTCTACCAACAAAATAAGGTTATAAACAATTTTTCCATCTTACCATTAGTGTTACTGTTTTTGCAATGAGCAGCTACTTGATACCAGCTTGTGGCTACAAACTTACATACTAGCATCATATGCGGCAGCACTTAAGAAATAAGCTATTATTTAGAGCAGTGACTTAGGATTTGCTGTGTGCGTTTAGCACTACATTAGGTCTTCTCAACATGTCCAAAGATAAGTAAATAGCAAACACCCTGAGACCCCACACAGACTCTAGTCTCACATTACTTAGACTACATCTCTGTCACGTGCACCAACAAAGTTAAGCACCTGTATCAATGATCGTGGGCCAAGTTTTCACATTGACACTGGCAGCAGCCTCTCTTGACCTGAGGATCCTCATCAGAGGCTGAGTGGTGAGGATGCAGGCTGCTTTGCTCACCTAAAACAACAACAACAAAGAGTTTTTTGGGTTTTTTTAACAACCCACAACCGTGTCACTCAGAAAACAGTAAATTAGTTGTGAACTGTACTTCAGTACAAGAAAATATGGACAAAAGAAAGCAATTTTAACACTGACCCTCAGGAGCTACATTGAAGAACCGTAAATAACGGCACATGAATTACTATACCACCTACAGTACTCTGATAAAAACAGTTATTATTTCCTGTCCCAGGGGTGCACACTTACATCAATTATCATGCGAACAGTGGGGAGAGTAGCAGCCAGGTTCTGTGGGTGAGGCGGCCTCACTGTCACAGGGATGACCCCCGCATAGAGACAGCCATAGAAGGCAGCAATCAGGTCAATACCTGCAAGTCAAAGAGACACAGAGTAAGACTGTGATCTTAAAATACAAATATATTAAACAGCTCAAGCTTTTTACTCTGTGTTTAAATGACAATCTATTGCGGGTGTGTGAGTTTACCTGGGGGATAAAGCAGCACCACGTTGTCTCCTGTGTTGAGGCCTCCTCTCTCCATAAGTGTAGCTGTGATTTTCTCTGCTCTTTTGTGAAGCTGAGCACAAGTAGCTGTGCACACTGCCACCCCCTAGAGTGAAAACACAGGAAGTTCCGTGGAATACACCACCAACAAAATGGATCTCCATTAGCGTAACGGAACAACAGTAAATGGAAATTGTTCAGTACTCGTGCTAATGCTTATTTCTGTGTGATTTTTACAACTGAATGAATTTACCTTGGCATTGAGCAGCACATAAAGAACATGGTCTGGGTCAGTTTGAGCTCTCCATTGCAGGGCCTCTGACAAGAACTGGTGCTGTAAAAGCACAGGGAGAAATGAATAGACTGAACTGAATTACAAATAATCAATTAACATATAAATCAATTAATAATTAATATAAATCCAACAAAGCCACAACAAAAAAATAAAAAACAGATTTGGTCGTGAACTTGTTACATGAAGCATAACCAAGTGGGACCTTGTGGGGGAAATGCATAGGAATGTTCTGAAATACATTGAGGATATTCTGTGACAGTTTTGACCTCTCACACAGAGACAGACAAGCACGTGAAAAGTATCCAGGAGTGACTATGGCTTATTATTGTTACCAAGAGGAGGGTCATGCTGGGACCACCTGCACCTGCTAAAAGGCTAATTTGAGCAACTGTCAAAAAATAACAAGCTACGGGCCTTTTAAACAAAGGGGTCATGGCTGCTACAACAAGAAGTTACCACAACACATTGGAGCCTTTCTTTGGAACAACTTTGGATTTGTCTACAGTTACATATAGAATTTGTTATTAGCTTCTCAGTTATTAATGTCAGCACGCAGAGGGTCCACCCAGTGCATAAGACGGAACAGGACAGGACAGAAAAGCAAACAAGTCCTTTAAAAGGCAGGAGCAAAGTGGACACTAGGCAGCACATAAAAACAGGCTAACCGTTGCTCTGTAGACATTCTAATCTAATTTACAGCAGCAGTTTGGTTATAGTAAACGCACTGGCTGGAGGTGTCCTTGTGCCACCCTCTCTCATCAGTCAGACAGGTCGTGTTCTACTCAACAATAAATCAGGAGTCACATCATGCAGACTGGCTGACCTGGCCACTCACCAAGCCATGCTACACAGAGGAGCATCACAGTGAACACAGCGAGCAGAGGTGCACACAGAAACGTTCCTACAGTATGTGATCACTCGGTGTTTATCTGCCACAAACACCAGGAGTAACTACTTTCTTAAAGTCTGCATTAAATCCTTAAATCATAATACGTCTTTACTTTCAAGTTTCATTTACTTAAAGTAAATAACATCACTTAATCTTCTGCAAAGCTAGTAGACTAATGGTCAACTGCCACTTGAACAGATGATAGAGAAGGTCTGTTAAAAGACACAGCTATATTAAATGTATATATAATGTCACTTGATTGTGTGTGTATTATATTAATTCAGATGTGTGGACCCCTGCCAGCCAAGAAGCCAGCCTGGACAGTCATCTCTGTGTGTTGGAGCACAGCTGTTGCTGGGAGCGATTAGAGTGTCGTGGCTGCAGAAGCACATCTGACCGACAGAAGCAGCAGAAGCAAAGATGACAGAGGCCAGACTAGGCCAGGCTAGAGCCTTACCATCATGGTGGGCCACATACACAGCTAAAGCTCAACCCAAGCAAAAGTAAGGGCACAACAACAGAGATTTAAGAAGGTGTCAGTATCTGTTCAGCAGCAGTTTAAGTTTGACTATAGCACAAGCCATTTGTTGTTTGATTGTCAGATCTATGAAACATTAGATAACATTATATAACATATAAGTACAGTTTACATTTTTACTTCTACATTATTAATTAACAAAACTGTTCATTCAAATAAAAAAATCCACAATGTAGGGTGTAATAAAGAGTGAATAGGAATAGCCACACTATAAACAAGGATAGTATAAATATAGTATAGGTGGTAAACAAAATTAGCTGAATTAAAATCGACACAAATCTTGTAAATGACAATTAAAGTTAACCTCTAACAAAGAGGGGTTAATTTTCCTGTACCTAAAGGTGCTACATTCATTATTAAGAGTCACAATCAATATAGCGGTTGTGTTCAGCACCTTTCGGATCAGATCCTGGTCGTCCACCACACCCAGGTCTCTCCCTGTAGCCTGAGCGATCCGTTTCCCTGCCACCAAGTTGCCAACGACCATAGAAGCTGGGCCAACATCCACTGGACAAAACACAAACAATCAGACTAATGTAGTGGAAAAACCTCCACTTGCTGTGATGTTTCACACTGAGCATCAGTGGAAACAGTCAGTACAGTACAGTCTACCTGGCTGTTTCTGTCTTGGTTTGGGCATGTTGGTAACACAAGTGTGTGGGCACATGAGAATATTACAAGGATGCAGGTTTCCCTCCAGAAAGTTCTGCTTGGTCTCACAGATGTGGATGCCTCCAAGAGGCGTCTTAGGGAGGGTGTTGGCTGGGACAAGTGCGAGGCAATACAGGCCGACCTGGTGGATACTGTCAATAGCCTGTACAGAAAAAGCATGATTTTATAAATGCAAAATTAATACAGAGGATCAACATATAGCCTAAAGAAAAAAAAGACTTTGAAAGATTTTGAACCATACAATCACAAAAAGAAAAATATTCTGACATTACAAAACATTTTGCCACATGATTTACCTGCAGTACTCGACTCATCCACTGGAAGCTGTCCTCCTCACTGGCATCAGGCCTCTGCTCTGCCACAATTACTATCCTCTCATCATAAAACACTGTCACTGAGAACACAGCAATCCTGCATGGATGAAAAGGGAGTGAGCAGTGGAGGGGCTGTAGGCTGCTAAAGCACAGTTTGAGAAGCTTTAACAAAAAAATAATCTAATTAAAATCAAAAACAATAACAAAATAAACTTACAAATATTAATCAAGTACACATATCATGTACTGACATGTCCAGTTTATCTTTTTTTTTTTCATTTGCATTGAAAGAAAGGGAAAATGCCATCATTTTGAATATTTTGTTCAAACTTTTCAAATTGTACAGATACACACAGATGGCAATAATCCCACAATAAGTCTTCAAACCGGCTCACACTGAGCGGCCTCTCTGGCTCTCACCTCCCCCTGTAAACTGTTTTGACAGGCTCCACTGCAAGCGCAGTGGCCACCAGGTCATCTGCATTGTGGCGCCGCCCGCTTACTGTCAACAGCCCTTCTATCTTCCCCACCACAAACACCAGACTGCCCTGTAGAGAAAGATTTAGCTCAGCAAGGAAGCCCTGTCATGCACCTTTATTTTACATAATAACTGTTAATATTTCTTTGAATGTGTGTCTTACCGGACCCACAAATCCAAGCAGGCCAGTTCTACTGAAGGGAATTTCTGCAATGGGGGCTCCAGCTTGGTTAACAGGGATCACCTTTAGATTAAGGTGGACATCAATAATTAAAATTAACTACATACTGTAAAGTAAAATTCCCCTGGATATGAGACCTCAATGGTATACAGAGAGAACAGTGAGACACTGCAGTTAAGTGCTGCTTTATGGTCTTAAAAGATTCCATGTGCAGACCACATCTAAAGTCTTAAGAGAATACCTGGGACAATATAGAAAGAGGAAGTATCATGAAACAACAGTTTACACAGTAAACACACGCTATTACAAGACTCCACCTAGTGGAGAATTTACTTAGTGCCTGTACACATCCATCTGTTTCTAAACTGGCAGCAGTGTTGTCAAATGAGGCTGAACCTGGTTTAGGACATCTGAGTGGTTAGCAGCACATTTTCTTTCTACTGTAAAATTAGCATTCAGCATAATTGTGTTATCATGTTGCAAATGCCATTTTTGGTTCCACACCAAATATCAATACATCGTTATATATAAATTATTATATATTCTTATCCTTTTCTATTTCTAGAGAAGTTATATTTGTGAATATATGAGACAGTGTATTAGTTTAAGTGTGGATGGGTTTGTTTGTTTTTCCTTACAGACCTCAAATGTGTTCTTGGTGACACCAGGTAGACCATAGTACATGGTGCCTCCAGCTCGAGAGTTGATCACAATCTCTCCTATCTCATCTGTTTTACACAGCTGGGGTGGTCCATCAGGTTTGACAATGCACATCAGCGCTGAAATGCACAAGTGGATAAAATGCTTTTAGTGTAAACATGTCAGCTGATGTACTTCTGTTTTGCCAAATAAAACCAAGTGTCAAGCTAACCTCCAGGCATAATGTGGCCCACATCCTGTACAGTAAGAGCAGAGTTCTTGTCCTCAGTGTTCACTCTGATCACCCCATGGCTCAGCCCGCCCATAGACAAGATGGCCCTGGCAGGTAGTGGAGCTCCTCGTGCACCAGGCCTGCAGAAAGCAAAGAACGCTTTTTATTTATGGACTATACTAAAGTGACATTAAACTGTAATAATAAAAATAAAGACTATTTTTATGTGCAAAATAACTTACTGGTCTCATGCAAAATGATGCTAGTTTTGCACTAAAGTAAATAAGTTTCTCTACAAAGAGCAAGTGAGCAAATAGATGTGTTACCTGCGTATGGCCACAGTCAGAGCCTCAGGAGAGGTGGCACATGGACATATGACCTCAGGCTTCAGACCATGAGACTGGAACACGTTTAGGAAGGCATCACACGATGACACAGACCCTGACAACAAAAGATCAGCAAGTACCAAAAGGGAACCGTCACAAACGTGCATGCTTAAACTAATGTAGGTAGTAATGCTTTAACACAACTGGTGTTTTTGCACTCACATGGGTTTGCTCCATCTGCCACAATAAGCATACGTATAGAAGACAAGTTGGTGTCCTTCTGGTCCTTGTGGGCCATCATAGCCCAGTGGAGGTCACGGCACTTCACCAGGGCCACACGTGCTATATGACAAGAAGCATGTGATATTCGTATTATATTTAGATATGATACAGTTAAATTGAAAAGTGTTGTTTAAATTGGTGCCAAGTGATCAATAGACAAAACCTGAAATGTTGTCAGTGTGTGACAGAGGAGGCACTAATCTCTATTTTGCAATTTAAACATTTTCCTTGTAAAAATGAAAGTAAATAATATATATAAAATAATAATAAATATATAGAGCTGAACCTTTGTGAATGTGGACCCTCTGCACCCAGGACATGGGACAGGCCTTCATGACAGCATATGGCACTGTGATTGTGTGGATTCTGTTCATGACACTCTGCACAAAAAACAATGTTGATGTGATGACGTGAATCATACCATAGCTGGAAAGTCATCAGGTTCAGATATTCAGTAGAAATTGTTACAGTTAATCTCACCGTTAGGACACCATGCCACAAGCCCATGTCCTTCTTGCAGTCCAGGACATTGACCAGTGTCTCTCCTAAGACAAGACAGCACAAAATGTGAGCATGCAATCACCAGCTCAGTCAGTCTAACTTACATCAAGCATTCGGCTCTGACCTTCAACGTAGTTACAAGCCTGGGTCAGGGCTTGACAGTGGGTCAGCATAGAGATCTTTGACACAGCAACCCCCATTACTGTTCCCTCCTTACTCGCTTTGTACTTTGTTGGACACATGAGATATACAAAGAAACATCAGTTACAGTTGAAGAACGGCATTAAACAACTAGACACAATCCAACTATGAAACATGGTATGTAGTACTGTACATGTACAGCACTACTGTTAAAGTACTGTGGCTAAGACTGACATCTCTGAAGGCTGGGTAGAATCATAATATTAATGGAGAGAGGTTTCTGTAATATAAATCTACTTATTTAATAACTGGAAAGAAAATACCTCTATGTAGGCTGTGTCTGTGTTGGCAGTTGGGATGTGCGGCTGCCAGTCTTTGGATGGTTTGGTCAGGTACTTTGTATCTGTCACAACCCATTTCATCCTTGGCCATCCTGGTGAACATTACCAAAAAAAAAAAACAAAACACAGAAATAACGTGGGCTTAGGTACATCACTTTGAAGATAGCCTAAAACAACAATGTTCACCAAGCAAGTGTTTGGCTTTAAGACCACATGTGGAAAATGAATCCGGTAAACCATTACCGTCGATCTAGACCATCACTGAACATTAAACTGTATGTTTTTCTAAGTGCTCTGTGTGTTTGAGATGGCAGACCTTTGAACTGGATGATCTCTCCATTCGGTGTCTTGGGGAGCCCTTTGAGGCACACCTCACTTGTTAGGGCCAGACTAACACCACAACTGCCCAACAGGAAGCCAATCTGCTGACTCCCAGCATCCTAAGAAGAGAGACAACGGTCAAGAAAAACGTGACGCACAAGGGGTCAAAATGAGAAAAATGCAGGGAGAGATTTCTTATTTGTTATGTAATACTACCCAGAGGAATTCACTCAGCACTATTATCATTACCTGTCGTGATAGTGGGACCTCAATTGGCACAGGAATGACCTCAGCTAACAGGCAGCCATAGAAAGCCACCCAGAACATGCCAGGGTCACTATTAGGATACACCAGTGCCACCTATGAAAAAGAAAATCTTTCAGGTTTCCTTCCTCTTATCCTTATAAACTGCATACGGATTAGCACCTTTCACTCTCTTACCCGATCTCCAGGTTGTAGGACAGGCTCAGTCTTGGTGCCTAATTTGTTTAGCAGTGTATAGGCCAGTTTCAGACTGCGACTCCATAATTTACCTGGGGAAGCAAAATTATTTTATGTTGTATAACAGGTGAAAAATGCACGTAAGAATCAAGAAATACAACACAACTCACAAATTGGAAAAGTAACATGAACAATTCAACAACTACTTTCGAGCTTTGTAAACTGAGAAGTTAAGTATCCAAATGAAAGGTCTTGCTCACCATATGTGAGTGTGTAGAGAGGTTTGCCAGTGATGTCCAGTGCAGTAAGGGCAGGGCTCTTGGCCTGGGTGGCACCCCATCGAGCCAGGGCCGCTTGTAGGGCAGGAGGCCAGTTACTGACCACTCCCAGGGGCTCTCCCTTAACTGGGATGATCTGACGCCCCTCAGGCTTCGGGGTGTTGGGGTCTGGCTGGGGAACTGGACATAAAAACAGACAGACAGAAACAAACAGAACAGAATTATGTTCAGGCTAAGCTATGAAATTACACTCCAAACAACCAAAATTACATCTTACAAGAATGTGGCTGTTTTGCAGCAGAAATGAATAGCCATAGAAACTTGGCTTATTTTAAAATAAGCTTACTCATTTTAAAATAGTCATTCTCACTGGCCACTTCAACCTTGCAAAAAAGTTTATTATGGCATGGCTTTCTGCTCAGCTTCCATGCTTAATACAAGTTTTAATATAGTTTTCAGCTAGCTAATGTATATAATTAAAAGAATTTTTAAAAAGTAACAATATCATCCACAATCTATTTGACCGTGTGGGTCAGGTGAGATATTGTTTACAAGGCTGATGAAGTGTCTCACCCTCTACAATTTCCTCAGAGTCATCCAGGAAGAATTCGCTGAGTGGTGGTCTTTTGGGTCGCTTGAGTGTATTCAACAGCTGTTGGATCTTAGTGGACACCCTGCTATTGACAGGTACGCCTGCAAGAACACACACCAGCCACTGTCACAATCGCATGCAATCAAAAAACTGCAAAACATGCATACACCCACACATGCAATTCTATTCTAACACAGAATTTCTACTTTATAACACATTCTCACACAAGCAGAACCCTACTTGCTAGCACACAGTCAGGATTGGAGTCATCAGCAGGAAGGATTTGAAAGGGAGATTTTGAAGAGACAGAGACTGGACGATATTTAGGAAAAACAAATACTTGAGGTTCTCTACATCTACTGTATGACACGAGACAAACATAAAGACAGGTAAGATAGACACTAGGCTGGAAAGCAAGCTCATCTGGGCGTCTTCAGCATCCCTCCCCTTCCCCGGTTTCATTTTTTTTTTTTTATTACCTTTTCTTTTTCCTTTTTTTTTTTTTTTTTAAATCAAAGGCAAGACAGGGACAGGATTAATGGACCCAAAAGAAAGAACACAAAATATCAGTCATTAGCAGCATTCACCACAGTGAAATGAGGATGATGTTGACGGTAATTTCTGATGAACATGAGTAAATCATTCATTGATTAGAACACACTCCACATAGCCTTGTCACTGCAGTGTTGATCACACAGTAAAAGGCAAATAGAAAATTACAACATGCAAATGTTTAAACCTCACAATTCAAGTAAGAACCAGATGACGGTAACCAAGTTCCACAAATTTCAGGAACAGAAAATGCCTATGTGATTTTTCTCACCACATTTACACACTAATATGTATTTATAACACCAATAGACATTTATAGACATCCTGGCTTGTGTAATTGTGGGTGTACCATCAGCAGTATCCAGTATGCTGGAGCGACTCTGTCCACGGCTCATGCCTCTGACTGCCGGAGGTAGGTCCACCCTGGACCCTCTCTCTTGGGGAGTGGAGGATGTCACATCTGGGGGGACACTGTTTTCTGTAAGAGAAGAGACAGATAAGGTCATTAAGGAAGACAAAAGTAACCTAACCCCAACCATCACTAATGAATACATAAGACTGGAGCTACTTATACATTTACCAAGTTATCAAGTTTACCTATACGCGTGTGGGCCAGTACATCGGCCAACAAGGAAACAGCAGGCTGAAGCTGGGGTTGTGGCTGGGTCTTGGGCTCTCCATGGGAGAGGGTGGAGGAAGCAGATGAAGATGTTGAGGAGCTTTGGACGGAGCGGTTAATCCAGTAATCAGGACTCTGCAGGGTTTGGGCTAAGACTGCACTGAGAGCTGCCTTTCTGCGTAGTGAGCCCTCATCCTCTGATGCAGAAGATGTGTCTGGTGGAAAGAGAAAGGCCCAGAAATCCCCAACCGAGGAGTTGATTTTTCCTCTTTACACATTGCAGTCACATACACAACGTGTTTGGGGAGGTCTCATTTAGTTTACCTGGAGGTGTACAGGTATCTATGGGAGACTGAACAAAGGCTGAACGTCTCTTGGTTGGCATGGGAAGTGCCATCTTCTCTTCTTTATGTTTGGCCAGTGCTGCCTGCACAGCCTCTGTGTGGATGTCTAAATAAACAGAATAAATAGGGAGAGCAAAATGTGTAACAGACTAAGTAAAAAAAATAAAAGGGTACATTCGTTGATTGCTGGACAGTTTATAGGAGATGTTTTATGATTTGTTTTTAAGGGTTTCTGTTTTTATTATGTATTGTATGTTGTGTACCAGATCTATAGCGCTCATCCCTGGCCCCTCCACTACGATGTGCACGGTGGTGTCTAGAGGCTGACGAGGTGGAGGGGCCTGGGGCCTCTGGACTTGGGCTGGGGTCAACACTGTGGCCTGGGGAAAGCTGTACATCTGGCAGAGACAGATCCACATCTATAAAATGGAGATGATTATGTGCAAAAGGTGGTTATTAATAAAGAACACACACAAACATGAGCTCCTGATAAGTTTAGGGAAACTCTTTTTGTATACACAAATACATAAATATTATAAGATCCATTAAGTAGCTATCTAAATTTATCCTAAATATAGGACGCTAAATATGGACAAGTGCTAGGCTGATCATGTACTGTATACATACACTAGTACATAAAACTAAAGTAAATTTCAAGCCTGTGTATTTTTAGTCCCTTCCCAAAATGTCTGCATGATGGAGTCCCCTTGGAAAAATGGTCTGGAGGGATGAGTCCCCTGAGGGGACAGGTGCAGGAACAAGAGGTGACCTTTGAGGCTTCCCAGGTTTATTTGCAAAGAAAGCATTATGTGGCAACTGAACACTGAATGGGCAGAAAAGGAAGCTAAAATGTAAACTAGCTTACAGTGGCAGAATAAGACAATTTTTTTCAAGTCACTGCTAGAATTGTGCAATTTCTCCTAAGGAAACACCACACCCTCATGTGAGGCAGCTGACTGAGAAAAACTCAAACCGATCAGCTTAGCAATGAGGACAAAGGTGACTGGCTCATAGTAATAGTCAAACTCTGGTACTTCCCCGTTGCAATGAATGAAATGAATGTAAATAAACCCTGATTTAAGAAAACAGGGTCTATGTACAGTACAAACATACAGTTACTTACTTATATAAAAGATATTACTGAATGGTTATGCTGTGCAGTTCCAATTCTAACCACTAGAGTGCCACAGAAAGCCAGAAAAATCTTTTCAACAACTTGCACACACACGCACACATTCAGGCCACGTCTCATCAGCAATCAAAATTGTCACACGCAAAAACCACACAAACTAAGCAGTTTGTTTCCATTGAACTCCCCGAAAAGGTGGGAAAGAAGAACCATGAGGGGATTCGTAACTTCCAGTTTACTGGTAACCAAAGAGTGACTAACTTAAGAACCTTTACCAAAAAAGAGAGAAGTAAATGGTTACAAGGCAAATGAGAAAAAGCAAATAGCAGAAGAAGAGCTCATCTTACTTGGCAAATGGGGGATGTAGGAGGCCAGCAGCTTGGCTCTCTTCTTCTCATAGCCCTTCTGTGTGATGTCACCTAGGAGAGAGGAGAGCGACACCGCGCTGTTACATTAGTCATAACGACCACACAAATACCCGTCAACTGAACACACATAAACCACATGAGGTTGACACAAACACATACAAACACACAGCTTTTATTGGTACAGTTACATTTTATGCCTTCTGAACCTGATCTACTCCACATGTTGACAGCTTGGTTCATTCACAACAAGAACAGAGAGATAACAACACTGTTTGGCCTTCCATTAGCTCCGGTGAACAAACACAGCAAGTGCCTGTATGAAACACAAATATGATTACGGCAACTGACAGAGAACAGTGGTAAAGAATGGACAGTAAGCAGAGCAAAAGAAAGCCATGTGAGTTGTTCTCACATGGGACTCAACCATTTATCTCCTCCACCTCCCCCTCTGTTTCCCACTGTACAACCAGCACCACCCCTTCCTCATTTGGCCATGGACTGGCAGGACTCTCACCACCACCAGAGTTTGTTGAAGAGCAGCAGAAGAAAGACAAAGTCCAACTTAACCGGGACCCCAAAACACACTGTCTGTTTGTGCAGCAAACATGCATGCGAGACCCACCCAATCCAACATGCATACACACTCCCCTTGTACACACAAACAATCCCACTGTTACCATCTCCCACACACTCATAGTTATTCCCCTTCTTCTGGGTCTAGTGATAACACCACATGCTATGTGAAGTGCAACATGCCAATGCTCAATCCCCTGACACCTCTTCCACAACAACAAGGAAAACCTTGTCCAAGCTACTGAGAACCAAACTATAAGTGACTAAAGGAAAAAGTTAGCATTATTGAGGAAATGAGTTATGGGAGGTGATAAACATATGGTCACTCAAGGAAATGTGAGGAAACAGCTAGGTGTGTGTATGAACCAACAATGGAAAGAAAACGAAAATAGAAAGGGGAAGCCAAAGTTCACCAGCAGATTTGAGGGAGGTGTGCTGAAAGACCAGGGGTGGGGAGCCCCATATGTAACTGTACTGTGCCTTAAAACATTCTGACACTGCATTGGTGCAAGCTGCTTGCATGAATAAACAGAGTCAGATAAAATTTGTTTCCCTTAGAACTGAATAAGAACAGAGAATGGGTGTCTCGATCTTGTTTCTTCTTTAGGCATGCTACAGGCTTGTTTATGTTGGGGAGAACACTGAAACAGACAGTGATCGGCAGCAAAATTACTGTGCTGGACTGGAGCGTCATTGTTGTTGGAGACTGTGTTCCTTCAAGTCCGATTCAAATGGTGTTGTGAGGGAGGAAGTGAGGGATGGAAAGATGGCTGATGGAAGGTCATTAAGGCAGACAGAAGAAGTCTGTGTAAGTGTGGGTCATAACAGGCGCAGACTGACATGGCCACACTGGCTCTGCGGCTGGCTGCAGGCACAGCGACACTGATGGGCTCTGGGTTGAGAGACTGACTGTGACAGCTGCTTAAAAACAGAGGAAAAGCTGTGTGTTTTGCGAGCAAGGATGTGGTGTTTTGAATATGAACGTGAGCAACACACTAGAGTGAGTCTGTGTGTCTAATCTGAGGTCACAGGACAGGATATGAGTGTTACCCCACCCTGTGCGTGTGCTGCCAAAATCGTCTCCCTGCGTCTGTCTGGAGAAAAAGGAATGTGCTGATTGGAGAACACCGGGTTAACACAGAGAACCAACTGGACAGCAGAGTTAGGTCATTGGCTTAAATCTCCCTCGAGATGCAGGAGGCAAATGTATCTGTGTGTACACAGCTGGTGTAGGTTAAAGGTGGCTACAGTACACATAGGAATTAATACTGACTGAGCCAGGAGAAGAGGGGTATTACAGGCATGATATGACTGACGTGTGCCAATAAGTCAGACCAAGACTGTGCGTTTTCATTCCACCACATGCTGGGCCTGCTTGGCACGTAGTGGTAGAGACAGGGTGTTAATCACAATATGTAAACAGAATGATGACCGCTGCATCCATTTCACAGATTGTTTAGGACAAGAACACTATGAATCTTCTTTTAAACTGCTACTGGCCTCTGACCTCAAGTCAAGTCTGTCAGAGGGCTGAACCTCTAACAGCTGACAGCACAGGGTCAGAGAGGGGGATACAATAACACACAGACACAGCAATACTCTGATTGACATGAATATTCATAGGAGGCTACAGTGCTATTTGACATAAAGGGTTTTACAGTCAAAGACATGCACCCAAGTGTTACTGATCACTTAATCTGCACCTGCTCTTACCCAGCATCTTTAAACCTTTAAACTGTGTTAAAGAAGCTCATCTGTGCTCTCTGTATGCTATGCAATAATCCATGAAGAAATCAAAAATTTAAATGTCCTTTAATTCCTTTAATTAAAGTACTAAAATGCTATATTACACTGTACAATTACAAAAAACAAAAACAAAAAACGAAGTCATCTCAGTCAACAACAATAGAATATGCGTACACACACCCTCAGCAGAATCATACATATAGGACAAATCGGATTTCATGTGCAATGTTTAGTGAATGATCTAAGAGAAACCAGATACAAACAATACATAGGTAGCTGCAGTAACCTAGATCTACAGTAAAGGAAGGACCTGAGTATTTCCCCTTTCTGTAATAAAGTACACTACTAAAGCACAATAAACAATGGCTTTTTCACAGCTTATCAATGCAATTAAATTAATGTTTAAATGTGTTCCTTTTTATTTATGCAAAAAGTTATTTATGCAGAGACAACGTAAAAAGTGTGGCACATGCAGTACTTCGCATCTTGATCCAAGTGGCCAAAGTATTTCATGTTTTTCTTGTATATATTTTTTTATCTTTTCCATTTTATAAATCAGATGGGAGAGAAACTATCAATATCTAGTAAAATAACAAGAACATTTATATTCTATATAAATTCTATATATTCTGTTATATTTATATTCTTCTTCCCCATAGGGGTTACAGGTGTGCTGTTTCCGACACTTACACATTTTGTTACAAGGGTTAATATTTGGTTTTCATCAAACCTAAAGAGGAAGACAATGCCACATTAGAGGTGAAGAATGGTGATGACTAATGAACACTGTGAAAACAGCAGACAACAAGAGCGGGATAAGAAGGAAAGGCTGAGGTTATGACACACAAACCGATCCTTAGAGAGCAGGGGCTTGTGTAAGACTTTAGGTGTTATATGTTAAGTAATAGGTGAAAGTTGGAATCATTGAAATTAATTGAAAACCTTCCAGCAGCTGCTCTCAGCAAACAAGCATTAGATAGTGTAGGTGTATGCTAAAATTTTAAACATTTAATAATGGCCAGTTGTCGGAGTAACTTTGTTTATACTGTAACACTCATTCAGTCTCATATGTTTTTTTTACTTAATTGTTTTTAACTAAACATCCATCTGAAATGTTTAAAAGCAAGCTTAAATTACTAAATGTAATACTAAAATGGATAGGACATGCTACAGGCACAGATGAATATGGTATACAAACGTGTTTTCACCAGATAATGAAAACACAGATAGACTGTGTACCAAAGCAATAAAATCTTGTAAGCAGCACAGCTTCTGGGGGTCTCAATAATAAGAGGTCATCCCCCCCCCCCTCCCCACCCCACACATGCAGGGACAATCAGACTTAAGTCAGAAGTAAACATTAAAGGGCAGTAATAAAAGATTTGGACAGTGTGGTGGTAGTGGTGGGGTGATTAATGGCTCAACATCAGCCGATTTAGCCTTCAGGCACTCAGCGTTCATTTCAACAACGCTTCTGACATGCATGAACAAGGCCTACCCATTCTCGTGAACTAAAGCGAGTGAGTCAGTTTTTCACTTCCTTAAAGGATGTGGCAACAGCACTGATGCTATTTCATGAATTGTAGTGTCACTTATCACAGCTGTTGCACAAAGCACACATCTATACCACATACAGACCTTGCCTATACATACAGACCTATACATACACACACACACACACGTATTTAACCCCCAGCTGAGACAGCCCTGTAATTAGTATGAGCAGATTAGCCTGGGAGGAAGTGACACAACTGCTTCAGTCACCCACATATTTTTTGCTTAAAGGTCTCACTTCCTTCCAGTTTACAGACACCTACATGTCACAGGTTCCTGGCAAACACAAGACTGTACATGAACCTGACAGAGGATAACGACACAGATTAAACAGACAGCAGTAAACAAATAAACCTCCCTTTCACATCATGTGAATCCTGCTGCACTCACATTTCTGCCTCCATCTTAATCCCTAATCTCAGATTACATCTAACCTAACAGATTACACCTCTCCATCTGGGCATTGGTGTGGATTTGTTAAAAAAGACAGATGATAAAAAATGTGGCTGGCGTCCAAGCCTGTAAAGTAGCACTGCTTTCGAACACTGTGAAGTCATGCTCAGAGTTCGAGCCATAGATACCAGTTCAGTTTACACAGAGCTGTCTTTGTTCATAAGTGGTTTATTGTGCGTGACAAATGTGAAGCTAACTTGTGACCACTCCAGATCACAAGAAATCAGATAAACAAAAGAAATGTACTGTCACCATAGGGTCTTGGTGACTGTCACAAGAAAACTGATCTTAACCACACAATTGACCTTAACCACAAAATATTGACAGGAAACAGCCTCAGTGAGCAAATGTACAGGTAAATACAAATTAACACAGGGTCTGAGAGTAGAGGAACGTCACCCACAAGACCTTATTTATAGCAACTGAAAACAACAACGGGTTGACTGTGCTGAGAACATGGGTAAATAGCACTTGGCAGGAAATGCAAATGAAGGCATGTAACACCAAAGCTATTTAACTGCACCTGGTCATTAGTTAAAGTAGATGTTAGAAACTGTCCACTGACCATGCTCTAAATGTGTTAAACTGGAAATTTAAACCTTAAACCTTTAGTGCTACTAGCCAACCATTTCATAAGGAATGATTAATTACTTTATTGAGATTTGACATTGATCAAGGCTTTTTAAACAGCCATCCTTGAGTGATTTTCTATTATACTTTGGTTGAAGCTTATTATGTCTACCTAGAAGTTGTATGCGTATTTCTTCGGTGAGAGAAGAGAAAACATTATTATGACATTCATTTTGAGTTTGGTTGACGCATTAGAGCTTGCCATTCAGCAGAAAACTAAAAGGAGCTACACCCTGTGTGGAACTCTTAAATATGCAGGTGTTTTTTTTATCCTTATTGTATCAGCAGCTGAACAGCTATTTGATATCACAAGCTAACATTTCTTAATCAGGGGGCTTTTTGTTCATGTCTCGGAAGTGATTCAACGGTTTGGAGTTTGTGGAAAGGCCTTCCGCCCCTAAGACCAATGTTTTCCACTCCAAAAGCAAGCCTACAATTCCTATGGGACCCAGAGAGACCATGTGGGGGTTTTCAGGCAGACAGAGAGGATGAAGTGATCTCTGGATGGCTGAAGAAATCATCCAGCCAGCTGAGAAACTGGCTGGGGGAGTGTAATGTCTCTGGACAGAATCTTTATTGGAAACAGAGATTTGGTTTGTCTGTGGTTCCTCAACGAGTGAAGGGAACATGTGCATAGTCCACACCCCAGAACATGCAAAACTTCATCAAAGAGGGATTTATTAGGAATGTTTCTTCTGAAATGCTTTTTACAGTGAGCATCTAATAATGTAGACATTGTTAGCTAAAACTGATTTCCCATTCCCATCACGATATGAGGTATATCATGAAGCTCACAACATGCAACAACAAGTGAAATAGAAAATGTAAATGTGTAACATCAGTGTTTAAAACTGCAAGGTAGGTAATGACAATACATTTAAAGGGAGGGGGAAGAACAGAGGATGTGGCAGAAATACTGAAACCTGAAAGCCAAGGTGGGACTACACAAAGCTAGACACAGAATAAAAGAGGAAGACAGCAGAGAACCAGCAGCAGCTCACAGTGCAAATACATGTGCAGATCAAAGCTCACCACCCTCACTGTCATGTTTCCTCATGTATGGAAAACACATTTACTTTCACAAAAACACCCTCACACATGCAGTACAAATATGCTGGCCAAGTCCACCTTGTCTGAGTTGCGCTCTCTTTTTCATCAAATCAGACCTTCAGTGCAATTAATGGTAAAGTAACAATTCACTTTTGTTCGCAACGTACGGTCACCCAGGATGGTTGGTGACCTGACAGTTATTTATGCCAAAGTAATAAAGTAATGTTGCCCTAGTTTTGGGCACTGAGAGTAATGGTCTAGTTTCCTCCATTGCTTGTTTCATTGTGCATTTCGTACTGTCAGAGACGACAGAACCATTGAGAACTAATCTACTTTTGGCCTAATAACACTGAATCTAATCTGAAATCTATATTACAGCATGAAAACTTTTTTTTTTAAATAAGACAGTGGCATATCTAACTCATTCATTTATATTTTATGCAAACTTGACACTAACTTGTCATTTGCAGGGGTGTTATTATCCTTTCACAGACTAATCTAGGAGACCTAAATGAATTACATGTAAGACAAGTAACTGTTTTGTAGTCTTGACATTTTTCAGAAATAAATGTAAAGAACACTACCTCATCAAAATGGCTGGGAAACAAGTGCATGCACCATTTGCTGACTCAGGCAACTGACGTCAGACAGGTGGCAGTAAACAACACGGTTCAATGGGCTGCCCTGCAGCTAACAGGCCTACGAAAGGCTGAATCCAGGATGGATTTCTGGTCAGACTGTCTGGTACAGCAACCTGCTATGTCTGTATTCTACTCAAGGGCGTATATGTCATCTAGAACTGATGATCAACTGGAAAACTGCTTTAAATGTGATTGGATTAGAGTTTAGATTAGAGTCACATCAATGTGGTTATAACTGACCCTTGTCACAACGGATACTCTTGTGTGTCATAGTAGATAACAGGATTAATTAAACCGGCATTTTAAATAGCTGCATTTATTTCAAATCAATGACAACAATTAATGAGGCCATACATTCAGGCTTTAGTGCCACTACACAAACCCCAGCAGGACTGTGTACCAACGTACATCTACCCATTGTGGTTCCTTGAATGATCTGTGCAGAATGAACAAAAAAAAGGTTCTGACTGAGGTAGAGACTGGTTAATACATTGAATCCTTCTCATTGCTCAATCCACAACAAATCACAACTTCTGTACCACATTTTGCTCTTTTTTTAGCCTGCCCTGGGTTTAATGATGCTACATTTGAGACTTATATTGATCTTCCATAAAACTAAAAGCACAGTAAAACATTACAATTTGGTCTAGAATGACTTTGCTATAGTAGCCCTATTCCTGTGTTCTATTCCAAGCTCACTGTTAAACTAGTCAGCTTATTGGGGGTTGAGTAACACAGATCATTTTTCTGCTATAAATCAATTAAATTCGTCTGTTTTACAGTATAAATCTACCAATGCAATTATGTCAGCTCTGCTTCAAAACCAACATACTTAGCAACGAAGACTAACCAGGTCAGTGGGTTGACTCGGGCTTAAATAAGCACACCAATAAAAGAAAGAAAAACAGAGCAGAACCTGATTTAGCAGCATCTTGGCCTGTAAACTGAATGAGAAACCAGCGTTTTAGCAGTGCTGGGCAACCAGAGTGTATTGGATTGTGACTAAAAGAAAAGCATTTGAGGTTTAACTTTGGTTGGAGATGTATATAAAGTCAGAAGACATCTGACTCTGGTCTGGTGAGCCTGTAGCTCACCTGGACTACAGCAACATACTATCAAACATTTAGCATAAAACTAACTTTAACAATATACTTATCATGCTGCTTCTACTTCTGGATGATATGTGCACAAATAACATTTCTCAATTGTCAATTGATCATTGCTGTCTGGTTAAAAGAGGACCTTAATGTAAGAGACACATTAGCTAGACTCACTAAATCAATATTATGAACTCTTAACAAGCCATGAAGACTCACATTCTGAGTGCTGAATCTCCAGCTGACACTGAAACCATACAGACTTTATTGCCTACATTCTGTTCTCTGCACAGCTCATAGTCCTCACCTCTGACAAGCCACTACTGACACTCATTAAACAGCTTATTATCAGGATGGGTAACTACCACTGCTCTGAAATGATGGCTCAGAGTCTGTGGGGCTGTTCAACAAGGTGCCAGCACTTGGGGTGGAGGAATATGTTACAAAGACACATGCTGTAGTGAAAAAAAAGCACTGTATGATTCCCTTCCTTGCTCAAAACCATACGAACCTTTGTGTGATAAAAACATTTCAAGTGAGGTTTCAAAGTAACGGTGGAGTGGTAGTAAGGTGAAGTTAGCAACAAGCTAATCGCTTCAATACAGCTCAAGTGAAGGTGAGTGTCTCTGAGGGGAAGGGAGAAAGCAAGCAGCACCGCAATAAAAATGGCAAATTATACTCACTGGCCGCTTTATTACAAATACCTGTACAGTCTAATTCAGTCCAATGCAAATGCCCCGTATTTCCAACAGACCAAAACTCAAAAATATGAAACCGATTTTTTATATGAGACATTAAAGTGACATTTTTTACAATTCTAACACACGAAAGCATAAAAAAGTTTTTGGTATACTACTGCACAAAATGGTTTGAAATTGCTACACCCCCCACCACACTTTAACATAAACTGACATGATGTGACATGATGGCAGCTCACTTTCTGGCTTGCTGTAAAATCAACCCCAGGCGTCTGAAGGTATATATGGCAACAAGTGAGCACATGGTCTCAAGCTAAGCTTGATAATTGTGCATTATAACTCTTAATTCTAACGGTTGTTTCACAACAATCACAGCCAAGTGATTCTGATAACATCCAGACAGAAAAACAGTCATCATTGTGTCATCATTGTCTGTGGGAGTATGTAACACCACAGTGTACAGTAGAGCAAAGGCTTCCTGCTGATACAAGACTGTGATAAATACTGTGGGTTGATATACTGTCACTACTTGCCCCACAAGCCTTCTACACGGTGGCACAGTTCTGTGCTAATATCACACAATTTAGCTCATTGTAATAACAACAGAAACAGAAAACGTTTTCTTAGCTCCATCACCAGAAAATGACCAAGGGTACATGGCCAGAACCCAACCAGTTAAAAGTCAATATGAATATAAAGTTTTCACTGCACCTGCCTAGAAAAAACTGTTAACTGACAGTTATATGAAGCCACACCCTGCCTGTGAGTTCTTGGCCTTTGTTTTACCTCTTTCTCATGGGAGTGGAGATAAAGGGGTTCATAACTGCAAGCCAAGCTCTAGCACAATGTGTACCAAGGGGCCAAGAGGGGAGATACACACTGGTTTGTTGAGATGGTTTCCTGAGGACTTCTACACACTGGGAATTTATGATAAACCACTGCCTGCACAAAAGAACTACGAAGGAAACTATGAAAATGCAAGGCACGCATCCAGAAGGGAAAACCACAAACATGACCTTATGAGTGAGGGACAGAAAGTAGATGACCTTTTGGAAAATGTTATTATACCTATACAGCGGCAGTGCCTTACCCTTTAGCTCTAGTTTCCCCATCAGCCTTTCCTGTGACGTAGGCCTGTGGGTTCATATATAGAAACTGCCAACTGCTGAGAAAACAGCCATGGTCCACTTCAAAGGCTTTAATGATCAGCTGCGGCTAATGAGCTGAGGAAATGGTGATTTATAACAGACAACAGGGTGATAGTCAGAAATCACGTTGAAGTGGTTACACAGCCAAGTAAAAACATGTTCAGTAAAGTGACGGCTTTTGTATTCAGCGCTCCTACAGCAACTCTCACCTTGGGTCAGACGGCAGGTGGACTGGCCTGAGGAGGGTAGTTACCAACAGGCTGTGGTATTTCACACACAATCCATGGACGTAACAGTGACCCACATGTAGGAGCCAACCGACCAGTTGGTTGGATGTGAAAGTGTTTCCTACGAGCTGTTGTCTACTAGCCAGGAAGATTAGATTCGCAGAGAAAGAAATACACACAATTAAGAATGACTCCTTGGGACTTTGAGAGGGTGGCCTCCATTGCTATAATGGCGAGGCTTTTGTGTCAAAGACATGCTTGTTTTCTCCTCCACAGCCATGAAAGCAAATGTGTTTTACCAGCCAGGTCTATTTATATTCACAGGAGCATTCTTCAGCATTAGCACAGTCACATGGCCTGCCAGGCAGAGGACAGCGATAGATTGGAGGGGCTCCACATCAGCGCCCACCGTTTGAGAACACACGCACAAAAAAAAGCTTTTTAAAATAAAACACATCCAGATTTTTACATTACACCCACTGAGTTCATAATTTAGTCAGAAACTCAGACATCACAGTGACTGCTTTAGGCTACTAAAGGCGTCAAGTAGAAGGTTGTGCAATACAATGAGAAGTTCTTCCCCATGCAGCCAAGATTACAGGTGGGTCATGTAGAGAAGGAAGGTGGGTGTTGGGTGCCTACTGAGAGAAAGAGTCTGACATCACAAAATTCCCATTCTTTCCCTACGATGAGTCACAGTCTGCATTATGCCTATTCAGCAGTAACCAGCACAGTGACACGAGAGGCTGAAACAGGTTTTCTCACCTTTTTAGTGGATAGATGTGCCCTGGAGAAAAGGACACACCTAACTGCACTGACTCACTGAGTTATACCGAGGCAGGATACACACTTGCCTTGACTGTAAACATGATAGACTACCAGGTACCACCTGAGTCCTGACAGTGGGCTGGGTCATAATTAAGTATAATTATACAACAACAACTGGGACAATACAACAGGGCTGTGTTATCTGTATTAAAGAGTAAAATCATAATAACAGCAACAACAGATTTCTAAGTTTTGTCAGACATACTACACACTACACTGAAAGACGGTTTACATCCACCAAAGTCTGCCATATGCAACACAGCCTACATTACATATATGTTATTTTTTATTGTTGTTGATTTCTGTCATATTGCCTTGTCCTACCTGACATAACATGGTCTTGTTTAATAAGTTAAGCAACGTCCACTGGAGAACATGATTTTCACACAATAAAGCTGTGCAGGCCTGTGTTGCACTGATGAGTGGGATGTCAATATAGTTCCTGGCACAAACTCAAAGTCCATGTTTTATTATTATTTATTTTTTCTTCTACCTAAGGAGCATAAACAAGCCACACACACCAACACACCCACCCACACACTCTGTGAGGGTGTTCTGGTATTTAATGAGAGCATGTGAATAATTGAGCCTACCCCAGGCCTGGGAGGCAGGGACTGCAGCCACCATTAACTATTCACAGTATTATGTCACGTGTACACACAGATTTACATGTTCAAACATACAGTACACACAAGCACACAAACAAAATTCACAAAGAGCTCAAAACACAACCGAATGCAATGAAAAACAGGGTTCACATTGTTTATCGTGCTTCTTTATAATTATAATATATAATTTATCGTGCTTCTTTATAATTATATAACTGCTATATTCACATTAGCTGCATGTTAGACTTCGCCAGCGCGGTTTAGGAGTGCAGAGGTTCCTGAAAATGATAGCACTGTGCTCCAGATACTACAGAACCACTTAACTCTGAGGGATTAACATGGGTTTAATTTTGTGTGTATGTTGTTTCCAGTTTGCATCAGCTGGACGGCATCAGGTACTCTCTCACTCCGCTTGTTTCCTATCTCTCTGTAGAGACTCTAGGCAAATAATTACTAGTTAAAAAAAAAACAAACGTTGTTTTCCAAGTGGTGACATAATGATGTGATAATCGTAGCTGTATCAATTCTGACCACACTGCTTGCCCCTGCAGCAGCATTTGGTAGACTTGTAAACAGAGGATAAACTGTGAAATCATTTAAATTTGGGTAAGGCTCCGAGATTTGCAATCAGTAACGCTCTTTTCATACCAGCGCATATATTGACTAAAAGATATGTCATTACATTAGCTTGAGTCTGATGAAGTGTCTATCACATGTTTGTGTTTCAAGGACCTCCAACCAGCCACAGATTCTAGAGGGTTTGTCCAAACCAGTACCATCACACACAAATTATCTAAGCTATCTTCTGATTCATCTGAAGTCTGTCAGGGTAACTGAAGGTTTTTTCTAAAATATAAGCAACTGGTAATAATGTGGGCTCTCAACGAGATAAACAAACTGAGTCAGCTACTAATTCACAGATATAAAAGTATTATTCCGTTGTTTTGGAAACAACATAGGCTGGTAACTGAGAAGAACAGGTCAAGTAAAGACATGGCAAGAAAGAGACAATCTCCCAGCGGAATCACACTACATGTCATCTTCTTAAGTATGACCAATCACCAGCCCCTCCCTTCTTCTCCTATAGGGGCAGCTCATTCCAATGCGCACACAATGACTGAGTTCAGCTGAATGGCCTAAATGGTAGCAGAGCTCTTGGCCATGGCAGCCCAGACCAGCTGAATGATTCTCATTGTGTCCCCATGGTCACAGGGGGCGAGCAGAACTGGGTTGTTTTTTAAGAGGCCACTTGGCAGCTCTGTGTTCTTATCTAGGCAACAAAAGAGCAGGCATTTCCACTTGGTTCAGAGGAGGGCTTGTTGTGAAAAATAGCTTATAAAGGTGATGACATGCTGCATGCATCTAGTCATAATGAGAGTAGATAGCTCACATTCACTTTAAGTTAAGATACTGCAAACTCTTAAATATTCAACTATTTCATACTTACAATATTTAAAAGCTGCAGTTCAAAAAGCACTGCGTTCACAAGTAAACATGCTGCACCAGCATCATACAAAAACCTGAGTAAACATGAGCACCAGGATCGCCTGTATTCAGTTGTTTAGCAACTTTAAAATCTGGATTGTTTGGCAAGCAACCAGCAAGCTTCACTCGAGTGTTACAAACAAGAATGAGTTAGTTCCCATTTATGCTAAGTGCCTTACCACATATAACGCAGCTAAAGATATATATATATATATATATATATATACTGTGTATAAAGGTCCATCTCCAAAGCAAGTTTCAGATACTGGCACGATAATTTTAAGCACATTCTGAAGAAGTAACCTGTGAATGAAAAGATCTGTTGTTGGGTGATATGGACCACAGCAGTGTAGCACCACCATTAACACTGTTGCTTTGCAGCAAGAACAACCTGTGTTCAAACCCACCAATCAAGCCATGTGCATTCCTGTGTGTGTTCTTCCCATGTCTGTGTGGGTTTTCCCTGGGTACTTCAGCTTCCTCCCAGCATCCAAAAACATGCCTACAGGTTTGTATACAGTATATCTGCCCTTACTGGCGACCTGTCCAATGTGAACCCTACCTCTTAGCCAATGATAGCTGGGATCTGCGCCAGTATCTCCACAAATCTTATGAGGAAAAAATAGGTATGATAAAGGATGGATAATTATACACTATATGTCCTGGAAAAGATATTTATAATTTATTAATGTATTTAGGGCAAAGAATCTGCTGCAGCCATGATGACCACCCAGAATACACTCAAATGCTGAACAACCAGCTGTAAAACTTGCATGGCACCCAAGTACAATTGAATACAATACATGAAACCACCACTTTAATTCTACAAGACAGCTCTAAATCATAAAGAATTACATAAACTGGCATTTTGTGACTGTGTGTTAGTAGGGCTGGCCACCAGCTGACAGCTGTGTTGGGGAAAAGGTTGATGTAAATATTTCTAAGAATAAATGAGCTCAAAATGTAAATAGGTGTTAAATAGAGCAAACAAACAGAGCCATTGCCCACCTTCAGGCTCCAGTTCGTACACCTGACACAGATCCACAACAAGACAGAGGATAGTGAAACCTATGATGAGCAGTGCTGGTATGTAAACCTATAATTCTAGCAATAGCAGGTTTACACAGGCCTATAAAGCTTCGTAAACATCTCGTTGATCATTCCTGTGAACATCACTGACACCAACATACTACATCTGTAAATTACTAACAGTCATCTTTAACCAGACACCACAAGGTATGACTGCAGGCCTAGTCACTACACAGCACTAGTCATATTTGACTCACAGGTTTGCTGCAATAACGCGTCGGTTAAGATGAAACTAGGGCTCCAGTACAAAGCGTATCTTTATCGTAGCGACAGATTGATGTAAAAATGAATAAATGGAGACATGAGAAGGGTCAAGCCCGGATTGTCAGGCCATGACTCTGACCCCAACGATCCCACTCTGTCACACTGCTACACAGAGAGCTCCATGGCATGTATAGCTTTGACATTCAACAAAGCTAATGAGAGGAAGCAGATCATTTTTTTTTATTTTATTTAGATAAGCTAGGGTGTTAACATCACAGAAACACAATAGGCAATGAAAGCCTGCGCCACACTGCTGCTTGTCATGTACTGCTAGCTTGTGAACCCACATTCTGTATTAGCACATAATAAGCTAGGTGGCACAGCCCGAGTCGGTTTATTAGAAACCGACAGAGGCGTAAGAGAATAAAACTATGGGTTTCATGGCTGCTGCTGCTTAGCCCAGATAGCCGAGACACAGAGCTAGCTTAAAAATCTGCTCTAGCATCCCCCATCGGCTCCGCCAGCCCCCTCCCCTCCTTTACCTTCAGACAGCTCCAGATCCAACTCCGCCAACTGGTCTCTAACCTCCTTTGGCAGGGCGGACAAATCCCCGCCGCGGTCTGCCATGACTTCGCCGATAAACACGAGTGCAGTTTAGTTTAAAAAAAACAGTCTGTAAAGGAGATGTGAGAAAATAAAAAACAAAACGCCCTTCCTCAGGACACGAAACAAGCATCAGAGTGGAAGAGACAGTCCATCCGCACGGCTGACCCCTCCGCCATAATGGGGAAAACTCACCAACGGCAACGGGCGGTCACGTGATTGCATTTACCTCGTCTGTGCGTTGATTCACTGCGCCCTAGCAGACAGTCACACCGGCGCTGAGGCGCCCCCTAGTGTCTGTCTCACAACACAGCGTCAGCTTCAAACATTAAACTGAGCTTTAAAGCAAAACGGAACAGGATAATTGTAGGATGTTGTCAGTTTGTGCCTTTCCCAAAGTATTTTAGTCTAGTTGAGGAATGCTTTAAATCAAAAACAGACTGTGTCACTATTTTCTTTCCTTTAGAATAAAATCATAGAAAGTGACTTACGTATCATGTCTGTTGTTTAGCTCAAAATATAATTTTTAAGTAAACTAAATTGTTTTGTAAAATCTAATAGGTACATTCTTAATTACAGAATTTAACCTCAGGTCAAAATCAGTATGAGCCTTTCAAAGAAAGATGACTTGTTTTAAGAATTCACAAGTTTTCAAGCAATGGAACCAAATAACTTGTACCATAGTTATTAGTCATACCATATTTTGGTACCACATTCACCAAGAATTTTCAGTTCATTTAATGTAATTAATATAGGCTGAAAATAAACAAACAAAACAATTTAACCCTTATTTGATGTAGTTTCTTTAATTAAATCTGGAGCACTGTAAGTGTTCATAGTATTTCACTTGGACATGCATGGAAAAGTAAATATATTCATATAGTACAGATATGTACAGTACAAGTATAATTTGAAATTATCAGTCCAACAATGGGAGTGTGGAAAAACATTAATACACTAAGTGTCACAATGTTTTATTTCTCTAACCATCTATAAATTCTAGGTAATATCAATACGCCAAAGACTTTAATGATAATTGTTATTTGACCAATTAAAAAAATAAGTTAGACAGAGACGTCAAAAGACACAACCAAATTCATCTTAAAAAATACAATAAAGGGAATAAAACCTATTTTTGAAAAGGACTGACATTTTTTATAAAGAAACAAATTCATGTATTAAAGAAATTAATTTCTATATTCATTGGTACAATCGTAAGTAAAAGCATTTCCAGCACAATACAACTTTGTAGTGCTGAAAATAGCCCATAAGAAAACAAGATACAGAAAAGGTGCCAATGACATGAAAAGATGAACGCTAAATATCACTTGAATTTTCATTTCATATGAACAATCGTCTATAAGGGACTGCCAGCCAAATATAATGCCAGCAGAAAGTACAACAGAATATCAGGGACAACACATTCAGTCATGGGTGAAAGATATTAAAGTTGCCGAGCAAATGTCTATCCATGTATACAGTACATATAAGAGAAAAGTATCATTTTTAGAAAAGGATCCAAAGAAAAACACAGAGAGAACCACAAAAACTTGAACAGAGTAAAAGAAATGCAAAGCAACATTACACTTGCATTATTTTAGTGCATAAAGACATGCCCTTATGTTAATGGACCAATATTACGTGAATATATGATCAAATCAGACAAGAGTCTACAGAAAAAGAAATACAATAAAAGCAATCCAGGTGTGTTTAGGAATTTATGAAATAATATGATATCTCGATTGAATTTCGAACAAACCGGGTTGAATCAGAAACAAGATATCTGAACGATTTATCCTTCAAAAACTTTTACCAGTGAAGATGTCTTTTCTGTGTCTCTCCACCAGATGACAGACAACTGTAAGATCTTTTAATGTTATCATAAATAGAGCAGTGGTTAAAGACACTTTTTCAACGCCATTGAGGAGCCTTCAACGTGTTACTTTTGTTACTCGTTCGTTGGTCTGAAATTGATGAAATGGACAAATTGGGACGATTATATTTTTCTAAGGTGCAATTTGTATTTAATAGGAGCAAACCTACAAGTGGGAGGCACCAATGTGATCATAAGGCAAAATTATAAAGCACTGTGTGTGTGACATTGTGTTTAAGTGCAAGAAACAAGCAGTGATAAAATGTGGATTGTGTCACTGTGACGCATAAATCAAAAAATAACAGTCAGGCTATTTTCTGTCTGTTCCTGACGATGTACCAGGTGCTCTTTGGAGATTAGGTTACCTAATTTGTTGGCATTATGGCTTGATTTATGTTTGGTAAAGAGCAGAGAAACTAAGAAGTTCATCACACTTCCTATGAGCAGCAAGGATGCGTAACCATCCAGAGAAGTGTGAAAATAACAGTTACAGTAAGCCCTGGCCCAAACGAAGAAACACAGTCACTTGAGTTGTTTCGGACAATGGTGAAAAGGCCTCAACCTAGAAACAAATAAACAGTAAACCGCCTTGTTCTCTACCTGCTTGTAGAAATCGGATGGGGAAGGTAGCGGTTAAATTCCCTACCTGAAATAAAGAAATCATTATACTGTACAAAAAAAACCCACTCAAATTTCAGTCTGTGGACTAATCTGGGAGGATGTACCAATTAAAATTAAAAAAAATAAAAATAAAAACAGAGCTGCACAATCTGTAAAAAGATGATAACACTCTATTAGAACAAGTCACATGCTAACAACCTAACTATTAATGAGTCAGATCAGGAGTAAGCAAAATGTTCTGATGTACATAAATATACACACAGAGACAATCACACAATTAGGTAAATAATTTTTATCCCTAAATTTTACAGGGACATTTGGTATGCTTTTGGGTATGTGACCTATTGAGAGGGATCTTTTTTTACAAAATGTTTGGGTGAGTATTTGAGACCTCCATCACTAGACGACCACTGCAACTTTGGAGCTGAGGCTGTATAGGGAAGCTGTGTTAGCATGTGACTGTGTGCATGGCTAAAACGTAGAGAAGCACAAGGCACAATTCCCTGCTGAAAACAGTGTAAAGCCTCATGTCTTGTTTGGTATCTGATTTAATCAAAAACGTTTATGCAACATCTTTGTGTCTCAAACTGTGCATACATATTGTATGCATCTATATAAGAAGTTCATTATGGCAGTACGCTCAGAGCAATGCAGTCCAGTGAAGACTCAATTTGACTGAGGGTGAGAACAGATGAACAGGGAGGCACAAAGAAAAAGGAGGTTAGGGAGGTGGAGTCCAGCCCTTGTAGTCTATGGCAAAATGACCAGGAAGCTCTCTAAAAAGTCTCAGTCCATTCCCAGAAGGCTGCTGCTGAGCTCCAGGCCACAGCGTGATGGCTCCACAGGATGGCAAATGAAGGCAGAGAAGAAGTTGGGAGTGGGTTTAGGGGTCCCCTGCTCTTTTTTACCGCTGGGTGTAGAGCCAAGTCTGGGCCGTGGTGTCATCTCTCATCATCTGGCAGCGGACTGAGACTGTGTAGCCATGATAATGTGAGAGGGTCCACTCTCAGCCCGTTGCTGCTGGCCCATTCCTGCCAGTACAGACATGGCCATGGCCTCAGCTGCTGCCCTTGAGCTGAGGCCGTTGTGCCCTGCAGAGGGGCTGGGCGCCAGTGAGCTGTGCTGAATCACTGGGGCAGGGGAACCTGTGGGTTCTGATGTGTCTTTCATGCTCTCTTCTGCAGCTACAAAAAACAAAGGAAACAGATACGCATTTAACCTTAAATAATTTCTATACTGAAAAGTCATAACATAATAACAGTATGACAGTTAAAAATCTAAAAGCCTATATTATAAAGGAGCAGTAATTTATCTCCTTGACTATAAAAAAGAATTAAAAAAATGTTATTCCTATATAGTGTATATGGGAGAAACACCATGCTAAATAAAGCAGCTTTGAAATTCCTTTGGGTGAACAACATGAGATAACTGTGGAGGGCTCACCTAAGTAGGCAGTCTTCTTCTGTAAGGTTGTAACAGGGCAATCCTTGTGGGCCAGCAGCAGCTGCTTCAAATGAGCCACCTCATTCCGCAACAAAGACACTTCATTCTGAGAGGATGAAAATTCAGGCCACTCATAACTTTTTAAGAATTAATTTTTTAAAAATGGATACTCTCATAGTCACACAAAAAATGTATGTATTTGCTAATTATTGCTAAGTCCCTTTTTTGCCTTAAGGAAATGCTGAGAATTAGTCCAAAGATATGAATAGTTCAGCTTCCACTACAGTTCAGTTGATAGCATATGGTGTAAAGCAACACCAAATAACACAATAACAATGAAAACAAACAGCGTATTACTGTTAATAATTCTTGAAATTGATTTTGACTATGTGGATCAAACTTCCACAAGCTTGACAACACTGCAAAGTCATTGTGATGATGCACACCTTTACCCAGGCACATTTTATCCCCATCCGCCAACACTAGGCCCACTCACCGACAGCGAGACATTCAGGGAGCAAAGCTCTTCAGCCTTCTTCTCTAGAGAACTGACCCACAGTTTGCGCTTCTGTCTGCAGCGAGACGCAGCAGCCCGATTCCTTTCGAGGAAGCGTTGTCGTCGCTCGTCTGGGTCGTCGTCTACTGTCCGCCGCCGACGCCCACCTGTGGGCTGAGCTGGAGATACCTAGAGGAGGGAAAGGGTTAGAAGGAAACAGACAAGACAGTTTGGGTGCAAAGGGAAGATAAGAGAGAAAAAGGAAGTGTGAGTCACAGTTTCATCATTTCACCCAGAGCATATCATAGTCATCACAAGATGTACAACACCAGTTTACTGTATGTAAAACAAGTAGATTAAAAGGCTTTCGACTAGTAGTTTTGCTAGGACAGTCAAGGCCTTAACTATACAAATAAATTGTACCTGAGGTTGCGCAGGTGATGGAGCATCAGGGTGTTGGACAAGTAACTGGCTCTGCTCTGCCTTCTGAGGTACCATGGGACTGCTGCCCATGGCCATAATCCCCATGTTCTGTCCTGATGGGCTCTGCTGGGACAGTGCAGCCTTCAAACGCTAAAGGAAAAGAATTATAAGCATGAATAACAAACACTGGAACTTCAAACCAACAGTATTAAGTAGAAAAAAGCATTTTATAAAATAGGTCAAAGCAGGATTCAACAATATGTATATTTTTCATTTAATCGTACAGAGTCTTATCTAAGTAGACATTTGACACAACATTTACAGTTTCAGCAAATAACTTAATTTATAGCACTAATTTTCATTACCACCCAATTTAGCCTTATGTAAACCGCATGTAAGCTGCTGGTGACATAGTAGAAAGATGATGTATTTCTACGTAGTTGTTAGCATAGCGATGGTGCTGCTATGGGGCTTTCCATATACAGTACTGTGCAAAGGTTTTAGGCAGGTGTGAAAAATGCTGTAAACAAAGAAGGCTTTCAGAAATATAAATGGTAATTGTTTATTTTTGGAATTGATGGCATGGCCCCCCCAGAGACCTGATTTCAACATCATCGAGTGTGTCTGGGATCACATGAAGAGACAGATGGATGTGAGAAACCCTACATCCGCAGAAAATCTGTGGTTAGTTCTCCAAGAACCTACCAGCCGAGTTCCTTCAAAAACTGCGTGCAAGTGTACCTAGAAGAACTGCTGCTGTTTTGAAGGCAAAGGGTGGTCACACCAAATATTGATTTCATTTAGATTTTGTTCATTCACTGCATTTTGTTCATTTATGAAAATACATGTTTAACACTTCAATTTTTGAAAGCATTCTTTGTTCACAGCGTTTTTTCACACCTGCCTAAACATTTTTGCACAGTACTGTACAAATTTCATGCAATCAATCTATTGAATCAATCTAATGATTTCAGCTAGGTCTTTCCTCTCTAAATTTCTTCTTATTCTAAAATATAAGAAACTATACAAAAATATATACTATAATCTAAAATATACGTTGTACCACCCCTTTCCCATACAAAACTTGAATTCTATGAGGAGTACATTTAAATAGGTGCTCTAGAGATTCTCGCACATGATGACATGACTGTGTCTCAGGGTCCCTGCTTGTTTTTCACGTGACAGCCTGTTCTGTCCCAACCTCTTTAAGCTGGCGTCAGTGCTTTCAGTGCTTTGCATGTTGAAGACGTTGTTTTGTGATGTGGTGCAGTACCCAACTAAGAATAATTGTTGTGGAAATAATCAACAATGGCCCTGAAACTATACTAAATCTACAGATCTTAGTTAACTTATAAGAATCCATGATGACACAGGTGTCAACATATGCAACATCAGAGATGTGTTGCACACCCCTTTCGTTTGGTTCATATCCCACAAATCTTTCTGTTAAGTTGAAATGGGTCTGGGTTCAATGATCATTTGCTACTTAAAGACAATGACTGTACATCTAATCAGCCCAGCAGCAAAATCCCTGTAATCTTTGTTGACACAAAACTGTATACATTTTATGCAAGTTGTGAGATCTACTATGGCAGATATTGTGTGCGCTTTCTAATAGCATAAGTCAGTAGTGATGGGGATGTTGTGATGAAAGGGTTAATCAAGCAACACCGGTTAAAGAAATCATATGATACAGAGAAAAGCTGCAGGGTGAATATGGAGACAAAAAGAACAGAGATAAAAATAGAGAGCTAATCTACTGCTGACCATCTTGGCCTCTGAGTGGATGCTGTAGCCAGAGGGGGAGTTAGAGCCGCTGCTGCTGCCTCCCAGAGGAGGACCAGGGATCCCAGGAATGTTGGGTACCATGCACACAGGCCGGGCCAGCTGGAGACCAGATACGAAATACATATATTATATGTATTGTGTGTGTGTGTGTTAAAAATTGGGAACAATGTTGCCACAATACAAATAAAATAAAACACAATAAAACTACTGGCATGCCTTACATTAATGACAGAGGGTATGTGTGCAGGACCAGGGACCACAGGCACTGCCTGACCAGAAGGAAGCATCATCATAGGGTAGTGGCTTGATGGTGAACTAGACAGCAGAAAGATAACAATTGCAGAAAGTTCAGTCATCTTTGAATAAATTACATATGCTCTCATTGTCTCATTGGACATAGGTGTGCATGGAAAGTAACTGCTTTAAACCCACAGAAATTTATATGATTTTCAAATGCTTAACACATATATATGAAACATTACATACATACAAAATAATAAAAGGATGCTGAACTTAACTTACCTCAGCGTGCGATTGGACGGTGGTGCCTGTGTGATGACAGAGGTGGGTGATGGCATGGTGGGATGAAGGGCATCAAAGCCTAAGTGTAGTGGGAGGGAACCTGGGCGCACAATAGTCGGGGTGGGCGCTGAACTCCTGGGGGGGGTGTCCTGGAAGTTTAATGGTGTATGGTAAGCAGTGAAAAACAAACAATACATGACATTTGGGGCATAACATACAAAAATATGATAATTTCCTCAACAATTTATTAATTTATGTAACAGCGTGAAAAAAATACTGACATATTATGCTGATGTTTAATCAGCTATATGCCTTTAAAAACCATTCCAGTTCCTTCTCTCTTCTCGTAAAATCATGAAACTCTGTCCTACCTTCCCTTTAACCAGAGGCTCTCTTTTGCAGTCTGACTTTCCAGAAATAGATTCAGGGCTTCCTGGTGGTGAGGAGTCGACCTCTACAGGTGCCTCCTCTTTCACCTTCACATCTGATGGCGTCTGTAGACTCATGTCCAAAGCTACAGAGTTGGAAGCCGGGACCTGAGAGGAACAGTGACTGGTAAAGTCAGTAACTGCTTATGAAAGAAAAGATTATCAAAAACTAAAGTACACTGAAAAAAGGAAGTGGGTATTCATCATACTAACCAAATAACCATACCGCAAACAATTTCAAGTGCAGTAAAACACACTGCCACAAGCTGTAGTATTAATTAGGATAAATATATATATAAATGCTGAAATTCCTTAAAGCAATAATTTTTGACTACTTCAAAACTTGAGGTAAGAAAAAAATTTTAAAGCACACATTTTCACTTCGCTAGTGTTTTTGGCGAACATGTTCTTGGTTTCCCTATAAGGCAATACGTGTACTACACACACAGACAAAAGAAAAAAAATCATCAAGCCTTCCTTACAGAGTTCTTGGCCCTCTTTTCATCATCATCTTGTTCGAAGGAGCTGGCCAGCTCATTGAACAGACCAACCTCATCGCAGTTCTTTAAGAAGCGGGTGGGAGTAGGTGTCTGGTCTGGTAAAAAGAAATTAACAGACAACTATTCAAAGAATTGCTTTCACACATAGTTCACGCTTAGCCTTGAATATAGAAAGCCACTGTCACCCAAGTGTCTTCATTGCTGCTTTTCTTAAGATTTCACTAATATTCTTGAAACATGCAGATACTAAGATCTGCTAAACAGAGCTCCGGTTCGAATCCTCAGACAAGATAAATAACAAGAAGGTGTAAAGTCAGTCTGATAGACAATTAGTACCTGCAATAATGACAGAGTCGGTCCTGGGTGGTCCAAATTTCAGTGTCATTTCATGCTTGTGTTTGTGTACAGCCAAGTGGTCCTCATTGGTAAACCTCTGGAATTAGTAAGCAAGAAACGAGAGGAAAGCAAGAGAAAAGATGACTTTATATGACTTTAACTATAGGTTACTGTATACATTATGGGACACAACAGAAAGAAGTGCACTGCAAGTGCAGTTGTAGCTTACAGTTCTTGTTTTAAAAGCCTCAGCCTTATACTCCTACACCAACTATAATTATGAAGTAAAATTTCTAGCATGAATTAGACCTCAAATGACTTTGAAAGCAAAAAAAATTTAGAGAATGAGACACTGTTTAAAATTGTAACAAGATGGTTAAGTGTAAAACCACTGTCCAGCACATTAGAAACAATCTTATATATAGTTTAAAATGGATGATGCAACAGGGCTCATTGTTGTTAATGCAAAATATTTATGGCCTTTCATGTGTGAATGTCATCTACACAGTCTCGACTACATTTTAACTTCCTAACAGGTGTCGACAGTAGAAAGTACAGGAGATCTGATACTTGACCCACGTAGACTATTGGAAAAGACAGTCTGAGACACGATGCTTCTTTAGAGAAGTAACAACGTGAATCAGTTAGAGATGTGGGAGGATTCATCTTGGCTTTGGCACCAGCCTATTCACCATTCACTGCAGCCTATTTTAGGGCGCTGCATTGCAGTTACAAGTTCAGTCGTGAGAGTGAAGTGGAAACACAGTCAAGTGTCAGGAGGCTTATTTTTAGCCCTAACAGGCAGCATCACCAATAAAACTACATGTCTTATTAGTCTCTTCCCTCTGAATAAGGTGGCTGGGTCTTTTGAAGGAAATTATTTCTATGTAATCTAGACATCACGTAATGGATGGCTACTTGTTGTTGTTGTTGTTGTTGTTGTTGTTGTGGTTAACTTGGTAAAGGGATGAGCAAAGCCAGGAGTCAATCATTCTTGTTCTATGGCATGATTCAGTCTTTCCTGGTAGACAACTGTTGCTCGTAAAGGGCAGCAGTAAAACTGTATATGACAACTTCTAACATAAAAGAAATTCCCTGATATTATAAACACGTAAACACAATGAAAAGTTATTATTAAAGGTTAGTAAACATTTTGTAAGCGACAGTACAGGTCAACACTACATAACATTTTACATGTATTCACTTTATCAATCTTTTAAATGACTGACTGTAACGCGTAAAGTGAAAATGGCAGCCTACAGAGAACTATCACCCAAATCTTCAGTTTCCCTCAGTTCTTTATTGAGTGTGCTTTACTGTTTTGGTTTCTGTTTTCAGAATGATTTAGCAATCACAAAATAAACAAAGTAAGCTACTACCACTTTCTTATGAACAGACATTCGCCAGACCTTTAGAAAGAAATCTTGCACTAAAGACCAAAATAGAGTTCGAACACAGTAAATATAAGACTTATATCAGTCATAACCGCAAATGAACTGTTCAGAATTTGTGACTGGAAAAATTACAACAAACATTTTTATATTCCTAAGTAAAGTGCTATAGTGATGCCAAAAATACACCCAAACTTCTAGCACTGTCACAGTGTACTACGATAGCAGATCTGTTTATTCAACAGTTTCACGCTCAAACAAAGCTGGTGAGAGTGCCACAGCTGTAGATCCACACTATCATCAACCATCACTTTGCCTTGAAAAGTTTCCATTATATTATTTTGCCTAGACTGTTAGTTAAATTAATAATGATACCTACACATGAAATATGCAAAGAATTTACATCACAGAGGAAAGTTGAAATGTTTTCTTTTTCCCTAGGTGTTTTGAGAAGAAAATAACCAAACAAATCATAATTCATTTATCTAACATGCATGTTTTACATGACTGCTGTTCAAACCGCAAACCCCGTGTACAACAGATCACTGCTGATCAGACGATAGAAATGGGCTAGTGAATCACAATCATTTCTTAACCACATAAATGCTTTCTTCCTCCAGACCCTGGGAGAGATAATCCACCACTAGCTCAAAGGATATCACACCCAGCTGAAAGCAGACTCAGACAAATGAGTACAACATCAGACATAATTATTCAACACAGGAAATAGTGTGAGTCTTACAAAACCTTTTTTTTTCACTTTGCTATTACATCGGCCCAAACTCGACAATACTGACATGTGAGCGCACTATTGGCACTCACCTGAGTCACTGCAACCGCTCAAACCTGTGTCTGCAGGCGCTAGAAGTCAACAGTGACAGGTTGAAACAATAACTGTGCTCTGATTACTCACTGGAGCCTCCACTGAGTCACTGCTAAAGGAGACATGGTGTTGTCTAACAAGACAGCATGCTAGCTAGAATGCCAGAAACAGTGAGATAATCATTAAGACTGTTGCATAAAATCACAGTGAGTTACAAATGTGAGGACAGCTCCCATTTTTTTCTTAATAGTGCTCACACTTATTCTACTCCATGTTTCATTTTAAGTTTTCTTTAGCTTTTAAATCATCTTATTAGAATAAAGTGCATTTGTTCAAGTAAATTGTCACTATAGCCGAGACATGTAGCCAAAAATACACACACCTGAAACACAGACGGAGGAAGAAGACTTACCTGTCCACAGCCTGGAGCATTGCACACAAAAGGTCGGTCGTCCCCCATTTTTGCAAAAAGCTTGCAATGTAACTGTGAGAGAGGAGAAGAGGAGAACATTGCTTCTTTCTTGATTTGTCAACTGGTAAATCCTGAAAGCAACAAAACAGGGATGCTGTGGCTTGTAGTCTTTAGTCTGAGCAGGAAGCTAAATGCTATTTAAAAATAACCCTGGCAAGGAGAAAAACATGCACAGCGGCAGCAAGACGAAGTTTCCCTGGTGATACTTCCTTAACACAGGGGGGCTTCTGGTTGGCCAATGAAGAGCTGCTTACAAGAGAGGACGACGGATACTGTCTACACAAAGACATCTTGCTCTCCTTTCCCTCTGTCTCATTTTTCCTCACTTCCAATCCCTCCTTCTCTTCTTACCACTCCCTCCTTCACCTCTCCAGTAACACTGAATCTTTTCCCTTCCTGTACCCCTCAGCCAGTCGGTCCCTATTTCTGGTTCAGACATTTCTCTGAACAAAGTCTCTGTTTGGGTCATCACCATCCATTTCCTGCACAAATATCGCTTATTCACACTGAGCTGATGTTATACCACACTTGTGTTGTTGTTCTGTTTAACTTGCATAAGTGGCAGACAGCAAACATTAGCAACACATTTTACAATTTTAAGGTAGTGTTACTATGACAAATATTAAATATTATATAAATATTTTATATAATGAAAAAAAATGAATCTATGGCACGTGTATGTCTAAAATAATAAAGTGTGTGATTAACATCAAACAAATGAATTAAACTATTAATTTCTAGTACCATGGCTCACTCATGGTATGTTTGTCCTAATTATAACTTACAGCACAGTTTCAGATTCTCTTTATCCCCAGTAGACTTTGGGCTGGTTAGATGGATGTGGAAGGTGTGTGACATTGGCAACATTTATATCTAGACATTATCTGGCATTTTGTCAGTAATGATAAGCAAACGGACAAAATGTGGAACTTTCTGCGGTTTATGCACCAGTCTGCCAAAATGAATCATATAATTTAGGAAGCATTTGTTGGACTGTAATATTTTCAGAAAGTCAGAGTGAGTGAGTATTCAGAAGTCATTTGAAACAATCTCTCTCAGCCATTTGAACTGCAACCATATCTTTTGCTATGTAATTACTGACAAAGTTTGTTATGTCGCTATACAGCAGAAACCCAAAGCTTTTCATATTATATTTTTTTTAATTTTGTGAGCTGAGTAATTAGCATTTAGTTTAACTAAAAACTGTTGTCTCATCTTTTTAAAGCCAAGCTATGCTAGCAATTAAATGTAATGACATAGTAGAATGTGAAGTTAGTGCTGCTTGTTCTTTTATTTTAATTTCAGTCATGCATTTTTAGGCAGTTTCACAAGCTTAACTAGTGATGCAGTGACCATGTACACTGTAGTATTATACTGCTTGCAGTTTCTGTGTACTTACTGTATCCAGTAAAATATCAACACAGTGCATATTTTAAATATGTAATGTAATGTAAGACAATAAATTGATTTAACTGTTCAGCTAAAAACGCAAAATGCTGAATTCCATTGGTTTACTGCAGGCATATAGATTTGGTAAAACAGTAAAGACAGAACAACATAAAGATCTTATTGTTGGGCACTTGAATGCACTGGAAGCACCCCCAAAGCTTACCATAGGTCCACAAACCAAAACAACATTGTTCTCTTCTTATAAGTAATGCTATTGTCAAGTGTTAAATATGCACATGCTTCTGTTGTCTGTGCGAGGCTTACTGCTATGAGCCGTGTGTGCTAAAGAGAATAATCCTGCCCAAACCCCCATTCCTCTCACTTCACTTCTACACCCCCCAGCTCTGCTAAATCACCCCATCCTGCACTTCTCTGAGTAGCTAAGCAGAGATCCATGTGAAGACAAACTGAGAAGTTTAGAAAAATAACAGTCATTAAATTTATATCAGGGAACTGGAGGGGTGCCGATGAACGAGGGACATTAATGTTTTAGCACTCACAGCTGGCCCAAAGTGACGTCTGGCAGCTATTACACAACACCGTCCCACTGACAGTACAGCAGCCAGTAACATGTATCAAAGACTTTGCTATGGATATAAACCTAACCTGAATTGATTATATTAACATAAGCACCTCTGTAATTCTCTACCTTGTTTTATTACAGGTATAGCAATTTGTAAAATAAGTTACATTTCTTTACTATACAATAGTCCTATTAACCTCTGTTGTACCTACTATATGAGTTGAACATGTAGCCTGACATTATTGAGTGGGACAGATTATTCATTATGTTGGCGAGGCATAAATGTCTGAATCTTTTCCCAATGCTGAAGTCAGTATATTTTCCTCCCTCTACCAAGGGCAGCTGCCCCTAAGCCAACACATGATTACTGAAGACTTGCGTTGGAATACAGTGTGCTCCCGTGACAGTAGGCCTGTAACAACCTAACCGTTGTGTTTCTCAGGTCTACGTTTTGCTATGACGAAAAAGGTCTGCATCACTTTTGCAAGCAAAACTTCCATTTCTTACTATACATATCAGAAGGCTAATGAAGCGGATCAGTCTGATTTCTTGCAGACCCCCCATCCTCTGATGAATAGTTGCAGGTCAGTGCCAAGACCCTCACAAGGTGCTTCGAATCCACTGAATCTATTTGGACAGAGATGTGTCTGCAAACAGGATATTCCATCTAGCTCGTTATACCGAGGGTGTGGACAGTGTGGAGAAATGGACACATCTGGAGTAAGGAGTGGGAACAGATTTCAGAGTTTACATCTTACTGAAGACATGCTAGACATTAACTTGGCGGTCTGGTTGAAATGTGGGATTTGACTTTGTGGGAAGTCCACCATAAATTGCAAACGACATGGGTGGAAAATACCATTTGTTTTCAAACCTGCTAGAAACAATATCTTCACCAGAATATACCAGATGTGTCAAAATCTAGCATCTACTGTCGGACTTTGTGGTAAATTACAATTCCCAATAAATGTGAACAATGTAAAATGCTCTGTTTCTGTCAGATTGTACTTCTTCTTTACAGAGAATGCGTCTGCAGGTCACAGTTGTCCTAAAGCACATTACTGATATTCATTACAGGTACAGCTATCAAGTCAACCTATTTTCTCCTTCTTTCATCCATGGTGACATAGAAAGTACTCAATGTGCCCTAATTCATGTCCCTCTCATTAAGCTTCTGCCAAAGTCCCAACGTTAACTAGGATTTCTCCGACTCAGCAGGTGAAGCAGACTGAGTACCAGCTATAATCAGACACAGCCATCCAGTGTTTGATGCAGCCTGCTAGGAAACTGACTAAACAAACTGTATTAATAGCTCATGGTGCAGCCGTGTCTCTGGAATCTGAGGCTTGAATTGCCAAGGGTGGGGGTGAACCCCAAAAAAGAAAGAAGTTGTAAAAGAAAAAAGGAGAGCAAAACCATGACAAACAGAATGTTCAGTGACTGGACAGGTATATTGATCATTGATATTCAGTCAAGCACAGGTAAGATCGAGTGAATGTGGCCTGCACTCTTTTTTTGACCAGAGATGTGGGTGTGTTGCTTATAGAAGCAAAGTGAACCTGAGATTTGGTAAATGGAACAAATGAAATTATATATTCATGTCTGCATATCTGACAATACATAGCAGACAATTCAATACAACAAAGGGCCAAATCCGTTTTGCTATTCAAATCATAAACATGATGCCAGAATTGGCAAAGATCTTTGACTGCATAATAATAAAATACAAAAAAAAGACAACGCCACTAAATACATCATCAACCACACGTTTGTTCTATGAAGGCAACAAAGAAGATTTAAGCAGCATACAGTTACAAACGTATACAAAATACTGACTGGACAAACACGGGCTGCCGTTTACTGTGGTGTAACACTTTATGAGATGGAATTAGGTAAAACTCTGCCAATATACATGACCTACATTCCTAATGAACGTGTTGACATCCGTGGGGATGTGAATGCTGGGGCGTTCAGCTCAAATTGCAATACTGTGGGTATCATCACTACGTCTGACTTTGACTTCTTTTGAGGCTCCTCTTGCCCAGTCGATTATCAAAACAGTATATTCTACCGCCAAAAAAACATATATATTTTTTAGTGCGAATTCGGGCATTTCAAATATGTCAATATCAAAAAGAAATCCCAAAGTCCAGTAAAGTTTAGTTCCTTCTTTCAGACAACGCTGACTGGCTTGAAAAAGTTTGTCTTCTTTAGCCTCCATTACCTTCTGGCTACGTATGGGCACATTTAGCCCTGCCTGTTCCCGTAAGAAGACCGCCTATTCTTTCCAGCAATTGGCTACAAGCACGTCAATCAACTGCATCTAATACACACAAGGCTTTAGGCCCTGTCAATAACACCGATTAGCGAAATCTTATTGGTTCAAAGCCTGAAATCAACTTTTTGTATCCACGCAAAACTAATGGCTAACTGGCATGGCTAGCAGTAACTACAGGCCGAACATACGTTTAAATGAGTAATAACAGTACTACTACCACTTTCAGGGGTGACAAGTAACACACACCAACGCCAACTTGTTAATATCCAAATAAAACCACTGTATTTTAAAGACTTTACGTTGAGGTAAAGTCACAGAAGCAGGGGAAAAGCTAGCGGTTAGTTGCTTAGCGGACTGACACTGGAGTGCAAAACGAGACAGTGGCTGCGAATCTAACGTTGTAACAGTTTGACAATACAACATACGTGTTTTACAGATTAACAGGTCTTGAAAAGTGTCACGCCAAGTTCTACCTTGCCATGGTTGAATGTAATCGAAAAATCTACGGCAAATTTAAAGGGTAATAAAGTGTTTACAAACTCACCCTTGCGCCCCTCTCTCTAACTCCCCTCTCCTCTCCTCTTGCTTGCTTGGAATTTGACACTCCCCTTGAGATCGACTTATCGCGAGATTTCACGACAGAGTTTCCATGTGTCAGGAGCGTGTTCTATATAATCGTTGGGAACTTTTGAAATTATTGATGAATGACATTTCGTATTAAATTTGTTTGGCGTTAATTCGCTTGAACAGAATTATTTGATTACCAAAAAAACAAGAATTACATACATTTTATGTTATTGTTATATTATTATATTACGTGTATATAGATATATAATTTATATATAAACATATATTTTTAATATAAATGTTAATTCTGGAACAGACATACTTAGGGTTTTTATATATGTTATAGCTTTAACTTACCTTTATACTTGTTTGTTTTCAGCGAACTGTTAGAAACAAAAAAATAAATAAAACATGATTCAGTTTCATCCTTTACACTGAATGACCTGAATGGGGAAGAGATTGTACCAATGTACATAACAGACAGTTGCGTAGAATATTAGAAATTAATACATCATGAATCATAAAAATGTATTATGAAGCACCAAAGATTAACCTGATCAATTAACAGCAGCAGTTACAATAGCATTTGCTGCAAGTACAGAAGTTGCACCTTACAGACACCTCAGTCTCATAAATGTGAATTCAGAACTTAGTTTAGAGAGCCCCCCAATGGACAATTCGAGAAATTAATGTGCAATCTAATTAACTATCCTAACTGTAAATGTCAACTTGTGATTTCTTATAACAGAGTTCCTCTGTAATTTTCTTAAAGTACCATAACACCAAATGTTTTTATAGAAACGGAACTAAAGGTGAATTCAGTCTTAAGTTTAAAAAAAACACCTCTTCATGACAACATACATAATTTTAACACAACAGAGTAGTCTCTTGAGAAAAAATGTATTATGTTAACACCTTTTTCTGAAAAACAATAAAGAGAAAAAAAGGGGGTTATATAAATTTACTTCCATAATGTTGACAAAAAAGCACTTTTGCAGGTGCACACAAGCTGCAAAGAAAATAAAAAGAAAATCCATAGCAAATGTAAATGTGTTTCGGAAACTAATTTAGTGTTTTTTTTCAACAACAAAACGTAGTAAGCATGCCATTACATAGTCCACAACATGTATATATTAAATTCAAAATAAATACATGTTAATAATAATGCTTTTAATTATCTGCTGCAAGTAGTTGGATTTACTGTCACCTATGAAAATCTAAACCTTTGCAAGTTAAGACTGGAAACATAAATAGTAAAAGCATTTTATTCCTCCTAATCAAATATTAAATCACATACAACAACAGGCAAGTTGACATCACTATTATCACACTAAACAAGTTCAAAGGACGAGACAGGCTAGTCTGCCTGGACCATTTTTTGAAAACAAAGACAATATCTGCAACCTTTTGTTGCATTTTTGTTGCAAACTGTTCCCATGTGGCACAATGTTGTCTGCTCTGAAGAGTTTCTGAAGACAGAGTGTTTTTTTTAATTATTATTATCATCTCAGTATCTAATTTTCAACCCCCTTGTATTGCAAAAGTGTCATGCATTGTGAATTCACTAGTAGGTCATAACAGAAGAGATGGCCTCTACAGCTGTCATACAAACTACTTAACATTTGTTCCTGAGCACAACTTCAAGAACTGCATCTTCAGAATCTTACTTAGATTAGCCCTCATTCATAAAACATTCAAATCTAATCTTGCATCAAGGATATTATCAATTTACTAGACAACTTAAAGCTTAAACTATCAGACAGTGTTCTACAATTTGTTACAATTTAGTTAATAAACGTAGTGTGACAAGCTGGTTAATTATCCACCAGGGCCCACACCCAGGTGTTTCATCCCCTTACTCTCTCAGCAGTAAATAGTCTTTGATGGTCTCTGGTAAAGGAAGCTCTTTTACAGCAGTGGGGAGGAACTGCACTCCTAAACCCTGCCGAACAGCACAGCGTGCCAGAGAACGCAGCGTGGGAGCCTGAGCCACCATGCTGGTTAACCTCGCGAGCAGCTGAGGATCCTTACTCAGCTCCCTGGGTAAGGTGCCATCTGCCCGCCGGATCTCAAATCGGCCGGCTGCCTGGCATAGCAGATTCAGGCACTCCTCCTCCTGTTCAGTGCCAAGGCCCCGGGCCAGTAGGGCCACCAGTCGGGAGATAGGAGTCTGGCCCTTCAGATTCGTCACATGTACTTGGGCTCCATAGTCTAATAGCACTTTGACACTTTCTAGGTTGCCTTTCATTGCTGCCCAGCTCAAAGGAGTGTCATTGTTGTAGTCCCGGGCATTGGGACAGGCCCCACTCTCCAAAAGGGCCCTCACACACTCTGGGTTATCTTTAAAGGCAGCCCAGTGAAGTGGAGTGTCCTTGTTCCCGTCAAGGGCATTTGGCTGTGCCCCATATTCCAACAACAGTTCCACGCAACTCTCATCTTTTTCTGCTGCATAGTGCAATGCTGTGCGGTTATATCCATCCAAAGCATTAACCTGATGAGAAGACACAATACAATTAGCTATTAGTTTATACCAAGATGTAAAAATGTAATCAATGGTTGAATAAAGTGAAAACAGACTAATGGTGTACAGCTGGGTATTAAATGACTTGATTAAAGTAAAAGAAAATGTATTTTTATTAATTCTTCAGTGTGTCACCACAAGTGCGTATTGTACACCTGTAGGTCAACTGTTGAACTCAGAACAAATGTAATTGTTAAATTATCTATGTGGATGTCTGGGAGGAAGCATATTCATCAAAGAAGTTGGAATATTTTTTAAATTTCAATAAAATGAAAACTAAAAGACCAATATTTTATTCACAATAAAAGATAGATAATTTTATACTTTTATCCAGTAAAAAGGCTCATTTCAAAATAGTTGGGACAGTGGCATGTTTACCATGGTGTAGCAGAAATTATTCCACAATCTTTTTATGCACTCTTTCACAGATTGGACAGCCTTACCCATGTTTACTTTTGAGAGACTCTGCCTCTCTAAGACATGCCATTTATAGCTGGTCATGTTACAAAAGTCAATTACCTTAATTGTTTGCTAGATGTTCTACCAACTGAATCTCAAAATGTCCTGCATTCTCAGACCTTTGTTGGCCCCATCCTATCTATTTTGAAACCTGTGGCAGGCATCAAATTTGAAATGAGCTTATTTACTAGATAGAAGTGTAAAAATGTCTCAGTTTAAACAATTGTTATGTTATCTCTGTTCTATTGTGAATAAAATACTGGCTTATATGATTTGAACGTCTTTTAGTTTTTATTTCACTGAAATTTAAAAAACATCTAAACTTTTTCCAAACTCAGGTTGTATTATAAAAAGTGTGTATAAGCCATCTATGACATACCTCTGCCCCCTTTTCCAACAGCAGCTCCACACAGTCAGCATCAGCCACCATGCAGGCACAGTGCAGTGGCTTAAGTGTGCCATGCATCCGGTTCACATCAGCTCCCTTCAACATAAAGTAAATAAAAGCAGTACACAATTAATAATGACAGTAAAACATATTATTTGTGCAAAGTTTAAGTGGGAAATGAACCTACCTTACGAATAAGATCCTCCACATTGTCATGTGGAAATGAGCGGATGGCAGCGATGGTGCGGATGAGCCGCTCAGATAGGGAGTATTTACTCTGAATGCTTTGCATGACGTACCAAATAGTAGAGCTCATGTGTAACAGAGGACCATGGCACCCACGCAGGGTGACACTACAGCACACTGAAATACATTTTTAAGTATAAACTTACTTACTTAATTTTTAAGTAAACTGTAAGGCATTATAGAGATAATAGCATAAAATTAACAATAAACAAAGGCCCCCTAGTAGGCAGTGGCTCCCAGAGTATATGACACCTAAATAATTCAAAATCACAATCTGCCTGTTAATTTAAAATAGAAATGCAAATCCCACCCTTAACAAGTTGTAAAGTTTGGCCTTTCCAATTGACATGTCATATTTTGAAAAAGTACTTATCATGGAAATACTTAAATTTTATGTCAAATTAGTCCAATATATTATCCAGTACAGAATTTTCTTAATTTGATAGATGTTCATTTGTACAAGCTGCTCTAATATCACCATCTTTCTTTTATACAATTCATCATCTTTCAGTTTTTAACGACCATGCTATTTCGAAATGTAAGACTGCACTATTGTTAATCAGAGACACATTTTCTAATGCTGTTGTTGCCAACCTAAAACCTGAATAGCAGCCTGCGAAGTACTAAAGCTAAACGTAAACAAACTAGGACAGTGACATCTAGCTGTTAACAATGGTTAGCTGTGTCTATGCTCCGCAAAGAATGGAAAACAAAAGGCATGTACGTGCACATCAAGTGGCAGCTTTTAAACCATAACAGAATATGATGATTGTAGAAATCGCAGGCGCCACCTAGCTGAGATAAACATTCACCGATTAACCGTTTTAATGGAAAAATGATACCCGGCTACGGCTGCTAACCCCAGCACCAAGTGGCTAGCTAACAAGCTAGCAGGACCAGTAGACAACGGGAAAAAAAACGAATGACATGCAATGTAAATTTGCGAACACACTTTAAAACTAGCTTTACGTAATCTATGTAGAAATGATCGCTGCTTAAAAACATTATATATAGCGTACCGTTTATGGTTCACGAGTTGAAGGTCTGACAAGATACTGTACTGACTTTGCTGCTCGGTTTGGACATAAACATAGAACGTCACGCTCCAGCCACGCCCTCTGCCTCGAGACCCCATATTTAACCCGAACAGCCAGTCTTCTGTGGTTTGCGTTAAAGGTGCCATATTCCAATGGCAACGTTAATTACTCGAGATGACTCAACCTTCAGACAACTTCACCTGGATGAACGAGAATCTCCACAGGCTTCTAGCTCATTTATACATTCACAAACGTCGACCAGTCTCATAAATACAATTTCTTCAAAAATCGAAAACTGTTCAGGCCTCATTAAATTTAGTTAAGCGACATATCAAGTAAATGTTTGAGACTCGGTGTGTGTGTCAATGTGTAAACATGTCTAAAGTCGCCTATATGTACTGTGGATAGTCCATAATAAAACAGAAGTAGGCCATTAGTTCAACTCAATTCAATTTTATTTATATAGCGCCAATTCACAGCAGTTATCTCAAGGCACTTTACAAGTAAGGTTTAAGACCATACACAACTGAACCCAACAAATCCCACATAGAGCAAGCTGTAGTAGAGCAATTGTAGCCAATCAATAAATGGTACATTTTAACAGCAACAGTGGAGAGGGAAAAACTCCCTCTATAGAGGAATAAACCTCCAGCAGAACCAGGCTCAATGTGGGCGACTGGTTGGGGTGAAGGGATAGAGAAGAGAAAAAACAACAAAAACAAGCAGCAACGGACACAGGCAGGATGATTGGACCAGCAACTGAACACTGGAGACACACGGCTCTGAGTCTGACGATACCTGTAGATAAGGACAGAAAGGGAGAAGCACAACTACGGGAGAAAAGGAGACAAAGTTATTCACATTCACATGGTGGCACGTTAGTGGATAGAATAAATAGATAGAAATGGTTCAGAGTGACCAGGGCCATTTCTAACTATAAGCTTTGTCAAAAAGAAAAGTTTTAAGCCTAATTTTAAACTAGAGAGGGTGTCTGCTTCTCAAACCTGAACTGGAAGCTGGTTCGACAGAAGAGGAGCTTGGTAGCTAAAGGCTCTGCCTCCCGTTCTACATTTAGAAACTCTGGGAACCACAAGTAGACCAGAGAACGAAGCGTTCTGTTGGGAGCATAAGTAGCTATGAGGACTTTAAGATAAGATGAAGCTGTATTATTAAAAACTTTGTAAGTGAGAAGAATTTTGAACTCTATCCTAGATTTTACAGGATGAAGAAAAGCTAGAACAATAAGCTACACAAACAAGCACTGCCAGTTTTTCAAAACTTAACGTTTTAGGCTCAATCAGCATTTTCCAGTCTCTGAAAGGGACATCCAGAAAAAACAGTCCTCCTTTGGAGCGGTGAACAAATACTTTGATCACATTTTTCTTCAAAGCCAGCTTACTAAAATGACATTGTTTAGAAATATTGGAGCTCATATCTGGCACAAATAAATAAGATATCAGGTTCCATATATGTTACAGTAAGCTGACAGTTCATTTGTTTACTAGATAAATTAAAAAAATTACTAAATTATTATGTAAAAATGGAAATAAAATGCTTCAAATGTGACCTGAAGTATATGGCTTTATGAAAAAAATAAAAAAGGGACACCATTTGTAAAACATCGCAGAAAAAAAATGACAATGGAAAGCCAAATCAAAATAATTTATTTTTGGTGACATTTCGTACAGTTCTAGGATTGTGTCTCAAACACTTTGTTAATCCATTGCTATATTTCCTTTTGCCACCCCAACCCAAATTAATAGAAAATAACCCAAACATATGGAGGGAGGAAGCAACTCCTGTAGGTATTTGCAAGCCTGTCAACAGCTACCATATGCATCTAAAATGACTTCACATTACTCATGAGTAAGATTCATTTTAAAAACAAGTTAGTGCATTTTTTAATTATACTAAATCACTAGCTGCTCATACTCATTAATGAAGAAAAAAAATGAAAAATAGCCCCAGTGATCGGTTACTCGTTTACTGCATTACCAAACCCAAAGTCAATGCATCACGTATTTTCTCTCGGCTGACATCTCAAACTAAATGTCATCTGTGGGATTTTATTTTGCCAATGCGATTTCACACAACTTTGGGGAAACCAGCCTACCAAGATTGGGAGAAAAGCGTTGCGCAACAGAATTAAAATAAATAAATTTAAAAAGCAACACATACAGTAAGTCAAACTTCAAATTCTAAGTCAGACAGTTTTTCAAAAAAAAAAAAAAAATCAAATCAAAATCTCAAATTCACCCTAAAAGCAAAACAATCTGGCTGATACCTGTGGTCAAGCCTTCCCCTGTAAATTCAGTACTAGAAGGATTACATTCTCCCACACACATTTCTAGTGAAGGGTTATTATAATATAACATAGGCTACTACACCTCTACAGCTTCTTCAAAATCCAGTTTCGCTGCGCCAAATTTTACCAAGACAATAAAAATCAAAACTGTATCCTACCACACTATGATCGTAGGCAGCTGGCACGTAGCACATGATAAAGTTCAAATTCTCTTTATACTCATGACTTGGCTGCCAAATGTTAGGTAGCTAGCTAGCTATTGTCCTTAGCGAACGTCAATCTTTAGTCTATGTTTGACACTACATCTCTGTTAAGAACAATTCACAGATATAAGGTTAACCTGGATATTCTTTCATGACGTAGAAAAGCCAAACCTCACTTACACCATCAGCCGTGCTGAACAGTCAAAACTTACCATTAACCTCTAATTTTGTTTTGTATGAAAAACCTTACTACCCAAACAGACAAACATGTAAACAAAGAACCTGACTGATTATAAACAGGACACTAATCTGAACCCACTGTAGTGGGTACACTCAAAAAAATGCTTCGGCAGAAAGAAAACTTGGGAGAGAAAAAAAAAACAAAACATGAAAGCTTTGGACCAGGCTAGTAGGTTCATTGTGGCTAGCAGCCAGTAAGGACCCCAACATAAATTTCTGCTTCAAACAAAACCACACATCTGACTGGTATGGATCAACAGTTTGATATTTGACTGATAACATTTTAAGCCAACCATGAACCAGGATCAAAATACCACCAGAGAACACATTTCATTAATATACATTAAAAGACCACAGTGTCCAACTTTAGGACAGTGACTTTGAATTGCTGATGTAAAAAAAAAAAAAAATCATCCATTGCATTGCATCAGTGCAACAGCACACTGTAGTATTGTTTAACAATCAAAGCATACACAGACATCAGTCAACCCTTCAGCCAGTCTTGCAACCCTAAAGCACACAAGGAAAAAAAAAAAAAAAAAAAAACAACTCTCATCTGCGTGTTAGTGATATCTCTGTATATGTACATGACATTTATGCATGTTCTTTTCTTCTTGTGCATAATGTTCAGCAAACCAACATCTATTCTTTAAATCAAAACCGGTAGAGGGCCTTTTACAGAGCCCAGCATCCCACCTCTCCCTAGCAGAGCTTAAATGAAATCATCTCCAGATAAACCGCACTTAAGCATAACGCTGAAGATCAAAACAAGATTTTTGCTTCCTTGTCAAATCACTTGCCAGTTCTTCAGGTGTCATTTTGCTTGTTACTCCTGGATGTCCTGGTCTTATTGTCATTTTAAAAGCTTTTCACTGGACAAGCTCCAGGGGGGAAGGTGGCTACCATAATGTTGTTGCTTTTACGTTAATCTTTTTTATATAATTATATATATATATATATATATATCCTTGTATATATTCATACATCTTTTTTCTATTCATATCAAAGTTTTTACTTTGGCGATACTGGTGGGATATTCTGCTCTTTGCCAGTGTGCCTGTAGACTCCCTGGGGGGAGCTGCGCCGGGCAGGGGCTGGGCGTCTCTGGTCCCGGAACTTGAGGCCTGCTGCACCTCTGGGGCCATTGCTGCGGTAGTAGCCTTGAGAGTCACGTTCGCGTGGTGGACGGCTCTCCTTGTATTCCCATCCACCCTCTCGGTCGTGGCCTTTCTCTTGTTTGTCTCCCAGACCACTGGTGGAACCTGGCTCATCAGCCTTGTTCACCCGCAACTCCCGTAACGGTTGACCTGATGCAGCTCCAGAGGAAGCTGGAGAAGGGGCTGCAGGTGGAGGGTCCTTGGGTGGCCGCTGACATACCTCAGCGTAGCTGAGCTTACGTGGCTCCTGAACCTAGACAGGATGAAAAGCATTTTTAACAATGTCGCAAAAACATTTCCTACACCAATTTCTGTTTGCTAAACCCTCAGATCTCATAATCTTAACAATCATTGGGGTAGTAGTGAACCATCCTGGATTTGACAGAGTGAGAGTAAGAGAGTGAGAGCAAGACAGAGAGCAACAGAAAAAGTCAAAGAGAGGAAGGAAAGAACCAAAGCCAGTAAGTCCACTACCTCACTTCCCTCTATGCACAGAGGATCATCATCAGGATTGCAACCATGGTTTAGTCTTGCCTACAATAGTCAAAATTTAAATTCTCACCTGTGCAGTCGTGGAAATTGTGGCTGTAGCAGGGGCAGGCGTACTACTGGGTGTAGCTGGCATGGGTGCAGTAGAGGGTTGAGACCTGGAGCTAGGCACAGGCTGCGTGGAGGAGGCGTTAACAGTAGTTTGAACAGGTGTGGGTTGAGCCGACTTTGGAGCTGGAATCTCAACTCTGTCAACCCTTTTCTCCTGACGAGTGACACTGTGGCAACGAACATTTCACAAATTTAAGTGAACATTTCAAAAGATATCCAAGTACCAAAAATGCACAATTGTAAAGGGTGATTACGTTTGTCTGAATGAGTCAACTCCAACCAGTCACATCAACCATCATATTCCTAGAAGTTCAGGTAGAGGTGGAGGAGTAGCAGCAATATATAACTCAGATTTATTAATTATTCCTAGCCCTAAACATAACTATAATTCTTTTGAGAGCCTCACTCTGAGCCTTTCTCACTCAGACTGTAAAACCCAGAAACCAGTTGTGTTCTGTGTTGTCTACCGTCCTCCTGGTCCATATTCAGAGTTTTTAACTGAATTCTCAGTTTTTATCTAACTTAGTTCTCAGCACAGATAAAGTGATTGTAGTGGGCGACTTTAACATTCATGTAGATGTTGACAGTAACTGTCTCAACATTGCATTTAATTCACTACTGGATTCTATTGGTTTTAGTCAGCGTGTGAATGAACCCACTCACTGTCTTAATCATACTCTCGATCTTGTCCTGACTTATGGGGTTGAGATTGATCATTTAAAAGTTCTCCCTCAAAACCCTCTGTTATCTGACCATTTCTTAATAACGTTTGAATTTACCATAACAGACCTGACAACAGTTGGAAATAAGTTCTATTACAGCAGATGTTTATCTGATTATGCTGTTAGATTTAAGGAGATGATTCCATCATTTTTTGTTTCATTCCCTTGTAGCTACACAGAGGAGAGCAGTCATCTGAATCATGAGCAGGTAGATTGTCTTGATGATGCTGCAGCTTCACTGCGTACAATTTTAGACACTGTCGCTCCTCTGAAGAAGAAGCCAGTGAAACAGAGGAGGTTAGCTCCATGGTATAACTCAGAGATCCGCAGCCTTAAGCAGAGGACTCGAAAACTAGAAAGACTGTGGCGTTCCAACAAATTAGGTGAATCCTGTCTAGCATGGAAAAACAGCTTAATACTATATAAAAAAGCACTTTGGGTTGCTAGAATCACATACTATACATCATTAATTGAGGAAAATAAAAACAACCCCAGGTTTCTTTTCAGCACTGTAGCCAGGCTGACTAAGAGTCATAGCTGCATTGAGCCTAGTGTCCCTTTAAATCTCAGCAGCAACGACTTTATGAATTTCTTTACCAATAAAATCATAACCATTAGAGAAAAGATTTATCAGAATCTGTCAACAAAAGTCATAAACCGATCTGCAGATCCAACAGCCTTAGATCGGCTGGTTAGACCTATGTCTTACTTAAACTGATTTTCCCCCATAGATCACACTGAGTTAACTTCAATAATTAACTCTGCTAAATCAGCTACTTGTCTCTTAGACCCAATCCCAACCAGATTACAACTGAATTCTACAACTGAATTCAGATAAAACTGAGGTTATTATAATTGGTGCTAAAAACCACAGAGACTCATTATTGAATCAGATTGTTACTCTGGATGACATAACGTTAACTTCAAGTTCTACTGTGAGGAACCTTGGTGTCATTGTTGACCAAGATCTGTCCTTTACACCATATATTAAAGAAATCTCTACAACTGCCTACTTCCACCTGAGGAATATTGCTAAAATTATCCAATTAATTCCAAATGCTGCAGCCAGAGTCTGACTGGACTTAGGAAGAGAGATCACATTTCTCCTACATTAGCTTCTCTGCATTGGCTCCCTGTCAAATCTAGGATAGAATTCAAAATTCTTCTCCTCACCTACAAAGCTCTTCATAATAAAGCTCCATCTTATCTTAAAGACCTCATCGCTCCTTATGCTCCCAACAGAACGCTTCGTTCTCAGAGCGCTGGTCTACTTGTGGTTCCTAGAGTTTCTAAATGTAGAACGGGAGGCAGAGCCTTTAGTTACCAAGCTCCTCTCCTATTGAACCAGCTTCCAGTCCAGGTTCGAGAAGCAGACACCCTCTCTAGTTTTAAAACTAGGCTTAAAACCTTTCTTTTTGACAAAGCGTATAGTTAGAGATGGTTCTGGTCACCCTGAACCATCTCTTAGTTAAGCTGCTATAGACTTAGATGCTGGGGGACGTCCTTCATTCACTGGGCTCTTTTTTTTCTTCTCTACTTTCCGCCAACATGCCTCCATTTCCACATGTGACTAACTTTGTCCCTTTTCTCTCCTAGTTGTGCTTCTCCCCTTCTGTCTCTCTCTATCCTCATCTACAGGTATCATCAGACTCAGAGTCGTGTGTCTCCAGTGTTCAGTTGCTGGTCCAACCATCCCGCCTGTGTTCTGTTGCTGCTTGTTTTGTTGTTGTGTTCTTTTCTCTCTTCTCTATCCCCTCACCCCAACCGGTCAAGGCAGATGGCCGCCCACACTGAGCCTGGGTCTGCTGGAGGTTTCTTCTTCGTTAGAGAGGGAGTTTTTCCTCTCCACTGTTGCTATTTAAATGTACAATTTATCGATTGGCTACAATTAAAAGCTTGCTCTATGTGGGAATTGTTGGGTTTAGTTGTGTAAGGTCTTAAAACCTTACTTGTAAAGTGCCTTGAGATAACTGATGTTGTGAATTGGCGCTATATAAATAAAGTTGAATTGAATTTAATTGAGAAAGTTGTACCCAGGGCCTGAGGAGGATCCAAGTGGTTGTGTTGCAGGTTTTGATGCTGCCAGGGCAGGGCATGAGACAGCCACAGCCTCCTCTGTGACTGGGGCTTGGCCTGAGATTGAACTCACAGTGGCTTCTTTACTGGCTTGCTCCGTCTGTAAAAAGTAAGAAGACCTGCACTTCAAACTCAAAACACCCTTTTAAGTGTCTTAGTCAGTTCTATATCTATAAGATATCGAGATACCTATAGTCTCAGTTTCTTACCTTTTCCCGGTACAAACCACGAACAACATCTGACATTCGGTTTTCTAGGACTGGCTCTCCCTGTGTACTGACCACGCAGCCTGGAAGAGGTGGGAAATTGGTGGCAGCCAAGTCAAACTTGGGTGGAGAAACCTTGACCTCTGCTAATGGTGGCCTCTAAAAGAGAAAATTGGAAATCCCAACAATCAGTGATTGTCACATAGTTCACGCTTCAAATAAAACAGCTTTTTGAAAACAATACGTTTACCATAAGCCGCTCATCTTCCCGCCTCCTCCGTGTACCTCTGTAGGTTGTGCTCCGTCTGAAACACGTATAAATTGTCTGTCAACAATGACTAGGCATCAATCGAGTGTCACAGGTCAAATAACAGCCTGTAAACAGTCTTCATTTCTCTAGAGTTCTCAAGACAGTAGCAGGTAAACAGGTTTTACCTTCCACGTCCAGTTGTGGCGCTGTCATCACTGGGCTCCAGAGAGGAAGAAGAGGAGGAGAGATGTGAGAACGCAGTGCTCAGATCTGAGGCTGTCTGGACTGAGTTAGTGGTCGTGGCAGCAGCAACAATAGGAGGCTGCGGGCTTCGAAGTCCAGTAAGACTCTCCAGAGGGACAGGAGTTACGGACGCTGGAGTCACTTCGCTTGTCCTCACCTGGGGTTTCACATGGTTTCTATTGGGGAACAGGCGGACATGAGCAAAGTCATACTACCAACCAGTGTTTCCTGTGGCTCACTTTTTCTAACTAGCTCAAGGTAGGTACCTGCGGCGTTACCCTTACCATGACAACGGTTTTTACACAATAAACCCATTAGACAAGAGCACATACTGTGCACATATTTTTTCCACCCAAAGCAAAGCAGAACATCTCACTGAAAGTGCTGTGGACTATATCATAAAGACACTAAGACTTGAACTTGTAAGTGTAAATTATAAATGTATTTATGCTCATGTCCCATATGTTAATGTTTTCGAAAATGTTCAGAAGCAGTTAACACTTGCGCCCCGCAAGTGTTAGAGGGGTCAAAACGACCCCACCATAAAATAGGGGGAGCTCAAAGCTCAAAAACACAAAGGTTGGATAAAACAGCCTTTGTGGGTGTTACATCCAATCAATGAACACGTGTGGGTCTTCTGATGAACAAGTTAATCGAACCGTTCACATAGATAGAGCATGTTGTCTTTGAGAGCCCCCTATTTTCATTTTGACCCCTCAAAGGCCCCACGAGGGTTAAGGATATTTACTGGCTCCAACATGTTCAACCACTGTATAAGAGCAGTCGGAGTTTGCATACGTTCCACCTACACGGTAATCAGTGGATATGCAATAGTTGTAAATATACGGCAGTAAATTAATAAATTATTTCTTTATAGAAGGTTCAACAACAATTTCAGATGATGGAGGCTGTACGAGCTAACTGAATAAATAAAACACTGGTGGCGCCATCTACAAGTCAACAAACTTTGTGGAAGAAATAAAACAAAATGCATCAGCGTAACTGCAGACATGAAATGGTTGTTTGTTTGTGATTGAAGTTTACATACTACTCCATGTTTGGAAAGCTGCTACTAATCATAGTCTGAAGGTTAGTATAATGAAACGTTTCATAGAAATAGAGGAAGTCCAGTTGCCATGACTCAACCTTCAGACAACTTCACCTGGATGAATGACAATCTCCACAGATGCTACCAATCATAGACTGACTGAATACAGCCAACAACGTCCATGTGTGACCTAAACAGGCCACTAATATCTCAATCCACCAGAAATTAAACTGACACAAATGCTTGTCAAAAACCTAGCAGCATGTTTCACAGTGGTAATTCTTCTCATAAATCCTTGACCTTCAGATCTCATAATCTAAATGCTCATTGGGATGAGAATGAAGCTCCCAACTTTGAAAAAGATGAGTAGAGAGAGAAAAAAAGAGCAAAGGTAGAAAAAGAGAACCAAAGTCAGTTACTCCACTCTCTGGTCTCCCTCTATGCGCATCATGATCTCATCAACAGGTCTGACATGAGAAGTACACCAGTGAGAGACTTCTTTGTGAAGCTTTGAACGCTTAAAAGAAATTGGCCAATCTGTTTTGACAAAAGCAGAGAATAAAGCTCAACTGCTAGGCTGACCGAGACTAATGTCTTGTTTCTTTGTTATGGCAAACAGATGTGCATATAGTCTTTGATGAAAAAAGCAGCAGTAAAAACAAAAATAAACCAACAGTGTTAGTGATGGGAAGAAACTATTACATGAATTGATGTAAATGCAAAGACAGGATTTTGAAGGCAGGGTGGAGATAACATGAGAAAAAAAAACAAAACTACTGCACATAATCAGGTGGCAGCTGCTGCCATCTAGAAGGCAAGCCTAAATTCATCAAATGACATGACGAATCCAGGATGTCCATTACCTGGCAACAAAAATGTATCACACTGACAAAAAGGATTATGGCCATAAAAAAAATCTGTACTGGCAGAAGGCATAGGCCTGTTATGGATTTAGTCATTTGCTACTGCAAGATGGTAAAAGATGAGGCTACGGATGAAGCTTATTATACAATATAGTGGTGGTACCTGAAGGCATTTATTACATTCTTTCTTGAATAGAGGGGGACACTGTGGGGACAGTAAGAAGACAGGGGGTGAGAACCAGTGCCCTGATGGGGTTATATTATATATACAAAACTTTATTGTATATGATCCAATGTTCTCTATAACTTCATGCACACAGTGACACAAGTGGTAAAATATTTTAATGAGTATGTTTATGCAAATAGCAAAATTAGATTTAAGTCAAAACTGTTTTTTTTGTTTTTTCTAAATGGTGTCTATTGAAGTTCTTACCGGTTTCTGTTGAAGGGACGATTGATATTAAGAGAATTTGAACCAGCTTTGTAATGTCCAGCAGAGCCAAACCCATTCACAAAGCTACTATTGGGAAAAGGTGCCTGTAGGAGGAGGGGACAAATGTGTTATTGACTGAACAGCTACAGCTGCACCTGGAAAGTTTTTAAACAGACGTACATAATAGCACAAGTACAGTAGGTCTCACCAGAGGGGTTTCAAAATACGGTGCAGGTGACGGTGTCCAAGTGGGGGGTACGATACCATAGAGTTGGTACTGCTGTTGAGGGTAGACATGCTGCATGTAGAGTGGGGAACTGTACTGGGACTGGCTCTGGGACTGTTGAGCGTACAGGCTACTGTCCATGCTACGGTAGCCATTCTTCGCAAAGAATGTGTTGATGGCCTTTATCCGGGCCTGTCCAAAGCAGAGGGGAAAACAAAGCAAAAAAAAGTGAGAAAATTTGTCAAATGAAGAGACACAAAAAGGTCCCCTTAATAAAAAAAAAATAATAATAATTTCACTCACCATGATGGGTTTTCCCTGAAATGTCTTGACTTCCTCTCTCAAGTACTTGTAAGCCTAATGGAGCATAAATGGTAACCACAGAACAATTAAGGCACAGCATTTTAGCTAGACACAGACAATGTGAGGGATGAAATATGACCGGCAGTACCTGCTGAGCATCTGTGTCTGATTGGAATGTGATGTACCAGTTGTTGTTATGCGCAAACTCGACACTGATCACCTTTGGACAATCATCATTTTTGAATAGTGACTCAACTTCCTGTAATTTAAAAGAGACAATGCTCACACTTGAATATTATCAATTTGATGAAACCATTAACATTCATTTTGAGGCTCTCTCTACCTCAACAGGTGTGGTTTCAGGGACCTCCCTTAGTATGATAATACAACGCTTGTGATTTGGACGCACTTTCTCCCCCTTCTCATCTACTTGTACCATAGGAGAAGCTGAGGGAAATTCAACATAGTCACATGTAGAAAATGCCACAAATGTATGCAAATTATTTTTGATGTGAACAATAACTAACTGTTACTTACATCTCAAGACATCTAGGATGAGGTCGATGTCAGTGGTGAGGGCTTTGATGCCCTCCATGCTGGCTATTGTCCAAATAGGGACAAACTGATCACTGTCCATTTGGGACATCAGGTACAAATCCTTAGAGAGGTTTTCTCTGTACCAAAAAAAAGACAGATCCAGGTGGATTAGCCCCTCTGTCAAGTTGTAAATAAGTTAATTTTTTAACATCTACTGTAAAAGGTTTGGTTTAGTGTTTGCCTCTTACCTAGAAAAATAAAACTCCAGCTCTTTCTTCAGAGATTCTCGTAAACTCTCAGTAGAGACGGGCTGATCTTCTGTTTTGGATTCCACTGAAGACAGAAATGAAACAAAATGTCAGTTAAAAAAAAAAAGTGACCACATGCTTTAATATTAAGTGCTTTAATGTGAAGTATTAAGTGCATTGTGGACATAAAAGAGTGAACATAGACTTAGAAAACCTTTATTATTAGATACAGCCCAAGCAATTCAACGGTTACGCAAAACAACAAATCTGCCATTACATTGACACCTAAGATGCCTATTGGTTTCTGTAATAGACTGAATTATTACTGCTACTAAAAACAGATATGGAGCATTTTGTAGATCTACCAGCTGTAATCCAGAGATGAGATAGCCATGATGAAACAGAGCAGCAGACTTCAAATTTAAAAGTGAAGGCTTGCGACACACGTGGATGCAGAGTGGAATGTGGAAAGTGTCTTCAAATGTTTGAAGCCTTTAAGAAAATGGTATTTAATGAAAGGTGAGTCTGTTCACGTCAAACAAGGCCGGGACATGCCTGTTTTTATATGTATGCCTGGTAAATAACTCACAAATAACGGTGGCTAATTGTTAACCAAAACATTATGTGTGTGTTCTAAGCTTGACTGGCTCATCACACCTTTCTTGTTGGGCCAACATAGAAAAGGTAGTTGTTCGGGTGTTTGTTTGGTATGAAAATCAAACGGCTGATATGTGCTGTACAGTTAGAAATGAAATTGCAATCTCAAATCAGACTCAAATTTTGAGTTTATTGACACTATGCAGGTCAAATCTTACATTGCACTGAATGGTCTTGATTTAATGCTAAAACTAAACTTTATAGAAACATTTTTATTTGAAGCCACATTTAGTGTGTAGCAAGTGTATGATAGAACTGACCTGAGGTCCCCGTACTGGACTCTGCAGGAGAAAAGCCCAAGTCTGGAGGGTCCATTCCATTTACTACTATCTCAGCTGTTGCTGTGGAGCTGCTGTCATCCAAGGCTGTGAATCCCACACTGTACTGCTTGCACCCAACAGACGACTGCTCAGAATAACCTGCGAACAAGGTAAAGAGCCTCATTCAGAACCAACAGGAGACAAACCATAGTCTGATTTGAATCCAAGTGTATGCATCTCTCTGTGTTTGGATTAGTGTCTTATGTGTTAATAAAAGGCAGATATATGCAAATGTTGTCAATGAGATTATAAAATGACTATTAAATCTGTAAGAACAATAATGCAAGCGTTTAAAAAAATAGCATAAAAAGGCAAACATACTGTTAGTCTGGTTTTGTATTGGCTTGTTTTGCTAAAGTTTTGAACTTTCGTAATGCAAGTGTACCTCACCGTCATTTATGTCTGAGGGGGGCCAGTGAGGGCTGTTGGTAACTGCCTCACTGGGGACCACAGGCATCTCCTGCCATACCTTGGCATTTGGGTTCAAACCGGCACCCTTAGAGGTAACCTTAAAAAAAGATACAGCAGGACCAACAGTTAACAACAAATGTAGGACATTTGTATTTTAACTAAATCAAATATATCATAACAGAATATCGTATGCTGGGATAAAAGTACTATACTTTGTGTTTACAGCTGTCAGTTTGACGCAAGATGAAGCAGTTTAAAAATTTCACTTTTTATACAACTGAATGTAACATCTGACAATAACTGATGTTTGATTGTCTACAATAACAACTACTGCCATGTTCTTCAAGCTTTGCTTGAGCAAAAGGACTGTAAGAATAAACATTGTTGAAATGTAATAAACAAAACAAATTAACAAACTCTGAAGCCTGTTTTGCAACTTTACAATGTTTCCTGCAATATATTCAAGGGTTGCCTCAAATTCTCCATATCAAAAAAGGCTGTGTAGACTGACTGTCCTGATCGTGCAATAGTCTATGGCCAAGAATAGACCAGAAAGTGTCCTCCTTAAGGCACATTAAGTATTAAGATACTCATGTGAGCACATTGTGACTTTATTCAAATAGACTTTGATGACACCTGTGCGCCAACCTTCAAACACCAGTTAGTCAAATTTACCATCTTCTTCTTAGGACATTGACCCTCTCCACCTGTTAATGGTTGCACCGGGCCTGACAAAAACAGCTGTCACAATGTGCCTGAAGACACTTCACCCCTACAATTACACAAGAATGGATGCGCCACACAGTTAAGTCCCAGTGTCATTCATAAGCGCATAAACATTTATGGGCTGTGCAACATAACACATGGCTACAAATATAGGCCGTAGTAAGCCAAGAAATATCAGCTGACTGCGCTGCGCAGCACAGGCCAGGTATTTGCAGCGCATGTCACTGCGCTGGCTAGGTTAGCTAGCAGCGCGATTAGCCAACAGATATCTGAATGAACGTCTCTCTCTGGGACAATGGTCGAGTTGTGCCTCACTCAAATGCCGAAAACATATTAATCTACGTTTTTCAGCACAGAATAACACTGCCGCCAGTCCACAGCTGTGTCATAACTTAACTCACTGGCTAATGATTACTCAGCAAACTACTTAATGAGCTTGCTGGTGACAGTGGCTAAGCTAGCGTCGGTTAAAAAGAGCTGCAGCGGTGTGTAATATATTACTGCCTATAACCTCAATAATCTTGCCATTGCCGCCATATGTGCCGTCACAATATTACATCTGATTATCACAATATAAACAATTGATTGTGCCAATTGACCCAAAGTTAACATCAGATTAACTGTTTCAGACATGTCTTGTTTGTGTTCATTTTAGATGGATAAATATCTCTCTTCGCGCAGAGGGGGGCGTACTTTGCTAGAAGCAACCGCTTAGCTAGCAAGCTAGCCAGCCAGCTAAAGCAGGCCTCACTCACCATGCCGACCGTCCCTCCCTCGCTCCCCAACGGAGCCTCGTCCTTCCCACCGGTCTTCGGTCCGGGATCAGCCTCCTCCTGCAGCAGCGGCGGCTCTCCGCTCTGGTCTGAACTCATCAGCCGCTCCTGACTCACTTCCACCCCGTCGCGTTCTCCCGGCCCCCACCTGCCACCACCTCCTCTCTGCGAAACACCGGCTGGGCTCAGCAGTCAGTCTGGTTCTCTCCTGTTCGACTGGATTGGTCAGCAGCTCACTTAAACTAGCTTACTAGCAGCTAGTCGGCTAGCAGCTGTGATTAGCCACTTAGCGTGCTATGAATCAACGGAGCGCGCTAACGACAGCTAGCTCAATGAATCAAGCCTGTACGCTAACGTTACTAATTGTACAAGCGATTCCAAACAATCACTCTACTTTACACCTCAGTCTCCACTGGTGTTTCATCAAAAATACAGCACACACTGGATTCGCTGAGTGCATTCCTAACCAGGCGACCGGAGCGGACACTGGGGACACGCACCTTCCTGAGCGCAGTCACACAGTCCGCCGACGTCCCGGCTTCCACCGCGACTTTTCGGTGACCGCTGCATACGAAGCTTCCGCTTCCGGGTCATCCTGAAACGTTCGACTGTTCTTTAGTCCTGAGGTCTTTAATTTAATGTTTCTGCGGGGAAGTCACCTAAAACAGTATTATGATCAATATTTTAACATTTTTGTAGTAGTAGTTGATATTAAGGGACAGTTGATCTACATTTAGATTATGAGAACTGTAGTTTATTAGTATTAGAATATGAAATTCAGATTATGTGAGAATTATGAGAACATAAATACAAGTAAAAACCGAATTTCAAAAACGTCAAACATTGTACGAAATAAGATACAAAACATTCAGAACGCTTTGAGGGGCCTGAAAAATTTCAAATCAGTTTTTATAATTAGGATAGCCTTATTTTAATTTTGTATTATTTTTATTTTATGTATCATATTTTGACTATTTAACGTACACTACTATTTAAAATGTTTTGACAGTAAAAGTAAAGTGGGGAAGTTTCAAAATATTCCATGTATTTGTTGTGATCATCCTTTTATTAATGTGGGTTAAAAAAGGATTAAGATGTTCTATTTAAAAAATGTATTAAAATAATTTGAAGCCAATGTTATGCTATAGAGTAAATTTATAATGGATCATGATCATTCCTGTTGGTACATCTGCCTAAAGTGCCTAAGCAAATATATATTTTATAGTATATGTGCCATATTTAATTTCTCCAATTAACGTAATTTCTTAATAAAACATCAGATATGTTTAGTTAGAGTGCAACAATGCATTGCAACCAAGGAGAGGCTCAAGAAGCAATTAGCAGCAAATGTAAATAATTTAAATAGCCATTTGAGTAGCTAGAGACCATTTGGCATTTGGTCAACAAAAGAAAGGCAGAACTTGATGTAATCAGTTTGCCTGACTTAAGATGCAATCAGGAGCATGTGATCACCTCTGAAGACCCAAAAAGGCTGTCAAAAGATAAGAAGTCTTATTAGATTACTTCCAGATGAAATGATTCCATGATTAATCTCTTTAAAATAAAGAATACATCTTTGTGAACTGACAATATTATCATTTGAACACAGATGCTTTATAATGACAGGCATCTTAATGTGTTTCATATACTGATTCATAGTAGGAGATATAGTCCATCTGCCTTTGACCTAAAACTTCTACATGTTGACAGAAATTTGATAATGTGAATAACTAAGCAGATCATTTAAAGTCTCTTCTTTTGATCCACACCAAGTCACTCTAGTCACACATATCTTTGTCTTTTGATATTATTTTAATAATCACATAAATGTTTTACTGCATTGTTTTTATAGATTGTAGGCAGTTTATAGACCACATGAAATACATTCACAACACATATTTTCTCTTTTTAAGACATTTAGTTTTATATGTGTGTAGCCCCCATTAACTTTTCTCATTTCAGAAATTGTAGTTGTAATTTTTGTTTAGAATCAAAAGCGTAGTTTACTTTAAAAGCCATTTTATTTTATTTTTTAGACTGCTCATTCATGTTGTCATTAGCACCAAATTTTAGTGGAGTACTTGAATTTTTAATTTTAAGTAATGATGCAACAAGTTTAATAAAGAGTAAAACATCAGAGTGGCCTGGTGGTACTTGTGCTTGCAGTGTATAGGAGTATGTATACTATAAACTATGTAAATATTCAAAAAAGAAAATAATAAGTGATTGTGATGTAACTTGTTCTTACTCTCTTTCTTTATCTGTTTTTTGAAATCTTATATCATCTGCAATATTCATTCACAGAGTTTGGACAAGTAAATAATGTGTAACTGAACAGGACAATGATATGTCCAGGTCCTCTTTAGAAGCAGTCCAAGTCTATTTTTCAAGTGGACTCCTTTTCTTGATTACATGCTCCATGTTTGTATGTTCAGATGTGTCCAGTTTGATGTCATACTTGGCTAAGATCTTCATTATAGGACGGATTTTCAGCCACCACTGCGTCTTTGGGATACGATGCCTGCAGAAGACAGCGGATCAGTCATATTTTACAATGCACTTATGAGTGGAGTGCAGTGAATCACATAAAAAATGTGCATCTTACTCAAAATCGGTGTCTCCTATCAAATCAGCAAGAGGCTGGAATGTGAGCGCCCTCTTCCTCATGCCCAGCACACAGGCAGAGTCTGGAGTGTTGGCAAATATACGACCTAAAGAACAATGGTTAAAGCATCATTTAATAAACACCAACCACCAAGACTGCAGGGTGCTGTATATGGAATTACTGTTGGGATCATTTAGGCGACAGTAGGAATAATGCAGTGTGAATATTAGTGTGAAAATTATTGTGTGTCTCCAGTGTTCAGTTGCTGGTCCAACCATCCCGCCTGTGTTCTGTTGCTGCTTGTTTTGTTGTTGTGGTTGTGTTCTTTTCTCTCTTCTCTATCCCCTCAGCCCAACCGGTCAAGGCAGATGGCCGCCCACACTGAGCCTGGGTCTGCTGGAGGTTTCTTCCTCGTTAGAGAGGGAGTTTTTCCTCTCCACTGTTGCTATTTAAATGTACAATTTATCGATTGGCTACAATTAAAAGCTTGCTCTATGTGGGAATTGCTGGGTTTAGTTGTGTAAGGTCTTAAAACCTTACTTGTAAAGTGCCTTGAGATAACTGATGTTGTGAATTGGCGCTATATAAATAAAGTGGAATTGAATTGAATTGATTTGAATATTATGAATATTCAGTAGAATATCAATCTCCTGAAAGTATCAAAAGTAGTTTTCACACAGAGAAACACACATAGTTGTGTTTAGGTGAAAAGAAGCATACAATAATTCCAAATACTGTAGGTACAAGTAATCCAGCTCAGAATTATAGGTACAATATAGATACTAAATGTATTTAGCTATTTATTCAGGCTGGAGCATTTGATTGTGGCCAGCATACCATGCTTGTAGCACTCCTTCAGTTTCTCAGTGAGCCACAGGACAGACTTGGCACCCATCTTTGTACCAAAGTTTCTGTCGAAAGGCGTTGGAGTGCCACCCTGTGAACCACAGAGCACAGAAAGGTATATCAGCAAAAACGATGCAATGACAGAAAACCATGAGAAAAAGTTTGCTGTGTTTTCAATGTTTTTTCAACACAAACAAACCTGCTGCATGTGTCCAAGGATGTTCTTACGACAGTCAAAAATGCCTTTGCCCTCCTCTGAGTACAGGTTGAAGATAAAGTCAGTGGTGTAACTGACATTGCAATTTTCATTCCTATTGTAGAACGAACAGTGACAGATTATTGTACTGATATGTGGTAAATATGAAATAGTTGACTTACTAAATATACTATTTTCAACTCCCAACATATCTGATGTTGGTCAAATCTGATCCAATTATTTATTTATTTAGTTTTTATGTATATAGCACTTCAAATGTTCAAAATATCAACTTAGATTCTTACCAAATATGTAGTTGCTCAGTTTTGCCTTCGTAGGGCAGTGTAACATAGAGTAGTTCATCCATCCTTGAAGAAAACCTACCTAAGAATCAAACCTCTCTTGACCGTTGTCTTCATTTTTTCCACTAGATGTGCCACATTCATCTGTAAGCCAGATCATGTTAAAAATTGTAACTGGAAAAAGTAAAAATCATGTGCACTGTGGAAAAAAAAACCCATTAAAACTCAACAATGCATTGCTGACATTCCACCACTTCTGTATCTCACCTCCAGGTCTTTAATGCTGATTTTTTCTTCAAAGATGTAGGCAGCATCTGCTCCGGCAGCTAGTCCAGCCATGGTGGCCAAGTAGCCACAGTATCCACCCATAGTCTCAACTATGAAGACACGACGCTTGGTCCCTGCCGCAGACTGCTTGATTCTGTCACAGGTCTGAGAGGGAAAAAAGAGTAAATGTTTGCTTTGTTCCTGAATGTTTAATACAAGTACTGTATGTCCATGCGTGTATCTGCTATACAGGCACTGACAGAGGTGATGGTGTTGAGGGCAGTGTCAGCACCGATGCTGAAGTCAGAGCCAGGGACGTTGTTGGACACGGTGGCAGGGATGACCACCATGGGAATGCACATTTCCTCATATTTCTCTCTGGCCTGTACCAGCTCCAGGCCTCCCATATAGGCCTGCAAGTAGGGAGAGTTAGTGTGTATGCTTCTGAACCATGTTGCAACTGTCAAGCTTTCATTTAATTGTAGAGTTGACACATGATCATTTATACTTTACCTCAAATCCACCAATGATCACTAAAGCGTGAATGTTAAACTTGGCAATGTTCAGACTGATTTCCTCCAAAATTTTAGAAGGCAAAGTTCTTTAAGAAAGAAATATAACACAAATAGCGTAACAAGATTTTATTTGTCTCATGAAAGTTTTTCTTTACAATAATGCACCACTTATAAACTGAAAACAACAGATATTGTACCTCTTGGTGCCCAACACTGAGCCTCCTTTTCCAGTCCAGCCGCTCACTGAGGTCCAGGTGATGGGTTCAATCTGTAGCAAAGAAAAATTAGGTGCTTCTACTGTATTCACATAAATAGGAGGCACCAACACCCAGAGTTCATCAATGACCATAAAATGAGCAACTTTCTGATTGCTTCTGCTTACAAACAGAAATTATAAACTTGCAAATGTAGATTGTTTGATAGAGCTGATATACTGATTGAATTAGACTGTACAGGCTTACTTAACAAAGTGGCTAGTGAGTGTATAGCAGCACATCAAATCAAGTTAGTAACAAAAAATGCCAGAAACAAGACAAACTAGAGAGACCGATATTATTATTACCCATTCTTAAAGCATTGTATAAATTAAATCTTATGCTTGGCAGCAGCAGGACATGTACAATTACCTGCCCTTGAGCCAGACCATCAAAGCCATCATAAACAGCCAGCATGGTGTGACCTTGGATGATGCCCATCCTGACTGCTGCGCGAACGGCAGAGTTCATACCAGCACAGGGAGCGCCAACGTTCATGATGGCCACATTGATGTTACTCTGGCAGTAAGAAGTTGGTGTAAATGTGAAGTCCTTACTCCATCTCAGCACTGGTAATCAAAAAGCACTCAGTAAATGGATGGTCCTCACCTTTACATCGGGAGGGTTGATGTGAGCCAGTAGTTTGTATGTGTTCCAGTTGTTCTCGAAACTCCTGCACATTAATAACACATCCGAATGGTTGGTTGTTCACAGTGACATCGTCAGCAAAAAACAAAATATACAGTACTGTGCAAATGTTTTAGGCAGGTGTGAAAAAACGCTGTAAACAAGGAATGCTTTCAGAAATACAAATGTGATTGGGTTTTTTTGTAAATTTTCCAAATTCAAAGTGAGAGAACAAAAGAAAAATCTAAATCAAATCAATATTTGGTGTTACTACGTCAGTACTGTAAGTACTGGAAGTGATGGCATGGCCCCCACAGAGACCTGATTTCAACATCATCGAGTGCATCTGGGATTACATGAAGAGACAGAAGGATGTGAGAAACCCTACATCCACAGAAAATCTGTGGTTAGTTCTCCAAGATGTTTGGAATAACCTACCAGCCGAGTTCCTTCAAAAACTGTGTGCAAGTGTACCTAGAAGAACTGCTGCTGTTTTAAAGGCAAAGGGTGGTCACACCAAATATTGATTTAATTTAGATTTCTCTTTTGTTCATTCCCTGCATTTTGTTCATTTATGCAAATAAAGGTTTAACACTTCAATTTGTGAATGCATTTTTTGCTTACAGCATTTTCTCACACATGCCTACAACAACAAACAAATCTGTTCTCATATGTTTTCATAATAACTTTTTGCATTAAGAATGTGCTGTGGAACCTGGGGTGTGATTTTCACATAGAAAATACATTTTGCCTAAAGTACAAAAATAGAACAAAATCATCATTAAATTGAATTAAAGAATTGATAAGTGGAAAAGATTTAAAAAATTTAAAAATCTTATCTTGTGTGATGATTTAACATTCATAGCACACATTTATATTGTATAGTTTCTTTACATTAAAGGCAGTATTTTTAATCAACAGGATGTATTAGGAATATATCTAAAAAGGAATTAAAATCCAATCTAGAATGTTGGAAGATTCTCAGACTGAGACATTCACTCTCCTACACCTCTGTGTGATTCAAGCTTGATGCTGATAATAAGATCCCCTCCAGACATACATAGAATTACTGATTCCCAGCTAACAATTTGAAATGTTTCAAATTGTATTCCCTCCATCTTTCTCATTAAAAATAATGTAATTTGAGATTATGTGTTTCATTTTCATCATATGTTCCCTGCCTGTAAAGGCAATAGAGATTGACACATTAATTAGCATTTGGTATACGAGCTCAATAAAACAATATGCAAACATCGGTATGGGAGATTTACTAAATGAATAATAAATATTTTAAGTGTAAATAACCATTAATGCAAACTCTGCAGTGCTCCATATTGTGATAGAGCACAAAGTTTGGATCAGTGGAATCATAACTGGATCAGTTAAATTGATGATTGTTATTATTCTCTGTAAAATAGAAGAGGAAAACATTCACTTTCCCCTGAGCTTGACAGCATCATCAAATCGTCCCTCAGCCATGGCAGCAGTCACATCTTTGGTCTGCCAAGCAAAGAGTGATGTCAATAAACATTCTCCAAAACTTTCTATGAAAGTACGTGCTGTGACTGAAACCTGGTGTAAGTTTGCTTGGCTGAGGTGAAAATGTGTCGACGCACCACTTGGACACACTCCATGAGAGGCAGTCTAACAGCATGGTTCCCGGACAGGCTGACCACACAGGCAGGAGTGTCTGGAGTGGCCTCCAGCAGTGCCATCACTGCCTCTACACCCATCCTGCTGCCCTGGACCACACAGATATACACAGTAAGATCCGCAGGTGTGTGTATGTGTGTTTGAGAGGAATGGTGACTGTATCTGGTGATATTTACCAGGATTCTGTCAAAAGCAGAGGGTGTGCCACCTCTTTGTACATGTCCAAGAACAGTGGTGCGCGTGTCGAAGCCAAGCCTGTCAGTCACCAGCTGAGGACAAATAAGCTCAGAGGTCAGTTTGCCATAGTCTCCACTGCTGCAGATTCTTTCACTCACAGACATGATTGGAAAGACCTTGCCTTTTTGATCTGGTCGGATGTAATGGCTTTGCCGTCTCTGGATATGGCTCCTTCAGCCACAATGATCACATTCAGGCGACAACCTCGGGCTCTTTGCTAAAATATTAACACATTTTGAGAAATTTGTCTGTGAAACAGGTAGCGGTGATGAATCTGTGTTGGTGGGCTTCTCTGTCTGCAGATAACACATACGTCAGTCAGCCTCCTGCACAAGTGGTTCTCCCAGCCATCATCTGGTGGCATCTCTGGAATAAACACCCAGTCAGCGCCACAGGCCAGAGAGGTCACCAGGGCCAGGTACCTGTATCAGCAGTACAGTACCTGCATTTAATCACGGGCACAGTTTAAACCATTACAGCTAAATATATCAAATATTCATGTTGATATATCTCAATGTGAATTTGTTTTATTTACACATAAAAGTACTTATTTTATGCTTAGAAATATGCAGTTAAATAAAATAAAAGTAATTAAAACAAGGAACAGCTCTTGTTATATAATGTATGGTACTGACCCACAGTGCCTGCCCATCACTTCTAGAATGAATGTCCTCTGGTGGCTGTGAAAGAACACAGAACATTGTGCAGAAGTTAAGAAGCAACAACATGGTATGGAATAATTATATATTTCATCATGCATGTTATTTATCAGTCTGTGTGCGCAATAAGGGTCATACACATACGTCTGACCTTTGTGCTGTTGTGGCAATGGCGTCTACCACCTCAATGATGCGATGCAGGGCAGAGTCAGTGCCAATGGTCATGTCAGTGCCACAGAAGTCATTGTCAATGGAGCCAACCATGCCAACAATATTCAGATGGGAAGAATTCTTAGCTTCTTCTTCTGCAATTTTGCCTGCAGAACAAAGGTTGTCATAGGTTTGAAATAGTGTGTAATATTCCCGGATGTGACGAATATGTGTCAAATATTTCACTCTTCTTCACTTCTGGCTCTGAGGCATTATGGTTGTTTTAGAAAGAAGTTCAGAACTATGATCAAGAGCAGAGCTTTAGAAATAGTTGGACTGGCTGTGTTCTTACCAGCTCGGACCAGGTCGAGCAGCAGTCCACTCCACTCAGTCCTGAACTGGTTGGCTCCTGTCAGACTGCCATCGCCTCCGATCACACACAGGTTGGTGATGCCCAGTTTCACAAGGTTGTAGGCTGCCTTCATTCGACCCTCCCTGGCTCGGAAGTCCTTGCAACGTGCACTGCCAATAACTGTGCCGCCCTAACAGAAGAAGTGGAGACGCTGCCTTAGTAGAGCCACTGATACACAATACAACTGTAGCATTTAAACATTTAGTCATTGTGTGTACAAACACAGCCCTTCTGGGGATTGTTACACATGCTGCACACTGTTACTCACCAGCTGAAGCATCATGGACACACTTTCCCACGTGGCAGGACGAATGTTGTCTCCTCCATCAACCAGGCCCTGGTAACCCTGCAGCCAGAGGTACAAACTGTACTGTACTTGAGAACAGTTTTATGCATCCTGGCATTAGTGCATTAAGTACAGGTTGAGGTCCTTGCTTTGTTTTTATTGCAGTATTTGTAAGTGTCCTCCTGGTGCTTGTGTGCTATCTATACCTCATGAACAAAGTAGACTTTGGCTCCAGTGTAGAGACCAACTCTCACTGTGGCTCTGACAGCAGCATTCATACCTGAGAAACAGAAATTGAACTAATTTCAATACAATATCAGTCAATATAAGTGCCTTTACTCATTCTATAAGCAGGCGTTTTATACACAACTTAACCTTGAAGCAACATTGGAAACAGATGGGACAAAAATAACCATTGGCAAAGGACACAAGTCGCTATTATTGGCCCGTATGTCTCAAGCACTACCCACCCACCTACTATACTAGAGGCCACAGCGCGAGGTTGTGTTGTGGTAAACTGGCATGTTGCAGCTCTTGTTTCACCAGACAGCAGCTGTGGATGGGGTGTAGAGAGGTCTTTCTCTCTTCCATACCAGAAAAAGGTCAGAGTCACTAAAATTAGCTTCAAAGAAGTGAAATAAGGGATAGCGTGACGTGAACAAGGAGCAAATGAGGAAAGGGCCAGGTTTCTCATTTTAATCGTCACTCTTTGCGGGATGTATATCAAACATGACTCTTTATAAATCTAAGACATACTACTTCTCAATCTCATGATCTCAGATAAGACTTACAGCCAAACATTCATCAGTCATGACAGCTGGCTTTCAGCTGTGGCTCTCTGGCATATGGGAAAAATGTTGCTTGCCCTTTCTGTTCTTACTTAGGATGTCACACACAGAGCATTAACATGATACTTTATTGGCATCCTAAGATGGAGAGACCAGTGCTTTCTGTACTGTGTTTAAAGGCACACCAACAATGAAGATGATGCTATTTGTTGAAGACTTGTTAAAATTGAAATGAAAACAATAATAAAACTCGAGAGTCATCTGGATCCTTACCTTGGGCATCTCCTCCTGATGTCAGCACAGCAATGGAGCGGCCAACTCCCATCTTCGTGGGGTTCATGGTTGGGTGGAGATTCTGGGACATGTTTCCAGAAGAACAGAAACCGGTTCGTGGGAAAAGGAAACAGAACAGAAAGAACAAGAGTATGGCTGCTCCTCTTTCACTCTCTGCTTCTTAGGGGACAAACAAGTGAAGGACAGGCTTTATGCCGTTCCCACAGTAATCCTGCTTCAAGCCTCCTCCCACTTACAGTCCCCAACACAGCTCTACTAAATATACATCAGGCCCAGCGACCACCTGCAGTGGACAGTTACAGACATGGAAACAATGTACACTCAAATGTGACGGTATGTAACCATGAATATCGGCAAAGCAACAAGATCTGAAAAAAAACAGCGATAAAGAAAACTAAACTCAACGCAAATCTATGTTTATTACAACAATAATACTGATAAAATCCCATCTTCATTGACCTTTTGATACATTTATTTTCTCACATCCAGTGTCTTAAAAACATGTTACCAACATAATAATGCCAAACAAATGAATTCTTCATTCACCATATATTTTTCCATTATTATTTTTTCTGAAAACAATTAATTGAAAGCAACACTTTATTACAAAGCCACACTTTATTTATGGTTTCTAAAGTTGTTCACTATGTTCTTTGAAGGCTGGCAAGGACAACGTCAGACTAACATCACTTCCAACAAGTGAAGTCTCTTCGGCACACCAGAGCAAGCTTGTCCACAACTAAACAAATACTGTTCTTATGATGATTCATCACTCTTGTAGTGTCAAGCTGAGGGAAGAGGAAGAGAGATCGAAGGCAATTGGAACAAATTTCTGAAAAGCAAAAGAAAGTATGTTGTTATACAAAGTACAGCTTAATATCACAACTCGCAGGGTAAAAAAAAGTACTACATCAAGTAATTTCATGTTATTTTGAAAAAAAAAAAAAAAGAAAACGACAGTGTTACATGACAAGGTCAGTGTAGATGGTCCCCATCAGCGGGTTACTCACTGTGGACTCTTCAAAGTGCAAGATGGCTGCCAAAGGGTTTCCACAGCGAGGCCGAGGTGGGAGAAACCCAGGAGCAGCTGAGACAGAGGACGAGGTGTAGGTAGCCACCTCTTCATCCATACGTAGCTCTTCCAGAGGAGGAAGACGCTTACGTAGCAATGCCACTGCAGGACTCAGGGCACAACTCTTCTGAAGGATTAGGTCTGGAGAATTAGAAAATCATACTGTGTGTAAAGTAAGTGTCACTGTTACTACCCACGTTTTTAAGACTGCAGGTGAAGTGTAACAATCTAATGTTATTTGTTACCAAATGAGACTGATCCAGCCCAACAGCTGGTGTTGGATATGGTCAGACTACCCTTGTTTCTATGTCAACCTGGGTGTCTCTCTCTCTAAGGAGTGAGCCATTTACTAACAAGTATATTTATATTTTGCAACACGAAGCTTGCTAGCAACACATGTAATAACTCCAACAAATGTAGCATCTTATATACAGAGACAAAGCAAGTGAATTAGCTGATGCTAGTGTTACCTCTGTGGAGATTCTGAACAGCAGGTTTTAACGGACAGGTTGGCCCACCCACAGACAAAATCTCTTCCACTAGCTTGCTGGTTCCCTGCTCTGATGAATCTGGACCACGCTGATCTTCATGGGATGAGTTCTCCTGCTTCTCCAGACATGGAGCCCTGAACAGCTTTTTACCCGTTGAGAAAAAAATGACAGATTCTCTTCCCGGTGCGTGAAAAAATGACTGCCCTTCCACACCTGGATGCTCCTGCCCATCCTCGTCATCCTTGCTGGTGTTAGCCCCGCTGGTCTCAACATCTTCTTTACAGTAACTTGTAGTCTAAGTAGTGAAGGAACAACAAAATAACATATTGCAGTTTACAAAATACTTTAAATAAATGACAAGAGCCAACTACTCTATGGCTGGAAGTTTGGGATTTCACATCTTACAGCGGAGTTGAGAGGTTGGAGCTGCTCTGCTTGTGTTTCAGGATCTTTTTCTGTGTGCTCATCGTCATGATCATAAAATAACCTCTGAACGACCTCCTAATGAATAAAAAGTCATAAGTCAACATTTGCAATTCACACATACATTTTCACAATAAGTATAGTTGTGGTTAAATATACATGTATATATTTTTATAGTAAAAAACTGAAAATGTTTAATATAAAAATTGGGTAACTGACAAGTAGATTGATGGAAAAACTTTTCATTCACATAATATAAAATACTCAACCTGTGGCTCTCACCTCCTGCTTCGGCTGAAGATCAGTTTTGCAGCTTCCAAGGGTTCCTGGATATGGTGATGGTTGTGTTGACAGATGCCATTTCTGACATGAACATAATTATGAGAAAAAGGAGTGACCATAAGAAACAATGTGCCATGTAATGTACACGTATACTGACCATGGCAGACATGGGCTGATGTCTGGTGTCCCGGACTCTCTGTGGAGTCCATCTGTACAGCGGAGTGTCTTTGACAGCTACAGCTGAGCACAAACCAGAACAGTGTCACATAACGGTACAAAGCGATAAGGCTCCATTAGAACAACAAGAAGCTCACATCTTACCCACTAATCCTGCGATCAGCTCTGCACGGTTTTTTTTAACTGGCACCCTCTGAGCCTGAGAAACAAAGGAACCAGTAAATAAAACTGAAATTATAATCCAAAAGTAGATAAACCATAAAAATTAACAAAACAAACAACTGAAAGTGTCCATACTGTATAGACTGAAGTGGCTCTGCCAGACGGACACACAGAGTTTCTGGATGAATCACCCACAGCCTTCACACCCTCATTTTGGAGGATACTCTGTAGTGCTGAGGCATCTGGGGAAAACTGCACCGACTTCACTGATGCGGTGAAAGAACACAGAATGTATAAACACATATTAAGCCATTTAATAAATAGACAATCCATTTTTTGTTGTGCACTTTTACAGAACCAGTTAACACTGAATACTGTTCAGCAGCCTCCTAGCATAGCTTAAAAAGTAGATATCAGAAAATAGAAGGATGTCTTCCCAGCTGTCTCTACCTGTCCCTCTTCACAAATGAAATGCATTTTTTGACATTGTTATTTTTTGTATATTTTGCTGAGACAAACAAAACAATTTCCTTTTAATAATAATATTTTACCAGAGTGCTTTGCTTCGGTTACATATTTAATTGAATTTAAATGACTTGATGTAATAGAACAAAATATGAATTATAGAATTAGGAGACAATGACTCTATATTCGTATTTTAACAAATGCCGGCTGTCTCACATCCTTCATTAAAGCAGATTATATTCTTGGTTTTATGCTCACCTGTCACACGTCCAGCTTTATGTTGGCTCTTCATAACAGACACACGCTGTGGCTGCAGACAAGAGAATCATCGTCAAAGACAAAGAATTATTAAACTCACTCTCAGGATTTGCAATATTAAAGCTGTTGAGGAAATGTAAAGACAACGTGATTGACTTTACTCGAACCCACTCACCAAACAGTTGTAGGGTTTTGACTGTGGAGTCCCAGACACCAATCCTGTAGTATTTACTCCCTCATTGCATAGGATGCTGAGCAAAGCTGCGTGGTCAGGGTGGAAGTTTTCCCCTTTTTATGGAATACATTAAAGACTATCATCTGATATCCACAAAAATAAATACAATAAGAAATTAATAATAAACTGTGTTTTATAGGTCACATTATACATAATCTATAGAGTCTAGAGAACTACAGAGTGAGAATGTTATTGGTGTATAAAATCTTCGGCATAAATACAGACAAATACACACCTAACTTACCAGTGGAACCTTTTGAATAATTTCCCTGTGTGGTCAGCTGTGGGTTCTGGCAACCATGCGATGTCTTAGTTGGACCTTTGACTTTGACCGGCTCTGTGTTAATGGAACTCTCTACACTGACAGAAGACTGTTCAGAAGATGAAGCATCATTGCGATGCACTGTGTTATTCGTGATAGATGACAATGAACTGGACAAAGTACTTGAGGGCTTAAATGTGTTGCAAGGCCTAGACTGTCCCGTTGGATGAATCACATTATCTGTATAGTTAACATGAGACTTCAGTGTCCCTTTAATTGAGGTTGCAGTGCTGCTTACCCCAGATTGATGTTTAGAAGGTTTTGCATTTATGTTTTGTTTTTTTAGGCTAGCATTGCACACATTTCTTTCAAGTTGAACAGCATGCGTGCCAGTTCGTAGTTGTGACACATTTGAAGGTTGTTGATTTTCACTGGCCACTCTTAAGCTCTTGGGCTGAGATAGGTTAAAAGGTACAGGCCTGGTGCATGGCTTTTTCTTCTTAGCTTTTCCCTGTAGTGAAATAAATTTTCTTTTAAGAACATAAGAATAAAAAGAACAATTAAATCTAGACATGAGCAAGGAACTTACAGCAAGAGGTTTATCCTCCCATCTACAGTGAGACTGACTGAAGTTGGATGGAGTCTGAAGATGAAGGGACTTCGCGAGCACTGGAAGTCTACTTACACCAGGTCGCTGAAGTGCCTTTTGAACCATTTTTGAGTTTTCTGGATCTTGATTTTCACTGTCTTGATTAAAAAGGTCAGGTGTAGAGTGGAGTTTGAAGGGCTTCGGGTCTGTTGTCATGTTGTTGTGTCCATTCTTCATCCTGTGAGATAACATTAGTTGCAAAATCATATTGTAATGAAGGTTCCTTCCTTCTTCTATTGTTTGTCTGTGGGTAGCTCATTTAGACTTACCATGTATGTTTGGGCTAAAGGAGTCCCCTCTGGAAGAGAGGTACATTTTAAAGGTTCTGACCTGAACCAACTGCAGATTGGCGTGGGGTAAGGTTTGTATTCTTTGAGATACAGTTTGATTTTAATTAACTTTAATTATTAGTTGTGAAGAATTAAAAATGTGGTGCAGCCATCAGTATAAAAGGGCTGCCGGCTCACTCAGTAGAGGGCATTAAGGGTGGCTGCTGCTATTTTTTGTGTATTATGTTTGTACTGTGTGTCGGTGAATAAACACCCAGTGGATCTGCATCTTATCTCAATCTCAAGCCTCTTGTCTTCCAGCCGTTACGATCATCCTAACATATATATTCAATCTGACATATACTTAGCTCATAAACAAAGAGATAAAAATTGAAAAATGTTTCTGAAACAGGCTTACCTCAGTGAATCATTTTGGATTTTGTTTTGACTTTGATTATGAAGAATTGAAGACGAGTCCATACTGATGTCAAGAGGAGGATGGGGGTTAGGGAGGATTAAAATAGAATATACAGTCTATTACAAAAAAGTGAATGGGAAATAAACAATAACACCAGCAGAATATATATATATATATATATATATATATATATATATATATATATATATATATATATATATATATATATATAATGCATACTTTCGTGTTTCAAAAATAGGCATCTACAAAAGCACTTAATAACCACCCATAAAGCTAAATGTAATCATGCAAAAAATAATGTTATTTCCATACATAAGTTACATTTACAAAACTCGTCTGATTACGTATCTAGACAACAATATAGAAATAAGAAAACTTCGCTTAAACTAACAACAACAACAACAACAAGAGGCTGAATTTAAAGTCCGATCTCTATAGCACATGCTACACAAGCGAAAAGTCGTTAGTTAAATTCGTTACATACTTTTAAAGTATATAGAGCCACTGTAACTCTGCGCGCATCCACTAAAGATTTGATACGACTAACCGCAAATGTTTTGTTTTCCAGGCGTTTTGCGCAGATTTAAAGATCTCTTAAGTCTTTTCACACCGAGCTGGGCTGTCAACTTCCTGAAGTGGTAGCAGTTTGTAAAAAGCGCCCCCTGCCATTGGTGGCAGAAAGAAGCCATATCTACCAATGGCTGGGCTTATGCTCGTCATGACATCATCACTCTCCAATGAAAAACAGACTTTGATAAACAGCTCCATGGTAACGACGCGACGTTCTTTAACCACGTGATCATTTTTGCCGCGGCCTTTCCCCCAGTGGAATAAAGGAGAATAAACTACGATACAAAAAAAAAAAAACATTAAACGGCATTAAAAATCAACAACATAACAAAACGAATACTACTAACAACAATAATAATAAGTATGCATTAAAATGTCTAGAGTAATTTACGCTTTCTGGACAGGCACCTTTAAGCACTTATGCTTTTAAGCATTTATCTTTACGTCCCTAATGTTAAGGCCAACTACGTACGTTTTCATCAAATGTGCCTGTTAGCTAAGACAGAAAACCAGTGAGCTTGTGTTATGAATTTGTACTGAATTCATTGTTTTTGCTACATGTAGATGCTGCGGAGGTCTGTATAATTAGTTAATAATAATAATTAGTTATGAATTATCAATCTCTTACTCTGATCGTCCCTTGAAGGCTGCAGTAATAAGTACTTTAGCAACACTAATACTTACATTATTTACATGCATACTACTCGTTGCGCTTCGCATTATGATGTTCAAAACTTTAGTTTTATATAGCGTTTTGTTTGAATGAATGTTCTTAACGATATGGTATTTAATATACAATGATACAAATGAGAACAGCATCTGAATACTTGCCCCACGGGAAGGCAGGGTGAACGCACAGAGTGAAGAGTAGGACCCTCCCTCCCTGACAGTGTCTGTGGACTCCCTGCAGGTGTCACTGCAGCAGACTGGTAAAGCTCCATGTTCGCCTGACATCAGCAGCACAGCGTGGGTGTCTGCCTGTCACCCAAGGGCCCCGTGTCAACAGCAGAGGGAAGAAGAAGAGACTCAGAGGAGGAAACCAGAAAGTAACGCTTCTGCAGACATGGACCTGCGGTCTGAGCTGCTCAAGTCCATCTGGTACGGTTTTACCGCCTTGGACCTGGAGAAGAGCGGTAAAGTGTCTAAGTCTCAGCTGAAGGTGAGTAGACGGTGCTCTGTGTGGATGATGGGACTTTTACCTAACTTTTTTTAATTCTGCTGTCTCATTTCCTCATTCAATTCATATTCTATCACGTGGGCTAACTCATGAGGTGCAACATGAGGTGAAAGTATTTGAAGTATTCAGCAAATAAATGTCACACGTGTTTGTTATTTAGTCTTCTCACAATAGATTCTGTGTTTCAGGAAACATACGTGTATACAATCTGATAGTAGTGATCATCATCTATATTTCCTCTGTGAAACTGTTTTTTTAACTACAACAAGGAACAAACCTGTTCCCTGTGTTTTAAGCTAAATGCAATCTCTGCTAAAAAATGACACAATATGCACCTCTGTCTAGCCAGAGCACTGGAGTAACAGTTTGCTCTCAGTCTATATATGAATGGGAGCTCTCATCTACGAGCTGTGCATGCACTGGACCTCAATGTACCAGCTTGTAGTGCAAAGGGTCCTCTGGCACTGGACCTGCCCAGAAAACAGCCTGTATATTCACAACATGAGCCTATGTAAGTCGAAAGAACATTGTTACATTGAGAGCAAGAACAAAATGGAAACATGTTGGTGATTGTTGTCTCCAGGGCTTCAATGAAGCCACTGTATTTGTGTTGATGTCATCATTATGTCACTTGGTCGTGGCATTGATTACGCTCCATTTACAGCCACCTCCACGTTCCTGTGATGTGCTGCTTGCCACTCCTGGCTTTACAGCCTCATGACTAGGCTTATCCCCTTCGTGCATGCAGGCTGTGTGCAGGCACCTAGCGCCAGGCAGTTTGCATACTGTGGCCTCTAAGCTGACAGATGTTGTAGTGCACTGGAGACTAGAGACAGGATGTGGTTATGGCTCAATGTGCATCAGAAATGTCAAGATGTTGTGCACTGAAGTTTAGGAACTTCATTAGTTTATTAGAGTAGTTTAATGAAATAAAATGACTTTGACATACTTGTAGTACTTCTGGTGGCAATACATTTAGTGTGTTACTTTTACATTAAAAGTAACACACTGAAACACAGAGGAAAAACAAAAGGAAACGCAATATATATACTTTGCTTTGTCAATAATGTGATACCAGTTTTCATACGTCTCATTTTATGTACGTATAGTCTCCACAAATTCATAAAACTTTCGCTAATTTTACACTGTGATTTTTCAGGTATTATCTCACAATCTGTGCACAGTTTTGTCTATTCCACACGACCCAGTTGCTCTAGAGGAGCATTTCAGGGATGACGATGACGGCCCAGTTTCCAGTCAAGGTTATATGCCTTATCTCAACAAATACATCCTGGATAAGGTGATAAAAATACTGCTACTAGACAGTCTTTTTGCATGATGCAGTGTAATAGATTAAAGTCAAAGATGCTGAGTTAAAATCTCTGCTTTTTGTTGTTGCAGGTTGTTGAAGGTTCATTTATTAAAGAAAATGTAGATGAGCTTTGTTGGACTCTTACTGCAAAGAAAAACTACCAACCAGACAGGTTTAGCACCACTGTTCTGCCAGAGAGGGATGCTTTTCGCCTTTGGTGCCTTTTTAATTTTCTGTCTGAAGACAAATATCCTTTGGTTATGGTACCTGACGAGGTAGGTTTAACTAGTATGTTTACAAATACCATTTAGAAACATATAATTGTTGTCTGCGCTAACACAATTCTTCATAAAGAAATGTTTATACTGAGATTATACAAAGTTTTATAGATCTTGATGTCACTGATGTCAGAATTGATTGCGACTGCTTGTATTTACATTTAGCAACATGGATTTTTCAGGTTCCCATGTTCTTCTTCTCAGTATAATTGTAGCACTAAAATCATTGTTTTCTGAGCTATAAATGATGTTGGATGTTCTACAATCAGTAGTAAAGTCTGGCTGAAAGCTTGTTTCTTTCCATCATGGAACACGGTGCTCTTTTCATGCATGCATGTGGGTTTGTTTCTCACTTGCAAGCCCTCACTTTGGTTTCCTGTTAAGTGTTTTTCTCAGCCGCTGCCAAAAGAAAGACCTATATTTCGAGGGGCAACATCGTTTTTTTTTATCGTGCTGAGTTTAAGCAAACATTATCCAGTTTCTGGACTTACTTCACACTGTGACGCCTGTAAAAAAAACTGCGGTTGTAGTTGTAATCCACAGACCTTTATTTTGAAAAGGCAAAGCTGTAGTGAAGCTAAAAAACAACAAATACATGTTGTCAAATTGAATATATAAACAAATACAGTAATAAAATAGTAAATAATTTCATAAACGACTTAAATCTTACTTTTAAGACATTTGGTGTCTTTTCCTCTTCAGGTAGAATACCTTCTAAAGAAAATATGCATGGCCATGAGCATTGAGTGTGTGGAATTAGAGGACTTCTTCGCCCAAGACTCAGTGCAACAAAGTGGCATTACTGTTTGGGTTTTTCTGGAAATGATGAACTCGGGAAGGATAACCAGAGGAATTGATAAGAGCATAATCACCATGGCAATAGAGGAAGTATACAGGGAGATAGTTGGTGATGTTCTCAAAGAGGTAAGAAAAGCATCTGACACCAGTCTGTGTTTTGGTTACCAGCATACTCTTCTTTGACTCACTGTCTGTGTGTTGGTTTGGGTACATGCAGGGGTATCTGTGGAAGAAAGGCCAGCTGAGGAGAAACTGGAAGGAACGCTGGTTCACATTGAGGCCGAGCAACTTGTCCTACTACACCGGGGAGGATCGCAAGGACTGCCAGGGCAACATAGCTCTGGATGGGAACTGCTGCGTGGAGGTGAGCAGCCCTTAAAGCCAAAAACTTGTCAGCTTTTAATAACAGCGATTTCTTTATGGTTTATTGAAAAAAGGAATTATATACTGCGAAATAAACTTTAAGACAATTGTTTACAACCAGGGGGTGGGGACTCACCCAAGGTGTTGAAAGATGATGCTGAAAGTCTAACAAGATGGTTACATCAACTTCTTTCATTTTACAACCTCTTTGGTCTTTGTGCTGCATTGTTCCAATTGTTTTTAAATAATTTCTAAAAGGTGAATTTCTATTACTGTCACTCTGTGATATTTATATTATATCATAATATTATATATTTACTGTAATACTATGAAGATATGAAGGCGTGTAACTGTTTACTGACTTACTTCTCAAACACACATGTTAAATATTCAGGTAACATAAAGCAGCGGGAAGCCATCAGGTTTATTAAAACGTCACATTAAATTGTAGAAACTGAAAGCCACCTGGTTTGTTTTCAAATGCTTTATCAGATTTTAGATTTCCTTCAAGTCTTGCAGATGTTATAGAGCAGATGTCAAGATCAATCATCCAGCGTTGCACAGGAACCAACTCTGAATGATGTTGCTAAACTGCAGTAGAGTTATCTTAGTTGTTTTAATTAATTTAATTTAAGGATAATTAATTATTAGAGAATCACTGCTTGAAGACTCAAGGTCCCTTGACTCTTCAAGCAGTGATTCTCTAATTATGCACCCTGTAGTGAACAAATAAGCCTGATAAATTACGATTAGCTAAATAAATGTGATGAATGCGTTGTTCTTATGTTGGACAGGTGCTGCCAGACCGGGATGGGAAGAGGTGCATGTTTTGTCTAAAAACCCTTTCCAAGACCTATGAGATGAGCGCCTCAGACACCAAACAGAGACAGGAGTGGACCACAGGTCAGAAGGGATTGACGCTGATATTGATCAATGGTCAGTCAGAGGTCAATTTTTAAAACTTCATATCAAGAAATTAAATATGATCTTTTGCACAGCCATTCAAACAGCTATCAGGCTGCACGTGGAGGGAAAAACATCTCTTCACAAAGATCTGAAGCTGAAGCGACGAGAACAGCGTGAGCAGCGGGAGAAGAGAAGACAGGCCAAAGAGGAAGAGCTGCAGAGGCTGCGGGCCCTGCAAGAGGAGCGCGAACGAAAGTTGGCAGAACTGGAGCTTCTGAAGGAGGCGCAGAAACAGGCTCAAGTCCTCCTGGAGCAGGATGAGCAAAGGCGACGTCAGCAGCATGAGCAGCTCCAGCGGGCGCTGGAGATCCAACTTCGAGAGGCTGAGGAGGTAAGTGTTCAAACAAAATTTTTAATTTTATGGCAGAAATAGGAGAGTGTTCATTCCTTTGTTTTGTACTATGTGTTTAAAGGCCCGGGTCAGCATGCAAGCAGAAATGGCTCTGAAGGAAGAGGAAGCAGAGAGGCAGAGGAAGAGGATCCAGGAGCTGGAAGAGATGCAGAAGCGTTTGGAGGAGGCACTGCAGCAGGAGATCAAAGCCAGGCTGGATGAGGAAGCGTTCCGCTACGCTCAAGCAGGGTAGAGTGTAGCAACCCATCTTGCTAAAGCACCACTGTACCAGCAACCTTCACATACGTCACAGCATGAAAAGGCACCTTGTTTGGGTTTCAAGGAAACCATCAACCGTTTGTTAGCTGTGAACAGGGAGGTGCCTTTGTTTGCCGACAACACATATGAAGTTCTGTTACATTATGATGTTGCGTTATGTTCCTGAGGAAGTTGAACTGCCAACAGAGGAACTTATTAACACCTCTCAGTCAGGAAATATATGTGTGCTCTCAATGTTTTTAATTTAAAACAATTGATACACTTTCCAACATGCATCTTTGCTCAAAACCTCAAATCAATATAAATATCCTCAACCATTTAGTGTCAATCATAAATTCTACCGTTCAGAAAAATAATAATAAAAAGATTTGTGTGTTCTTTGTTTTAGGTTACTGGCTGAGGAAGAGGAGAAAATGAAGGCTCTGATGGTCCTGCAGGAGGAACAGGAGGAGTATATCCTGAAAACCCAACGAGAGAAGCAAGAGCTCAAACAGGAAATGGAGGCCAAGTCCCGGTCTCTGGATGAGGCGCAAAGGCAGCTGGAGGAGGTCCGTGCTAACCGGCACAGGGTTGACCAGGATGTAGTGGTAAGAACTAAAATGAAAAACATTACTGATTTAATTTCAGTAAAATTATCATCATCAATTGAATAAAGGTTTTTGCTATGTTATGTTAAGAGGAAATGTTTATATGCATATAAGAGAACACTGAGCCAATCGTTTAACTGCTGTTTTGGCCGTACGTTGAATTATAAACCTATACAATAGATTTTATTAATTTTGGGGATTTATTTAGGTTTTACTCACCAGATGAGCAACAGATGAGATTTTAAATCCTATATACATGACAGGACCAGGCCACAGGTATCTACATGCAGCTACAGAAAGGACAACACATTACAGTATGCAGCTTAGCAAAGACATTAAGTAAATAAAAGAGAGAGCAATCGTGTTCTGCCCTTGAAAACAGTTCAGTGGTTCCAAAGTTCAAACAGAAGCACAAGTACATACTGTGCATGTGTGTGTAATGTGCAGGAAATCTATTAATTTGAAAATTGAGGGGTTTATATAATGTATCTATTACTATCACAAACACATGAATGAGCCCAAAAAGTCATTAATATTGAAAGTGGCAGATATCATTTATAAATTAAAAAGGATTGTGATTATAAAATATAAAAAGTGAGTAATATGCTACTGATGATGTGGTCATCATCAGTAGCAGTAGTAGAATGATTAGCTCTTTGTCCTTGACAGGCTGCGCAGAGGAAGCTTCGTCAAGCAAGCACTAACGTCAAACACTGGAACGTCCAGATGAACAGACTGATGCGACCAATCGGACCAGGTGGTATGTGTCTGCACAGCGATATCAATCATGATTTTTACATCGCATTTCATCTTTCTTTCTGTGACTCACAAGAGCAGACGTTGTGCAATCCAATACAAACATAAACAGTGAACAATTAAAAATTAACAACTGGCATGTATAAAAAAATGTAAGTATAAAGTATTTTATACTTAATTTTAATGAATTTCAATATTGAATGTTACTAAAAGTCAGAGTAACATTACTGTGACTAGCATGGCATTTAATATTGGTTGTAAAGAAATTGTGAATATTCTGCAGTGTCTTCTCACAAGTGAAAAACAGGATATAGATCATTATATTTCAGACAAATCTACTTCCTGAAAGAGGGTTCTTTGTTTTTTTGACCAGTGAATTTCTGACTGCATCTTCCTTTTCAAACCACTATGTTTCAGACATTAATCTAATTCATTTGGCATTCTGAAGTAGTTTATTGTCGCTATCCTTGTTTTTAGAGAAGAGACCATCGTTAGGAAGCACTTTCGGATCCTTCCAGATTCCAACACAGAGGGATCCCGGGCTGCATCTCAGAAGGAGGTCAGGATCTGAGCATCAGGACGAGGAGAGCAAAGAAAATGTTGACAACGGACCTGGATGTGATTTAGAAAAACGCCACTCCCAAGCGTCTAACGGTGACATGGACATTCCTTGAAAATGTGATTCAGACACACTGCTCAGGTCACTTATCATCACTTGATGAGGTCCTCTGAGAGAAGAGCCAGACACAACTGCCCAAACAATGGCACACTTACACATAAAGCTGAATTTACTAAATGTTAAATTATTGACCTCGTTTTATAGACTGCGACAGCTTAAATCAGTTTAATGAGTAGTGTTCACTGCTCATCTAATGCATTCTGTGTTCCGCTCTGTAAATAAAAGTTACTTCAATGCAAAGAAAATGGGCTGTGAGGCACCGTCTGAAACTACAAGCTTGGTTGTGATGATTAAAGGATACTACCTACATACTTAAAGAAAACCTGTTTGTTTAGTTTCGTAATATATGGAGATAATCATTTGATTCTATGTTATGTATGTTTTTTATTTGGTTGGAGTGGCTTTTTGATGAGAAACCCTTGTTCAGTATTAGAGTTTACCACAATTTCAGTCTAAGAGTAACACTCCTTATAAACAGGAAAGAGAGAGAACGAGACGGAGTGACAAGTGACATCATTAAGCTTCCTGTTTCTACTGTCACGTAACATAATTGTAAATAAAAGACTGAATTAATACCGCAAACATATTTTTGCCTTTATCTCAAAGCATTAGAATTTGTGCAACATGTTTAAACAGTGTGTAATTTTTTTAATAAAATCAAAACTGATGCATAGCACATCTAATAACACACACTTCAACCAAGCAACAAAAAACCACAAGCATGATACATTTCAAAAACCACACAGTAGAAGATGGAACCCACATTGCTGAATTTGCAAACTCCTTGTCAACTTTAGTTTGAATTTCAGTCTGCACCATCCGTTGAAATGCGTCATCACTGAGTAATTTGACAGTCTTCACTGATAAAATCTTTGACTAGTGTGAGTAAACAGAGACATCACCTGACAAAAAGCACAAACTGCATGTTGGTGTAATTGATGTTCATTCAAAAATATTTAAGGCGTCACTGTGCTCTGTTTATCACTCAGAGTTTTTCTTTTTTTCTCTTTACCAATAAACATATTTTTTTCATTGAAATGTTAAAATAATGCTCTCCAAGCATTAGATATTAGATTACATTAGAATCAATACAGCAATTGCACAGAGCTATAACTTAACTAAACAGTCCTTCTTCACCGTCTGTATCACCTGACTTCCCCGTCCGCCTGATGCTCCTGGGTTCAATACCCCTTCTAGTCTATATACACTACACCTGCCCTCTGTTGTCTGCTGCCAGATTGTCTTTGTGCACTTGCAGTCATTGCACTCCAGCAGAGTTTCTTCATTGTGTTCGCCTGATCCTGACCAGTCTGCACCAGTTTCCTTCCCGTCTTTTAACTGCCAGGCTGTTTAAGACCCCACCTGAACTAAAGTTAAGTAATTTCAGTGGTCCATATCTTCTAAACCAGTAGGTCATGGCAGTTTAATGAAATTAACTGCTAAGTGTTATGAAATAAAGGCATCCTGTAAGAAACTAATAACACTAATAATGATCATAACAATAAAAATAATCATAATAATATGTAATCTTATGACATAACTGAATACTTATTTATACGGTTTTAACCTAATAAAAGATTACAATATTTATTAATGTTATTTAACAATTTTTATGATTATAGCACTGTAGACTGAGACTCTTGAAGGGTAGTTGAGTACTAATGGGGAAGTTCCCAACACGTGCAGGGCTGCCATTAAAATTTGACATTTTTATTACTGAAATTATTTATCAGAGTAGTTGAGATAACTTAATAGTGCTGCAGTATAAAAAAAGCTTTAGCAGTTTCAGTTTTAACAGTGGAGTCACAGTGTATTATGTATTTAAATGGCACCTTTAAGAGTCTAACATTTTATTATGCTACTTCCATGTTCCAGCAGACTGGGCTCACAACTGATTATTCCTAATTCTACCTAATCCTGCAAATTAAACACAATTCCAGTAAAGTTGAATTAGATCTTTCATTGTGAAATACAGTATTACAGTAATCCCAGCAGTGTAGGACCAAAACTGAAGTAAGGATGAATGCAGCCAAATACAGAAAGGTCCTTGAAGAAAACCTACTCCTACTGATCTGAGAGTAGGTGATGGGTTACCTTTCAGCACAGCAACAATATGAAGCATACAGCCAATACAATGCTTGATTGGATCCAGACAAGCTCTGTCTGTCCTTGAGCGGCTCATCCACATTTAAACTCCACTACACTCCATCTGTGGAGAGGCATGAATATGGCAGTTCACAGACAATCTAATGGAGCTCCAGAGGATCTGTCAGGGAGGATAGCATATATTAACCAAAGCCATGTGAGAGAAACTTGTATATTGTAGATTTACCAAAGAAGACTGGGAGCCAGAGGTAGAAAGGCTTCTGAAGTAATAGTGCTCTGAATTTTCTGTCTTTCCTGCTGTTGATTCTTAATAAATTTGATTTTGTCAAACTAACAGCAAAATGATTAGTAAGTACTAGTTGGACTTTCAAAACGTCGAGTGCCTGTGGGCAACAACCAGTCGTGTGTTTGTCTTTTGCTGGGCAGCTGATGCTGTAAAAACACACATTCGCTGAGACCTTGACTCTTCAATCTGGGAGCTGTTTGTAGGATGTGTGATCCTAGGAGGGAGGGGGCGCTCTGTCCTGGCATGTGACGGAGGGGAGGAGAGGGGGGAGTGAAGCCAAGCACCAGCTACGAACAACAAGGAGAGAGTCGGGGAGGGATTATCACTTAACTGTGCTTATCTACATGTGATATGGTAGCTAACAAACGCGTCCCCACTGTCTGTCCTCCGGAGCGTCGTTTCTTCACGAGGGCTCGGATCGGCCTGACATTAAGTTTGTGTTTTTCTGACGTTAGCCGCTGCTGCTAGCTAACTGCTGCTGCTGACTTCAAACAACTTGTCAACAGCCGATCGATCCTGGACGGGACTCTGGACTGTTTTCACTACGTGTTTATCCAGCTCGTTAGCGATTTTTTCGAAGCGTAAACCCCTTCTGAATCAGCAGCACTGTTGGGAGAGGTAAGCTAACTTGGCAACGCAGCTAACGTTATTTAAAGGCACACACGGGAATGTGGGTCAGCCACGCTAACAGCTAGTACTACTCGGTCAACATTCAAGGTTAGTAGCCGCAGCTAACTAGCTAACTTAGCTAGCTGCTACATAGAGTCTTCGACGGCAGATTGACAGGCTAGCAAATCAGCCGTCTCGGTTTAGTGAATTTGCCAAGAGAAAAACTTAAGAGAAATTAGGCACAAGGCGACTTCTTCGTGCTTTGATTTCTCCAAAGCTCATATCCAGTTACAGGTCTGTTAGTGACTCGTACAATTCTCTGTAAATTTAGCAGATATTTCCTAGAACCAGTGTGACAGGTTGTCTTCTGGACGACAAGTCTTAACAGACCGTGGTAGCTCACCTCGGCTGTTTTCCCCCTCGAAATGTTGTGAAAACACAGTTTAGACTTTGACCCGCATTTGGGCTATCGCGTAAGAACGACGTTCGTTCTGAAAACACGAATAAATCTGTAACAAGTAGATTCTGAGCATTTGTCAGGACACTGTTACATTCATAGACGGATTAATCCACTAGGGGGCCCCGGGGCAAATATGCAACCCCCCCCACCCCTGAAGCCCCCTACCCCCACTGCCTCCACCAAAGATCGTTGCAGCTCAGTGTGTACATAATGCATGTACAGTGTCCCCTTAAAGCACCCACCCAGTACACTGTGCACCCTACCATGGGACCAAGGTAAACAATAATACAGATGTCTCCAAGCACCCAATAGAGGCAAAGTTGATTGTTAAGATGGTCAAGGACAGCAAGTGTTTCTGACAAATTAGTATCGGAGAGGTTGGTGGAATATCATGTGTTTTTGGCTCATAGGAAATAGGCACCTTGCTGTATTTATTGTTGTTTATTTATTTAATTTTCTTGCATACCAAGGTAACCTATCAACATATTTTCTCTTTTATAAGAGATCTATTTTGTTTATACCACAAGTAATTGATTATGTTAATATTACACTGCATAATTATATAAATGAAAAACAAGACATGTGAGCCATAAGAGAGATGGAAGTTGAAGATTACATTTAGTCAGAAACATTCTTGGCATGGATGTTTTGCTTACATGGCTGATCTGAAGGCAGCACTTGCACACAAGGATTATCTTGTACATCTTCATAACTTTCCATTTTGCTCCACATCAGAGGTTGGCTGTGTATGTCATAATAGCGAATTCACCCATGGATGTAAGTGAGTTTTGGTTGTTAATAGACACTCAATTGTCTTAATGGCCTGGGGTCCCTTTTTGTCTGTATGACTTGTCGTGCAGGTAAACCAGGTATAGTGTCACAGCATATGTACACACCAACTAAAACAATTCAGTGTAATATAGTTTGTATGTCACAAACCCATTAATGTGAAAGACCCATGCTATAAGCTTTATTGTCATTTTGGCTGGTAGCTAGTTAACCTTTGTTAACCACTGGCATGCTTGATCAAAGAGCAAGGTAGATGATGTGTGGTCTGAATGCAGGTAACAGGTCCAATATTGTGGTAATGTTTGCTTTTTGTATTATTCATGCACTACACATTGTTAATTTAATATTGCTGTTTTAAAACATGTTATTGTCTTTTTAAATAGTGGAACTATGATGGCAACGTGACAGGAGGGGAGTCGCTGAGTCAGCTTCAACAGGAACCATGGAGGGGTTTCAGCAACCTGCTACTGAGAGGGTGAACGGTTACTGCCAGCCAAAGTCTCCCCAGGAAATAGCTGATGCCAGTTGGACGCCACCGGACAGAGAGTCAGGAGGTTCAGATAGCTGTGGTGCGACAAGTGTGTCAGAGCTTACAGACCTGCAAGAGTTGAAGGCCAGGGAGAGTGAGGATGAGGAGGATAAGAAGGAGAAGGATTTGGTGCCTGCCTCCAAAGGCCTAAAAAGGGACCAGAAAAAAAAAGAAAAAGAGAATCTGGATAAGGAGGAACACAATCACAGCAAGAAAAACAACAGTGCAGCATCCAGCTACACAGGTAAACATTTTCAATGAATCACACACCTTAACTGTTGAAGAAAGGAACATGGCATCTGTATGTGAAAGATTATTCCTCATCATTGATACTGATGCATTTTTTTTTACGGCAGACCTGTCCCATACCTCATCTCCCTCACTATCAGAACAGCTACGTCTTGGTAGAGAAGAGAGTGCAGGGGCTGGGATCAGTGTAGAGTGTAAGGTCTGTGGTGACAAGGCCTCTGGGTTCCACTATGGCGTACATGCCTGTGAGGGTTGCAAGGTTTGTGTTTTGTATGTCATTAGAATAACCTGTCTACAGTACTGTGCAAAAGTTTTAGGCAGGTGTGAAAACAGTTGATATGAAATGTTGAATATGATAAAAATATCAATTTGATTTAGATTTCTCTTTTGTTCATTCACTGCATTTTGCTAATTTATGAAAATAAATGTTTAACACTTCCATTTTTGAAAGCCTTCTTTGTTTACAGCATTTTTTCACACCTGTCTAAAACTTTTGCACAGTACTGTAGATAATATTACAACATTTGTAAACTGCTGTGTTGTTCAACATGAGTTACTGAAACATTTGCTTGTTTGTCACTCAGGGCTTTTTCCGACGAACTGTGCGAATGAAACTGGAATATGAGCGTTGTGAACGTTCCTGCAAGATTCAGAAGAAGAATCGAAATAAGTGCCAATATTGTCGCTTCCAGAAGTGCCTGTCTTTGGGAATGTCCCATGATGGTGAGATAAATAAATGATGTTTAATAAACATGATTTATGAATTAGGTTAGAAACAGGGTACTGGATTTTGCCAATGGAAAAAGGTAATGTAATCATTAGGTCATGCTTAAAGAAGTTGTTTTTGGTTTATTCAGCGATCCGATATGGACGTATGCCTGAGGCGGAAAGGAAGAAGCTGGTGGCAGGCCTGCTTGCAGAGGAGCAGAAACATGGCAAACCAGGTGGTTCAGACCTGAAGACTCTGGCCAAACAAGTAAACACAGCATACTTGAAGAACCTCAGTATGACCAAGAAGAGGGCCCGCAGTATTTTAATGGGCAAAACTAGCAGCACAGCAGTAAGTTGCGGAGTTTCATAGTTACCCATTCAACCTGGCCATCAATTTATTTCTAGTTCTAAATTTCTTATACAGGTGATTCTTTTCTGTGTTTTTTTTTCTTGTTGTAGCCATTTGTAATCTATGACGTGGACACTCTCTGGAAGGCAGAAAGTGGTGTGGTATGGAGCCAGTTAGTTCCTGGTGCACCCCTGACCAAGGAGATTGGAGTTCATGTGTTTTACCGCTGCCAGTGCACTACGGTGGAGACTGTGCGAGAGCTCACCGAATTTGCCAAGTGCATTCCAGGGTTTGTGGACCTCTTTCTTAATGACCAGGTGAGACATTTTCTCTTCTCACGGTGCTACGCAACACACACTAACATAGTTTGTACGTAACTGTTTTGGAAGCCACAGATGTATAATTGTTTTTGTGCTTTCTGGGCAGGTGACATTACTGAAGTATGGTGTGCATGAGGCTATTTTTGCCATGCTGCCGTCTCTCATGAACAAAGATGGACTGTTGGTGGCTAATGGTAAAGGCTTTGTGACCAGAGAGTTTCTGCGCAGCCTAAGAAAGCCCTTCAGTGAGATCATGGAGCCTAAGTTTGAGTTTGCTGTCAAGTTTAATGCTCTTGAGCTGGATGACAGCGACCTGGCCCTGTTTGTTGCTGCCATTATTCTCTGTGGAGGTGAGATTTTTTATTTTTTTTGGTAAATTATGAAGACTGTGACCGTTCAACATAACATAGAGGATACTGTTAAATCATCACATGTGGCAAAAGCTTGGTTAGTACCAGCAAATATGATTTAGTGCTACGTTTTGTGAAAGACAATTGTTTCACTAAGATGTGGTTAAATGAATCTATTCCTGACAGACAGCTTCTCCTCACTTAGAAACAGACTAGGACTTCAAGCTCTCAGAAACTAGAGGTAGAGGAATGTGTTTCTGTGTTAACCAGCTCTGCAGAGGTGTAAGGTGTCAGTACTTATTCCAGACCATTCAACTTACCACATTAGTTTGTATGCATTAACCCCACTGGAGTTTACATATCTCCTAAACCAAAGTGCGATCAGGGAAACATCATGGGAAATTAGGATTTAAGTTGCCCACACCAGTGTCTTTCCTTACTCTCTCTGTTCTCTCACCCAAGGAAAAGCGAAACACTTCAAAACCTGTTGGAAGATGTAGTAAAGTCATTGAGGACGTGGTTTGCTGAGGTTGTGACTGCATTTACTGTATATGTGCTTAAGCTACTCAGAGAAGATACACTGCAAATAGTTAGAAGCAAATCTGTGTTGGTTTTAACTTTATTTATATTTGGGCTGGATTTAAAAAAAAAAAAAAATGAAGCAGCATGCTTCCATAAGCTTTATTCTCCTCTCGCTGCTTTTAACAAAGTAGAGTGCCTGTAGGCAGTCGCGGCCATTGTTCTGCACACACACTCTTGATAAGTAACCTGGTTACATTTATACATGGTGATTTGCCAAACATTTACGTGCTCTTGGACAAAATCTATCTCGTTAAATTGTGTTTCTTTCACATCCCTACCATGATTAGGGAAACAATTTCTCCAGTTCAAATGACAGTTAGGAAATCAGCTTACTAGGCAAAGTCCGCTGTAAATGTAAAAGCATTGATAGACAAGCCTGGATGGTTCAGGTGGCTCCTCTTTCTGTGAAGATTCACAGCCAGTCAGGTCATAGTTATACCAGAGCTGCTGCTCAGTGACAACTGGACATGCTTAAGGGTTTGAAGACAGTTAATCTATGATCTGAAAAACGTTTTTTTTTAATAAAACTCTGAGGTGGTAACACAGTGATGATCACTTGTAGGTTGTTCTGTTGATCTACCTCTCCCTCATGTGGAAACACTTATGACCAGGTTAGGAAGATTGTAAACCTCCCTGGATAGTAATGAAAAAAACTGTACTGTAAATTGGCAAATGACTGTTTCACCAACAGGAAGTAGTATGTCAGGATCTCATCTCCAACCCTCTCTCTTAGTATTGGATTTTAGCTTTTCCTCCAGTTCTCTGTTCTACTTTTTTCAGCTCCTCAAGTTTCTCAGTCTATCTCTTAATGTTTGCTGATAATATTACCCCAATTATTCTTATAAATCTAAATCTGTGAGCTTATAGTAAAAAGCTTGAATGCCTGGTGCTTCTAGTACAAAAACATTCACTACCTGAACACACTGTGGGAAAGAAGTCTTCCCCTTCCCCTCTTTTAAGGGAATGAAAGCCTGGGTCCCACAAATCCCATAGTGATCCTAATTTAGATAAATTAATTCTCGAATGTGTTCATATATATATATATATATATATATATATATATATATATATATATATATTTCTTACGTACTACTAATTGGAATGAGTGAAATGTAAAATCATATTTCCATCTATATCTTATGCCCATTCTGTTTTTCATTCTGTTTCAGTTTTTATTGTGTAAATACACATGCGTAGGAGTTACAGTGTTCACGTTGTCTGTTCCAGCAGCTCTTTCTTCCACCACTCCACAGTGGTGAGGATTGTTGTTATGGTAGGGGGAGGGAAAAGCTCATCACTATGGTCAAGGAGACTGTGCAGCAAGACTTTCCCTACTGTCTTTCCTCATTAGACTGTTAAACCTGTATTTCACTACCGTATATCTGTGGCTGTCCCCACACCTGATACCAGGGTTTGTCTTTTTTTTAACTTGTTTGTCTCTGATTGAGGTCACAGACTGTGTACTCTCTTGAAAACATTGTAGTCAGAACAGTGCAAAAGGTTAATAACAAGGTAAACACTGCAGAGCTCCTGCATGTTTCATTAGTGTAAACTGTGATTATACTTAGCCCCTTGGTGTCTTTCACAGATCGTCCTGGGCTAATGAACGTGAAGCAGGTGGAGCAGAGTCAGGACAATATTCTCCAGGCCCTGGACCTGCACCTCCAAGCTAATCACGCTGACTCTGTCTACCTCTTCCCCAAGCTGCTGCAGAAGATGGCGGACCTCCGTCAGCTGGTTACTGAGAATGCTCAGCTTGTCCAAAAGATCAAAAAAACTGAGTCTGAGACCTCGCTCCATCCTCTACTACAGGAGATTTATAAAGACATGTATTAGTATTTTTCAGCACAGACTGCTTTCAGCAATACTGTTACAGACTGAATTTACCTTTGTAATAATACACTGCATTCAGTATAGCACTGTTCCGCATACGGGCATGGGTTTTAACGTGCAGATGAGGCAAAGTCATACAATCAGCAAAGTCTTCACCATGTCAGCATTACCCTATCCTTGTGTGTGTGTGAGAGTGTGAGAGAAAGAAAGAGAGAGAGAGATGAGCATCTGGAAGCATTTGCTGCAAGTCCTGGTTTCCCACAATGGTCACTTAACAGAGAGAATGATATGTTTTCTCACCAAAGCTGCTCATATTTCATCCTAATAGCACAGCTGCCCCCGGAGCAGTATCTATAGAGCGCTTCTCCCCACTCACATCAGCCGTGTTTTGCTGTAAAGGGAAAGCTTTTCATGTTCATGTTCACATGCCAACGGAAAAGGTGAAGTAGAAAAAGAACCTGTCAGTTGTTTCTGTGCAAGTCTCTTAAAATGCCAGTGTCAGGTGGAGTGATTATTCTAAAGCGTTTTGCTGAAGCTGAAGAAGCACAATTTGGGTTTGTTTACATCATCGTCAACATCAATGGTCACTCTCTTTGCCATATGGTTTATTGAACACAAACTGGGCTGGCTCCAGCAGTGTAGAGCTGTGCAATACCATTTGTCAATACATGTCAAGACCCAAGTCATTTACGTTTTGCTATAAAGCCATCTACCCCAGTGGGAAATTACAGATTATGCTGCACAGATTTCATTTCTGAAACTGACACTATAAACACGTGACCTGTTAAAGTACAAGGGACAGCATGTTTTTCTTTGTTTGTCTGACATGCAAATGATCTTAGTTTATGCTGAATAATTATGTTTCTAATTATTTGTAATTGATTATCATATTTGTAAGAGCAAACATGAATTCTCATTTTGTTTATTTTTGTTTTAACTATATGATTTTTTATGACATGCCTGCGTATTTAGTTTTGAATATTTAGAATGAACCAAATATATCATCAAGCAAATTACCAAACTTTTACTTAATGAACAATTTGGATTTAAGGCCTTAATAGGGTTTATCTAAAACCAACCAGCATATTGTACTATAATATCAGCATTGGCAATATTGATGATAGTTAGAAATTAACATCCACTACTGGTGTCATGTGTCATTTCTTTGTTCAAAGAGGACGTCACCACAATCCTAGATTATTATTCCTTTGGTGTATAGTCTGATTTGTAGTGCATGGAGAGAAACCAGATGTACCAGCCTTATACTGTAGCAAGAATTCATAAATTTCAAAACAAGTGTTTTTTTTTTTCCATAATCTGTAAATGTTTTTTCACTATACTGAATGGACATAATTGTGTCAGCACTGGTGCACCAGTCCACCTTCAGAAGTCTCCTCCTGTGCTCTTACTCTGTCTTGATCCCTATCTACCTCTGCTGTGTAATCTGTGACATTATTCCACTGTCTCAATTAATCTGACTTGTTTTGCCTTAATTCCTGCTTTTGATACACATTGCAAGATTGCCATTGTGACTGATGTGTGGTGTACCAAGCCAGCAAAGAGTGTGGATGGATAAAGCAAGGAAGTATACCAAAAACGTTGATGTAAGCTACCTCTATGCCTGTATAAGTGATTGACATATTTGTTCACAAAAACACGTGAAGACTTGAAATAATTTCGTCCTTCCAGTTACATGTAATCTATCTGCAGATCTAGTTTAGTTACATCTCACCTATAAATTTTATTATAAATACTCACCCTTGATGTTCGCAATTTTTTAATATGAGGCGTGTCTAATGCACGCGCCTTCAGAGTTCAAATTGTTTTCACTGCTGACGAAGTTCCGGCGATGACACTAAGCTATTAAATTTAGAAGGGTAATAGTTGTTGTGGAGACGATACGCGCAGACGTCCGAGTCACGTTTCTATTGGTTCGTGGTTCGTTAATTGGTGAAGGTAATCAGCTGTTAACTATTTAGACAGCGGCGTTGCGTGCGATCAGCGGCCTGCTCCAAACACAGGGAGGATGAACTCTGCCCGTAACGCGTCGATCTGCTGGTAAGATGAGCGTCATTGTGTTTAAACTTAATAAATAAAAGAAAGTAGGTAGTTGCAACTCTGAGGACAGAAGCGTTACTAGGAACTCACGTTTTCTCTGAGACCACTCGGCTGGAGTCATTTTTTTTTTTTCTTCTGGAGTTGATTTCAAATGCTATCGTGATCAATAGTGTATATGTGTTTTTTCTTTTTTGGTTTAGCTTTAGTTTAATACAATTTAACCTTGAAAAAAAAACTACTGTGAATCAAAGTGTCCTCATGTTAACTAGCGAACAACGAGTTAGCAGCCGTTGGACGTTTTGATTTACGCAAAAGCTTAGGCTTTTCAGGAACGCCTCACTTATATTTTCTAAAATGTCCAGTAAAAGTAATTCTGCTGCAATTTTTCACTAGGTCTGCTTGTGAGCAGTATCTGCAGTAGTTCTTGCGTGTTTAGCTTTACAGGTATATCAATTTAAATGTAAGAATTTCACAACTTATTCTTCAAATCTGACTTAAGCTTTTGTGGCAACGATTGCTATGGTCTCTAAAATCAATATTTTGGCTCTGCCTCTGACTTCATTGCATTTATTTGCATTACAGGAATTTTATAAATGGCTCTTGCAGATTTGGTGCAAGATGCATTTATCGACATGAATTTCCAGTTGCACCATCAGCGTTAATATGTAGGTACTTTCAGAAAGGTGGATGCTGGTATGGTGAACGCTGCAGGTAAGCCATTTTTCTGTTCTTGCACTCGTATGAAATGAAGTTGTATGCAGAATATAGTATTTAATGTTCTTATAATATTCTGCTAGGTTTCTCCATGTCCTTCAGCCAGCAACTGATACAGGTGTTGCAGGTAGAAGAGGCTCAATGCCTGTTGTCTCCTCCTCCACCACCACCTCTGTAGGTCATGCCTGGCCTGACAGAAGAGGGTCAGAGCCTGCTCTTCTTCAGTCTGACTTATTGCCCAGAGAGGTATGCAGCAGATCACAATTGGGGGTTAACATCTCCAATCCACCTCTAGCAACAGATACTGTGGAACAAACTCAAGGTATTGAATACTCTGTTTAATGCCATCATAGTTTGTATTGTAGAAAATAAAGTGTTTCTCAACTTGCTTTTCAGAGACTGACTCTCCTTTAACCACCTCTGGGGAGTCTACTCGAAGCTCAGAAGCTGCTCTGGCAGGTGCATGTAACGGAAGCAATGAACAGGTTTGTCACACTTGATTAACAGAAATTGGTATCTACAACCTCAAAAAAGGTACGGAGCTAAACAAAATGTAACCCAGGTGTTTACTGATGGTGTTCAGGAAACTTCTACCGAAACCACAGAGAATGGAGCTGCTGCAGCCGCCTCTGGCAGCCAGGGGGAAAAGAAGGAAATGGAGGTTTTCCTCCAGAGTAAAAACGTGACCTGTGGCATCTGCATGGAAAAGGTGTATGAAAAGGCAGATCCAAGAAGGCACGTTTTTGGAATCTTGCCAAACTGCAATCACTCGTTCTGTCTACTGTGCATTATGACCTGGAGGAAAACAAGAGACTTGGGGCCAGATGTAGTAAAGTAGGTTCCAGCAGTATCTGAATATGTAACAGCTCATCCTTCATGACTCAAATGTCACTGTTAAATTATCCCTCAGGACCTGCCCACAGTGCAGAGTGAAGTCTGCCTTTTATGTGCCCAACAAATATTGGGTTGAAGGAAAAGCAAAGGAAAGTGTAGTTGCTACCTTCAAAAAGAAATGCAGGTATGGCACGTGATTCTGTTCTGGTGCATTTAATTGGGCTAATTCTTAAAAAAAGATTCCAATGGGGATTTCATTAAATAACCTAGATGGAGATTAGTCAAGTTTTCCTTTTTTATGAAAATCCACACATGCAACTGAACTGACCCAGTCTTTTCTCTTACAGTAAGAAAAGCTGCAGCCACTACGCACGTCACAGATGGTGTCCCTTCAAATCGGACTGCCTCTATCGCCATGATAGACCTGCACACCACCCATCATTTCTGGTAACTCCATCATGACTAAAGCACATGGATTTTTATTTTTTTGTCTTTTGCTAATTTCTTCTGCTATTCACAGTATGCAACGGAAGAGGACAGTGATGCAGATGACTACGATGGTGTTGACCTCCTTAATTTTTTCATTGCCATGACTCTTCTTGGTGGCGAAGATGATGATGATGACCTTGATTTTCCTTTTTATTTGACAGAGGAATATGGTTTCTGAGATTTTCATTTTCTTTTTTTTTCTTTTTTTTTTTTTTTTCCCCTCCTCGAGTAGTGCCTGAAACCAGTGACTGATGGCTCTATCAATTTGCCTCAGGGAGATGCATGGCTATAGTCTGACCTGTCCTTTGTATTGGTGCTGAAACTAATTCTGTGTTGCAGTCATAAGGCCTATTAACCGTCATGAAGTGCCAACAGTGTTTAGATTCTTGGTCAGCCTGCAGCTGGTAATTTTATGAACTACAGGAACTGTTCAGTGAAATGCCATCTGCAGCAGCAGTGCACCCTTCCAGTCTCTGAACTGCTGCTCAGTTAATTTATAACTATTTCTGCCCACAAACTACATGAACTGGTGTGTTCAGAAGCTGAAAGATGCCACTTGACTTTGTCTAACCTCATTCCTCTATGTTGCGTCTTCCAACTTTTGACTGACACTGTATTAAAGTCAGCTTTAGGTACGGCAGAGATCGTAGCTGAGCAACAGACTTTGAGGTCTGGACTTGCACAACCCTGTTCTACAGACTGAAGTCTATCTCCATATCGCTGCATTGCATGATGGATCGAAGTACCTTTAAAGTGAAATTTGCCCTAACAATTTTGTGGTTAATCCATGGCCTTCTAGCTGAGGGTTTAGTTACCCTCTTGTGGCCATAGTGCTTCAAATGTGTTAATTTCCCCTTAACCCTTGAGCATTTTAAATTGTTGTGGATTGTAATTTTTAATTGTCAAAAAAAAAAAAAGTGAGCTGTTCCTCGTGCGAGTAATTACTGAGTAATACACCTACCTTAAATGGTATTAATGGAACGTTTCCTACTTTTGACAAGAACATGATTTTATTTCTTTTAAACAAGTCGTACTTGTACACAGAAAATAAAACATTGCTTCACACTGACTGATGTGTTCTGCCTTTGATTGATGGCTCTTTACATATTATAATTAAAGGGTGTGCGTATGTATTTAATAGTCATTGCTCAAGTTCAGATACACTTTATTTTTTTATGAATTGCACCTGTTGGCTATGTCACATTTCCACAGCAATCTGAGGACTAGATGTTCAAATTTACTACCTTAGTTTGGTTGACTTAAAATGTCCCAAAAGCTGAAACCTTGGTTACAGCTGAATTAGGCTTATTTATACCATACAATAACATTGCAGTAGGCAAAGTTGGAGGTACTTTTAAAAATCAGAGTAATTGGATGTATTGTTTAGTGTCAACTATCCAGATCTAACTGTTAAAGATTAAACATTAATTTGTTATTCTGTTTTACATCATTCTTAATGTCTACTAATGGCAATTTGCACATACAAACTTGGAAAAATGTTTGTAGTTTGCTGAGACTTTACATCTAATAGCAATGTAAAATAAAAATGACTTGTGAGTAATATTTACAGTTTCTGTTAAAACAGACAATTAACAATGAAAGGTCATCTGTAAATTTCTACATTATGTGCATAGTACTCCCATCTCTAAAATATGTTAGTACTTCTATTGTGTGTTAGGTCCATAGTAGTTCCCATATACACTATATCCATAATCTTGCATATACTTTGTATATTCTGCTCTTACTGATTACTGCACTTCTGGATAGATGTTAAACTACATTTCGTTGTACACGTGACCTATAGGGGGAGTATAGAGCGCTATTGTAGTCAGATTATACCACCGAAGAAGAAATATCACCTGACAATGGGCGCGTAAGGCAAAGTGGTCGTCTATGTCTGACTCGGTGTTTCTTAGCCGCTTTGACGGCCCAGTGAAGCTCCTGGTCCGGGCTCTGATGTGCGGAACCTCCGGTGCCTTCCGAGCTCTTGGTGTCTTCCGCAGGCTGCAACGGGCCAACTCCGACATGTCGCTGTGTGACTTTATGCAAAAAATTTGTGCGGACGCAATAACATGTACGGAGAGTGACGCCGGGTCACTGACTGTGTGAGTAAACGTACACGGCATGAGTAGTACGTGGCATGAGTAAAGTACAGTAGTACTTTAGAGTACTCTAAAGTTACTTTAGATGCTGCTTGGACGAGACTTGTGTTGCCTTAGAAACGCTTTGCAGAGCACAATGAGCTAAGAGATGAGAGGGTATACTTTTAATAACCAGCACAGTTGATGCCAGACAGTTGATTACTGCGTGTCTGCTTTATTTACTTTGTATATGTTAATGGATTTTGTGATATTGCTTTTATTCTGCACAGAACAAACTTTGGGTATTCGGTACAAGTGATGGACATATTTCACTGTTTGACAGTAAAACAAGCAAAAAAATGACCATGACCTCACCTCGACTTAAGCTCCACAGATATCCTGGTGAATTATGATGAATTATTTTTAATTATTTCAGTCACTCAAAGATATAACAAATATTACTTCCTGCATTTTCACTTAAAGTCCAAACCACTAAACATTTCACTTTGCAATTATGTATGTTAAAGAAAAACAGTAAATCTGAAATATTTGACTTTATTATTATAGCTTTTATTTAAACAATTACATACCAAAGTAGTTGCTGATTACTTTACTGTTTGGTGTTTAATCAACTAATTGTTTCAACTTATCACATACTGTCACTGTGCTTGTGCCTCACATATTTCTTTGCATCTTTTTCAGTAAACCCTTGGTCTGCCTGTTTCCAGATTTGTTTAAACAAAACCTGCTGTCCTTCATCTATCTGGTCCACCCCATTCTTCCTCAGACTTCTGTTCTCCATCTGTTAAAAAGTCTCAGTCAAGACCCCCATCCAAACTCCTGGGTCACTGCTCTGGCCAGACAACTAGAGAGAATCTTAGGGGCTTGCAACGAGGAGCCCGTGTACACTGCGTTGTGTGGACAGAGACTCCAGGTGCTGTTGCAGCGTGTGTGTGTTTTTGGTGAGAGCGGAGGATGGAGGTGCCTTAGTGAAGAAACAGGAGACTCTGCACCTCAGGGTGTGTCTGGTTTGTCAGAGATGAGCACACAGAGGAAGAGGAAAGGTAGTTTTGACTTGGACTCAGATGGAGAAGAAATGGGACAGCAGAGTAAACGGATAAAGATAGAGGTCTGTGATGGTGAGCTTGTTGAGGCAGAAGAAAGCAGCGCACATGAGGAGGAGACAGAACTGTTAGACAAAACCGGCTACAGAAGTCCTGCAGAAGTGCTGCAGCCAGCAGCAGACAGTATGTGTGCTCTACCTGAACACATAAAGGTAGAGCTCTGCCCCATCTACGCTGTAATTCATTTTCTGCTTTCACAATTTGATTAGTTTTATTCCCATCATTATTATCTCTGTTTTTCAGATCTCCATTCCTCACATAAAAGACTTATTAGAAAGCCAGACAGAGGTAAGGCTAACCAGCACAGTTAGCACAGGCTTTAAGAGATTCAGTACTACAGTGATCATTATTTTATTGTGTTTGCAGTGGGACCAGAGCGCCACAGAAATGTTCAAAGTGCTTAATGACTGTGACCCTACCCAAGTATGTCCACAATATGCTGTCACTGACTTCCCTCTATTAACATTACTTTGTTTACTAGTTAGTTTAGTGCCATGTTGCAACTTGTTGTACTTCATAGTTTCTTTTCCTGCATTGGCTTCTCATACAAATCTCTCCCTCCCTTCTAAAGGTACACTTGTTGTGTAGCACACTCAGGTTTTCAGATTTACCAGACCACACGCTGCCTAAACTGTGCAGCAGTGTTTTGGCTTTATCTCCAGACCTCAGCTTCAGCAATGCAGCAACACTCATCAGGAGCCTCCTGCTGGAGAAGGTGCATCACTGAAAATGCTCCAGAGACAAACTGTGCCTCTGTGTTTGGTTGGTGCTAATACGATATTCTGGTACTACATGTGCAGGTCCTGTCCCTGTCAGAACCGGCCTCTAGGTGCCTTGTCACCACAGCATCATCACTGTGTAGTCACTATCCTAGGCCAATGTGCCATGCTCTAATAGGACCAGTTATAGAGGACAGGAACATAGGTAAGGAACTGTCACTGTTTAGTGAGATCTGAGAGACTTCAATTGTGTGACTTACATTGTCTTCAGGGAATGCACAGGTCGATCTGCTGAACAGACTAATAGAAGGCTGTCTGGATTCCCACTACAGACTACTGGTGTTTCAGTAAGACTACTTTTATTTAGCTGTTATAACTCAGACACAGGAAAATATTCTAGGCACGTTGTTGCGTGTGTATTTGTGAGCCTTTTATCGTATTTGTCTTGTAGAATGACACTCAGAGTTGAATGGAGTGAGGTCGTGCTTTCTATTATCCACAGCTTGCTAGATTCCAAGGTAAGAAGAATGTTTATTCATGGGAAAGTGCTCCACTTAGTCATAATATCCATTGTTATTGAGATAATTGTTTTCTCTTTTCAGCCTGACTTAAATGAAGACCTTTTCACACAGTTTATTGAACAACTTGCCAGCCAGGGTCCTCAATTCACAAATTCTATGAAGTTTGCAAAAATGATGCTCACAGTTCTCACCAAATACAGCAGCCATGTAAGCCTTTTGCCTATTTACTTAAGTCAATGACTAAGCAAGGGGTCGAATGTTTTTATAATTTTTTTTCTTCCAGATGAATGCTGCACACAAACACTCCTTGAATGGCTGCCTGGTTTTAAATGAAACCTTCCTCAAAAAGTCCCTTCAGTCTGCTTTGAAAAGAATCACACACACGAACTGACACAATACACTTTATGACCCCATCAAAAACATCTGCAGCAGTGTACTTGATTTAATGCATTGTGTCAATGTTTGATAAGCTGCAGTAGTTATTGGAAAATTGTAATGACGAAAATGTATAAAAGTTTTATTGTCATTCATTTTTTTGCAAAATAAAGTTCCTAAGTTTATTTTGAAAGTGCATTAATATTCTGTTCAAAATCAAAACGAAATAATAAACAGATTTAATGAATTATTCATTTATGACAAACCAACAACTAAGCAGCTTTGTGTCTACTTCAGGGGTGAATACCATGTTATACATGTAAGTGATTGGATCTGAAGCTTTTTTACTATAAAGTTATCTTGCTTTAATCTTTTTTTCTATTATCGCGATACATCAATATTTAATTATAGTTTTTTATATAATCATATATTTTATATAATCAAGAGTCAATAAAAACTTATTTCTAGACCTACGATGCAGTAGTATTGTAGGGCAGATATTTTACATGCTTCAGAATTTTAAATATGATTATTGAATAATTCCACAAGTTCCCATAAATTTCACAGAACCACCCACGTTTAAGCTTAATTGGCAATAAAGGATGACAATTACTGGAAAACATTTTACGTCAGACGTGGTGGTTTGTATCCCTTTATACAATATACGAATACATTTTATTTGTTAAGAGAAGAATTATGTACGTGTCACAGTGTTATGACGTCACTCGGTCTCCTTTATTTGCCGTCACTTCCCATCGCACTTCCTTTTTCAGCGTAGCAAGACGTGAGGACAGCCGCTAAAATGAGGTTAGCGTCGCTTATCTTAAGCTATAATAGAAATAAACAGTTTATTTTATTTTTTTAATTTCAACTCACTTGTATCGCACGCACAGCAGTTTGCGCTATTGACTGTTTATGTTCCGTGTTGCACTTTGGTTTAGTCCAGTTTGTTTTTTCATTCTAATAACATGAGGCTAGTTGCTACATACGGTGCTGGTTCATCTGAAGCAAATGTAATCCACCCTCATCGATAAAGTTACAGAACATATTAATTCATTATTCAACAATGGGTGTTAAGAAGTACTCCTGTAGTAAATATTGAATCTAAAATTGGTCACATTTTTGCATTTTATGTGGTGGTTTTTTTTTCAGACACCGCCGATGGACAGACCGTATTAAGGACGTCTAGTAATTCACTGGGTTTAATTATATATTCTGTAATTGTGCTTTGTTACAGTAAGGTCTCCAGAGATACACTCTATGAGGCTGTGAAGGAGGTCCTCCAGGGCTCAAAGGACAAGCGAAGAAAGTATGTTCACACCAAGAAACAAGGAATCTTTGGCATTTCAACCTTTAACTTTGTGGCAGAACAACATGTGCGATTTCTGTGTTTGCAGGTTTGTGGAGAGTGTGGAGTTGCAGATCAGCTTGAAAAACTATGATCCCCAGAAGGATAAGCGTTTTTCCGGCACTGTCAGGTTCGACCTTTTATTGTCTCACCCAACCTTTTCCTTGTTTGCTTCCAGCCCTGTCTGATCATTAAAAAAAAAAATGAATGCAGTATGGAAAGTAAAGGCTTAATGGGCCTGAAGTTGTAGTCCAGACAGGCCAGGGGCAGACATGGAGAAGTACTCTGGGTAGTCTGACTGAGCCAACACTGTTAAAGGCAAAGCAGACGGACCCCTACCCTGGGTCTTAAAACATGAGGGGAGGCTTTGAGGGGCTGAGCTTTAAAGTTCTTAACCTCAAGCCGACCGTTTAGCGCTTGATTAAAAGGTCAACTGGACACGACAATGGTGCTGGTATGGGTAAGAAATATTCTACTCAACAGTAAATTTGGGAAGAGTTTTTTTTTTTTTTTTTTTTTTTTTTTTTTTTTTTTTTTAACCGTCCAATGTTAAAGGTACACTGTCATCAATATGGGCATAGTTTTATTAATCAGTGTTCAGAAAGTCACTAAACAGTTTTTTAATGTGTATTGTACGTCCTTACTCTAAGCATATGTATGGTCAAAGTAGGTCATAGATCAAACAAACTTTTGTACTCCTGAGGCCTTTCACAACCATAACCTGCCATACTACCAGCTCATGTCCGCGTGATTGAGTAGTGTTGCTAACAACATTGTTAATGCACAGGCTGAAGACTCTCCCAAGGCCCAAGTTTTCTGTGTGTGTTCTGGGAGACCAGCAGCACTGTGATGAGGCCAAAGCTGCTGAAATGCCACACATGGACATTGAGGCTCTCAAGAAGCTCAACAAGAACAAAAAGCTTGTCAAGAAGCTCGGTATGAAGGAAACCTGACCTACAAGTTACTTAGTGAATTTAAAAAAAAAAAAACCTTTTAATGCATGTTCTGTTTGCAGCCAAGAAGTATGATGCTTTCCTGGCCTCAGAGTCTCTAATCAAGCAGATCCCTCGTATCCTTGGCCCTGGGCTAAACAAGGCTGGCAAATTCCCCTCTTTGCTCACTCACAACGAGAACTTGAACACCAAGGTGGATGAAGTCAAGTCCACAATCAAATTCCAAATGAAGAAGGTATATTCAGATGTTTTTGTACAACAGTTTACACTGTTGCTCAATTACAATGCAAGAGCCTAATGTTTGCTGTGTGTTGTAGGTTCTGTGTCTGGCTGTGGCTGTGGGACATGTGAAGATGACAGAGGATGAGCTTGTCTACAACATCCACCTCGCTGTCAACTTCTTGGTGTCCTTGCTGAAGAAGAACTGGCAGAATGTGCGTGCTCTCTACATCAAGAGCACCATGGGCAAACCTCAGCGTCTCTACTAAATCAGTTTTTCTATTAATAAAATGTAGAGATACTCCAAAGTTGACTATGGGTGCTTTTTTTTTGTGAAAAGTTAAACCATTTAAATGTTCTTTTTTTGTTTTTTGTTTTTTTTGAGGAAAAATTCCTAATCCTCCTGTCCTCCTGGTACTTTTGTCTTAAGCTTAGTATTTTTAATACCAAGTAATGGTGCATTGAAGTTGATGGGAACCACCTGTTTTGTATATCAGTACAAGAAAACCAGTCAAACAAGTTATTTGATGCTGTTTGAACTAGGAATTTGAAAGTTCCCTCTGTACTGCAGAAATGTCCAGTTTGCTTAAACACCTAAGGCAGCAACGCCATGTATTGACTGATTATGGAAAATCAGCAAGACCTACAGCCACACCTACCCATGAGCCTCTGCTCACTGTGGATCTCTTAATGAGATTATCTACTTTGAGTCCTGGAGTGTCACTGACGGAGAAAATCTCGCAAACACAGAACAGGAACTTGTGAAAATTGACTTTAGCAAGGCAGTGAAGAGGATTTGAATAATATCTGTTGAAAGATCTGATGCAGCGATGAACACTGAGGTACGTCAAGCAAACTGCTGGTTGTCCTGCCTGTTCCTCCTTAATGTAATGATTCCAACAGTCAGTGAGCAAGGAATTATTTCTGAACCTTTTCAGCCTGATGCAGACACAGATGGCTTGTCCACTATGCCAGACAGTGAAGAAGGTAACTTGAGCTTAAAAATGCTCACACAGAGATCAGAAAATTTGCTCAATTATATTTTGGTTCTAAAACAGAAACCAGTCAAGAGGAGATGCCCATCACAAGCTGGAATGAGCTGTCTATCATAGAGCGTGTAGGTTTCAGCAGGTACAACAGGTGACTTATCATCCTATTGACCATCATAATCAGTTTTTTTTTTATTAAGCTTTTATTCTTCTTTTTGACAGTTCAGAGATGTCAGAAAAAGATCTGGAGGTACATTTTTGAACTTATCAGCTAAATGTATGTCGTTACTATTTAAAACCATGGATTCAAAACCTATCTATACCTAAATCAACAACAACATTATGAACACAGTGTGAGTTTGTTTCTGCTCTTTTCCCAGTCTGCCTTTTCCCAGATCGCATTGGCTTTTCGCTCTGATCAGTACACCCTGAAGCAGAGGCTGCAGGCAGAGGAACATGCCCGCAACTTGGCTGAGGAGAACATCCAGCTGGAGTTGACCAGAGGAAGGGAGACCCTGGAGGTACAGCAGACTACATATTACCTCACAAGAGACACCAGCGTGCTGGTTCACCCATGTGTTTGTGTGTTTTAGACACTAAAGGGCCTGTGTTTGGATAGTAAGCGCAGTAAGATCTTGCAGAGGCTGCAGCTGTCTTTGGACATCCTCAGTGGGACTGTAGAGCGAATATCCAACACAGCTGAGGTGCTTGGGGCTGTGCACCAGGTAATCAGAGACCACTCTGTTCCTATTTCATATATGAATGGCTCAGTAATAACAAAGATTACAAAGCGACAGTTGTTTAAGGTGCTGGTCAAAAGACTAAGCGTTTTTAATGTAAGTTCAATATGTACTTTCATTTGATATTGCATAAATAAATAAGATCTATTAAAGGTCATGGTTTTATTATTGTAAATTCAATCATTAAAATTTACATTTATTATTCCATTTCAATAATGTAAAGTGTAAATGAAAGAGCACAGAAGGAACTAATTACACAAACTATCACACAGCAAACAATATACAGGACTCAGTAACAGTTATGGTAATAAATGTTATTATTTGTTGTAATGTTATTTGGTATCAAATGTTTGGATGAAGCAGCTGCACATATTCACGTGTACATAGTTTGGGAGCATACAGTCTATGGAAATCTGTGAGATGCTTCAGGTAAATGTGAACTCAGAGCCTGGAAAACGCTGACATGAAACGTTCGAGTTCCAATTAATATATTTTACTGCTGGCTATATTCTGTATATAGATGCATTCAGGACAGTTCCTGTTCTCTGTGATGTTTCATCCTCAGGAGGCTCGGGTCAGTCGGGCAGTGGAGCTCATGGTGGCTCATGTTGAGAATCTAAAACGGCGACTTGACAGAAACATGGCAACACTGAAAGACGCCAAGAAACTGATCCAACACCAGGAGTCCAGCAGCCACATCGCTGACACTACATCATCAGGTTCTTTTAGAATTTCTTGTTCTTTTTTGTAATGTTTGTCTGGTGATGTGCATCAATATTTAACTGTTGCAGGTCCAGAGAAAAAAGAGGATAAAGTGAAAGGCCTTACCCAGGTATGCAGATGTGTGGCATGTTGCACCATCTACTAACTAATTTAAGCATAATAAGCTCATCGCTGTGATCTGCCTCTCTGTGTTCCTCTTCCCCGAGCTGTAATAGAACACGCTTCGTCGTCGGGTCAGTATAGTAATCCTTTCCAGTAACACCCAGGTACTGAAGTTTTTCTTGGTGCATACTACCACTTTATTTAGACAAGTTAAAAGGCAAAAACTATTTTGCTTTGTTCCTCTATTATATTTAGGACAAGAAGAAACAGGAAGGGTCTCCCACTAAATCCCCCAGTGCCTGCCCGTCTCCATCCCCGAGCCCTGAGACCAGCTACTCAGTGGAAGACAGGTCAACTAAGTCTTAGAGTTTATGCCTTGTTGATGGATCAAGGGTGATCAAGGGTTCATGACCTGATTTCTGTTACATTTACTCTTTCTCTGTCAGGACACTTGGTTCAGAGGAAACTTCAACTGTGCAGCTTCCTTTAGTCACTTGCCCCCCAAACTCCAACACAGAGTGTCTCTCATCAAACAAAAAGTGCAAGGAAAAGACACAAAACAAAAGGTACAAATATAAATCATCCGTTAGTCAAAATGTCACTGTAATCACAGCTAGTCTGAATGTTGTGACTTACATAGATGTAGGACATGATTGAACAGTTTTGACTGGTATTACTTATCAAACACATTGGTCCCCAGGTTGTCAGATATACAGTATGTAAATAAAAATGTTAAAGGCTCTAAAATATCTCTTTTACTTTACTGAGGCTTTCTTGGTGTGGTCTTTATTTCATGGTATCAATCCTATACTGTAGTGTCATTTTATTTTAACTGTGTAAATGAAGCCAGCTGTGACTGACTAACAGCTTAGAGTTCCACCCACACAGTCCGAGTGACTTGATGCTCAATATCACACTGTGTCTCTATTATTACAGTTTAAATAAAAAGGCAGACCAGGATAACTTTGTACTTTTTGATGACTGTGATGACGATTTCCTGCAGACACTTACTGTGGCTTTCTACAGGTACAGATCTTTGTGCAGACAACGTCCTCTGGTCCAGTGGCTGTATTGTTGTCGCTGGGTGCTTCTATGCATCTACCTGTTAATTCTTTTGGGTGTTGTAACACTAACCTGCTGTTTGTGGAAGCATAATGAAGGCGCACTTAAGCCTTGATGTGGTCTTCTATATACAAGTTCTGAGACTGTACAGTGCACATCATGTGTAAATCAGTCAGATGTCTGTAAACCTTTTTGTATTTGAATAGAAGATATTTTAATGGATTTCTGGTCCTTCCTTTATGTGTCCCCACCCTTGAAATAGAACCATGAAACAACCATAATTTCTAATCATATTTTTAATTAAAATTCATACAAAAAATATCAGAGCTGATACATTCACTTGGTTAGTAACAAAATGCCATACTGCAATAAAATAATTCATCAAACCATCGTTAGAAGCATCAGTGATTAATTAATAAAAGATAAAAGCAAACGTGAAGCTTCACCTTAACACTAGGTATTAATGTATATATGCATTTTCAAATGTATATAAGCATTTTCATTAAAATGTCCGGAGGAAAACTTAAATAAAAGATAAATATAGTATAATGCAGAAATACTACATATTATATTAGCACTGGGGAAACTTATCTGAAGACTACTGCTGGTGAATCCATGTGCAAAATGTGTGCCAGCCACAAAGAAACCACAAGAAGTCCGCAAGACTTTTGTTATGTTTAGTAAATTTTATGAACCTCAATTCACCTTTTTCAGATTTTTTAGAAATGCTCTTTAGAAAACAAATAAATAAAATAAAATAAAACTGGCATATCACCTTACATTAAGTTTTAAGTTAAGGGAGGAGAGAAATGTGCACATCAGAAAACTGATAGATTCACGTTTTTTGCCTTACGTTTTTTGCATCAACTTATGATCTCATAGAGAGTCCAAAGACGTAATAAATACAGATATAAATAGACAGAAGGACTATTCATTCTACCCTACATACAGTACTGCAGAGGTTGCCGTTAAACCTGGCTCACAATTTCAGCATCCTCTGCAACAAACCACTGGAGCGGAGTCCCATCTGCAGCTCTCTGGAGAATCACATTACCTGAGCCCTGCAAAAGCAGACATCAATGTTTACTTTGTACAGCATTACAATATGCATTTTGAGTGATCATTTTCTATGCACTCTCTTATTTTCGTTTGTTTGATTTTAATGCTGACTCACTGTAGTACCAACCTGTTTGAATGGAGGCAAATAAGGCGAAGTAGGACTCGTCACACCCAGGGAGCTCTGCTGGTCCACGCAGCTTGGCCATAATTTCTGCAGCTGATTCCTCTGGTGCCAGGACTTCAGCTCCTCTGACACGATCTCTCTTGGCATCAACCGGATGGCGTGGGTCGGGTACTCCTTCAGTGAGGGCGTTCGCACCAGCCTGGTGTATGGCGGAGGTGGCTTTAGTATTCTCCTTGGGGACAGTGCTCCCTCCTGCCAATGTCTTTGCTGAGGACTGTGTGTCACAGGAGGGGAGAGCATGACGCACTTGCCCATGTTCAGATCTTGAGTGGAAAGGGGTCCATCTTCTGCCGTGGCTTTGACATATGTGGGGCTGGGTTGAGGCTGGCTGGTGTTCTTGTGTGAACTGGTGAAGCAGGAGAGTCCTTTCTTCTGTGCTCCAAAGTGGAATCCATAAGGCGGTGGGCACAGCTTTGGGGTCTCAGTGTGTCCATCTCTGCTAGGAGAACAGATGCAGGAGGAGGATGAGTGCTCCGAGCTGCTGTCTTCGGAGCTGGGCTGGTACGGACGCAGGGGAGAGTACCCTGGAGAATGCACCATAAATTCGGCCATACAGTGCCGCTGGGGCAGTCTGCTCCGGCCCCGACTGTTCTCTGAGCTGAGGCGCTCCTTGTCAGCAGACATCTTATTCTTAGGAAGTCTAGAAATATAATGTAACACAGCAAAATTATCCTATTAGCCTATGTGTAGAAATGTACATGATTGGTGTATCTGTCATGAGTGTTACCTGAAAGACTGGGAGTACTGGCGGCGTATGTGCAGCTCTGGGGTGGAAGGGGCGCTGGTGGAGTGGTTGTGGCGCAGAGTTGAGTTCTTGACAAACTGAGTGAGAGGAATCCTGCTGCTCTCTGTGGACACAGTGCCTGGTGGACTACTGCACAAATCAAGAGAGACGAAATGAGACAAATTAAATATGGCTGATCGCTACCATGTGCTGGGATCAGAAGAAGATTCAGTGGCAGAACTTCTTTATTCCGACGCTGATGTTTTAATAATCTTGTGTATTTAGAGGGCTGTTGACAGACTCCTACCTGGACCTGCTGCTGCAAGTAGACTGCAGTTTTGTGACCTTTTTGTAGGGCTGGTCCAAATTGGACTCTGCCCACGGAGCGTTCTGAATAGGAGAGCGCTCATATTCTACACTGAGCTGGCCTGATGGCTGCTTGGTCTTGGCTGACAGCTGTATGGGATCTGAGTATGAAGGACCTATTGGTGGTGGAGAGAGAGGACCAGTTGAGTCCACATCTGTCAGTAAGAAAGAACATTGTCAGTCTGAGGCAGAACACAGATCACTAGTGAATGATAGTGAAGTAGTCAGTAATTTACTCACCATCATCCAGAGCCACCACGTCAGACAGGGAGCTGTCATCAGACATGCTCAAATCTGCACACACAAAACAATCATTTCAGGCATGAGCATCAAACCCCTTTGAACTCACCTCATTTGCTGAGCGCAGTGCAGAGCTTGGCCACTAGGTGGCAGCACAGTCACTGACCTTTGTGCTGATCATTTGAGATGCTGATGCATGGTGAGTTACACTCGCTCTTGATCCTGTGCTGGAACACAGCCTCCTGCAGATCCTTCACTTTTTTCTCCTCCCTCTTGCACTGTTGCAACCGACTCTTCTTTTGTGGTTTACTGAGGTTCTCTTCCAGGGAGAGTTTTCGGGCCGCCTCATAAATCTGCCGCTGGAGAGCCAAGTCAGTTTCCAGTGCTTGCAGCTCTGAATCCTATGACAAACACAAGTTCTGATATTCAGCTGATGAATATAGCATCTTTTGGCTCTACTTGCAAACACTAATTGTGGCCTGTACCTGTTTATCCAGATGGATCAGACATTCGTCCAGCTTGAATGAAGCGCCAATCCTCCTTCTAACTCGAGGAAGCTTCTCATCAGGCATCAGAGGATAGTCTGAAGGCAGCATGCCAGTTAGCTCCTGCAAATTCAAAGTATATCAGTTCATCAACAAGAATTTCTTATGTTTATCATGTCACAAACCACAGAATTCTGTCAGTGTAGTGCATACAAAACAGAACTCACTGCCTCCCTGATGCACAGCTTCCTTAGCTCCAGCAGGCAGAGCTCCAGACGCTCCTCCAGAGACTGGTGCTTCAGCTTCAGGGCTCTGGTGTGGGTGGTTAGGTCTTTCATGGGGGATGTTGGACTGTCTGGACCTAAAAACACAGACATTCAGATCAAGCCTTGTTCAGCAGATCATTGCTGTCCAGTATTAAAGCTGTTTGTTGTTCTTGGTTTTTTAAGAGGCAACAGCAACATAGGCCAGTGACCTCTTGATCCCTCCTACTAGATTTGTTCTATTTAGCTTTCTATATTTAATGTTATGTAAAATAAGGCTAATACTATACAAAAATGCATCTAATCTATTACATACATTTTTTACCAATGTTATATTTAAAAAATTAAATATTAAACATCTTCATAAAAAGTGTTTTTTTCAGTTCATGTATAATTAGTAGTATTAGTCTGTTTATAGAATTATTACGCAGCCATAATCTGTAGTAATAAGATGCAGTTTAAAAGCATGTTTCTTTAACAGTTATTACCAGATTGTAAGATGATCCCACTGTCATTGTCACTGATGTCATCTTTGCTCTCAGTGGCCATCATCTTTATGAGCTGTCTGAAGTTTTTAAAGGCCTGATGAAATAAACAGAATTTGTTGTGATTAGTAAAAAAAGATGAATCACTTAGAGGAATTTAGATTCTCCTGTAGTTTTTGCACCACATGGCTTCATTCAGGCTCACTCCTGCTGCTTCACTTAACAAAAGTGAATGAGTTGACTGGCGAGTGCAGATCCCAGCGTTCCTCCTCCTCCACCTCTTTCTTCCATCTATATCACAAAAGAGTCAAACCCCCACGGCTGACTCGGCACATGTGCGGGGGTCAGTCTGAATCGTGGTGCCATGGTGACGGGTCATGGTGCAGCTTGCTAGGGGAGCGTGTCACTGTGAGGCGTGTCAGAGGGCGTTTAAAAAGCTCAGACCCAGAAAAATAAAGCAGATGGCAGCGGGAATTACTCCACTCATGGACTGCACCTGTTCCCCCATGCACCCCTCCCTCAGCTCCTATTCAACCAGTGTCTGAAAAACCCTCAGGGGGTTTAGAGGTGAAAGAATGTCTCAACACAGCATCAGATCACAAGATGCCTGCTGACTCCTGATCAACATTGCCCATTTCACACAAACACAATTTATGGGTGTTGGTCTTGTTCTTTCCTACCAGACATCTGACTGAATATAAACAAAAACAACAACAAGAAGAAGCACAAACAAACTAGAGACAACTTGGGGATAATTTGGGAATAGTTCAGGAAGTCCAGCAGATCTGTGGCTGTTGCCTCAGGCCAAGACAGAACCTCAAAGAGAATGTTTCTTTGATTTTCTTTTTTTCTCAGTTTTAGGTCAAGTAATTTTTTCGGGATCTCACATGTCCGACACCACACTTCCTTAAAAAGCAGCAGACCACAAACTACATGTCGCATTACAGGCACTGAAAGATGAAAGAAAAGAAAGAATTTGTTGTTTAATTGTTTACTTGCTTCGGCACCAAACATTTAGGAAAGAGTTCTAAAAAAGCTCATGACTCTGACAGTTCCTTTTGTGATGAAATCATGTAAACCAAATTCATGTGGTTAAAAATTTGGTGTTATTAGTCAGGAATAAATACATGAATGGATGGCCACTGTGTGCAAATCCCCAACTCCTGTCTCATCCTCTTTGTTTGGAGATTGGTATCAGGCCTTTTCCTGTAGGGACTAGTCAGAGCCCATGTGGAGGAGGAACTCCTCTGACAGGATATTATTGTGTATCTCACAAGCCTGGGCCTTTCAGCACAGCAACTCATGTGAACTGACGCAGCTACGAGCAGCCAGTAGCACAATGAGGCACAGCCGGGCAGCTCAAGTCCGTAAGACAACACTCGAACAATGGTTCTGTATGCACTAACCAGCTTCAGTAATCTACTGTGGCCGAGATATCTGCTGACAACTCTGCTTCAGGGCTGAGCGGCATTACCGGGCCAGTACTGAGACAAGGCAACAGGAAGAGGTGAGAAGAGGATGGGTGAGTTTTTACAGCGGAAGGTTAGGGCCTGCTGTCATCTCAGACACATGGCTCAACACTGCAGCAATCAAAACCTAACAATATCAACAAGAATCACCCTGGTAATCAGAGTCAGGCAGGGTAATGTTGGATTTATCCACTTATCCACTCCCCATATATCTGAGAAGACTTTCATATGAGTCTGTGGTCAGAGGTCTATGCTAAGTAAGTGAGAATAAACAGTCAATATTAGTAGAAGGTGCAGCCTACACTGCTGGCATTAGTCAAGGCTTTTCATTAGAAGTTAAAGGCATGGGAATTGTACTGTTAGGGACAAGTAATAAACCCTTAGAAAAGAAAGATAAAGATAAAAAGTGGTGGGGGGGGATTGTGCTGATAGTCTCCACCCAGCCAACTTGATGTTAGCAGTCATAACATTTTAATTGAGCAGAGTGTGTGATCTACGGCGATGACAATTCTCTGTCCATTCACACCCATCCTCACCGCTCACTGGACTGTAACAGAGTAGCATCTGCGGAAGTGTGTGTTTATGGCAAGAGATCACCATGTGGAATCACTGTCTCCCCAACTTCCCCCACCGCCCTTTCCCATGAGCCTATGGAGCTGCGATCTCCTGGATCACTGCCACCACCACCATGCTCATTACCACTGTGGTTGGCCCAAGAATTACCAACGGGGACCAGCTTTACCGAGGAAACAGTGAGGGATGCCTGAAACCAGACCGAGGCCTGTTCAAACCCTGTAATTAAGATTCTCCACTGAATGCTGATACTGTGGAAGAAACCAAATGACTTTGCAGCATGCCTTATTTCAAAGTCTGACGAAAAGCCAAAACCCATTCAGCAAAATTGATCTAGTCTATACACAATGCTGGGCTGCTGGAAGAAAAGTGCATCAATGTGGGGGAGCATCAGGAGAGAAATAGTGTTGTGTTGCAAAGTATGTAACTAGAGTCAGATTTTTGCTGTAACTCCACACAGCAGCAGAATACAAGAGGACAAAATCCATAGGTGTGATCAAACACCCAAACAATGTCAGTCTGTCTCATTCTCAATTCAGTTTAACACTGCTGAGTTATACAATGCTTATTTTGCAGCAGAGAAATTCCAGGGTAATAAATAGTGCCCTCAGTCACTGCAGACCATATGCTGGCCAGACACAGCAGCTCTGTCGCAGCTCGGTGACAGCGTAAATACAGCAGGCAAGCGGAGATGCTCCATTGTTCTCCACAGGCCAAAAGGTTGCCCGGGGATCATGACACCCTGTCCCTCTGAATCATCATTTCTGGGGACTTTGAAAGGAGACTGATGGTGATCTGAGGTCACTGGCAGGATGTGGTTACAGCTTTTGAATCAAACCAAGAAAACAGACCTGTAGGACTCCTGCAGCACAACAATACTGAGGTGTTGTCTTTAGCACCACAGTAGCACTGCACGTCTGTTAACATATGGACTCTAGTAAACTGTGTTTATTCTGCTGAGGTGGGTACACCAGCTTGGTGCCCATAACAAATCCCACTGTGTTGTTTATCCGTGAAAGCAAACCATGTCTGCAACACAATCCAGAGCGGGTCGTTAAACTGCACACAGTTATACTGTTGTCATGACTGTTAGGTCTCATAGGTGTGATACAGGAGTTTATTACAGACTAATACAGAGAAGTTTTATTATACTCTGATTTTCTAAGGCAGACACAACACACGCACACACATGCATACACACTCTATAATAAGCCCATTCAAGTCCTACATTGACATTTTAATTATAATAAGAAGTATAAGGAAAGAGTAACAGTAGCCAAATTTGTACTTACTTTTCAACATTGACTATTGGGATGTAGTGATAGCTGTCGTTTTAACTGCAGTAAGCTGAATTGGCTAAGGCGTATAACTAAATTGCAATACCATCGCAGTGGTGCAGTACATCTGCCAAACAATTGCAGTAAATGGCACATTTACTTAACAAACATGATTACACACGAGAGCAAGTGCAAAGCGTCCACTCTGTCCTGCTTTGTTACGGTATAAACTACCACTAGACTAGGTTCTGCCCAGTGACCTGTGTGGCTCATTAGATATAGTTTGTAGTCTTATAGAAGTTATACAAATAAAGGTAGTAGATTATCAGCAGCCTAGCAGATGAAAGAAGTGCATAACGAGCATTCTGCATAATGACTAATTGTCCATTACGCATTGTTTGAAGCCCACACATGTTTATCTTTACTGAAGTAGTACTAGTATATGTGTCTCTTTCTAGGATGGAATAGGTTTCGCTCCTACCTGCGCGCTATGGCGTCTGCTCCTCTACAGCATCATCTCCCAGCTGTTCGCTCTCTCTCTCTGCTGAGACGCGAGAGATCAGCGCTCGGACATCTGTTTCAGTCAGCATTGCTGTCTCAGCGAAGGGGGAGCAGCTTCAATACGCTTTACAGAGATTTTATTTGCTCACAGATTTCTACCTCCGTTAACTTTAAGATGTCTTATACGTTATAATTATCTTTCTCAAATTAATTATTTCATACAGACGGTGATACAAGTAGGGCTCGTTTGTTATCTGAGCCTGTAGCCACCCCCCTCTTTTGTGATATGGTTTGCTCCTATTTTCCAGGCACGCTCTGCGTATCGCCCAGCACGCGGCTCACTGAGGGGCTTTTAATTTGAAAAGAAGCACAATAGATCAGTGTGAATTGAAAGGAGAGACCCAGGATATCTGGGGAGCAACGACACATTCACATCTTCTCTCGACCATGACAATAAATGTGCAATGCTTGGAAAGATATAAGTGTTATAAACATTTTGATGTCAGTCTAGATTTTGTTTACTGACTGAGTTTGGACGTTGATTTTCAATCTACAATTTCAAACAAAGGTTAACTTAAACAGCAGGGTCAAAACAATTAACTTCATAATCAAACATCTGGTATGTTCCTTTCTAAAGTAATCTCTACAATCATGCACTTTTTACTTTGGACCATTCTGGTAGCTCAAGCTGCTCCAGATCTCACTTTGCTACCATCTTTTCCCCACTCTCAGTGAATGTGTTGAATGTTCATCCTCCTCCCCACAGTAAAATGTCTCTTCTGACCCATACTTGATTTATTTCCATTTGATAAATATTAGATTTAAAACTTGGATTACTTGAAGTGTAGAATTTCACAGTGTGCCATTCTCTTTGCATCTCAAGCCTAAGAGATGCAAAACAAAATTGCTTTTTTATTTCAACCCTTCAAGAACGGGGGATTTTTTTAATGTAGTTTTACAGTAGTGTAAAACAACACGTGTTTATGTATCATACGTAACTTTTAAATGCAAGACTATCACTGGTAACATATTGATAAATTTGGATCGGAGCTCCTCTTCAACTTGTGATGGCACTTGTTGCCTAGAAGCCCTAACATTTTAAAATAGCCAACATGACTCCTTTGTTTGTCCTCAGCTGGTGGTTTCCCTGAACATCCCTAATGTCCCAAATGCCTTAACCGGGCCCTTGGGTATACCCAACCTATATATGCTTAAAAGCTCACTCCAGATGGCCTGTGCTTTCTCCTCTAATCTCGTGATGGAATGAAAAGATCAACTAATTAAACAAAGTCCCATATCCATGTGAAAGAACTGTGAGAGCCCTCAGGGAGGAGAGCTGCATGCTAATCAATCCCCAGTGCTTTAAATTGTGTGTGACAAAACAATGCATCTCTGCAAACCATAAAGTCTTTATTTCCACAGAACACAGACACTAAAAACCAAATGACAGATAAAAGGAAACAACCATGCATGTGTGTAACATGGGGAGATTTCTATTAATAAATAGTTCTGTTTTGAAATGTCTGGTTGAAAGACCTGATTTCAGTTAGTAAATAAAATTAAACATTTGCTGCTTTATTCCAAAAATAAACATGAGAATTTCAAGTTGAAAAAAAAAGAAAAGTATTATAACCATAAAAAATTTAAAGTAAATGGAACTGTAATATTCATTGAGCCACATTAGTATGTATATAAAATAGCACTTCAACTTCCTTATCTATAGTAGAGCTGTGGTCGTTTTTTAGAAGGTTGTTCTACATATTGCATATGTGTGTGCTGTTATGTGTGAGTCCTTACATCAAATCTTACAATTTAAAATGCAGCTTAGAAGTGAACATGTAGGGCCACTGTGGTGAGAGGCTGCAAGGGCTGACTGGAGTGGTGTCTGGTCTCACTGCTCAAACGTCTGCGTTCGCCTCAGGTTGTCTTTCACACGGACAAACTCCGGGACCTTTTGCTGGTTCTCCCGTCTCTTGATTTCCTCCTGTTCATACTGGAAACGTGAAACAGGTTAGCAGATGTCTACTATCTGCAGGTTCAAAAAGTGTACAAAAACACTCAAGAACTTGGTTTAGGGTGTCTAGACATGCTCATGATCAGATTTATCTGATTAATGAATCAGACAGGGCTCTTTGTGAGGGCATCACCATATAATTCTTTGGGGTCATGAAATACTAGCACATGAGGAATACACATGTCATGTGTCCTCAGTGGGATCTGAATTGTTACTGTCTGGTACCAAGGTGTGAAAGTTTACCTCTTTGTCTGAGTGATAATTAACGATCCTAAAGGGAAGGGGAACAGCCTAGATGCTGCTTTGTTGTAAAGCCCCTAAGGATGGTACACCCTGGCTTAATTTTTAAAATACCTGATGTTTTGCAAGTGTTATTTAAAGTGTAATCTTAATGTTATCCGTATTATCTGTGATCAATGTCAGTAGCATTAATACAAATAAATGTAGTAGGTGTGTTCCCACTGAAATGTAAGGAATCATATGTGTGCAGATATTAGAATTATTTAAATAAACAAACTACTGTAAAGTTGTGGTGTTCACCACTAAAATCCAACACAATAACAAATTTGAATTTCACAGAGACTTTTTACATTACTTCTGACCTCTTGCAATTTTTGCTGCCTCTTGCGAAGCTCGGTTTCCAGGTCTGAGGGCCTCCGCCTCGCCATCTCCTCTTCTTTGTGCAGCTCCAGCCTACGCTGCTCCATCACTCGCTTCAGCTCTGGCTTCTCCTCCAGCAGTAAACCCCTGCACGATGGAAGTCACACATGGCACAAACTAAATCCAGCCTGTTCTGCTCTGGGCAAGACCAGTTCTCAGTGTCTGAAGACCTGTACCGTTTATGGCTGAGCAGCAGCTCCCGATGTAGGTTCTGGTAGCTTGGTGTCTCGGCTGAGGAGCCATTTAATTTCCTGGGATGAAGAATCTCATCACTGCTGCAGTCTGCTGTGGATGGACGGGACAGTTGCAGGTGTCCAACAGAGCCCTCTGAGGAACAGAAAACAGCTCAGACCACAATGTGAATACTAATAATAAAAGCCACAGTGTTGTAAATTGTGAATCATATTTTCATGTCTCTTCAGCATTTGTGTGTTAACGTACCTTTTTTGAGAGGTGCATATCCTGGTTTCTGTTGAATGAGACAAACCAAGGCACATCATTAGTAATGTCTTATTTCACAGCTTAAAGTTAACAAGCTAACATCAGTGTACCAAAACTAGATGGTCAAAACAACTTCTTTATTGTGATCTGCACTTGATTAGACAGGGGCTATAATTAGATAAAGGTTAAGAGGGAAAGCGTTGCTTAAGCAGGCGAGCTGAGTTTTGTTGGAGCACATAGGTGACATTACAGAAAAAAAATTGAATATTTAGCCCGGCAGTGATTGTCTTCAGGAAAAGAAAATGGTTTATGTCTACACAGTTATTGACTCTCATAACAGAACAACATGGGATGAAAATGATAAATAATACAATATCAAGAGTCAAACATAACACAGATCCTGGTATACCCTGATATACGAATTGTATTTGTGATCTGTCACTATGGTTTCCATGTTCTGTAGTTTGATATATGCTTTTTACTGTTTTTAGCCACATAAGTTGTATTTTATTTTATATTGTATATTTGATATCCTTGAGGCTCCACTACTGTGTTAAATGTATGCTCCATGGGTCTGAGAGTAACCCAATTTCATTTCTCTATATGTATGCACTGTACATGTGGAGGAAACGACAATAAAGCAAGACTTGACTTGACTTGATAAGCCTTCAGATCCTGTCTGTCTTGGAACCCCCTGCAGACAGGTTGAGCTGAGAGAGAGCCTGGCAGGGGACTTCCTGGAAGCCATTGTTCCGGTCAGGGCTTGAGTCCAGCAGAATCAGTCCACCTGACCTCTAATGCAAGATTACTTCCAACACTTTGAGGAGTGCTGTTACTAGCTTACACAACAATTCATACATTAGATTTGTAAGGATGTTGAAATACAACATATGCAGACAACAACTGCTATTATCTAAAATGAGTTGAATGTTTTTAGAGCACTGCAGTATCTAGAAGCAGAAACATGCTTGTGAGGATGAGGTAATATCAGGTGAGTTTACTGCCATTGCAATAGACACAACATTCAGAGCAACACAAATAATAAACAAAAAACTGACATACACATACATTTCATACACAATAGACAAGTTACAACGAGTAAAGGAGTTATTTGACCTAATCATATAAATCTTACGCAATCTGCAGGAATATTCTAGACTGTCTCAGTAGGAAGGTCTGTACATGATGTGGAAAAAATAAAACGCCATCAAACAATTACACTACAGGTGTAAGCTCAGTTAGAGGCTGATGAGCTAAACCTTTGACAGATGAACACCAGACCTGACGGTGACCCCTCAGTAACAAAACAAAAAAACTCACAGACTCACCTTTTTCAAAGTTGACCCCTCCATGGAAGGATGGTGGAAATTCAGTAACAGTCCTCCTCTTTTATTCCATTGTTAAATTGATTGCACTTTCTCACTTCTCCTGGCCTTTGTCTGTTTCTCCGGTGCAGCCATTTATGGCCACATACAGTACTGCCACTAAACGAAGGATCCTCAGACTCAATGTGCCACGTAGCAGTGGTCAATAGTGGTAGGAGACACTGAAATCTTATTACGCCATTCAAGATTACCTCACAACCCCCGCAGGGCATAGGAAGCTAGATTAGTTAATTGCCACAGACAGAAATGCAGCTTAAAACCAACCCAACACGACTCCTCAACCACCAAACTCAAAGGCAGAGACAACAAGTCTTTCAGGCACAACACTAAGCTGTTTATAATGTGAAGCAGACTGATTTTTTTTTTACTGTGTATATCTACCACTACAGCATGAAACATACAGTATGTGTTTAATTATGCACTTTGATATTTGTTAACGTAATGGCCCAAAACCAATTACATAGACCAATGCTTATAATGCAACTGATGTTATGTATATAATGTAGGGTATAAAGCTCATAGTGTGTTTCATTGTATAAAAACTAAAAAGGACAATTAATCAATCAATAAATAAATGTATAATAAATAAATGTATGTAGATGTTGATTACTTGATCCATTAAAAGCTTATTCCTCTTCACTTACTTAATTATAAGTGTAGATAGGGAGATAATCTAATTACTGTTTGTATTTATTTACTTTTTGCTATCACCCATGTAGCATTAAAATGTTTACTATGAACCAACTGCTCCTTGCTGCCTTTAAATTATATTTGGCCTTTGACTCTTAAATTTGTGTTTTGTCGTTTTATTGCTACACCTTTACGAATAGTTTAGGTAGTAGTAACGCGTTGTCTGTACAGGTTTTAATTACAATAGTATCCACACGAAGGCGATAGTCAACCAAAGCCTGATTTCAAAGCCCCATAAGAACTACTTCCGGTCTTTGGCTTTAAACGTGACCCGGAAGTTCCTTCGTGCTCAGTGTTTGAATGGCGCGTGTGTGGGGTGGTTGTGAGAGTGTATGGCTGAGTGTGTGGCTGAGTGTGTGGTCGAGTGTGTGGTCGAGTGTGTGGTCGTATGTATGCGTGTATATGTGATTTTGTTCTTTAAAACCTACACAGTGATCTTATTTGATCTGGTCGGAGTCGGGCTCTACTCTGATTGGAGATGATATGAAAGGAGCTCGCGAGCCTCCGTGGCGATGAGCAAGCAGGCAAAGTTTAACCTTAGGGCCTCCACGCTTTTAGTTGTGGTAAGAGATGATGAATTGATCAGATATACTAGTTCTGAGAGAGTCTGGGTTGATCTCAGCGTATCACTCTGAACAATGAGTAAAGAGGCGATTCTGATCTATCCACAACCGAAAAGCTGGGCGCTTTGGACGGTTTAGACTTCTGTGTGTTGTTTCCACGACTGAATCACAAACGCTCTTCTGCTGCGATTGTTTCATCGGGACCACCGGTCCTCTCTGCGTTAGCCGCTAATCCCAAAGTTTGGGGTAGCGTAGCTAGTCTTTACTTAGGTGTTACTTAATTGAGGTTTCGGTCCTGTTTCTCCAGATAGGCGATATGCCGCCGTCTTTGCTTTGGTTCGCAAAATATATACCGGTAGGCTTAAAAAGTCAGCACTGAGAACAGTCTGAACAGCCAAGAAAGAAATTCAGTATCATCTGTATTTATAGGACCGTTTGAAATATTGCACTGGCTCTAAAAAAATATATAAATGGGTGAAATAAGGTAAAGTAAAAGAAAATCTACGTAGATTACAATTGGCTTTTGTAATTTGCAGTGTAATATGCCGTTTGAGCTATAAATAAACGTTCTACCCAACTCTGAGGCTTAACTTGATCTTTTTTCGATAGCACGTGACTGATTCTTAGCAATTTTGTGTTTAAGAATACTAATTTTCATCTCCAAGTTTCTGGTTTGTGACTATTTATAAGGGCCAGTTTCGTTAATTATGATGCATACTTATCTGACCTACTTTACCTATATGATAAATTTATCTTAGCATTTTCAATGACGATATGTCTGAATAAATGAGAACATATATCAGAGACTAACCGAGTAATCAAACCCGGTATTCAGCTAACCTACGATGTCATACCTCATATGCTGCGAAACAGCAGCTGTCACGCCACTGTCTGGACATATAGAACTGAATATGTAAACCCTACTTAGAATAATCAAAACACAAGCAAACCAATTTCAGTACAAAGTCTGAAACACATAGTGCCATCTGCTGTGGAGTTGGGAACAATTACAGTTTAAGACCTAATTTTGAAGTGCAACTTAATGATTTCTGGTAAACACTGTTAACTCTCAGGTAGGTTTGGACATGTTGATGCTTTATATAGACAGAATTACCTTGTGTTTTTGAATGTAGTATTCGTTTGCAATTTCACGCTGCGTAAAATCTCGCGATAATGGACGTTTGACGATAACGTCAATCTTGGTGTATACACGTGATGACTCTTTTCCAATCAGTCCTCGGCTTCGTCTTGACGAAGCGCGCGGGGACAAACATCAATGTAAATTTCTTTAGCAGGCTGTTTTAGCTCCATTATGGCCGGTCCTAGCAAAAAGCAGCGCTTAAGTTACAGTAGCAATGGCTCCCAGACGTCCAATAATCTGTTCATGGCCAGTCAGGGCGATGCAGCAGGAAGAGAGGATCGATTTGTGGAGGGCTCCATACTCCGCATCACCATGAAAAACTTCCTGTAAGTCTTGACTCGTCAGTCAGTCTCACAGAACACCGAAACTTAGCCGCCCGCACCTTTTATACCCAGATCCTTGCTAAACGACTAACGTTGAACGTGCGCACATTCTAACGTATAGCACTGTCTACCATGACTCTGCATTAGGATGGGTTGAGTTTAACCGCGTCAACTAAGGTGACAGCAGTCAGCTAACTTAACGCTAGGTTTTGCGGGTGTCATGTACTTTACTCACGTATTCAGTAACAAAATCAAGTCTAACCTTAAACCACATTCGCACAATTCAAGTTAAGACGTAGTTAAGTGACAGCTTGAAGTTAAATATCGAATTGAAATTCCTGATAAAGAGTTCACCGTTGCGTTTCTACAGTATTCACTTTAAATAATGTTCAGTTCTTGACCTTAATGTACTACTGAATAAAGAAGTACAATAGGTCATTTTATTTAGCAACTGAGCTCATATGCTATGTAGCAGGACAGGTGGAATGCCCTTCCATTGCTCTAAGATGGCTCCACGTATCCCAGGTACATTTGGGCGTTAATCAAGGTACTGATGGGACAGTAGGCTGGCAGGTTCTCCTATTTTCCTGTAGGTTTAGACTCTCTCAGATGGTTCTCTCTGTGTTATCCCATAGACTGGCTGAAGAACAGATAATATAAATATTATATTTTCTTGATTACGCCGAACATTTACAGTACACTGCACGTGCCAGTTTATGCTTCATCTGTAGTGACAGTTACCATTTTATACAATTCTCTTTTGAAACGTTTGCTGCTTTTAGCATGTTAATTTAACTTGAAGGTAACTTTAAGTAGGTTGACGTGTTGCTATTTACTTTTAATGTTTAGTTCTGATTGGTGCTTTTGATGTTTTGTCTATCAAAACAGTGATATGGTTTTCAGTAAATTTATGGTATTTCTTGTTATTTCTCGTGTATTTGCTGACACCAATGAAAAACTGATATTCACTTATACTGGCTATTGTGTTACAGTAATTTCTAAAATAAGTATAATGCTGGGACATTTGGATAAGCCACAAATGTGTTCCTTTTAGAATCAAACTTAAGAATAGCAAGCTAGTCGAAACAATAGCACCACTTGATAAATATGGTATTGTGCTAGTGTTCATACTCTCTACCGTAAACATTTTATTTATTTTATTTACATAAAATTCTATTATTTGAAGTGCCCATTAGTTTTAAATAGGTGTCCTACTTTTGTTACAAAACACAGCCAAAAATTAAACATTTAAATTGAACTCTACTTTGTACATTGACAGGACCTATGACTACTCTGAAGTGTACCCTGGACCTAATTTGAACATGATTGTTGGAGCCAATGGAACCGGCAAATCCAGCATCGTTTGTGCCATCTGCCTGGGTCTGGGTGGGAAGACTGCTATCCTGGGCAGAGGTGATAAGGTAAACATTGAACAATCTGAAATACGTGATAAGATGACTGTTACCGGTACAGAAGTTGTCAGCTCAAGTATGTGAATACGGTTATTAAATTGGCCTCAGTGTATTCTCTCATTGCATGTGATGGATTTGGTGCCAACCTGCATTACTGTTATATTTACTTATTTCAAATCTAAAGTAAATCTTATATTTCATACAGTCTGTGGAGATTCTCATTCATCCAGGTGAAGTTGTCTGAAGGTTGAGTCATGGCAACTGGACTAGACTAGAAGAAGTCCAGTTGCCATGACTCAACCTTCAGACTATATTTCATACAGTTGACCATATAAAGTAGCAATTCTGACAGTTGTTGACAAAATTCCACATTTACTTTTTCTCCAGGTTGGACTTTATGTTAAACGTGGATGCCATAAAGGACGAATTGAGATTGAACTGTGAGTTATGAGAAGTAAATTTCAGAACAGTTAACAGTAACTAATGTATTTGACACTGTTGATTAGTATTGTAGTCAGAATTAACAGGCATTTTCATAGACAGTCCTACTTTAAATCATGCTAATGTTTTAGCAATTAATTTACCATAGCTAGACAATATTTTTTTTTAAGTTATAGCCTTGTACATTTCTCAATGCTGGATATTCTTACTTAAGGTACAAGAATGGTGGTAATGTAGTGATTAACAGAGAGATCCATGTGGAGAACAACCAGTCTCTTTGGATGTTGAATGGAAGACACTGTAATCAGAAAACAGTGGAAGAGGAGGTTAAAGCTCTGCGTATACAAGTCAGCAACCTCTGCCAGTTTCTTCCTCAGGTTTGTTTGTCTTACTGCACACAGGCAGATTTGTCTTAAATGATCTAATGCTTTGTGTTCACTCTTTGATGTCGCTTGTTTGCACCTACAGGAAAAAGTGGGAGAATTTGCAAAAATGTCCAAAGTTGAATTACTGGAGGCAACTGAGAAATCAGTGGGACCACCAGAGATGTATGAATATCACTGTGAGCTTAAAAACTTCCGCAACAAAGAACGAGAACTGGAGGTAGATGCTTACATTCACATGTACAGCACGTTGTAAGCTTGTATCTTTTCACATTTGGTCTTTGACAGCTGAATTGTTCAGAAGAGAAGCATTTGTATAATTGATCAAATAAAAACTTGAAAAAAAAGTCAACAGTTGTAGAAAAACAAACAAAATTGTATTTTTTCGGATCAGGGGATTCTGTATATTCCACACATTATATCTGTCCTTAAGATACAACATTATAACTGCATCCTCACATTTGAGGATCCAGTTGTTTGTATATAGAAATCATCTAAATGCAGGTTTGCCCTATGCAATGTTTAGTTTTTCAGCATTGTGTGTTATTTGTTTTGGTTTAGAATGTTGTGAAGGAGAGGACTAGTTTCCTAGAGAAGGCCAAGCAGAGGAACGAGAGGAACAAACATGATGTGAACCGTTATTATGAGAAGAAGAGGCATCTGGATGTGATTGAGTTACTTGAGAAGAAGAAACCGTGGGTTGTAAGTGATCTGAATGATACACTACTAGGCAGCTGGACAAATGATCACAGCATGCAGTCAGAGTAACATTGAATTATTTTGACTGTGTCAGCCCTTTCTCTGTTCCTCTGTGGCACTAGGAGTATGAGACCACACGTAAAGAGCTTGAGGGAGTGAAGAAGGAGCGAGAAGAAGCCAAAAAACAGCTCTCTGCCTTGAAGCAGTCCCAAGCGCCCATGCTGAGAAAGATCCAGCAGATTGACAACCAGTTGAAACCTACTGAGGCACAAATTAAGGCAAAGGTTAGGAAGGAAACCTTGTTACAGCCTGACTGAGGTCTTCCCTGTGTAATGACATTTAGGCCAAAAGAAGTATGTTGACAATGTGCTTTATTTTTAATTATGTAGAAAAATCAGTTAATTCATTGTCTAGTAAGTGGGCTTGGGTACGTTTGTGCTAAAGCTTTAGGACATAACTGAGAGTTGCATATGACTTGTATCATTAGGAATTATGCTGATCATAGAAATGCATAAAAATATGAATAACATTCAAGCCACATTTTAAACATGACACTGATGTTTTTCAGACCACTGCTATCAAAGAAGCGTCTCTGAAGTGCAAGCAGAAACAAGATCAGTTGGATCGAAAAGCCAAAGAAGTAAGACCTTTTGTTGTTTAGCACTGAAAATGCGTCTTATATTTTGTCATATCTGGCAATACATGCATCTCACCGGCCACTTTATTAGGTACACCTTACTAGTCCTGGGTTTGACCCCCTTTTACCTTCAGAACTGCACTAATCCTTCATGGCATAGATTCAACAAGGTACTGGAAACATTCCTCAGAGGTTTTGGTCCATATTGACATGATAGCATCACGCATGCGAATCTTCTCTTCCACCATATCGCAAAGGTGCTCTATTGGATTGAGATCTGGTGACTGTGGAAGCCATTTGAGTACAGTGAACTCATTGTCATGAGAAACCAGTCTGAGATTATTTGAGCTTTTGTCCTGCTGGAAGTAGCCATCAGAAGATGGGTACACCACACTCAGGTGGGCTGTGGCGTTGACACGATGCTGCATGTTGTTGATCTGAATGTCGCAGCAGAAATTGAGACGTTCAAAGTCACTTAAATCACCTTTCTTCTCCATTCTGATGCTCGGTTTGAACTGCGGCAGATGGTCTTGACCATGTCTAGTAGCTACCATGTGATTGGCTGATTAGAAATTAGCATTAACGAGCAGTTGGACAAGTGTACCTAAAGTGGCCGGTGAAAACATGCTTTTCTGTTTTAAAACAACACTTTTTTTGCAATGCTTAGTAAATGGAAATATGGTGGTGAAATTATCTAAATGCTTTGGAATTACCTGATTTATGCAATAATTATCTAATGAAGTATAGAACATAATATGCTTAACAGAATACCACACAGACAATTATAATGTCTTGTTCATATCGTTTTTGAAGGTTTACCTTTCCTCTTGTCAAAGTGCATTGTTCTAGAAAAAATGGTTAGATGGATGGATAGTTGTCTTTACTGTCAACACTAAATGAACGTTTGTTTAGTAGTGTTATTTATTGTAATTCCATACAATAAGTAATTTCATAAGACTAGTACTTAAAGGCTGGACAGAACATGGTGGAGATAGGAGGAGGAGTACTGGGCAGAGATGATTTTCAGGACAATTGCCATGTCTCTGTTTGCAGGCAGTTTGTGAGTCTGAGATCCAGTTGGTGTCCATGCTGCTGATTTTAATTGTGTTTAATTTACCTTTATTGCAGCATAAAGTAGATGTTATCTGATTAATGACTCCCTGCTCTTCTTTACAGATCGACGATATTAAACAGACACTGAAACTGAAGCAGATGGAGGAGGAAGAACACCAGAAACGAATTGGCAACACCAGGCGGACCATTGAGGACCTGAAGGCAGAGCTTGCTAAAGTTGGTGACCAACCAGATGTGACACCGCAGATCAATGCAGTCAATGTTGAGCTGAGAAACATCCAGGAGAATAGAGCCAAGATCGAAGCAGAGAAAGCTGAGTTACGCAGAGAGAAGGACAATGTTGTTGCGGAGTGCAAACGTGAGTTTTCAGACCGTAGAGTGTACTGTCCTCTGTATCAGTTGTAATACCAGTTGTGTTGTTCCGCATGCATACTGTAATGCCGTCTGTTGCAGTCGACCACTGGACCAGACACTGTTCATTTTCAAAAGCAGTGTTTCATGTTGAATATGTTTTTTTCCACTGTCAGTGCTGGAGAAAAAGCTGAATAATATGAACAACACGATGAAAGCTAAAGAGGAGAAGCTGCGGGGACAGCATAGGGACACCTATACTGCTCTCCAGTGGCTCAGACAAAACGGAGATGTGTTTAATGGGAACGTCTTTGAGCCCATGATGTTAGTGGTAAGGTCAAGTCAGCCACAATATATAGTATCATCCCGCTCTTAAAATGGCCTAAGTGATCTTTTGACAAATTATTTTTCTTCGGTTTTTGAAAAACTTGAAAATATGACAATATTTATTTTAAATATTTCGGATTGGATTTAGCTGATTCTAGGACTAATGCCTTCAGATTTTTATTTAGCAGTGTCAACAGTCCTATGAATTAAGGTACAGTTTTTAAAACAAAACTATATTTTAAACAGTTTGCTAAATGTTGATATAGTACTCGTTATTAGTACTAAATAATTAAAATATTACCAGAGTAATTTTCTCTCTGAAACAAACGTTTCTGGTTGATGGGTGTAAGACAGCAGCTGATCGTGGATGTATATATATTTCTTCTGGAATCCTAATGCAGTTTCTCTCCCCATTCCTTTAGATTAATGTAAAAGAACATCTCTATGCCAGATATGTAGAGACCCACATTCCATTCCAAGACCTGCGTGCATTTGTCTTCCAGAAGAAAGATGACATGGAGAGGTTCATGAGTGAGGTCAGTGTGCTGCAGAGTATGATTGCCATAATGGCCCTTGAAGCAAATAATAGCTAAGCTTAACATCAGACAAATAATTTCTCCCTTAAGGGATAGTATTAAAAATAGTATGATCTGTCTTTACCCCTAGGTTCGTGATAAAATGAACTTAAAGGTGAACTCCATTGCTGCTCCAGAGGAATCATGTTCTAAGCGGCAGCCCTCTCGAAATATTGAGTCTCTAAGGTGAGAGAAAATAAATGTTCAAGTTTTTACTTTGGTTTTAATTATCTTTATGATGTGTGCATACCTTTTATTGTAACATTAACATGCAGGCGTTTTGGGTTCTTCACCTACCTGCGTGAGATGTTTGATGCCCCTGATGAAGTGATGAGTTACCTCTGTCACCAGTACAAGGTGCACGATGTGCCAGTGGGCAGTGATCAAACCAAAGCCCTGATTAAAACGGTAGGTTCTTTCCCCCCCATTATCTTAAATTTACACATTCTAATAGAGAATAAAGAAAGTAAAGCTCTGACTTTGTTGAAGTTGATTAGAGAAGAGATGTTGAGGTTTAATGTGTCAGCAAGATGTAAACCCAGGCCACCACCCATAAAACAGATTGGAATTCATAATGATAATAGTTTATTGTTACTGTTGTGCAAATGTTTGTCTTCTGTTGAGGGTGTCCCTGCTAAGCTCTACCTTTGTGTTCATTTTCCTTCTCATAGGTTATTGAGGAGCCCTACCTAAAGGTGTTATATACAAAAGATGAGAGGTATGCCATTAAAAGATCCCTTTACTCTAACAAGATTAGTACTAGTAACTCCGCAATCCGAGCTTCACAGTACCTCACAATCACCGTGGATGCAGAAGAAAAACGCATGCTGGAACAACAAATACAGGTAAGGGAAAGACAATGAACACGGCTGAACAACTGTATTTATATTTGTGAATTTATTAAAGAGATCTATTGAGGTAAGAGCTTAACTGTTATCCCCCAATGCAATCAGACCTGTCATTCGAGGTTACGGGACATAGATGAACGGATGAAGACTCTGCAGAAAGAAGCAGGGGCCTTGGATCGCCGTGACAATGAATTGCTGGCAGAGAAGAAGCGTTTGTCTGAACTAAAGGGCAAAAAGAGACAACTAGAGCAGAAAATCAGCACCAAGCAGGACAGGTAAACCTCTCTTAAAAGATCAGAAAGACAACTGTAACATGCGCTAAAGGTTTTCCTCTTATATGTGGTATTTTGACATCCTAATTTAATCTGTGAAGGTGAGTTAAATTCAAGTCTTTGTGTTCAGTCTGAGACAGATGGAGCAGAGTGTTATTGATTTGAAGACCGTTGAAGAAGAGACAAAACAGAAAATTGCAAATGTCAATTCCCAGAAAGTGGCTACAGTTGCAGCATTCATGACTCAAATGAAGGTATGGATCTGAACTATGTTTCTTTCTGGATTTTATTTTATTACTGTAGTAGGACACTTTCTCTGTATTTGGCACACTGTTTGCTTTTTCGGACTTTGTTGCACACACTTTTCCTGTATTTTACACATCTGAGATTTTTTTTTTCAAAGATTTTCCTCTTTTTGCTGTCTTGCTATAAAATTGTCGCATTGTTGATGTTCTGCATTTTTATCCTTTCTCAATCCATAGATGAGAGCCAAGCTGACTATGGAGAAGGTGTATCTGGCCTTGGAGACAGTGGGGCTGACAGCACAGAAGAACAAGCTAGAGAACGATTGCAGAGAAGGCGCTTCTGAACTTAAGACCACTGATGTAAGTGTAGCGTGCACACACATTTGTCTACATTCACATTAATTGGTTTCTGTTAACTGTGTTTGTTTTTGCAGCAAAAATGTAGCCGCCTGGATCAGAGAAGGGTCCAGCTGACCGAACAGTGCAAAGGCATGTTAAAGAGAGCAAAGTCTACCTGTAGGATGCAACCTGATGAGTCATTACCTGAAGAACTGCTTAATGTTAGTGTGTATTCCAGTGCTAAATATTACATTTATATATGAATGTATTATAATTCTATAGAAGATCAAATTCATTATGTCTGAGGCTTGATATAAAGTATTGTTTCTTAACATGTTTTTGTTAAGGCCTTCAGCAAGCTGCCTGACACGTTGGATGAGATTGATGCCAAGCTGAACGAGGAGCGGTCCAGAGCTGAGTGCTTCACTGGCCTCAGTGAGAATGTAAGTTGGGCACATGAGAATAAATGTTTAATTTGCACTAGAAGGAGGGTTTAAGGTATGGTTGTGTTGTGTTTTTTTTTTTTTTTTTTTTTTAAACTGTGTGTTTGAATTGTTAGGCATGAATGTTTTTGATTTTAGAATGGCAGTAGCAATAATAATCCTACACTGATATCCTATATTGTTCGTTTATGATTTTGAGTTATTGTCTTTCTCACCGTGTTGACGTGTAAATGTAGTCTTGTGTTAAAATGTCTTTGGGTTGAAGGTTGTTGATGAGTACAACAAGAGAGAGCAAGAGATCAAAAATCTGGAGAAAGAACTGGAAGATAAGACCAATGCTCTCAGCGCCTACCGACAGAACATATCAGAGGTGCATGTTTGTTACTGCAATATGTCCTCCCGGATTTTGTTTTATGGTTCACTCTGTCATGCCTGATATGAAAATGTGTGCACATACTGACTTTGCTGTGTGCCACAGGCTAAGGAACGATGGCTGAACCCTCTTAAGCAGCTTGTTGGGCAGATAAATGACAAGTTCAGCGATTTCTTCCGCTCCATGCAGTGTGCAGGGGAGGTGGACCTACACTCGGAGAATGAGGTGATTGCAAACATGCAACAATACATAAGCTTAATTTGACTTTGAGTTAGAGTAATTTTGTGTGCTTTTTATTTTCTTTTATTATGTTATGTTAGTTAATTGTGAACTATTGCTCTATTAAATGACTGTAGGAAGAGTATGACAAGTATGGTATACGAATTCGGGTGAAGTTTCACAGCAGCACTCAGCTCCATGAGCTGACAGCCTACCATCAGAGTGGAGGAGAGCGCAGCGTCTCCACAATGCTTTATCTTATGGCCCTGCAGGAGTTGAATCGCTGCCCATTCAGAGTGGTAGATGAGATCAATCAGGTAGTGCATTCACACACAATTTTATTTTCTTTTTGTTTTTTTGTGGTTACACATAAAAAGGAGCTTCACATGAACTGAAGTTATTGTAATTTACTTCAGGAAAACCTGCAATAGGAGCAAAAGATCTTTACCAAGTTATGTTAATGTTCAGAAGAATATAATAATAACACTTCTGTTCTTCTGTGTCAGAGTATGTGACTATAGATGAGAATTTGTCATAATATTTTAACGACAGTCCATATAACAAGAAATGTGATGGACAACTGAATGAACTGTTATAACGTAACGTAATGTTCCCAGTTAATATAAAAACAAACTGAAACATACTGACTGACCGTACGTAGGGGATCCAGGCTTACTATTACTATTACTATCTTTTTTGTTTTGTTTTAATGGCATAACAAATTGACTTTTTACTACAGTAAAATAATTATGACCTATGTTTGCTGGTTATCATGCCCACACACTATGATCACTTGTTTGCTCTGTGTAGGGAATGGATCCAGTAAATGAGAGAAGAGTCTTTGACATAGTTGTTCGCACAGCCTGCAAGAAGACAACATCCCAGTACTTCTTCATCACACCCAAAGTAAGCATTACTTCCTGATGTATCTGTGTTCAGGTTTAAACAGGATGATAATCTCATTGAGCATGTGTTTACATGTACATCTGTCATCTGTAGTAATAAACTGGCTGTAAATAAAGATCGGTAGAGGTTCAACAAAGGTGTCAGAACACTCCCGTAAAAGTTATTACCGGTTTCAATGTTTGTAATTAACTCTACATCTTCATTATGTTTGGGCACCCTTCAGATTGTTTGTTTGTTTACCTAAACGTTGTCTCCTCCTGTAGCTGCTGCAGAATCTTCAGTATGCAGAAGAGATGACTATCCTGTGTGTTCACAATGGCCCCTACATGCTCCCTCCAAACCAGTGGGATGAGAAGGCTTTCATCAAACGGTGTCTCCAGAGAAAAGCCAGAACATAACTCCACCAGCTTAATCAAAATGGTTATGTGACTTCAACTGTAAGGTTAATTCATAATTATTTGATGTTAATTATCATTTATAATAAAGAACTTCTGTTCAGCTGTTTTGTTTTACACCTTCTGTAAACTTTTAAAAGAGCAGTAATGTACAGTATTTACTTGTTAAAATGTGTTTCATATGAGATGGACATTTATAAAACAGATGGAGTGAAGAGTGTTGTCTTCCCCATCTTGTCCTGTGTTTTTATGTGGTAGCAGCACTGCTATGCAATAAAAGACAAATTATTCGGAATATATTTTTCAATTCAACTTTATTTATATAGCGCCAATTCACAACATCAGTTATGTCAAGGCACTTTACAAGTAAGGTTTAAGACCTTACACAACTGAACCCTGCAAATCGCACATAGAGCAATCTTTTAATTGTAGCCAGTCTATGTATTGTACATTTTATAGCAACAGTGGGGAGGAAAAACTCCCTCTCTAGAGAGGAAGAAACCTCTCAAGCCATATGCCTTGACTGGTTTGGGTGAGGGTATAGAGAGGAGAGAAAAGAACACAACCACAACAAAACAAGCAGCAACAGAACACAGACAGGATGGTTGGACCAGCAACTGAACACTGGAGACACACGGCTCTGAGTCTGACGATACCTGGAGATGAAAATAGAGAGAGAGAGAGAGACAGAAGGGGAGAAGCACAACTAGGAGAGGAACATGGAGGCATGTTGGAAGAAACCGAAAAGAGTTCAGTGAATAAAGGATGTCCCCCAGCAGTCTAAGTCTATAGCAGCTTAATTAAGAGATGGTTCAGAGTGACTAGAACCATCTCTAACTATACGCTTTGTCAAAAAGAAAGGTTTTAAGCCTAGTTTTAAAACTAGAGAGGGTGTCTGATTCTCAATCCTGAACTGGAAGCTGGTTCCACAGGAGAAGAGCTTGGTAGCTAAAAGCTCTGCCTCCCGTTCTACATTTAGAAACTCTAGGAACCACAAGTAAGTAACCACTTACTGTAGAACTTGAAGCTAACATGTCATTCAGAGTAACAATCTAATTCAATAATGAGTCTCTGTGGTTTTTAGCACCAATTATAATAACTTCAGTTTTATCTGAATGTAGTTGTAGGCAGTTATGTGACATCCAGCATTTTATATTATTTAAACAAGTTTGAAGTTTGACTTATTGGCTTGTTTCCTCAGGTTCCATGGACAAATATAACTGAGTATCATCTGAATAGCAGTGAAAATTTATAGAATGTTTCCTAATAATATTACCAAGAGGAGACATGTAAAGACTGAAAAGTATTGGACCAAGAACCCTGTGGAACTCCAAAGCTAATTTTTGTGCGGATGGAAGATTGATCAAGAACATGATCAAACTGGAATCTGTTCAACAGATAAGATTTAAACCATCCCAGTGCTTTGCCTTTAATGACAGGACAAGTACAGAAACTGGACCATTGTCTGAAGCTGTGAGAAGATCATTAGTGACTCTAATCAGAGCTGTTTCTGTGCTATGATGTAATCTAAAACCTGACTGGAAATCTTCATATAGGTCATTTCTTTCTAGATATAGGCCTATAATTTGCAAGTTCTCTAGGGTGAAGAGTAGTTTTTTTCAATAAAGGTTTGACCACAACAACCTTAAAAGCCTGTGGTATGTAGCCTGTAAAGAGATTCGTTGATTTGATTTAATATGGACGTGCTGATTAACAGAAAAACTTCTTTGAGTAATCTAGTTGGAATTAGGTCTAAGAGACAAGTAGCTGAATTAGCAGAGTTAATTATTGAAGTTAGGTCAGTATGATCTATGGGGGAAAAGCAGTTTAAGTAAGACATAGGTCTAACCAGCAAATCTAAGGCTGTTGGATCTGCAGATTGGTTTATGACATTTGTTGACAGATTCTGATAATCTTCATCTTCCTCCGCTTTTCCCCGAAGGGGTCGCGGGCGTGCTGGAGCCTATCCCAGATGGCTTCGGGCGAGAGGCAGGGTACACCCTGGACAGATCGCTAGTCCAGTGGTTGTGATTTTATTAGTAAAGAAATTCATAAAGTCATTGCTGCTGACATTTAAAGGGACACTAGGCTCAACACAGCTAAGACTCTTAGTCAGCCTGGCTACAGTGCTGAAAAGAAACCTGGGGTTGTTTATATTTTCCTCAATTAATGATGAATAATATGTGGTTCTAGCAACCCAAAGTGTTTTTTATATAGTATTAAACTATCTTTCTATGCTAGGCACGATACACCTAATTCATTGCAACGCCACTGTCTTTTTAGTTTTCGATTCCTCTGCTTAAGGCTTAAGAGTTATACCATGGAGCTAACCTCCTCTGATTCACTGGCTTCTTCAGAGGAGGAGCAACATTGTGTCTAAAATTGTACGCAGTGAAGCTGCAGCATCATTAGCAAGACAATCTACCTGTTCATGATTCAGATGACTGCTCTCCTCTGTGTAGCTATGAGGGAATGAAACAAAAGATGATGGAATCATCTCCTTAAATCAACAAACAACAGCATCATCAGATAAACATCTACTGTAATAGAACGTCTTTCCAACTGTTGTCAGGTCTGTTATGATAAATTCAAACATCTGTTATGATAAATTCAAAAACTAAGTCAGATAAAAATTCTAAAAATTCAGTTAGGAACTCTGAATATGGACCAGGAGGATGGTAGACGACACAGAACACAACTGGTTTCTGGGTTTTACAGTTTGAGTGAGAAAGGCTCAGAGTGAGGCTCTCAAAAGAATTATAGCTATGTTTAGGTCTAGGACTTATTAATAAATCTGAGTTATATATTGCTGCTACTCCTCCACCTCTACCTGAGCTTCTAGGAATATGATAGTTGATGTGACTTGTTGAAGTCGACTCATTCAGACGAACGTATTCATCCTGCTGCAGCCAGGTTTTGGTGAGACTGAATAAATCTATGTGATGGTCATTGATCAAGTCATTTATTAACAGGGATTTAGAAGAGAGAGATCTGATATTTAATAGAGCACATTTTATGCTTTATTTTACCAGTTAAATATGATTCTGAAACTTCAGCATGTTTTGACATTGTAAGAGTAAAAGCAGTATTGTGTGTTCTGAAAAATGAGCAGTACAGAAATCAGTGTGTTTTATTCAAAGGCGTCTAATGCTGAATGCAGAACTGGAAGCTTCATGTTGCATGGAAACTGCCGTCATTCTCCGTGGTATAGCCCATGTTCGTAAATGTCTGTAAAGGAAACAAAGAGCATTGTACTAGTATTTGGGACACACCTTACTCCATACAGTGGCAGATCCCTTACATCTGTGGGGGTTAATTTGGAGTCAGATTACACCATGTTTGGAAACGTAGGATTCCATAATTGCATATAACTGAACTTCACCTGTGCTTCATTTAATGCTGTAGATTGAGCGTCTCTGTGGGTCAACCCACACTCTGATTTCCTCTTCTTCCTTATGTATTATCTCCTCCTCTAAGCTTTCTAGTTTTCTGTATTGATACAAAAAACAAAATGACCACATGAGAATTTGTAGTGACATTTCAGGTGTCTGATACCGTGAAACTAGGCTGCCAGTCCGTTTCCCCAACTATATCCACTTGCACCTGTTATCCTTGGAGATGGTCTCCTTCTGGTATAATATCTGGTTTTTGCTCCAGAAGTTGTCTTTGTGGTGATCATAAACTGACTTTAACTGGAAGTCGAGGCTGTCACTTGAGACCTGGTGTCAAGAAAAGCACAGAAAGTGCATTTTCCTTTATATATTTTCAAGTCTTGTAATTTTACAATCTGCTCCCTGAAGATTACCTGGTGATTACAATGCATGACACTACGTCGGGTGCTGGCAAAAGTGGCAGCCTCATGGAGGCGACTCCAAGGCTCCTCCATTTGGGCAAGGTGTGTTGGTTTATTGTATGTTTTTCTCTGCACAACAAGGAAAAACTGAAAATGTGCACCTTTCACAAAATTAAAAACTTCAATGCATAAATAAATTCATTAGAGGTTTCCAAACTCTACCAATGTAATAGATGACACAACAAAACCATTTACAATAATATGAATATTATGAATCATTTGGTTTTTTATTTAATAGCTTCACGTTCACCCAAGGCATGATTACAAACTGGGCAATACCTGGAGCCTTTGAAGGGAGTCTTTTCAAACTTCCGTGGAATTTCTTCAATTCGTAGATTGTATTTAAATATAAACACAATAGTTTAACTAACTCTACATCGTTTCCAGCATAGACGTTTAGGGCTAACTTGTTAGCCTGACTTTACTTTACTGAAAGAACGTCAGTGAATCCAGAGCAGCATCAGGTTTGAGCAAAAACCCACCTGTTGCGGCCTGAAGCCGCTCAGGGTGAAGCCGTCTTCATACCTTGGGGAGGGTAAAGGGTTCCGGCTCGACATTTTTAACGGCAACACAATGCTAAATGCGATATGAGCTGTTGAGGCTGTTCTTGCTACTCAGCGACGTTCGCGTTTCTAAGCAACCTCAAACTTCCGGTTTAAAGTACGTCCACCAAAAATTTAATTTATTATTATTAATAAAATTATTCACCGAAGGTTTTTATGATTATGAACGATGAATTTTGACTTCTGTTTCTTCTTGTTTATAGGTCACGTTACTACAAATCTTTTTACGTTTGCTTGTTTGCCACTTAAACATTGTGTTGTTTCCACTTGAACACAAAATTATTAGGAATTTAGATTTCTGCATTTTTTAGTAGTGGTAAGGAGTACTTATCCAGCACTTTAATTGGAGTATTTATCTTTTTCATAACCTAATAATTAAAAATACACACATGTGCATTTGCAAAATGGGAAAATTGCTTAAATACGCCGAATATGTGTGAGCAACCCCTTGTATATTTCACCCTCTTGTGGGCTATTAAATTATGCTGTAAGAACATGCACCTGAGCCAATCACCTCTCAGCGTTTGGTGACGCTCAGCGAAGCCCCGCCCCCAGCTGTCGGGCAGGCTGCACCTGAGGGCGGAGGTCAACTCTGCTCCTCCGACTCCATCACTTCGGCAGTGACACGACTCCGACGATGCAGCGAGGCCCGATTCACCTGAGCTGCATTATACTCTGGCTGCTTCTATCACAAACGTCTGCGGATTTGCCCATGTGCAAAGAGGTGAGAGATGTTTGTTTGTGATGTTAGCTTTTTCTGAATTGTTTGTCACGAATCAATTGTGTCAACAGGTCTTATCATGCGGAGCTTAGACGAAAAGTTCCGCCCGTTGTGCCATGTGCATGTGATTTACATCAGGTCCTAAAATCAGAAAACGAAATATTCATATATACGTCCTTACTTGTTTGCTAAGAAAATTTTACTTATTTGCTGACTTACTAACTGCCTGATAAGGAAAAGTAATAGAACTCAAATTCTATATGAGCCTAGAAATGAAAGAAAACTCCACATTTTCTGATGGGGAATTTGAAAAGGCTTGTTTCAGCAATGTTTACTTAAGCACACCCTGTGAAACCCTCATCATACCGCGTGAGGGAACTAAACATATGTTTCCCTTGCAAAAGTCACAGTAGACATTGACTTCAGAGTATGTTATCACAAACACGTTTCACTGGAGCTTTCATATCTGCCCATGCTCTCCCCATCCTTTCATATCTTTTTCAGTTTGCATAAGAGACAGTAATATGTGATTATAGTCAAAATGTTTCATTTTATCAGTATACCTCTAGTTGTAGAGAGTATTTTAGGTTTGGACAGTATGTTTAAGGATAGATCACTGGTAGCAGCTACCTTCACCAAGTGTGTATTGTGAGGTGACCCTGAAGCAGTGCTCACAATGTCCTGTTGCCTTGGTTTCCTTGTATTTGTGTAAAAGCTGATTAGGCTTCAGCTTGATACATTTTTACATCAGATCCTCCCATGTTCACCTGATACTCCAGCCACAGCTAATGTAGTAGCTCTAATGGAAAACACAGGCTCGGAGAAGTGCCTCTGTTTCTGTTAACCATTAATCCCATGAGGCTGTTAGTCCTGAGTGACCTTCCCAGGAATATTGTAGCCTGCTGCGGACCGGTGACCAAATCTTAAGATAACACAGCTCCTCTGCTTTGGTGCCAGAATAACAAGATAACCTTTTAAAAGTGCATCACACTACATATGCAACCGTTTTCCGGAGGTATCTCAAGAAGGTGTAAAATAGTGACAAATACACATGAGCGTATCCTGTGACAACATAGTAATCAAATGTTTGTTCTGGGCTGATATAGCCTAAAGGTGCAGAGCTGTGGCACATCCTTCAAGAGTGAGATTAAAGGAACAGTTGAGACGGCCACCTCTGCAAATATTTACTTCAGCTTATATTTGTAAAAGAGGCAGGTCTTGTTTGGAGTAGAGAGATCAATTTAAAACAGTCTGATGACCTAACTCATAACAGCCCCTTGTCAGTCCAGACATTGAAATTGGAGAACATCTTTCTTACATCTGTGTTTGTGTCTTTAGTCAGACTATCACTTTGAGTACACAGAGTGTGATGTACTCGGGTCACGATGGAGAGTGGCAGTTCCCAACAAAGCTGAAACTTGCACGGGTTTACCAGATCCTGTCCAGGGCACTCAGTGCAGTGAGTATCCTACAACTTATGTTTTTGTCACACCCAGTAAAAACATAGAATTTACTGATGGTATTATGGCATTTTATTTGTTGTTTTTATATTGGCATGTGTAAATTGACAAGCTCTCCTAAAGTTTATGTAATTTCTGTCTCCTTAAGCCTTCTCCTGTAGTGAAGGCGAGTTCCTTGACATGCAGTCACAGACGTGCCAGAAGTGTGCAGCAGGCACCTACTCTCTGGGCACTGGCGTCGCCTTTGATGAGTGGGATAGCCTGCCGACAGGTTTTGTTACCCATGGAGTAACAGTGCATGGCTGGGATGCGCGCACAGATTGCTCAAAGTTCGTTTATACTTGTTGTTTTCAATGTGACTTGATTGATTGAATCACTGAGTGCTTTGTATTTTCACCAAGCTCTTGAAATGCTTTCCACTACTCATGTTTGTCTAGCTCAACCTGGACACCAAAGGGTGATTATGTCGCCTCAAACATAGACGAGTGCACTGCAACACTGTCGTATGCTGTGAGCCTGAAGACACCTGGAACTGTGACCTTTGAATATGTCTACCCTGACAGCAGTATCTACTTTGAGTTCTTTGTAAGTGCACTGAAGTGACAAAGACAACAGTTTTAATCCGAAACATTCGGTCACTTCTTATTCTGTCTCCACGCTTATAGGTTCAGAATGACCAGTGTCAGTCGACAGACTCCACAAGCCGCTGGATGAAAGTCTCTGAAAAGGACTGGAGTCAGTACAAGGTTTGTCTAAATATAGGTTTGGTATTTCTGTACACCTGAAAAGCGCTCATCTTCTCCCTCTCATTTTTAAACTGGCCTGTGCAGGTTGAGCTCAACAAAGGCAACAATGTGCTGTTTTGGAGAACCACTGCATACCTGCTGGGTGGTGCTGTAAAACCTGTGTTGTTAAGAAACATAGCCATCTCAGGTAGATCAACAACTGGAGTGTGTTGTATAGCATTATACATTCCCTCCTGAACTTTGTGTAAATAATCAAAACTCGATTGGTTGCTTTCCTCCAGGGGTGGCCTACACATCAGAGTGTTTTCACTGCAAACCTGGCACCTACAGTGCAAAGCCAGGGTCTGCCCACTGTGCCCTCTGCCCTGCTGACACCTACTCCACCAAAGGCGCAACTGTTTGTCATCAGTGTGAAGAGGCACAATATTCAGGTTTTCCTGTTTGCAATTACAACACTCAGTCCAGTGTCCAAACGTACAACTATTGTGTATTTGCATGTTCGCACACACACACACACGTAAAATAATCTGTATGCAAATAGTGCTCTTACTGCTTAAGTGGTTAGAGTGTCTTATCACTGGATCTTAATGTGAGCTGTGTGTTTTTTTTTTCTCTTTTCCAGAGGCTGGTTCAGGGAGCTGCAAAACGAGACCTGCATGTACAAACAGTGACTATTTCTACACCCATACTCCCTGTAACTCTGAGGGAAAGGTAATGTAGAAAAACATTGAGCGGAGACAGCCATAATTGTCTAGCTGTAGCCATCTGGTGTAACTCTTAGGTTTCCCTACATATAAATGGTCTGGGCTGATTGTGTGTGTGTGTCACAGAGCCAGTTCTAACTTTTATGTATTTTTTTGCTGTGCCCAGACCCAGCTCATGTACAAGTGGATTGAACCTAAGATTTGTAATGAGACCATTGAAGGAGCTGTGAACCTTCCTGCATCAGGGGAAAAGAAAACTTGTCCACCATGCAACCCTGGTTTCTTTGTCACAAACTCCTCCAACTGTAAACCCTGCAGTGACGGTTTCTATTCAAATGGAACAGGTATAGACTTAGTGAACTATTGACACGCAAGGTCACAATGTGAAATGTATTTCATTATTCCAGAAAAAAATGGCTGATTCAAATTCTGCATTAAGTCCTGTGTGTGTTGTAACCAGAAATAATCTATTATTTGTGAATGGAGATAATTATTGAGATTTATTGGTTCTACAGTGGGATAAATTGCTACCACAGCTACAAACAATTAGTAAGGTGCAAAAGAAAGAAAGTGGGGCGTATGCAAAGATCATTATATATATGTCACGATTTTTACAAATACAAGATACTGTACGTAAATGTCCACTATAATGATAAATAAACGATCCAAGATAATCTGCACAGTGGGGGCTGTTAGACTGATTGGTTGTATAGTCTAACAGCAGTGAATGAAGGATCTGCCGTACTGGTCCTTCCTACACTGGGGGTGGATCAGTCTTCCACTGAAGGAGCTGCACAGAGCCTCTGCCGTCTGGTGCAGTGGGTGAGAGGTATTGTCCATGATGACATGGCCAAGATCTGAGGGTGTGATATTGTGCTTTATTTAGTTCTAATATTGTCAGAATGAATGATTATAGTTAGAGTAAGTAAAATAATACAGACATGCTGAAGTGATGACTATCTGACCTTTTCATAAACTCATAGTCAGTGTATCATAGCCATCCTGCAGGATTTTGAAGAGTCAGAGCATAGGTTTATAGTTCAGGCCACTAGTATCATGACCTTCTCTGCATTTCAAGCCCCTGAGCAGCCTTCCATACCAAACTTAATTCATATACTCCTACATAGTAAAAATCTATATTTTTACACCAACATAATGCACCGCTTATTTTCAGCTTGTTCTAAGTGCCCTGTTGGTACTGAACCAGTAATGGGCTTTGAGTACAAATGGTGGAACATGATGCCGAGCAACATGAGGAGCTTAATCTTGAGACCAGATGTCAGAAGCTCCAGTCACAACACAGGTAAGCGTCTTAAAATTAGGGCATAAAGTATAGGAAAAGGTTGAAATGTGTGCAGCAACATCATCACAACCTGAGATTACCAGAGTTAGGATTTAGTTGCCCTGATAATCATCCGAGCTGCTTTTGTTCATTTATTACTTTAGGCTTAGATTTTGTTGAATAAACATGTATTGCGGATTGAATTGTGTTACTGTTTATTTATTTTGATTACAGCATGGGAGGTGGCTGGAGAGTATGTTTACACAACCCCCGGGTACCAGGACACAGACTACCTGATGCTCATTCTAAGCGTCCCTGGATACAGGTGAAGTCAAGCTTTTTTTGTTTGGTTAAATGTACATATAACATATTTAGTAGTACATGTCTGTAATTTATCTGTGAGTAGGAACAGGTAAGAAATTGTCTTGTCTCTGCAGCTTGCCTCAGTCCATGAACAAAGAGAGTGAACTCTCTCACATCACCTTTGTCTTTGAGACCACGTGTTCAGATGACTGCAAGTTTTCCTTCCTGGCAGTGAGTAAATGTTATCTGAAGCTTGGTATTTTATTGAATGTAGTATATGAGGCCAGTGTGTTTTCCTGCAGGGTTATAGTGAATGGAACAACAATTTAGTTGAACAGTGGAGTGGCAACAACAGGAAGCAGTCGTATTTATACCTGATCCAGAGCAACACCACCGTCACCTTCAGCTGGGCATTTCAGCGATCAGTGAGGTACAACATGGTGAGAAATAACATTTTACCCCCTAAAAGCTTCCTTAAGTATTACTTTGTTTTAGGCATATTTCCCTTTCTTTTACCTATTTACAGTCTGCTGAAGTTTGAATTCTTTCTTGCTGTGGCTGCAATTTACTTGTAGACTATGTTGTAAGCGAAACAACAGCATGTTAAGAACTACACTTATGTTCCTTATTACATGAGGAATGTAAACATGTGAGTGGTTTGCTTCTCTCAGGACAGGAATTACAGCGCTGATGTTGCAAAAATCTACTCCATCCACATTACCAATGTAGTTGGAAGTGTGGCGTCACAGTGCCGTCGCTGTGCCCTGAGCTCTGCTAAGGCTGGCTCTGGCTGTGTTCCCTGCCCACCGGGACACTACATGGTCAACGGGACGGGAGAGTGTGGGCAATGCCCTCCAAACACATTCATCAAGGCCCAGTATCCTGTTGGAAAGGCTGCTTGTGTTCAATGTGGACCAAACACGAACAGAAACAAGGTAACACAATCATGCCTGGTGAAAAGCTGAATAAATCTGATCAACACAAATTATACAGTGTGGAGTAAAAAGAGAGTAAAATACAATTATTTAACAAGCTGCGAAGGAGAAGAACAAAATACATTCTGAGGGTTTCATGTATGAAGAGAATACAAACTTTGTTTCTCAAATAAACTGTACTGTGCTTGTTCTTGGGTGTGGTTTTGAAAGGTAATGTTAGTTTTTTGGCACTGAAACTCATCTGATAATCTACAACTAAATAGCAATGCACAATAAAAGCAACATACCCTGATAAGACTGTGTACGTTTTATGAGGGGTTCCCGTATTAAGCCTTCCACTGTAAATTAAATGGCTGGTATTTGATTGATCCTTCCTCCAGGCCTACTCTGCTTGTCTCAGTGACTGTACGCTGGATGTGCAAATGACAGGACAAGCTCTACTGCACTACGACTTTTCTGTTTTGGCGAATGTCACCAGCTTCCACAGCAGCCCCCGCTTCACCAACAAAGGCCTGAGATATTTCCAGCTCTTTAATGTGGCTTTATGCGGGAAAGAGGTGAAAACATTGTTCTTGTGATGTTTACCTCTTTATGTGAACTTTAACTTGAGATGCATTTTAACCAGCCACACTGCCCTTACAGGAAAGAATGCCAGCTACGTGTGTGGACAATGTAACAAAGAGTGGGAGAAATGTCACCGGTTATGTCTGTCAGTCCACTGTGGTTCCCTCTGAAATCAGGACTCAGAGCATCTTGTCCTCTCAGCCTTTCCTTATTGCTGACTCACTCATTGGTATGAACTACATTCTGAAACAAAGTATCTGCTGGAAAATGTGGAAAATCTATTAGTTATTTAATTTATACACACATTTTAATTTGAAGCAGCACACACTGACATATAATGAACTTGGAAAACTAAAACAGGAATCTAAGTATTTATTGTATTAAATGGAGAGATACATTTCAGGGGTATCTGAGCTAAAACATCTTTTGACCGAGACATCAACGGACACTATTCATGTGACTTAAGGCTCTGAAATATATATTGTATAATAACTATGGACTGCAGGGATGTTTTGGTAATCCACATTATCATCAGATTTTTTTCATTTAACACTATCAAAATGTGTAGTTTTCGTTGTGTTCTCTTCAAGCTAATTATTTTTAGTAATAGACTGCTTACACAACTAATGGGAATGACAACAAACATTAGATCTGCCTTTAGTGTTTAGCATTCTCATTGTGTACTAATAAGCGTGTTCTGTCCTGTGAAGGTGTGACCACTGATACTACCCTAGGAAGCATCTCTTCTCCTAAGTGGCTGTTTCCTGCTGCATCCAGCCTGCCAGACGTCATATTCTATTACAAGTAACAAAAATCATGGTTTATTTTGTTTACCTTTGATGGTATTATTAATAATAAAAAACAATATATAATGTGTCATGTTTGTGTTTTTTCCAGATCCAGTGAGACGACTCAGGCTTGTAAAAAGGGCAGGTCAGCCACCATCAGACTGAGATGCAATCCCACAGTGACGGCTAATGACCACATCACCATGCCAAGGTACATCATGCATCATGACAAAAAAATTCTGACTTTGGAACAGTGATCCAAATAAGTTTAACTGTTTTTTGCCCCACAGTGACTGTTCAGAGGGGACATGTGATGGTTGTAGTTTTCATTTTCTGTGGCAGAGCCAGCATGCATGTCCACTCTGCACCAAAAACCACTACAAAGAGATTGTCAGCGCTTGTATCCAGGGAATACAGGTAGTGATGCACACTGACAACCACTCCCCTATATATACTCAACTCAAGTAGCTCACAAACCCATGCTGTGTGAAAACAAGGAAAAAAGACAAATTTATTGCACAGATATAAAAGTAATGTGCATATTATTTTCTACCTTTCTGCCAGAAAGCATTTAAGGTGTTTCCAAACTTGTTCTAAATCTCATTTATATGTTTCAGAGAACGACCTATGTTTGGCAACAGCCATTGCAGTGTTTTGGAGGAGAGACTCTACCAGCACCAAAAGTCAGCGCTTGTGTGACTCTGGATTTCTGGCTTAAGTTTGGCGTTTCCACAGGAACCATTGCTGCTGTGCTACTTATTTGTATCAGTTGCTATTTCTGGAAGAAAACACGCAAGTAAGAGAACTGAGCTTTTTACTTTCCTGTTTGTGTTTCTTGAAGTGTTTATATGATAATTTAGTAAATTAAATTATATCAAAACAAAAGTACATACAAATAAATACATCAAAAATATATATTTCTCGTCATCCTCCTTCTGCAGGTTGCAGTATAAGTACTCCAAACTGAAGACGACTGCTGGGGGTAAAGAGTGTGAGCTTCCCACTGCAGACAGCTGTGCAATAATGGAGGGGGAGGATGCAGAGGACGAACTCATGGACCTCACCAAGAAACCATTCTTTGCCAAAATTAGGTCCTTCTCACGGGAGGTTGGTAACAACTTTATCCTTACACATATCAAGCTACAAATACTTGCCATGGTTCATGTTATTAATGTGTTTTTAGAGGTCCTCAGACGGATTTGACTCAGTTCCACTTAAGTCGTCGTCATCACTCCATCAGAGAGAGGAGGAAGACTCTGATGATGCTTAAACCAGAGAATGAAGAGATGCTTCAGCCGAAATGCAGAAACACTGTTAAATTTGAATATTTTAAAATCAGCTCAGTTTCAACAAATGTATTGATCGGCATATACATTTTATTTACTTTTTAGTATTATTTGTTAGATCACTGTTCCAATGTGAAGTTGACCTTATTAGCTTCTTACGTTTGTTAAACTAATACTACAGTACAAGGTCTCTATATTGGGGATATTTTGTATTTTTCGAAGTTTTCAGTTTGTCTTTAATCTAAAACCTAAACTGTGGATCACATTTACAAAAGTATTTTTTTTGCTGATGTGTGAGACTTTATACATGTACTAATTTTAGATAAACAATAATAGTTGCAACAGGGTTTTCAGATATGTGCTGCTGCACCTAGGAAGAAGATAGAATCTTGTTTTCTTGTGTAGTAATGACATTATTTGCAATAAAACAACAAAAGGTGTGCATATCCAGGAATTAAGTGACTTTTAATGCTACCTTCAGTTGCTCTACGTAAAGTAATACCATAAAGCATGATATAACGTCACATGTTTCTACCACTTTCAGTTATTATATTATAATATATATTTTTCACGAGTAAAGATAAGGCTCTATATCTAAAGTATTTTATGGTTGTAGTTGGATTAGGAACCATATATGTTGTACTAGAATGGATGAACAGAATTTTATGGAATAAATAGTCACCAGATTCACAACATATCTATTACTACAGAGGAAAGGTGCGGCTGATTTTAACCAATTTATGTATGTTGAAATTGCTAGTTAATAATAGCCTCGAAATTTGGGTAGTACCTGTTAACTAAAATTGTGAAATACTGTAAATGTTGATTACTAAAATGAAAAATAACCGTTTTATATAATAAATCTACTACTAGAGGGCTTAGTGTTAGGGTAGACCCATCAGTGATCTACTGTAGAGGAACCACTGAATATCAAATATCTGTGTACTGTACATGGTTGTTTAGGAATACTAATAATTTAGATTCTATACGGCTTATGGTAAACAAAGTCGTATTTATTTTTCCTCGTATAAATTCATATAAATGCCAGTCTATGTAGTCCGTGGATTCTTTTTTTCCAGTAGCACCTTAATACCATCCGGGTTTAGGTTTCTGTTCTGTTCTCGTTGACTCGGGTGTGTTTCCTCGCGAGAGTTTTCTACCGTGTTGCAAGTGGGGTGAAATCTCGGGAGCTGCCTGAGAGAGGAACAAAACAGCGTGAAGATTCAAAAACGTGCAAGTTGTTGACGGTGATTCTGCAACATTTCACGCGAAAGCAGTCCCGTAACTTTATGGTACACAAAGTTCTCAAGTAGCGACAAACGTTTCATTTATCTCGTTTTCATAACTTGGAAAAAGTTTCACTGCGGAGCGCGACTCGGAGAAGAAAGTCAGGTCGGTGGTCGGCAGCTGGTTCTGCAGGAATGTCGCAGAAAGAAAGACCGAACTTTTATCGACAGGACGTCAACAAGACTATATGGGAAGTACCCGAGCGCTACCAGAAGCTGTCCCCGGTCGGCTCCGGCGCTTACGGATCCGTCTGGTAAATCACTTTTCGTGAGGTTTACGTTTGTGTTTGTAGCCTGGTCACCAAAGTTAACCTCCATTCATTTAGACGAGGCCTGGCGCTGCAGATGCTAAATTCGTTAGCAAGCGTTCACTGTTGGCTAACAAGGTGGAGCCACGACGTGTCTGAGCTGCAAAACCTGTTTAGTTCTGGTTTCCCTGTTCTCCACCGACGACACCTGAACAGGTTAAATGTATATTCACCCTTGAAGAAAGCACTCGCGTCTCGAAATTTAGTTTTTATGTTGCAATTACGAGATTGGTTTATTATTAGGTATTTCTTGCCAAGTTTTAGCTGCAGATTCTGTTTTCATCATTTTAAAGTAATTTATTTAGGAATAACGGTGTAAACAATATCAAGTTAGGTAATCAGAGAAAGCTGATGGTGGGAGCTCTTACTGACCTTTTGGGAGAATTTGACACAACAAATGTTTTTCACTGATTACAATATTTATAATCTCGATTAAATTATGTTAGATCATTGTTTTGTTGACGAAATAAAGAGTTTAAGCACCCCTTTAAATGTTTTATGATGACACTTAAATTCGTCCTCAATTTTTGATTAGCTTTCTGGCACTTTATAGCATAATCAATAGATCAATTAATTGTTAAAACAAAAAAATAAGAAGTAACATTACTCCTTAACATAAATAATCTGTAACAGTACAGACTAATATGACTGCTAAAAGTTTGCTGAAATAAAATTTCAAAGCATTGTTAAAATAACTATGCTATTTCCTACCTTGACAACCACTCATGCTTTTAGCATCTGAGTTGTCAGTGTGTTTAGTAATGATTTTGAGATTGAAATTTTCAGAAGATACGCTTATGTGTGTATGATTTATGCTTCTTGATAGAGAATCTTTGTGAGGTTGATTTCCTTCATATTGGTTTTTCCCAAAATATTTCACAGAATGGACTTAATGGATTACATCGCTTGTGCTGATACTTTCTAGGCCACAACCTTGTCAGCGGTGCACTTGATTTAGTGGGCAGATGTTTGTTTTGCAAATGGAAGCATGCAGCTGTGCTGTTGCTGGGCAATCAGATAATCTGTTGCTAGTCAGATTACTGGCTGCTCAGCAATGCTGTGACTGTGATTGTTTTTTTTTTCTTGGTTTATAATGTTTATGTTTACATGTTGGACTCCGTTCCAAGTTCACTGTGAGTCACTGATCAGTTATTTTATACTGGCCTTAATTGGCGTTATACAGTGTAGGGAAGGCTACCATCACTATATGCAATCCTTTAGACTTAGAAACATTATTTATGACTAAATGCCTGGTGAATGATTGACCCACCAACTTTGGATCTTTTTTTGTAGGTAGGTAAATGGGGGGGCATATGATGCATGTTTTACTTGCCTAATACATGTGCACACACTGTATGATTGTGACAAAACAAAAATAGTTTTGATTAATTGGCTAATGATATTGTAAACTGTGACTCTGTCAGCATCAATGACTACTGTCTCCCTGCTGATCATGTGTAGGTGAGCTAGGCAGGCAAAGTGTTATTTATGACACCGTTGGCTTTTAGAGTGCAGTACAGTCTGTAGGCAGGGCTGCTCCCAATTTGCTGAGGAGACGACATTTTCTGCTGAAGGTGCCCTTTTCTAGCCTTCATTAGTTTGTGCTGGACTTGATTTGATTTTTAAAACGCTCAGCTGATATGAAGTTTCTGCCTAAAAGTCACAAGCTTTTCTAATAGTTTCTAAGTAGGTTTCATGATTTCAGCCCAGCCTTACTGCACACGGTGGCCTTGTTGATTATTCCATTGATTATTCTTTTTATGTTAATGTGATTATAATTTAAATGTTTGCCCACTTTCATGTTCCAACAGTTCTGCATATGATGCAAAAACTGGTTTAAAGGTTGCTGTGAAGAAGCTGTCCCGGCCATTTCAATCCATCATTCATGCCAAGAGGACTTACAGAGAGCTACGATTGCTTAAGCACATGAAACATGAAAATGTGAGTTGGCTTGTTTCTCTTCCCTTTGCTTTGTCCGGTGGCAAACATGCGTAAAAGTTTTGTTAAGCAGATGCATTGTTACACACTTCATTAGCAAAGTCACACAACAGCTGTTTCATTCAGATTTTTATTTGTACAATACTATAATTTCTTTTGCAGGTGATTGGTCTCCTAGATGTCTTTACCCCAGCTACTTCCCTGAAGAAATTTTCTGATGTGTAAGTAAAATATATTTGTTTACAGTAGTTTACTGTCATTATACAAAGTTTCCTGGTCTGTGTCCTGTGGCTTGCATTCAGGATGTCGCCTGGGTAGCTATTTGTTTCTCAGAAACCAAAAATCCTGTTTGTGGATGCGAAATAGCTGGATGTCAGCTTGCGGGCCAGCACACTGCACCATTTCTTAGCTTGTCCATACTCAACTTAGTTTTTTCCTGCTTTGGCTGACACAAGAGTTGTTTAATTTCCCCATGTTTTCTGGTGTCAGGCATTGCATTCATTAACATACTTCAGCTGCTGTGCTATTTGCATACAGGTAGTTGTTGTTTGCTGATATTCAAAGTTGCTTGAAATGGGAAGTGGACAGCTAGACGATGACTCAGAACTGTGTTGCGTGGGTGGTTTGTTACGCTCTTCCTCTGCCCTACATCTTGGGTTACTTGTATCAAGATCAAGTTGTGAAACAAATCTGTTCAGTCACCACCAGAAGAATAATTTCCCTGTGTTTCATTTACCGGTATTCTGTTTTGAAGCAGTACGTGAGACTCTTTGAAACCTTGGCCTTCAATGTCTTCAGGATTATTAAGTCTTTGTGTATTTGTGATTTGGTGTGGGAGGACAGCCACGAAAATATGTTAACGCCTGAGGTCAGAATCTGGGAATCTTTGGTTTTGAGGCTATATGACAGTGCTCTCCTTGTTTTTAACTGCAGTGATTGCTAAACAGAAAAAGATGAACGTTTAAACACAGTCATATAATCATAGACAAGAAAATGCAGAAGTCACTGACTTTATCATCAAAATCAAAGCATTTCCAAACCATCTCATATGCAAACAAAATTTACTCAAGTTATTTATGCCAGATGAATACTACATTGTTTATTACAACAATAGTGTAGCTAAGTTGACAAGACAATCGCATGATTTCTTTAAGAAGCACATAATTACAGTTACAATCTCCTCTAAATGCCACACCTTTCCCAGACCCTTAAATTGTGTAAGAGCAAACTTTCCAAACAAACCGTGAAACAGGAAATGAAATAAATCAATCAGAGGAAAGCCAGCAAAATATGGTTGCTTCTCTCGGCACAAGTAAGAAGAGATGTTGTTTGTACATAGCACAGCAACAAAGCAGATTTACATAATGTATAGGAAGAATTACAACAACATCAATTAAAGACAAAAATAGCAGAAGAGTAACGGGTGGGAGCAGAGCAGCATTCACACAGAAATGAGAGATTATTGATAAGATTATTATTAACATAGGCAAACCCTATGCTATAAGTATTCAGGCAGCTTCACTGGAAATGTATTAAATTTAAAATTCAGGAAACTGTACATTCCTGAGTGAAATTAAATTCCTTTAATAACGCTCCGAATATATGTGGTCTTGAGACTGGATCCACTGAGATATGGCACATTTTTGTAAAATGGTAAATGGTCTGCATTTGTATAGCGCTTTTCTACCTATCGGTACTCAAAGCGCTTTGACACTGCGTCACATTCACCCATTCACACACACATTCACACACCGGTGGCAGAGCTGCTATGCAGCTTAAGCTGACACACCGGGGGCAACTTGGGATTCAGTGTCTTGCCCAGGGACACTTCGGCACATGACTGGGGGAAGCCAGGAATCGAACCACCGATCCTACGATTGGTGGGCGACAGCTCTATCTCTGAGCCACTGCCATGATATTGAAGAAATTACAATTTGTGTATTTATTAATTAGTTCTGTTACTATTAGTCATATTCTATTTCTTTGTCCTTTGTACCTTCTGAGGGGTCTGTGTCGTATCAATTTCCCTATGTCATTTTAGTGCACAGTATTGAAGGCTTCAGTAATGACTAATGTTACACAACCTGACCCAACAGTTAAATTTGTTCTGTTGTCATTAGTGTAGGAAACCACTAAAAAGAATGCAATGTACAATATAAAACATGAAGCTTTACATTATATCCCAAACTGAGAGAGAAAATGTCCTCTTTTCAGAAATGTACTGTAACTTTTTCTCCTCACACACTGAGCAGCTGTAAATTTGTTTGCTGCTGAAATGGAAAGGTCTCCACCCCAGATTCCCGACCCTCCTCCAAGATTAGCATAGACATGGGGGACTCAAGGTAATACAAGGTCATGCATGTAGACTATGCTGGAGGCTTTCCTCTTGAGGGAAGGAAAAGAGGAGAGTTCCATGTGGAACAAACTCCTGCAGGAAACTTTGTCCTGCACCACAGAAGAACACATGCAGAGTCACAGATGTTGGAAAGAAATATTGCAGATATCCAGGAAAACAATCTCAGCTATGCAGGTGCTGCACTTGTGGTTCCCCTCAGTTCTACAAATACAGACTGAGTCACAAAGCCAGTGAACAGCTCCTGTTTCTGTAGGAGGAAAAAAAAACAGAGGTCACTATTTATATCTTTTTTTTTTTCCAAGGCAGATGAACTTTGAATATGTCTATGTCCCTGTGTGTTCAAGCACTATTTAAAGGCCTCACTGCCTGTGCTGTGTGAGAGTAGAAGAGTATTAATGAAAAGGGCATTCACTGAGCAGTAGACTGACGAAGCAGCACATGGCTCTGTGTGTTTTGCCTGCTCCTATAGCATCTTTCCTTCTTTCGTTGGGATTCGACTTGAATTATCTGCTGATTCATTGCTATTAGGCACATTTAATTGGGTTTGTTGTTAAATACCATTCCATTTGTGAAGGGCTTGGCCTTTCACTGCCTCTGCAGAGATGTTGTAGTGAAAAGAAGTAGTATCTGAACTGGTTATTCAAAAGGTTGTCTAAATGTGTTAGATGTGCAAAGATATTTCTTCATTTCTGTCTTACTTTTTGTAAAGTGAAAAACCACCTTCATATATTTGTGCCTATGCATATGTGATTATGATAATTTCCTGATTGACAGGTATCTTGTGACTCACCTAATGGGGGCAGATCTTAACAACATAGTGAAATGTCAGAAACTCACAGATGACCACGTTCAGTTCCTCATATACCAAATCCTGCGAGGATTAAAGGTGAGGATGATTTCTTCTGTGGCAAACTGCTGTATCTTTTAGCTGGTGGCATGATCTAATGTGCCGTCTCTGCTTTCTTTTTCTAGTATATCCACTCAGCGGACATCATTCATAGAGTAAGTGCAATGTTAGTTTTGTGTTGCTTTGTCCTCTGCCCTCAGGGGAAAACAATATATGTCAGGTTTTATGGCAGCTTGTGTAAACACTACAGAGAAGGAAAGTCATAAACAGAACTGTTTCTCTATGTGGTGTTAAAGATGTAAACCTGAATATTTTAATGGCAACAAAGAAGTTTCAGATTTACATTCATTCTTTCCAAATAGGATTTCTTTAGAACAAAGGATTTGCAAACTCATGCATTTGTGACTTTATTCTCTTCAGGATTTAAAACCTGGTAACCTGGCAGTAAATGAAGACTGTGAGCTGAGGGTCAGTGAATTACCAACATCAGTTTTTGCTAAAATGTTAGTGCTCTGTGAACAACTTTGCTTTTTGCGCCTATATTAGATTTTGGACTTTGGTTTGGCGCGGCTCACTGATGATGAGATGACGGGGTATGTGGCAACCCGCTGGTATCGTGCCCCAGAGATAATGTTGAACTGGATGCATTATAACGTGACAGGTAGATGACATTGATCTTTCACAGTGACCTTCTGCATTTCTACATTATGAGGACATAGTTGGTCAACAATTCTTTAATGTTTTTGTCTTGCTTCACTGTGTTTCAGTTGATATTTGGTCGGTGGGGTGTATAATGGCAGAACTTCTCACTGGAAGAACTTTGTTTCCGGGTACTGACCGTATCCTTTTCATCCAGAACTTAGCGTCTGTTGAGACATCTGTCTGCATAACATATTGAGCGGTTAAAGCACATTGTGATGCTGTTGTGCAAGTACTGTTTTATGAGGTGTTTTTTTTGTTTGTTTTTTTACACCCAGCACAGACTTCGTCTTTCTTTCCACTTCCACTTCATACTTCCAGCCTGATGCTGCTGCCTGAGGTGTCTTTGTATTCACAAAGCAGCTCAGATAGTAGCCGTTTTCATACTTCTCTAATATGACCCACCCATGCTGTAATATTTCCACTTCTTTTTACACATTGTGTTTTGTTGGCCCATGTCTACTTTCTGTCGGTGCTGATGACAGTTTTGTACAGTATGGGCCTTTCAATCTGCAGGATCTGTGCTCTTTATCTTCTTTCTCCCTTTTTGTTTGACTTGACTAGTGGCTGGGCCTGTGTGAATGCCTCCATGCTATTATTGTTTTAATTGTCTCAGATACCTTCTTTGCTGTTATGCACATCTTTGCTTTTTTCACGTCTCTTTAAAGGTGATGCAATAAAACTGAGTTTCTCAGTGACACATGTTTTACAAATGGGTCAGAGTATGAGTTCTCCCTCATCCAGCATCTGGTCTTCCTTTACCGAGTGCTGGTAGACATTGATCAGTTGAAGCTAATCATGATGCTCGTCGGAACACCAGGGCCTGAGCTCTTGATGAAAATATCTTCAGAATCTGTGAGTTCACAATGTTTTTCTCTAACCGGATTTCTGAGCTAAACGTGCCACTCTGCTGTGCAACAGCTTTATGTAACCGCTTCCTAACTGACTGCATGTTTCCAACCCTTTAAGCTTTGTGGTTTTTTACCTCTTTAGCTGGGTTTTAGCTTTTACTATGGCATTATTGTGATTTAATGCTGGCTTTCACTGACTGTCATGCTAAATATGTTTTTCTTTCATTTGAATCTCAAAATCATTCCTATATCTTTTTATCACATCTTGCTTCAAAGCTTGACATTTGCTACTCAGAGCTGACCCACTGTTGTGTGCATAGTTTTTAGCCACACAGTGTCAGGCTGACAAGCAGCTTCTCAACCAGTTTTGCTCTGTCGCTCACCTTGACACAAGCTTCATAGATATAAACCAGCTACAGCAGATTATGCGTCTGACAGGAACACCGCCAGCATCTCTAATAAACAGGATGCCCAGCCATGAGGTGAGCAGGATCCCCAGATGATTTCTTTAGACCAGACAGGGGATGGATGCAACAGCACTCACACCTGCTCTAACAAACCGTTCTCTCTATTTTTAAAACTACAGAGATCTTAGCGTAGTACAAGTTTACTATTTCTGGGTTTTTTTCACGTTAATTATAATTTTTGTGCAGCATGCTTATTGCATGTGATTGTAGTGTTGACCACCCCTGTTTGTCAATATTAAACATACAGTGTGTGCTGCTGCTGATAAAGTTACTCACAGCACTTCCTGTGTCGAAGATTCTTCCTTCTGTGGTTTTTGCTTTTCTTGCATATTTCTGGAAATTTGCTATCCTGCTTCTTTCAACAGTTTAGTGTAATTTACAGCACATTTGAACTGCACATTTTTGATGGCGTTTTTTCATTACTAGTGTTGAGTCCTCACTCACACCTTTTTATTCCTGCGGCTCACATTTCAAGCACATTATGACGTCTTGATATTGCATGGCAACACATCAGGGCTAACAATTGCCAAAAACACAGCATATGATGGCTCTGAAGAGCTGCTATATAGGCTTTTTAAATCCTTTTTCTACACAACAGCAAATAAATACATCTGATAACATATCTATTTTTTTATACATATTCTATATTTTCCGTCAGTAACTAGGTGCATCCCTCTCTATAAAGGGACATTTTTCACTATAAACGGCAAAGATTGGTGTCTTCAACAACACCTTTTCCTGTATTTTGCAGAAAACTAAAGCTGTGAGCCTTAAGTATCCTGCAAAGGCCAACAGTTTTCTTGTGTATTCTTATACTTGGAGGTTAATGAATTCCTAATAATCACAGCTGTAGATTAAAATGTCTTAACTGAGTAATAATGATATGATGCAGGTGGATACGCTGAACATGTTCAATAACATGAGGTAAACATTAAGAAACCAGTGAATATGGATGACATGTTGCTGCTAGTGGGAACTGACTGGAATTTAATATTAACTGATTTTTTTCTAGGCCAGAAACTACATTCTCTCATTGCCACAAATGCCCAAAAGGAACTTTGCTGACGTATTCATTGGTGCCAACCCACAAGGTAATATCAGTAATATTTTACTTATGTGCTTTACTCATGTTCTGTTGTGTTATGGTGCACGCCCTGCTACAATTCATTTGTTTGAATATTCCCGCTGTATTCCATGAGTATTATTGCTTTAAAATGAGAGCAAATTGCATCATGACAGGACTCTCTAAAATGTACAATAGACTGAAATTCACATGGTTGTGTGATTTAAGCTGTGGACCTTCTGGAGAAAATGCTGGTTCTCGACACAGACAAGAGGATAACAGCAGCCGAGGCTCTGGCCCATCCATATTTCAGTCAGTACCATGACCCAGATGATGAGCCGGAGGCCGAACCTTATGACCAGAGCTTTGAAAGCCGTGAGCTGGACATTGAAGAATGGAAACGTATGTCATTCATATGATTTGTAAAGTATTAATGTTGCATGTTGCACATTTGTAAAATGTTCTTGTTTTTTTGCAGTTTTAACCTACGAGGAGGTGTGTAGTTTTGAGCCACCTATTTCTGATGAAGATGACATGGAATAAGGAAATGCTTCTCTCGCATTAACCCCAAATTAGGATCATACACAGACATGTGCATTAGTTAGACTCTTATGAGAGTGCCTATCAGGCTCTGTCAGTTTTATCAATTGAGAAAACATATTTTGTAATCCGCTTTTGCAATGGGGATCGTTACTGGTGCAGGACCAGAAGGAGCTTGACCAGTCAACATTAATGTTATTTATAAACCACTGAGACTGGAAAATGTCACTTCTTACAAATAGCTGAAATAATTTTATACTTGGATCCTTTTATAAATGCAACCTCTCACTCATCACTGTGACTCTGACATGCTGAAACACCTATGGCTGGGCTGTTTTTTTTTTTTTTTTTTTTTTTCCCCAAATTGATTAATAAGCTTTGTTTATCAGAAACAGCATCACACTAGTCTACCACACAGACTGTTCCAGGCTGTCACATATGACGTTCAGTCATCAATATATCTTTTTCCACTTTATCTAGTTTCCACATCTGTGAGATAAGTAGAGTTTGTTTTTAGGTATGACAAATTGAAGCTATAGCTCCTGTCTGTAGGGCTCAGCGTAGGGCGTTCACATTTTTTTAAGTTGATAGTTTGTCATGAGACACTGAAGCATAATTTAGCTACACAGACAAACTTGAGCCTCTGCTATACTGAAGTGTATATGCTTGGTTCAAAACCATGTAAATATCTGTGACATATTCGTCTAAATATTTTGGCTATGTTACGGAGCAATCGCTTTTTGCATGTGCATCAGATTTTGTGTGTCTGCGTGGGTGTGTTGCTGGTTTACAGAAATTGTAAGTGTCTCTTATAGTAATACTGCTTTAATGTATAAAAGAGGGCTTTCAAATGTATTTATACTTTGTGGAAGTAGTATTTATAAACAGCTGAAAGATCCCTTAAGTATTTTAGTGCAGCAGTGTAATTACTGTCTTCAGTCCTTTGTTTAACAAAATAAATACTTATTTTTATGAAACACATGTTTTTGTTGTCAGTTTTTTTAATTACACCAGATTTAGCAGGAACAGTTCAGATATTTCATCTTAATATTATGGAATCATTGAACTAATTAATAAAATAATAAATGTATAATAACAAAATGTAATATAGTTATTACAGGCTAGGACAACCTTTGGCAGCAATCTCACACATTTCCCATAGCTGTGGACTGGATCTGCACAACATGCAGGAGGCAGTTTGGGTTTCTTTTAAAATGCTAGTGAGAACTGCTCTCTTTAGGTCATTCTATAGCATCTCTATTGGGCTGATGTCTGGGCTCTGACTGGTTTGCAGATTTTTGTGCTTTCGGGTTCTAGTCACTCAAATATGAAACAAGTATATTGTGTAATACGAAGGGACATTTTAGTTCAGTTGTCCTTTAGGAAGCCCAAGTGATTGTGAATTCGTTTCAACTGCCTTTGTGCAAATGAAAGTAACAGGTGCAATTCAAAGGTCAAAGTAAGACAACTCCTAGAAAGGGACTGGTTTTGCATGTGGTGGACACAGACATGCTCTTTTCCCTTTTCAACGTGTGTGCTTTGACCCTGTCACTTTAGGTAACACGAGGCAGTACATGTAGCCCAATCAGGTACATACACATAATCCAGTTAGTCCAAAAATGCCACATGCATCAAGGTTTTGGTCCAAGTACAGTCTCAAGACTACGAAGAAGACCGACCAGGATCATGACCAGATGAGATCCGGGGTGTATATAGGCACACAGGGTCCTAAAAGGTCATGAATAGCATTATAAATTGCTATAATGAAATTTGTGTTAAGGTGAGCCTGTGATTTCAGATTTTGATTTTTTGTGTGATTCTATATCTATATTTTGATTTGATGATTAAAGATTTGTGACACTAAATCAGTTATTAAATGAGAAATTATTGTAACTAGAAACTTGAAGTAAAATGCTGTAATAGATCTGGTACATCCCAGCCTGACATATGACATATGTGTCAGGCCTAGGAAATTCATAGTGTAAACCTGACCAAATTCTGCAGTATACATGACTAAAGATGCACAGCGTTAAAGTGTTAACTATTTTATCACCCCAACTTACCTTAGGCTGGTTATTTGAAACAGTATGTGTCTGCTCATCTTCTGAAACACTAGACAAGAGTCTATTATCTAATGTCCCCCTTTTCACTCTGTCTCTCTGTTATGTCATCATATATAATTAGTACAGTTTATGTTTACATTTGTTACTATAGTGATATATGGAATTCTGATTAATAAACATATGTATTATTCTATGTATCTATAATTGCAAATAGAGACAACAGCATAGTATGATGTGCATTTTGCTTTGTCATTTAATTAGCTGCATATCAGTAGAATTTTAGTTATTTACGTTATATATCAAGGGAACCACAGCTTACACGGTCGCTACATGTTCATAAATACATTTTACGATATAACCACAATAGGTGACCCGGGTAACCTGCAGCATCTCTGGAGTAACATCCATAAAATGTCTTGATGCTCTGGTGGAGGCTTCATCGCTAAGAAAGCTTGCCCGCCTGCAAGACGAACCAGTGCGCATGCGTGGAACATTCGATCAGCGGCGGTGTGGCTAACGGCTAAGCTACCAGCGCAGCCAACATGGAGAGGAAAGGTAAGTCTTTACAGCGACACTCATTACGAATTAACAACCATGTAATCCCGTGTGTGGGTGTCGACTCTGCAGTGGACGCTTCATCGCAGGCACCGATGTAAACTGTAGCAGGACTGCATACATTGAGACTACGGTGTAACTGAAGTCGACTGTCACGCACAGATCAGCTACATTAGCTCTCCAGACATTAGCCTTAGCTTCAATGGGATATGTAGGGATTAGCTAGCTGCGGTTAGCTGTCTGGTTGTTTCTTTCGTATGCACGCGGTAAATCACCAACAACAGTAACCGGGTGAAGCTGCATTTACCGAACAGTTGAACAACATTGGGATTACTGGACGTTAAAAAAAACAAACATTATAGATGACTTATAATGACGGCGTGCAGATTAGTGATGTAACACGGTTTCCAGTGTCAAACTGGGCGACTGACCGACAGATGCACTGCAGTTGTAAATACCGCTAGTTTAATTTATTCTACATACAGTCAGTGCGGACAGACACAAGGACAGAGTGTGTGATGTGTACGATGAAGAGGTAGAGGCATCCTTTATCTCACACGACATCTCCGTTGTCGTGTGACGTTCACCTTCAGCTGACAAGCAGCCACACAATGGAAAACTAATTTGTCTCTGGTTTCTTATGACAGTTCTGGCACTCCAGGCGAGGAAGAGGAGGGCAAAAGCAAAGAAGACGAGCAAAAAGTGAGCTTTTTACACCACACCAGTCGTGTCTTCTTCATGGTGTGCCTCCTCACTTCAGTAGCATTCAGTTTACCAGTCAGTGTGTTGCTGCTTGGCAGATGTTCTGTCTACATGGTGGTCATTGCGACAGATGATGCCCTTAATTGCATACTCTTAGTTTTTTGCCATGCATGACCCACTGATTAAGGGGAGGAAGACTCTACTGTCTGTAAATAAGCATAGCACTGAGCATCCTAGGTTTTTTGTTGGAATGTTTTCACTGGGATAGTGTGAAGTCAGTGGCATTATTTTAAAAATGGGCAGTAGAATGTTTAAGTAGTTTCTTAAGATAATGCTACATTTAGGTATGTAAATGTGCTAGTTAATGGTAGATATGTAATACTGATTGCTTGAATGTAGCTAATAATCTCCTAATCATGCCATCGGTGCCATCCTCCAGAGTGTTGCATAACAGCCTGTGCTATATTTAAAACAAGAGAATGAAGAAGCCCACATCAGACCACTGTAGAATGATGTTTTACTGAAAACAACTCTAGTGCATTGCATATAAGTACAACTGAGACTGTACCTTTCAATGCCACAGTCACCCTTGCATGCTGAGCAATGTATTTATGAAAGAGCTGCCAGTCATCTGAGGACTGAATGAACTGTACTGGTTATAACAGGTTTAATGTATGACTCTCAAGAAAAAAAATAAATCAGAGTGAACATTACAGCAATGAATTGCCATCACTCCATAAATGATAAATACCAGCTAAAATAGGAACACCTATGTAAGATAAGGCAGTGTTTTTTCATGAAAAGATGCCTCATTACAGTTACGCCTGGCTCAACATCAAAGTACTGTAGTTGCCTTTGGATCATCCAAGTCTTTATTCCTCTATACTCTGTACAGAGCTGTTACTGAGTATAAGAACTGTCAAGATTTCCAATTAGTAACATTTCTGGTTTGAAATGTATTTACTTAATATAGCCGTGATCAAATGAGGAGTAAATACTCCTCCGTTTAATAGTGATTAAACCTCTCTGTTTTTAGTGTCGGGCCTATATTTGCAGATTATGTTGCTTCCAGCAGCCCATTTCTGAGAAAAGTAGAGCCCAGTTTTGGAATTTGTTGGAATGTGCTTTTAAGTTATTTGGCTCCTAAATAGATGCATGTGGGAAAAATTGGAAAAAGAAACATCAGGGCCAGCTGAATTGTTACAAATAATTATGGTACCACACATACACTGCATACAGAGACCTCACATGCTACTTGGATTTTTATTGCTGTAGAAAACATGTAGTGTTCTTAAATTAAGAATGCCTTGAGCTCGTAATGCCTAAAAACACCTATTAGCTGTCAATACACATTCTCGCAAGTAAAATGCTGTAATAGATCTGGTACATCCCAGCCTGACATATGACATATTCATAGTGTAAACCTGACCTAGGCCACAAATGATAGGCTGGATAATTTTTCTACATAAAATTATAAATATGTATGTTTGTATGGCATTTTTAGATTTAGTAATTCTTTGTTTTATGTGGACAAATGATCTGTGTTCTTTTTGTTGTTTTCTTAATATTCTCTCTCTAGAAAAAGTGCACAGTGCTGTAACATTATTTCTTCAAAAATGCATAATTATGTTATGGAGCTGCAGTTTTCTTCTTAATGATTTAAAAAAAAATAGAATAACCATAAAAAATAAGTAAGGAAGTTCCCAATCACCAGAGTATACACATTCAAAACTAAATGAGGAAAGTCTTAATTTGAGAGCTTTATAGCTGTCTTGCAGTACAAACTTAAATGTTTCCTATATTGCTTTAAAATAACCAATAACTTGCCATAGGTCTTGTCTGTCCAGTAGTGCCATCCTATGAGAATAATGCTCTATTATTTTGGGTCCAGATAGAATTAGGTGTGGTAAAATTCAAAGGGTGGTGACTAGTTTACTATAAACAAATACATATTCACCTGAGATGTTTTTTAAATAGACATTTCAGCATTTCTATATTTACAGGAAAGTGGCCTGCGAAAGTACTCAAAGCATCTTGCTATCCAGACATGAAAGGGCTGTGCCAGGAAGTTTGTTCCCTAGTCGATGTATATGAGGGTTGGTGTGTTTGTCCCACAGGCAGCCAGCCACTCCCAGAGCTCGACAGCCGCCCCAGCCAGAAGCCTCGCCTCAGGAAACTGAGGAACCTGAGGAGATTCTGGGCTCAGATGATGAGGAGCAGGAGGACCCTAATGACTACTGCAAAGGTAGCTCTTATGCTTTTCCAACACACTTGGGCTAGCGTAAAGAAACATCTCCAGTTCAGTTTATCTCCAGTATGGCAATGAAATAATTAAATGGAACTCTATTTACAGTTAGAATAAATGTATTATTTGTGTTGTTGTTGTTGTGCTAGTCTAGTAAATGTGAATTTTCTTCTTTTATAGGTGGCTATCACCATGTAAAAGTAGGAGACCTGTATAATGGAAAATACCATATAATCCGGAAACTGGGCTGGGGACACTTCTCCACAGTGTGGCTTGCCTGGGACATCCAGTAAGACAAATATTTCACGACATCTTCTTACTGTTTTTGTTTTTGAGGCCTGAGTATGATAACAGCTGACTCAGAGATTACCGTTGTACAGTTCTCCGTGTAACTTACTCTGTGGTTTCAGGGTGAAGAGGTTTGTTGCAATGAAGGTGGTGAAGAGTGCAGAGCACTATACAGAGACAGCGGTGGATGAAATCAAACTCCTTAGATCTGTAAGTAGTTGAGTTGTTTGCACAGATTGTGCCTTTCCACGATTAAAGGCAATAGTTACAGGACAGACCTGTCAAACCTGTATTGGTTTAATACAACATTACAAAGTGAAAATGTATTGTTTTCTTTGAACTGTTTGATTTTTGCTTATTTTTTTTATCAGGTGAGAAACTCAGACCCCAATGATCCCAACCGGGAGATGGTGGTCCAGCTGTTAGATGACTTTAAATTCTCTGGTGTCAATGGAACGCGTATCCTTCACATAGAGTATTTGAAATACTCCCATGTCTTTTATTGCTTAGATTAGATTTGTTTGTCTCTTAATGGAAAGGATCAAGGAAAAAAAAAAAAAGAATATAAAGGAAACCGTTATTTTCTTTGGTGTCAAATTTAGCTGGCCAACAGTTGGAAAAAAAAATCTAACCTCCACCTGGCATGTTGCTCAGTTTTATCCGTACTTTACCACAGGGATCCCTATAGTTGTAATCTGATGCTGTGTTGTTTGCATTCCTGTGACCTGCTTGCTATTCAGTGTAAATAATGCTTCCTCAATATAAATTAGTAGTAAATATATCTCTTATTATTGCAATATTCCTACCTTGACCACAGTTATGTTCAGATGTCTGCATGGTGTTTGAAGTCTTGGGGCATCACTTATTAAAGTGGATAATAAAGTCAAACTACCAGGGGCTGCCCCTGTCATGTGTGAAGAGCATCATACGGCAGGTACGTGGAGACTGTGTCTACCTTTTTGTATAACGAAGGGTTGTTCCAGATTCCAGTCTGTGACATGAGGACGTATCATCTTATAACTGAACATTATTAGACAGATGTATTCATTGACATAAGTTACATGAATTTTGGTTGATCTTATTCCTTATCTTTGGTGCAAAGCATTGAAATGGTTTATTAGTTTATCATTGCTTTATTGTTTTGCAGGTGCTCCAAGGACTAGACTACCTGCACACAAAGTGTCAGATAATCCACACTGACATCAAGCCAGAGAACATCCTGATGAGTGTTGATGAGCCTTATGTCCGGAGGCTTGCAGCAGAGGCCACAGAGTGGCAGAAGGCTGGGGCACCTCCTCCTTCCGGTTCAGCAAGTATGACACACACACACACACACACACACACACACACACACACATACACATACATATTTATACCTACACCCATAAGCCCCTAACAGTTTATAACAGTATTGTTCTCATATGATATTCTCTTTTCAGTAAGCACAGCGCCCACTCCAAAACAGGTACAACCTTTTTATTTGACTTTTTGTATGGAACCTTAACCATCAGCTTTTTGTATAAAGCAGTTTCACACATATGCAGCTCTCACTGAGAGCATCATGTTGTTGTCTGTCTTCATATGTGACAGACTGGAAAAATGTCCAAGAACAAGAAGAAGAAGTTAAAAAAGAAGCAAAAGCGTCAAGCAGAACTGTTGGAAAAGTGCATCATGGACCTGGAGGAAATGGAAAAAAGCACAGAGACACGAGAGGAGAAAGATTATGATGATGAGAATCCACAGTCTCCAAAGGCACGGGTGTGCGCTCCCCTCAGACAGGTGTCTCTGCAGGAGCTAGAAGATGAAGAAACAAATGGTAGGTAGTCTATACCTCAACAATAGTGTCCTCTGTGTTGTGTCGGGAAATTGCTGTATTTCATTTCTTTTTGCTGCTGTTGAAATAATTTCCCTGATGCTCTCAGAGAGCAGTGCACATGGAGAGCTTGTAAAAGATGGACCGGTCAGCCTGTTGGACGTGAGCTGCAATGGCCACCTAGAGGAGGAGGAGGAAAGGCAGTCTCAGTGGAGGGATGAAGACCAGCACAATGGCAACACAGACCTCACGGAGAAATGTCCCAGCCCAGAGCAGGAATATTCACATTCACCTGTCCACTCCATGTGCAATGGCGTGGACTCTGCAAATCTACATGATCTGGAAACAGAGACTGAATGCAGAGGTGGTCACACCAGCGGAGTAACCGAGAGACACCTGCCTGCTGGGCTGGATGAGGGACAGCTGGAGAAAAGCATTTTACAGGAAGAGGAGGAGGAAGAGGTGGAGGATGGAGAGAATAGACCTTGCTGTGAATCCAAATCTCAGGAAATGTTGAGAAATGGTCAGTCAGGAAATATTAGTCCATCTACTAATCGCAACAGAGTTTTGTTGTTTGTTCTCAGTGGGATGCTTTGGAAATAATAACGCAGCCATGCGAAATCTGAAATATCTGCCTGTTCTTATAATGGATCCTTGGTCCGTCCTTATCTCTCTTTTTCTGTCCTTCTGTAGGCAAGCTAACAGCAGGATCCTTGCTAGTTAACCCCCTTGATCCACTCAATGCAGACCAGATCAAGGTCAAGATTGCAGACTTGGGAAATGCCTGCTGGGTGGTGAGTCTACTAATGATCTGGGGTATTTCCTGATTAGTGATCAAGCCTTGCAACCAGAGACACATGCAGTGTCATCTACCTACCAAAATAGGAATCCTCCAGCTCTCTTTCTCTCTCTCTGTACATGTACATATTTGCATTGTTGTAGTTTATGATTTGTTTCTTGTATTGTTTCAATTTCAGCAAAAGCACTTTACAGAAGACATCCAGACACGGCAGTACCGATCTTTGGAGGTACTCATTGGTGCTGGGTATAGCACACCAGCCGACATATGGAGCACAGCCTGCATGGTGAGAGACTACACTGATGACTACCTTGCACTTGAAGCTAAGTGCAATGCTGTACAAATCCAGTCCAGGGTCCAGCCTTTGCTTAGCAGCTAGAGGAAGTAAATGTATTCCTTAGGACATTTGTTTCCAGCGGCTATAATGAGTGTCTTGTCTCTTCAGGCTTTTGAGCTTGCCACAGGGGACTACTTGTTTGAACCACATTCAGGAGAAGATTATTCCAGGGATGAAGGTATTGCTAGGACAAGTTTCTGTGGTTGTGTCAAAACTGCACAGCCGTAATAACAATTACTCGATTCAGCAATACTATTGAAACATATTCTGCACTGTTAATATATTGGTAGCTTTTTTTAGACATTGCTAATGTTTAAAGCTTCCTGATAAACTGGCCGTTATTATTGCTTTATCAACATAAAGTATTATTTAAAGTGAGCTTGCTAGTTTGTGACGTTCAATTACTCTCTGCTTGTGTGGTGCAGTGCATTTTCCTTGATTTTCCACAGTATTAACATTTAAATGAGCTACTCCAGTACTGTGCTTGAAAGTGTTTTTCAAAACAATGTGTATATAAAATGTTATTCCTGTTTGTATTTCCTCTCTTAACGCCTCAAATTACATTTTTGCAAACACATTTTGGAGACTGGGCCATCTCTCCATTTCCCCTTTTGTCACCTTTTCATCACTTGTGCTCCATATTTTCCTCATGCTATATTTATATAAATGTTGGCTTGTTGCTTAGCTTGAGGTTTCTGTTCTGACTTGATTCTGCTGTATGTGTTGAAATTCAACATTAGCTCTCTAGAACATGTTGCTTTGTTGCCTTCTGTACATTAGCTCTGTATCTGTTTTCTAATAGTTTATACTAGTCATTCATCAAATTTCTGCTGCGGTTTTTAAGATTTAAGACTCGGCTTTAAGCCCTATTTACAATTCTTTGATTATAACCTAATCTAATTTAATCTTTATGTTTTGTTTCATCGATGAAAGGGAATGGCAATATGTTTGTTTGCTTTTTAATATTTGGAAAAGTATTCATACCCATACATGAATTGTGGTCATACTAGGCTGTCATCATCCGTTGTTTCTAATACATTGTAATACATTACCATCTCATCCTCTCTCAAACTGTTTCCTGTAACTTCCTATATTCCCTCATCTCCTCTGATGTGCCTCATTTCCAGACCATCTTGCTCTCATGATTGAGCTGCTTGGTAAAATTCCTCGTCATTATGCTCTGAGTGGGAAATACTCACAGGATTTCTTCACAAGGAGAGGTATGCCACCCCTCTGTCTGTGGCTCCTCTGGGAGTGGGGGTGGATGGCTAATGAAGGCTAAAGGTTTCTGTCAGCACATTTGGACCCACCAAAGCTGTGTGTGTCCAGTACAGTGGGTGTAATGATGAATACAAAGCGATAAATGTCTGGTACTTTGAACTGTGTCATCAGGCATTAATTCAAGTGTCACTGCCAAAGATTGTCTGGTAGAGATGTTGGACTGGATTTTTGATACTGAATTGATCTTTGTTTTCCATTACTTTTTTCCCATTTTTTCCGTGTAAGGTCAGTCACAGCTGTGGTACAGTGATCATATATTTTACATCTAATAGGCTTTTATTAACCATCTCTAGAGTGAATGTGCTGTCGGCCTGACCCATCTCTTCCTCAGCCTCCACCCTTACAACCAGAATGGGCCTTGTACTAAGACACAGTCTGAACAATCTGTTTGTCTTGTTTGTTATTCCCTTTCCTCTTGCAACTGTCTGCTGTGCAGACCATATAGCGCTGATCATTGAGCTGCTGGGAAGTGTCCCACGCAAAATCATAATGTCCGGCAAATATTCCAAGGATTTTTTCACCAAGAAAGGTAAAAAATAATGTATCAGTAAGATCAGAGTGACAGGATTATTTCTGTCCCCATGGATCATACCCCAGTGTAATTTATAATTTCTGAAGTCTTTCTGATGTTTATCGATTTCTTTTTACTATAATAAGAAAATTTTAGGTGAATAATAATATAATCTAGATGTTAACAACGCACAAGCATTCCGTTATTATAAGTGTTTTCCTGAAAGTCGTTCTGATGCAGTGTTGTGTGTTGTCTGCAGGAGATTTAAAACACATCACTAAGCTAAAGCCGTGGGGCCTCCTGGAGGTCCTGATTGACAAGTACGAGTGGCCCCGTGAAGAAGCTGAGTGCTTCACTGATTTCCTGCTTCCAATGCTGGAGCTGATCCCTGAGAAGAGAGCCACAGCTGCAGAGTGCTTGCTCCACCCTTGGCTCGCCCTCTAGTGGAGACCTCCAGCCTTTGCACCACCCTCATTTTCCACTTTTTCCAGAGACTGCAACTGATAATTTTCCAGTTAGGGCATATTGAATGAATATTTATTTCTCATTTGTTTTGTTATTTTGGATTTCTTATGTATTTTGTTATTAAGCTAATGCTTCTGTGTATGTTTGCTTTGTATTTGTTGGTTCTTCTCTTGCTGTGATGATGTCAGGAATCCAGTGGATTATTTTACTTCATGGTTATGTTGGCTCCAACTGCTGTGCTCCATTCACCCACCTAAGCAAATCTGTTATTGTACTGCTAGTGACTCATCCTTGTTTGTTACACTCCTGCACTAAATCCCCCCCAAAAATCAAGGATATGTAGCCTTTATTGGTCACTTGTCTCCTTTTAAAGGACTCACTACACTTTTTTTTCTTTACCTTAGTGCTGTGTTCCTTTTTTAGAATTTATCTCCTATTACATAAGTAAGATATACATTTTGTATTTGTAAAGTAGACGTAGGAGGTAAGTTGCACACTGGGTGACATTTACACTAACTCTAGTGTACAGGCCATTTTTCCAGGCAGTTTTTTAAGGAGACTTCCATCTGATAAAACATGTTGTCTTATTTAGTCATAACAAAGCTGTTGTCACCTGGTAATTAGTGATTATTTAGTTAGAATAAACAAGATCTTTCATTCTCATGGGAGGCTGGTATTCTCATTCACCTTTTACAATTCAGGAATATAGTGTGATAAAGCTTTGGACAAGATAACATTTCAGAAAACCCGGTTGAAAGGGGAAAAGTGAAAATAAACTGTATATATCTGTACCAAAGAGTTTGCCTTTATATATATATATTACAGTTATGTACAGTTTTTATCAAATCTTATATAATATCTAAAATTATTTAGCTGGGTAGCTGTGTTTTAATACAAGTGTATGAAAGTTGTGTTTAGTTGTATGAATGGCCAACTGTCACAGTTTTTATGACAGCATTATAATGGTGTCCAAAATTGGTCTTATCAGAGTAACTTGTATATCTACTGAGGCCTAGGTAAAAATCTAATTTATATCTGTCAGATTCAAAAGGTTTGTGTCAACTTATCAAACTGTACAACACCATACAATAAACAATGTTCGAACAATACAAAATGACTGCATCAAGCTTGTTTATTAGGTTTGTGACAGACTTAAAGCTGTTTTCTGATCTGTGAAGCAGCAATAGTTTTATACACATGTAAAGCAGTGCAATGTACCCATTAACTGTTTGTTCATCAGGGATTTTATGTAAAGAAGGAAAATAATAGAAATCTTCACTTAATGTACTGAAGATCCTGGGCCTCAGAAAAGTAATTATCGACTTACTGCTGCCATGAGTGCTAAAAGGTTGTTAATACATAACATGTATGGCAAAATAGTGTAGTTCGATACGGAAACAGTCCTGTTATAAATCATTCATATTCATAAGAGTAATAATACATACACTATATTGCCAAAAGTATTCGCTCATCTGCCATGACTTGCCTATGAACTTAAGTGACATCCCATTCATAATCCATAGGGTTCAATATGACGTTTGTCCACCCTTTGCAGCTATAACAGCTTTAGCCCCTTTGGGAAGGCTGTCCACAAGGTTTGTGTTTGTGTGAATTTTTGACCATTCTTCCAGAAGGGCATTTGTGAAGTCACACACTGATGTTGGATAAGAAAGCCTGGCTCTCACTCGCTGCTCTAATTCATCCCTAAGGGGTTCTATCGGGTTGAGGTCAGGACTCTGTGCAGGGCAGTCAAGTTCATTCACACCAGACTCCTTTTGGCAATATAGTGTATTTGAATTTACATCTTCCCAAGACAGGTTCAGAAAAATCTTCTCTCATTACAGCTGGCTATATTGACTGACAGGTGAAGTTAGCGGTTTTACCGCTATGCTGTCAGATCTTGCTATGATGTTTGTTATAGTAGCATCTTCAGGGGGGACTTCCAAAATCAGGTTCAAGATTCAAGCTCACCTACTTTCCTGCTTTATTTTACAACTAAAATCTTCACTTCTTTGCATTATTCCTCTCCTTTTCCTTCCACCTCAAAGTCCTCCGACAGCAGTTTATCCTGTCGGTTTCCAAGCGTGAAGGACAGAAAAGCCAGGAGGAGGGCATCCAGGATGCTGATGATAGCCAGGATGTAGGCCCAGCGCACTGTACAGTTCCCTAAGCTGTACTTATTAGTCTTCTCACCGCACATCCTCTTCACTTCTGCAGAGTCCCAGCCATCTGGGTAGATCATGCAGCCCAACACCATTAACACAGCTGTTGGGAGAGGAGGTAACAAAGGCTAGTTTTAGATTAAAAACATCTTAAGCTCATTAGTATGACAGTAGCCAATGGTTTTAGCTCATTGTTAAAATGTTTCAGGTGTATCACATACTCAATGTCTAGTTTTTTTGGCCACAGTGTTTTTTTTCACAGGGTGAGATCAGTTAACAAGTTAGCAACACCTGAGCTTGTTACATGTAACTGATCTGTTATCAGATGTGTCAGAGTCTGGAGTGAAACTGGATCCTTTATTGACTTCCATGGTGAAAAACAACACATCCCGAACAAACACATCACACCTGAAACATGAGAGGTGAGTTTATCACCCTGAACCCAGCAGAGTCTTACTCATTACACAGAGCTGATGCTCAGCTTGTTAAAAGTTGCATTTTCCTTCTTTAGTGTTTCATAGCAGACTATGAACTTTGACCCTGACCAAGATTTTTATTAGGAAAAATAAAATTGCCATCAAGAAGCCTGCTTCCATATGCAGAATTTAAAGATAAATAAATAAAACATTCACATACTCAATAATCTTTATTTCTCAATGAAATCAGTCATTTTCATTGAATACTGAAACAACAATATGAACAGATTAGAACGTTTTATGTTTCTGTTAAACATTGCTACAGGCAAGTAGTGTAACAGATGTAAGTGTAGAACATCTAATTATTTTTTAACTTCACAGTTAATACCTGTACTGAATTGTGAAATAAAGTTAGATATACTATAAAGTAATAGAAATCTCATAATATTCTCATTTATTTTACCGGAAGGTGTAGTCTCCTAACTCTAGTTTCATTATTAACCTTAACGTTCAGCTTCACCTTACTTTTGCTATCGCACTCTCACCTGAGGCCAGCTGCATCCATGCGCAGATCCTGTAGACGTTGCCTGCGTTGCAAAAGAAGAACAAGCCGAAACAGACCATGGTGCCAACAATTAACAGCATGGAGGTCCCGACAAAGAACATAGCGGTCCTGAAGGCCGGTGAAGGGATGGAACCAAAGTCCAGCATGCTGCCTTTACAGATGAGCTCTGAGGTCAGCGCGTTCCCGATGCAGTAGTAGAAGAGGCCGAAGTAGCCAGCCTGCGGGGTGTTCACGCTGTCCCCGATCCAGTAGGGCTGGATGAAGACCACCACGGTGATGATAGCGAAGCAGATGGTGAACACGGCCCACATGACACCGATTGCCCTGGAGTTTCTCACGTAGTTGGTGTGATAGATTTTAGCTGCCTCCTGGGCTGGAAGCAGATCCATGTTCACTTTGTGTCGGACTTCTTCAACTTCCAGGAAAACACTGTCAACTGTTCTTCGGCTATCTTTTTGTTTTTGTTGCGTGCTACTGATGGCACCAGTCTTTACACACACACCGACAGTCACACCGGTTTCGCCCACGGCTTCTTTAAAAGTACTTGGGTCAGGATTCGGGACCGCGGACAGCGCCTCAACTTAATAATTAACAGCGCGGCACTGATGTCAGACGCTGATGGGAAACCTCCGCGTGACATGACGTAAACATAAAGTAAATTACTGTGTGAGAATCGATATTCTGTTTTATGAGCATTAATCTAGACATTCGTTTTCATAAATGGTAATTTAGGCATTATTAGGCACAAAAGCTTTATTAGGCATAAAAGTTTTATAACTGAAGTTCAACGGAGTTGTTCTACCTGTTCTAAGAAGAAAGAATTTAAATTAATTCTGATGATTTTAAGGAAATGCTGCACAAGGACCAGAAACATGCATACTTGTATAGAAGCTATTTTAGGAATGGGCTTAGATCACAACAAATACGTGAAGAGCAGTGTTTTGTCTCACTGATTGAGTCACCTTCTCTTTATCTAATTTTAACTTTATACTTTTTAAAATGGAAACAGTAAAAAAGGTGCTGCAATTTTATTGCTACTGTTGCTGTTGGTTTGATTTAGTTCTGACTCTACTCAATATTTATAAATGTCATGCTGTGATATTTAGTGAGGTCCAAAATGGTAGATGTATGTAGCTGTCTGCCAGTCTGTGCTATATTTGGCTGATACACAAGATGCTTAAACTAAAATTCTAGCAGAACTACCTTTTTGGGGAAATACTTATCTGCAAATGGGCATCCAGTGATAACATTTTATTTAGGCAGAATGTAAAATGCTAAATCATGGCTTTTGATTGTTTGGGAGTTAAGCTGCGTGAACAGTGCAACGAAAAAACTATTATAGCAACACACATGTGTGTCAAAAGCAGCTTGTCTGTGATGCTCCTTAACTAAGGGAAGCACTTGTTTTTGCTGGAGAGTCCAACAAATCATGTTCCCACTCTCATTAATTGTACTACTGGTGTTACTTTGATCAACAGAAGGACTAAATTTGAAACAAAACTGTGGCTCACATTTGCTGCATATGATTTCACTCCTTACACTAATGTCACGCTGTTGTTGTTTTCCTGACATATTTAGTTCGGGATGACAACTATGGTTTGAGACAGACGGGGGCAATTGGACAGAGCATGCCACCATCTGTGACCGTCATCCTCCAGTCAGTATTGGTAACAAGCAGCTTGAAGGCCTTCTCCATGACACCATGGCATGTGTCCCTGACAGCTTCCTGCTGCTCAGTATGGACAAGCCGCTACCGACAGAGGGTAGCAGAGAGGGACAGTCCTCCAGACAGAGAAAGGAAGGTGATTGGAAGTCGATGGCACTGTTTGGATATGAGGGCTAATCAAAACCAGGCTTACACACTTATACACTTTAAGGAAAATGAGACCTACCCCTTGTTGAAATAAAACATAAACCAATCTGCTTTTGACCCAGTACTGGAGGATGTTAGCGCAAATCTTTTAAAAGATGTTTCATTTTATAGTCTGTATGATTGCAGACAGGAGGTGTCATTAGCAGAGGAATTTAGGTGTTTCACTCTCTTACGCTTTCCCGTCTTTAATTTTGAGGTGCTGCAGTCTCTTGAATCTAAAACTGTATTTGGCATTGTTTACACTGGCTTCTCTATTATTCCATCATCTGTCCCTCTAAAATGTGTAAACAAGAAGCAAGGCAGGTCTTTTTCGACAAAGTGTGATGATAACAACCTATATAAATGATAAAGTAACACTCCTAAACCCCTAGTAAACAAGTGAAATTGATTTCATTGTGTCCAGTGGGAGACTACGTGCTGCTGTTTTGAGCTTAAAATGTATATATACTGTATTTAAATAACATATAATAAGAAGAAACAAAGTAACGCGAGTCACCTGTCAAGAGCTGGGCTTGCTCAGTATTCTGATTGCACCAGAGTGTAATAGCAACATCCTGTGTGATTTTAGTAATTTCCAGTCCTGCTGTGCCTCAGATGCTCTGAGCTCTTCTGCCTTGACAGTCTTAAACCTCAGAGCGTAAGGTTTGTTCATCTGTTTGTTCAATAATTCCTTTGAGTCACTGCATGTTGGGGGGGGGGGGTTAACTTTGCTGTGCAGCAAATTCACAGTGCGGAGATGCACTGAATGGAAAAATGAATAGGGCTGTAAGTAAACACCTTAATGCAGCACATTACAGAACTGTGGTGGATGAACATGATAAGTAAAGAATGAGTCACAGCACTGGATACCCTAAACGCTGCATTGAGATGCAGGAAGATGCATTCTCACACCTGCTTTTCTAAACGACATAATTTTAAATGTGAAGAAATGATTGACTAACTGGATTTAAGATGCTAAAAGATAAAAATAGTGCAAAAATATGATCCCAGTATCTGACTTAAAAAATAAACACACAAATAAACAAATCAACTGACTATATTCAATGAGACTCACTAATTAGTTGAACATTAAGTCTCTCCCATTGTCACCGTCAAAGAAATCTATATTTATATTATAACGGGAAAAATTAGAAATAAAATTATAGGACCAAAGGTGAGTGAAATGTACATGCTGAATATATTGCAGCATCGCTAAAAGGATGTCTGCGTGTTTTCACTCAGCGGTAACAAACCACTGCAGATTGTCATTTGTACAGGAATTAATGTGTCTAAATGGACCATTAAACCTCCCTTGATCCGTTGTAAATGGGCAACTTCTTGGTTCAGCATATTTCTCTCCATAATCTAATTCAAGGTGTGTGAGCTATTGTAAAATGGCCTGTGGCACTTCTAATAACCTTGGCAGCTTTATTACATTTATGGGCAGCTTTCATCAAATGAGCAACATGCTTATTCCTTGATGTGATTAAGGTCTGCTGGTGGGACCTCAGAGCAGAATAAAATCACAAGATTTTCCCAAAAAGTGACAGACGTTCCATCATTCTCATGTATTCTTTCTGCTGTATTATTGTTTAAATCACAGTCCCTCTCACCAAAGTGTCTGGCTTCATTATAAACAACCAGTTCTTGCCATTGGAGAAGATTTAAATGTCAGAAACAGATAGTAAGGGGGAAGTGTTACATCTTACTAGTAACAGTCCTTAACCTCAGGCACTGATTTGTAGGGATTGGCCCTGAGGAAGGTGCTGCCCATTGGTGTTGGCTTGAGGAGACAGATCGAGCTTGTCCTCTCTATTTAGCATTCAGTTTAATAAACCACTCCAATCAGTATGCAGGAGGGTTGTTACACAAGGGCATGCTGTCTCTGGTATTCCTTTATTTTTATGGTTCTAATCTCACTTGGGCTTGTGCATATTGTAATATCCTTCTAAACACCCCCTTGTGTTGCATCAATAACCTTGACCCTCAGCTCTACTGTGGCTTTGTTCCACTGCAGCAACAATGTTTGAAGATAATAAGCACTCTGAGATTAGTGCAGGTGCTGTAATTGTTGCAGCAGCTCTGACCAGGAAGATCCACGAGCAGTTGCATTGTTGTTCTCCTCTCTGAGCAACAGCATGTGTCCAAGCAGCAAGTCAAACCGTGTCTTCTCCTCCCTCCCTGATTCCTGACCCTGCACGAATGTAATCTCCACTTCATTATGACGCTGTAGCTTCCTAAAGGCTGGTCCTGCCAACCCTGAGGCCAATTTTCTTTCATCCTGTCTGTGTTAGAATCAGCATGGCTTGACAGCAGAAGGAGATTCAGATGTCAAACAGACACATCTTGTTATTTCAGACAGAGAAAGGAGCACAATAGGCCTTCAGTGCTTCAGTGACCAGCAACGCTGTATTTGGGATAACTGAGGCTGCCGGCATGGTTACGAACATTTGGAATTACACTGACATTACTTTCTTGAGAGGAATGCTTAGAAAAGTTTTCCACGCATCTGTGACCCCTGGTTACCTTGATTAAAAAATATTTTATTAGCCCAGATTGTCCAAGAGGGGGCAGTACGTCATTAAGTGTATTCAATTATTGGAGAGTATACATAGATAATGAATTATAAACACATTCCTCTGATACTTCTTAAATATCCGGATGAGAAACAGACATTTCAGACCTTTCACACATGTGAAAGGATGTCACATGGAGTCACTTGAATGAGTAAATCTATTTAAAAATTATTATTTAATATGTAGTTTGAGACTCTTTTGACGTATGCTTATGCCATCTCTGGTTGTTAAAATTTGACCTGGGTGTATTTCATGTAAATCATTTTCTGTGGATTTCTTTAAATACGTTTCTGAAGTGATTTTGTAAATACACGTAACTCTTTAATTAACCCAATTTTCACGCTGAGACATCTACTTTAGCAGTCATTCCCTCACTGCCTCTTCCTCGCTGTCTCGTCAGTATGTGCTTATTTCCTAGATGTCATGCACTGACTGAAGCCCAGTGTGTGTGTGAACACGATATCGCGTGTGAGATAGGGTCATCATTCAGTCCTTCTGACAGACTGAATCCCAGTGAAAACACTGCAGCTGCCTCTCCCTAATGGTGCGACGACACCAGCTTCATCTCTGAGCTCATGAATGCTGCATGATATATCAGGTAGTGGTGCAGTTATGCAAGGGCACGCGTGACAAGGAAACATATTTATCTCCACGGTGAATCTGAGTTTTTCTCTCTAACCCCCCGTGGCTGACTTGATCTGTCAGAAGACCCAAGGCTTTGACCTTTGGTTGTGTGTGTTTACTCTCACTTGTATAATATCAGAAGCCCTCCAATGATTAGAGGAACCACACGCTTTAATCATGATGCCCATACAGCCAGTGTGTCCTGTCTATGTTTGCAGGTGCTTTATTTGATCTTCACATTTAGCTTCTTTGTTGTGTTGTTGCTGCGTGCTTGAGAGTGTTTTCAGTTAGGGTTTGTGAAAGTGATGCTACATTAGTTATATAACCTTGTAGCGCAAGTGTTAGAAGGAGGATTTTTCCCACCCGACAGTAAAATTTGCTGTGAGAGCTGGGGGTGAAATTCTTGCTCTTAATTGGACTGCGAAGGGTTTTTACTGCAGATTCAGCCCACTCTCTATCACGTTGGTCTTGTTCCACTTCAAGTTTATATCATGGGTTTTAAAGAGGGAATCACATTACAATATACCCTCTATTTCTTTGTGAGTGTTCAGTCTCAGTTTAATACTCTACCTAAAGCACACACCCCTCCTTCTGTTTATCCATACTATACCTATATTATATCTGCTGTCAACAGGAAAATGTAGAAATACTTTTTTCCCAGAAAGCTAATATCTGTAAACTTAGTTTTCATTTTCAGACTGAGCATGGCTAGAGCATCACTTGCAATTTGTTAAAATTTTTTGCAGCTGCACCATTCTTCCCTGTACAATGCACTGTTGGGCACAAGTGCACATCAACTACACACTGAAGAATATAGAAAATTTGGAAAACATACTGTACCGACATGAACAGACGAACAGTATTGGTTCAACTCATAGAAATGCACACATGCTCATTCTTGTGCAGGATGGAAGTATGATATGGTCACTTTGCCGCGCTCTCTGTTCTTCTCACAGTCCAGGATGGTTACATATTTTATTACACAATGAATTACATTCTTTGTGTCAAACTGTGTCCCGTGATGGCGTCTACAGATGCACTGTAAACATGCAAGAATGTTTTCTCATTGCGCAACATTTTAGATTGATCAACATTTGACGCCACTTTATTGTCGTTATGGTGCATTTTCACTCTACTACTTATCTCCAGTGTTACAGTTTCTATTAGGTTTGTGACTTGATTCATCACAGTAATGGAGAAAAACCAAAGCCAAGAAAAACCACATTAGTTTTAAATCATTTCCCAATGCAGGCATTTAGCTGTTAACCACTTCTCTTTACCCACAAAGCAAGGGAGAGGTGCTTCATCATGTGAAGCAGTGGCTGTGGAGAAATACTAGACAGCATGAATGGGGACAAAAAAATTTTTATTACACTCTAGTTGACCTAGAATGTTACGCTTGTGAAATCATTTAGTTTCTACATTTCTGTTTGTTGCACACAGTGGTTTAAGATGAGCACCTGACATGATGTTTGGGGAAAATTAAATTGCAGCGTTGTTGCCAACGTTCTCGAAAGATTTTATCGTGGCACATAATGAAGGTGAGTGAATTGTCATTTCTGTGGAAACTGTCAAATGGCAGCTGCTGGTTGCGAGGTGGTAGGGAATAGCTAAAGCGGTTAAAGAGTGCACAGCAGGCCTGTAGTTAGCTACCCATACTCATCGCTGATGAGTTTTGTTTTTTTTACGAACAGTGATGCCTTCCCTGGGCCCGGTGAACATGTGGGTGCCCATCATCTCCCAAAATCAAGCTGCTCTTGTTACGTGGGGAAACCACGCATGTGCATAGAGAGAGAGCGCTGGGGTGCTTCAGCTGGCTAGCAAGCTTTGCTCATTATCTAGATGTGGGTGCCACGAGGCTTTGAACAATGCAGAGGAGTCACATTAATCATGCTGTCACACATGTACAGTTTCACCGTAGAGACAGGAGTTCATGCCATTGCACACTAATATGATGAGGACGACGATCACTAGTGTCTTCTCTCACTCAACGTCTACTGTGTTAAACACAAACATATTGCACTCTGTATTTTCCCACTTTACTGGCGGATCACCCCTTATAATATTTGGGGACGGGCAGTGTAGTAGCGCTGGCTCATTATGCTTCCCTACACATCTTTGTGTAGGAGGATTCCTGCTATTTCTCCTCAGTGAGCCATTGGTGGTGCACAGTACCTGCTGTGAGTCTTACCATAGCCATGTTCGCATATCCCTGACTGTGTATTCATTTCCACCTATGCTGCACATGGTGCAGAGGGGGATAATAATGATTTGCATGGATATAGCTTTGAGAAAACACCGTGATGAGAGTCTCTCCCGCCCACGATGAAAAGCAAACTTTGATCAGGGGAAGGAGGGAAATGTCTCGCTGGCATCTCAGGGACAGGAAGCTACAGTGGTTCTGCGTTTAATATTACACTAAATGCTTGTTGAACACACAGATGTGGTCAAAAAGAGTTTTGGGGGGCTTGCTTCATATGCCCCTAAAGATTGTCCACTAGTCTCAACCAAGATGAAGAGGCCACTGCTTCCTAAAGCAGTTTTTATTAGGCTTCTAAATCATTTGTATTTCATTAAAGATGAGCTGCAGAGCTGCTGAGTTTCAGTCAACAAGAACTAAATTGCTTCAGTTAGTATCCTGAGGTACAATGATTATTGGGTGTGTTGCTGTTGCATGGAGAAGCTAAAATGGAAAATTTCAACAATACAATGGCCTGGGAAGATGATACATTTCTTTCAAGCTCCTTGCCTCTGAGGTAAATCACTTCATTTTGTTTTATTGATTGACACTGGACACAGTGCAGTTTGTGGTTCATGCAGTGATAATGAAGGAATTTCTTGCAATTCAGCTCCTGAAAAGAAATAAATCTGTAGAAGCAACCAAATAAGAAAGAGTGTGTTGTTCACAGAACATTTGCTCATGGTGTGTAGGTTAGCTATGCGTTGGTCATTTTAGTATACTACAGTTTTGAAATACAAACACTGTTGAATATTTGTCTTTGTGGAGACCAGTGGGAATCTAAAATGTAACATTTTACTTCCTAAAGATGCTACTAGCTTTAGTTAGTTGTTGGCTGTACACTGACATATTTGAGATGATGACATAAAGTATGCAACATTGATGATATCTGTCTCCTTGTGAATTATTTTCATGATGTTCTGAGGGAAATATCTGGAGTTTCAGTTCCTAAATGCTCCACTATGTTCAGTAGGTAATTGTTAACCTCATCTGTCAGCCATTTGGTGCGGAAGAGGTGGGGTTTTATAGCTGACGAGAGCCATTAGATTCAAACTAAATCCAAAACACAAAACGTGTGTTTGTCTGTGTGTGTTGTTAACAAGAATCAATTTCCTTTAGTCTTCAGTCAGAAGAAAAGTGACAAATCTGTTGTTGCCTTTTTGTCTTTTTGACATTTTCACTTTTTGCAGCCTTTTGAAGGTGTTGGACAATTTTTGTACTAAGTTCTCCAACGCCTGTTTCTGTCAAAACTTTTTTTTGTTTGAGTGTTTTGACTGTTGTACACAAGCTGTGTAACCACTCATGACTTATAAAATGTGACCTCAGGTGTGCAGGGCAATCATTTTATACTTTCTGAAAATAACCTCTGAATTAAAAGGAGCTCTCCATTGATTTTACATGTCAAAGTCAATTTACATGCCAGCAGGTGTACTCAACCATGTCGCCATCTGATATTGACATGGACACTGATATTGGATAGCTCTGCAAAATGTCAGGTTACATTCAGCAAAATTTTTGAACTTCAGGTCAAACCTTATTACAATTTCTTAAAATATTGACAGATGGCAACTTCAATATGATTGAGATTAGATAATGATTGTGGTTACTCACAAAATCAAACATTTACTCATAGGTGTGATAGGACACAAACAGCGTGTTAGCATGAAAGATATGGATGTCTACCAAAACACACAATGAAAATACACAAAATGTATCATAACAGGTGCAGCAATCAGGGTGTTTGGAGCTTGGCTCAAAATCAGCTCACATCACTGATTTTGTCCAGTGAAAAAGAACATGCCTTAACATTTAGTTTGATTTGATCTCAGTGTATTACTACTACTACTTTAAACAGGCTCCATATAGTACAACGGTGCGTACTTTACTAAACCCTGTGTAGCAAAATGAGTCTCATCACAACCCTTACTGTACCCTGCAAGTGACCACAGACATGGCAGGTGACAGGTGATATCGAACCTACATGTTCGATATCACCTACACCTACAACTACAGCAGTGCACTGAGACAAACGCAGCCTATGAGCTGCCATAGGATGATAGGAACTAATTAGAGAGCTTTCTCTTCTACTCTAGGGGCTGTCTTGTGATTTAGAGAGGCCAATGAATATGTATATGATGTGAGCATTGGGATGGCTGGATCTGGGTCAGGCTGCTGGTGGATGATGAGTTGCCTGCAAAGCGAAGTAAGGAGACATGTGGCAACACCATGCTATTCAGGGAAACCCTCAAGAGGCATGCAGCTGTGAGGGACCTTAACTTTCCCAGATTATGTCACCAACATGCTGATATGCTCTTGGTATTCAGAGGAAGGCGCAGCTCATCCTGCAGACGGGCTCTAAATGATGCCTCAGGGGATAGTTTCTGTCTGTTAGTGCTTGACATTTAAGTTGAACATCTGAACACATTGATTGGTCAGTCTACTCACACAGAGAATAAGACAAAAGAGAATATGAACTAAATTTCTAAAATGATGATGCAGTGATGTGCAGAGATAGTCTCAAACTTATTGCAGTTTGTAAAAAGAATAGTTTTGGGATGAAATGGAAATAAAACTGTAAATGATGGTGCCAGTATGTCACAGTGTGGGAGCAGCAATGGAAAATGTTCGGTCGGTTGATAGATATGCCATGAAGGAAGAGATGACTGATGGAACCATGCAACAAACCGGTGTGTGATTTTTAAAACACATCAAAAGAATGTTAAAGTCAGAACAAAAGAAAAATGGTGTCTCCTCCTGCTAACAGTCTTACTGTCACATCTTAAACAAAACTACAAGGTGAGCTAGAATCTGAGTCCTACGTAAACAGAGTTGCAATGTTTGCATTAGGCAAGACAAGAAGTAAGACTGTTGCAAGACTGTTTCCAAATCTCCAAAGGCTGAGTACAGATTTAAAGTTTGCTTTGGATATGAGGTGGAAGAGGAAAGACTGTGGCAACCAACCCATCACACAGCCAAGCCCTTGCTGATGTCATAGAGGCCTCAACAGCAGATCTGTCAAAGCATATGAGAAATGCTCACAGTCTTATTTTCCTTTATTATTATGTGCAGGCATTTCCCCCAATGACTTTCAATCACACTTGGGAATTACAAAAGGTTTTATGGTTTCTGTGCACATGACAGCTCTCAATATCTCAAAAGGTTTCAATGATTGCTGTTTCCTTTATGAGGAAGAACTATCTGAATGACTTACCCTTTGTTACATGTAAAGTGTTCAGAGTAAACCTGCTGAGAAATACATCTGTGATCGTGAGCCTCTCATAGCCTTCTTACAAAGCTGAAACTGCACCTGTGATTCTCAACCTCTTGTCACAAGATGGTTTCTGAGAATCATGTCACAAAAAGATTTCGTGTATGAAATCTGCGCCAGGTTTCACCCAGGACACACTATCACTCACAAGTACTGTATCTCCACTGCACTCTCCTCAACTTTATGGGACTGTGAATCTCTTTCCAACATAATGAACTCTCTGACAAGGAAGTGGCACAGCTACCCCATTGTAAAGCATGTCTGTTTCCTGTCACCACTGTGCTCTAGTATTTTAGTGATGCTTGCAAAGCAGCTGCCGACACCAAATTTCCTGGTGATCAGTCAGTGAAATGAACGAGACAGTAATGCTAATGCACACACGTATGCCGAGTGTATGTGTCATGCATACAGCGTACACACAGAAAGAAGCCCTATCCTGTGATGTCCTTGGTATATCATCTCTGAATTCTTGCACTCTTCTAATTATATACTCAGTGAAACTCTATCTACCTCACACTAATACAATGAAGCAGCGCTCAACTAGTCTCTGCTTCTCGACTAAATTCAGCTGTTCATTTGTTCTCTGGGCTATTATGTATGACTGAAGATCCATAATAATCCTCCTCTCATTATCACACGAACGTTGCCATGCTGGAAGAATTTAATGCTTGCTGTTTGCTACTCTTCAGAGAAACCACAACGCTAACAAAGTGACTGGATCATCCAAAAGGAACAATGATTCTTACCATGGAAGAATGAGTTGTTCTTTCAGTGTACAGGCTTCAGACATGTCATTAAATACACTAGTTTAAGGTTTAAGGTTCTACTCATAAAAAAACATACTGACATTACAGATTTTGGGTTTATTTTCATTCAGCTTTTGTTTTGCACATTGTTTTTTAGGTAGGTTGCAAATTTGTACCTGGTCTGGTCTCTCAGTAGCAAAACAAAGAAATACTGAAACAACATTTGCTCCTTAAAAGTATATGTATAAAATGTTTTTGACTGAGTAGACAACAGATGATATTAGACCTTCTAGTTTCTGTGACTTTCTTTTTCCTAAACTTGATTTGCCAACAGCGTGCAGATACAGCACATTTTCTGCTTGGGTATATCATAAGCTCCACGCAGAGCAAGCATCCCTTACAGCAGAAGTATACCTAATTATGTATAGTTAAATAGAAATGCTGCCTTCAAAAGTACTCTAAAAGCTGCATTTGCACAATTTGATGAATGAAATGACTGGATAGGGGCACCTTTATATTATTACCTACCACAGCGTTGAAATTTTGAGTTTTTCGGTATAAATGGGCTGAACCATTGTTTATTTTTTATGACACTTTTACAGTCTTATGTTTTAGTATTACAGCTGGTGTCTACAGTTGGTCCAGATAAACTCCAGCATTTATCAAACAAATACACTTAGGAATAATAAGTATCTCTAGAGTTAGAAAAGCAGCTAAACGTATTCACATTTATTCAGTGCAGCTTTGGGAGATACCTTCCGAGCAAAAGTAAACATGATTCAGCCATGAGTCTTTGTGTTGGTGGTTCAACTTTACATTTAGAATATCATCACAGAGTAGAAACCTTCTGAACATGCTTATCTTATTAGTAATGCTAAACACAGCTAATATTGTATTTAGCACTAATTGCTGGCCTATGTAGAAATGCAAAGTGAGAGAAAACTAATACATTTATTGTGCAGTAAGATTATTCTGAAAATATCTGAGTATTTTTATATAAAACCTGACTATTATGGCTTGAGTTCTTCAGATAGTCTGTGCAGGCAGAGTCATCATCTAGAAAGTAAGCTGTCACCTCTGAAAACACTCAAATAGGCTGACCAATATTGTTGACCTTTATTTCTTGTTGTAGAGTAATTGTCGCTCTCTTCATTATACTAGCGGTGCTAGAGTTGTACCCTATCACCTGGCCTTCTCTCCCTCCTGATGCTAAGCAGGTCTGCATGCTCACATAAACACAGACTCACATTTACTAATCACTAAAGAGTCCATGCAGCTGTAATTACACTCCTGCCATAGCTATTGCACGTAGGGTGGCTATGAGTGGGAACAGTGAAGACCCTCTCAGAAGGTGGTGGAGAACAGTGCACGGAAGGGAGGACGAAATCAACCAACCAAAGCCCACTGCAGGGTTCAATTATCAAGTGAACATGACTGATGATGAAACTGTGGCATCGCTGTGTCCAAAATTTGACCCAATCAACACAAGTATAGTTATTTATTGACCTTTGAAGTACTTGCTTCTTGGAGAAAAAAGCACAGAAGAGTGATGGACAGCTTGGAGAATACAGCACATAAGCTTCAGTGGCTACATACAGAATTTATATGTGAACAGGACAACATGAAGTCAAGCCTATAGCATATGCAACGTGTGATTTCCATTTGTCACAAATTAATGGTGACCAGTTTACTTGGGCGTAAATAGATGATTTTGAGAAAGATTGTGGTTTGCTCAAGATAGGAGGTAGGGTGTTTAACAATGGGTGTCTAAGGGGACTTGGATGAATATTTAGAATGATTCCTTAAATTGCCTCCTACATAACAGAAACAGTCACTCAAACACAGTGATTGTTTCCTTGTTTCCTTAGTTGGTCGCTATGACTGATGGGAGTTAAGACCCCTCCCCCCCAAACTCTACAGTAGTTTACCTTTGACTTGTTCGTTTGACAGATTGTTTCACATTTCACCCGGTTGTTCAATGAGAAATGTAACGAGATAGAGCTTCAGATTACCAGTGATGGATGTACAGCACAGCAGGTACTGGCAAAACAAAGAAGGAGGCTAGTGACTGAAACTGCTGAAATTACGGGAGCTGTCCAGATGCTGAAATCTAACAAGCCTTTCAAATAGTAATAAGATCTGTTGCAGCTGGAGGAAAAGATGCAACACTAGATGAAAATAAACTATTCAGTAGTTGCACTTGACCCATGTTCATCTTGACATTTTTAATTTGATTTTTAATTTGAAGTGGTAATTATATTTCTGCAAGGAACCCAAATTAGAGCGTTCATGAATCAAAACAGAGAGAAGAGAAAATAACATCTTAATTTGAATGAAAATATAAACAGGGATGAATAAATCCGAAAAAGGAAAGGAAATAAATAAATAAATGAAATTTGGTTATTTTTTAAAACCAGTTTGGACCAAAATGACGATCCCCCCAGCCACTTGACTGTGACTGTGTCAGACGTCGCCACCCGTGTAGGAGAATGCGCACAGGAGGGGTGGAGTTCACAGCTTATACTTTTCAAATGCTCCTCCGGCAGAAGAGCTCATTCTTTGCCCGAAAAACAGCGATGCCTCCTGCCATGTAATCCCATTTTAGTCAAATCAATCGACTCGCCGCAGTTGCCTCCCATTAAACTTTCCATGCATTTGCCCCTCCAATGGACAGCACTTAGGAGGTTCGTCTGGACCGTATTCGCTTTTGCTCTTTCGCCGCGCACGCCAGCGACTGTTCCCCAGGTTCAGAGAGACTCACGCAGCGCATTGTGCTGACCTGGGTCTCTCACTCGCATGGAGGGAGACGTCATGGATAAGGTAGAGGCCACGGCAAAGGTCCGTGATTTCGACCCCATCAGTGGGAGCATCCCGGCCACTAAAGTAGAGATCACCGTGTCATGCAGGTGAGTTCACTTCGGCGCTGCTGGTGACTATGCGTCAGGGTTTGGGCATCTCCGTTTACTTTGGATGCGTTTGGCTTTGAAAAGATTGGGAATTGCATTAAGTTGTGTCCCGTTAATTATATATATATTATACATATATAAAATATTATTATACGCTTTTTAGAAAACAAAAAAACTTCATAAATAGAAACGTGAAACGCCAGCACAGACATGCTCGCTCTGCTATGCATACCCATAGACACGGAAGACATCACAGAAATATTTCGTTTTAAACAGAAATTCAATAAATACCCAATTAGCACTGCAGTAAAGTCCAGACTATCCCTCAGCCCCTGTCAGTAAAGTAGTTATATGCAAATCAACCTGTGCGTAAAGTTTGATGTATTTTTGTTAGTTTTTCCCCTTGTTGTTATTAAGTAAAGATTTAGGCTTTAGTGTCTATTCAGTTAAACCTCTCAGAGCAGGTTTAGAGTTGTGCGTGTTTGTTCTGCGCGCGCAAAATCACTTGCCACAGGACAAATAACCATGGCATATTTTGTTGGCGTGTCTGCGAGGGTTCCCTAGAGATTGACTTGATGATTTCAGAGACACTGTGGAGATATGCAACCCTGTGACAGCCTCCAAAGACGATGCTAGTTTTTAAAAGAAACGAGACCAAACACTTCCTCTCTCGTTGACCGTAATCTTTGATGGAGTCCCTCTGCCCCGCAACATTCAGAGCACCGCTGTGCATCTCGGTTAGATAGGGTGGGGTTATACTGGCTGCAGGTACAGTCGTTCTGTTCAGACAGCTGCTGCAGTATAGTGGCTTTATATAGGTCTACAGTTAGGTACAGCTCTAATCAGGCAATTGGTTTGCTTCCATGGACTGTGCCTCCTTCTTTTTTCACTGACGTTAAATCAACATGTTTCTGTTGTAAATTGATTCTGTAGTGGTTTGTGGAATTAAAGTCATGGGCAGTGGTTTATCAGCCTAGCATCCTGCTGCCATATTTTTCCTGTCAACTGTATTTTTTTTTTAAATTTTGCAATGGCCTATCTGTTATGTGTAAAGTGGAACCTAATTGATTATCTTGCTTTGTTAGTCACTTTAAAATTGTGAACATCTTCAACAAAGCCATCCTTGCCATGGCCATGTAGGCCAATTATAACCCATTTTAGGTATTAATTATTCACATTTCATTATGTTATTAAGTGTTGAGAAGCAGACAGGCTGAGGATGGTGCTGCTTTGCAGATGACCAGCATGAAGTTACACCAAAAGAGTATGTGTTTATGCAATTTAGAATTATTTGATTGTGTGGAAAACCGAAGCATGAATGAGTTCTTGTGTTTCATAAGTTTGATGTATGGAGTTGAGCTTGAGTTGTGTGTGTGAATTTAACATCGGTCATCACAGTACCTTTGTTGTGAGTGGCAGCTGGACTCATGGTATTTCCCTGAGACCTTCTTACTTTAAACTGGGATTCATGTTGATGCCCCCAGGCTATGTCAATCTGTAGCTCCCCTGTTTGTCATTAATGTGTCTCCAAACAAACACTTGCTCCAGGACACAGAAAAAAAACGTCTCTCACTGGGCCTTGAAAACACTGTCTGCTTTAGTGGCAACGACCTCAGGTCCTTTTGGTTTTGTGTGACTTGTAGCAACTGCTGCATGGTTCATGCCAGACTTCTGAGGACATCTGCAAAGATCAAGAACTGGACTCAGTAATAACAGTTGGACACATGAAATACACAGCAGACATGCTCACACACATTAGCCAGTGAGTATTTGGTCCCTCCAAAAAAAGCACAATGGGTGTTGTGTGGGTGAGAGGCACAGGCTCCACAACTCTGTGTAATTGATTTAGTAAGCCTGAAAGCTCTGAGATTGCAGTGCACATGGAATTGAATTGCAGCATGCAGCCCCTCAGGCATTCTCATAACCCCTTTGCCAATACTGCAGCAACCCCCCTGACAAACTGGAGGGTCTTGAAGCAGGCAACCCCCTATCAAAACATGTGCATATCACTGTGATAGGACATTGTTCACGTCTATGGCTCTGATTTCTTTAGCTCACAGGTCAGTCAGTGAGCCGAGTGCAGAACGTCTGCTTCTGAGCTGTGATGCTACACTCCACCTCAGTCAAAGGCTGGTTCTTTAAACTCAAGTGGCCCCTAGTCCTACCTTTACTCTTACCCAAATCATGCCAGTGAATACAGGTCAATGGGTAATTTTCAGTGTTCCCTCTGTACATTAAAAGCTGTTATGTTGCAGAAATCAATGTCTTAATTAATATTTTAAACACTTAATTCATATTTCATAATTTGTCTGTAGTTGGCTAAATCACCATTTATAATCAAAGTAAATGTAAATCCTGGTGGATTTCTGGTAAAATGTGCCTTTTCTCTATCTCAGCTTACCAGAGTGTCTCAGCATTACCATGTTCAATGAGTCAAGGGAAGCTGGGGCGTCATGGCTGTGGTTCACATTTTTAGCAATGATGTTGGAAAAAATCTGCACACACTAATACCACAAAACACCCTTGAGGCTTGACCATGCCATGTTCAACTTGATTCAATGTTTTAGAGCAGACCACAGTCATAGTAGTGTTTTAGTAAGTACATAATACATACAATTTAGTCCAACAAAGTATATAGACATATCTTGAAACAGACCCTTTGAGTACATATTACAAACTTATTTTCTGAATCACATCAAAACACACCACATCTGCTGTTAAAAGTCATCTTCTCTTTACCTGCTTCCAGCTCCCGGCTGCTCACGTGACAGCTTGAACGTTAAACTTTACCAGATCCATATCCAATTTTATCACAGATGCTGCATCTTGCCCACCACCTTATATTCTCTCCTGTTGTTGTGGAACTGGCTGCAAACATTTTTTTGGCTGCAATAGATTGTTAAGAGTCAACCTATATCCAATCAATGTATTCCATAGCTGGGGGATCCAACTCAATCAGGTCACTTTGCTCCTAAGGGGTTTATTTGCCAGGTGAAACACAAAGAAGGTCACATGACTGCAAGCATCCTGTGACAAATCCTCGCAGGATAGAGTCCCTGGTGCACAAGGCCACTGATTGCTGTTCCCTGGGGTCAGTTTAAAATCATGTGGCATGTTTTTTGTTTGATCTCTTCCTGAAGCAATCATTACAGCAAAGGGGGAGGCCTAATGAAATCATCATGATGAATAGAATGTGGAGCACCACCGCTAGATCTATCAAAAACAATTGCTTGTCCAGAGCAATTGTGATTCAAGCTGTGTAACCAACCTTTGTTTATGGCAGTGTGTTGTTATAGTCTGTAACTTTGCTGTTGTTGTGCTTTTAATACATTTTGTAGTAGTTCATCTTATTCACTCTTGGTTACCCGTTCAATCAAACTCTGTGACCTGTTTTTTTCTGGATGTTACATCCTTGTTTTGCTCTGGCAGGCAGCTAGTTTCAAATGATCTATTTTGCATTGTACAGGAGCATAAAATATTAATAAAACATCAGTCTGAGTGAGAGAGAAATTTCAATTTGCAGTGTTTTGCACTGTGATGTTCTTTTTATTTTGTCTTTCGGGTTAATGCTGACCTGGGGCTAGCTTGTGGGCCTTTATCTCACAGGATGGCTTGTGTCTCTGATGATGTGTAAAATCTGTTTTGGGGGATCAAGGCTGAAAGACAGGAGGATGCCAAGAGGTGGCAGATGTTTTTGTTCAATTTTGGGGTATGTTGGGTTTTGCAGCAGGCAAGTCTCACAGGTCCGCGATGTATGTCCTCTGGCACATTGAAAATGAGTTTGGGTCACAGACACAGGCTAGTCTGGGTGCCAGTGTTATTAATATATTCTTATGTGAGCTGTATGACAGCAGAGGGGGGTCTCACGGAAACACACAGTTGTTGTGCCACATTGTGGCCTCTAACACTCTGCATGTTGCCTGTGTCATCTAGAAGTGTTGATTGGAATGACAGGAAAAGTCAAGAGTTTGCTGTAGCTAAAAGAAATCAATGCAATCCCTCTTGGGTCCAAAGTATCAGCTTTAGTCACTATTTTCAGGGATCCTTAAGGGTCAGCAGAGTATGTTACTGTATTTGTGTGTCAGAGATGTTTGACTCACCATCACAACTTGTCTGGAAAATGTTAGAGTGGGTGGCAGATTTGTAAATAGTGTGACAGGTCACCCAGTGATGATTTAATCACATTATGTTGCATATGTTGACAGTCTGTCTGTTGTTGACAGTCGTAACTGTAGGGCAAAATAAGCTTGATTATAATTATAACTTTCTCATTTATGTGGACCCATCTGAGATAGAAACTTTTCTTTTATATACATCAGATACTGTAGCCAAAGGGATATTTTTGCCGGTGTGTGTATAAAATCAAACATTATCAGTTTTGGTAAAAGTAGGGAAGTGTGTTTCTTGTTAGTGTCTACCATTTTATCTGGTGGTAAATTAATCTGTAGTCTTAAAATTTAAAGGCCTTCATTGAAGGATATTTCTGAAGGACTTAGCATATTTCTAGGTCTATGAATCTTTTTTCATCTTTTTTCTTAGCACAGCGATACAGGAAACGTGACTACATGCATTAAAAGTGAGTTGTGTCTTTAGGTTGTGTCTTTAAATTCACATTGCTCTATAAAATTCTGTCAGGCTATCTGTACAGGAACCGTATAATATATTTATTTATAGTCCAGCGGTCACATTTTAGGTCGATTACTACATGTGCATGAGTGAATGTGCAGATGTCATTAGGTGACTAGAGCTGAATACTTGCTGTGCTAGTTGGTGTTTGTCAGTTAATTCTCATAAGTGTTGCCACATACTTTGCATGTCTTCTTCCACTTCTCTTAACAATTGACAGTTCAAATTTCCTGCTTCTGTTCTGTACAGTATGGTCACAGCCATTCCATCCCACACTAGCATCAATCAGTTTTATCTTCTGAGAAAACTTCTTTCTATGCTGCATTTCCTGATCACTATTGATGTTGATCCTGCTCTCGCTGCAGCATGCTTGACTGAATCCCTGCAGTTCTATTCCTCTGTCTATGTCTAATGATCAATTGCTGTCGTTTCAAAGTCAAAATATGCATGAGCTTAGAAAGGATTTACTGTGCCTGATTTGTACTCAGTGTGCAATTTAAGGTGATTTATGTTGCCAGTATGTCAAATGCATGGTTGGTGTGTGTCTGCAAAGATATTTGCATCTCAGTTTGTTTTTTTCAAATGAAATTGATAAATGAAGGGAAACTGGATAGGATTCACAGGAGGCTAATTCTACACTGGTCTTCCAGGGTTACAAAAGCTATATACTATCGGTGTCTGCATCTCCCTTGGCTCCTTGTAAAAAATGCTTTTTGTGCATGAACCCCGGCCTGTTACTGTGTGCAATTAGCAGTGATATTATTCCCAGGTTGGACATTAGTGAGACATCACAAGCTAGTTTAAAACAGGGAGCCATGGTGTATGTGCATTCTCATATATTATATGAGCAGAAGCACAGTTTTATGACTGAGATTCTATCACTTCCCACAAAGACGGCTGTCAAGGGAGTGCTCTGCAGCAGGTATTGCAGAGTTCCCAGGTTGAACAGAAACTGAATAATTAAACAGATAGTAGAAAAGAAGACACCTGGTGCCATCACAGTGAAGGGTCTGTCACTAATAAAGGGACCAGATTGCATGTTGAAAGTAATGAGAGGGTGGGTTTTGAAATCCACATAAAAGCAACATTACTCTACTGTATCATCACCTTTCACTGTCTAGGGGATTCAATTATGCAATCAAGAAATTTAAACAATTAAATGCAGTAGACTTTTATTTGTATCAAACAGTTTTGTTTTGACTTTCACAATGGCACATTTTGTGTGTACCTTTTAAGAAATTGCAAAAATATCCTCAAGAAAAACACAATATTTCAGTCTGAATAATTGATTTCCTCGTGATTTGTAAAGGGTTGCATTATTTCCGTGGTTTGGTTCTCTGACACTGCAACCCCTGAGAAGCTGCTTAAAGGTATATTAGACAAAAGTAGACCTACTGACCCTAAAGTGTGTGAGTGGAAAGAAAATGTCTCTCCTCAGTCAAAGAGTACAGGGCCATAGGGCAGAAAGGAAAGTGAAGTGACACTGAATTGAAAGTGCAAACCACCCTTCAGTTTGTCCTCCCAGAAATCTCCCCTTGTCGCTAATGCAATATAAACATTCCTTCCTTTAGCCCAGTCAGGGATCTAACTTTCAAGCTTGCATTTGTCATTATTTTTTAAAAACCAGTGAGGCAGCAACTCATAATAAAATTGCCCAGCCATATTCAACACAATTTAAAACCACTTTCCACTGAATTAGATGCTACTTCTCCAATGTGCCAATTAGACTTTCGACAAGTCTAAGAAAGCAGAGGTAAATTAAATGCTGACAGTAAGGCACTGCTGGGGTGCAGAAATTAATTCCCACATTTCTTAGTTTAATAATCAATCACAAGGGTCTAAGAGCTGCTAAAATAGCTCCAGGGATCTGACCGCGAGAGTGTGTGCATTTCTAATATATTATTTTAAACGAGGGTTTGGTTTCCAGCCTTGTTTTAGAGGTCAAAGCTTCTTCACACTTAGCTTGTAGTGAAATCATTTATCAATATTTTGGTCTAACAAAACCTTATTCACTGTATACAGCCAGAACAACACATTATAATAGAACCAGAAAAAAGGTTGGTTTGGTTTCCAGCCTTGTTTTAGAGGTCAAAGCTTCTTCACACTTAGCTTGTAGTGAAATCATTTATCAATATTTTGGTCAAACAAAACCTTATTCACTGTATACAGCCAGAACAACACATTATAATAGAACCAGAAAAAAGTTAAAAAAAAAAAAGTGCAATTTTAAATGCATAGAACTTGCTTTCTATAAGCATGAATGTACAAGCCTAATTTTCTGTTGAAAGGAACCCTGGCTGTTAAGACTGGTATGCTTTATTAGATTACTGGTGGCTCTTTTCATTTGAGACAGAGCACAAAATTAGCAGGGATGACAAGAATAAAGCACCATAGTTTGTAAGTTAGTATATTTATTTATATTATAATTTATAAATATGAATATTATCTCCTTCATACACTTAAAACGTAGAACTGTTCTCTACACCGACATGTAGTCAGACTTAATATCCTGTTTTCTTTTTGTGACAGGTTCACTTTTGCACTCAGACGTAGGATAAGGTAATAGACAAATTAATAGCTTGAGGCTAATGGATGCCAAAATGCAGATACAAAGACACAATTCTGTATAGCTTTGTTATCACCAGTGATAATTACAGACAATGTTCCAGCTGTAGTCAGGTCAGCCCAAGGCTAATGCTCATGGAATCTACATCTGCTATCCTCCCACGTAACCCTGTGAGAAGATTTTGTGTCTAGCAATGCAGAATTGCATACGTATACATGAATGCTGTCCTGTTGCTTAGATTCGTTCCTGAAATCTCATCTATATTCATTGAAATCCTGCTGTCCCCTAAAGGGAGGAGGATTGTTCTGAACTGCACACACAAGGCATTTATTGACCTTGCTCCCAATGAGGAACTGGAAACAAGACATGTTTATAGGCTCTTACATTACACTGATACGGTAATAAGATACAAGAACCCATTTGCTAAATATCTCTCTTTTAAAGTGTTGAATAAAGAGTTAAATGGCGTCATTTCCCTATGTTACACTGTAAATGTTAACTTCAAATGAACAGTTTGTGTGTGGGATATCCCCAGAATGTCTGTGAAAAAAGGAGCCAGCCAGTCTGTAAGAATAAAGGATGGCAAAAAATAAGGATGGATAAGATAATCCATCTTTAACAAGTGTAATTTTAATGCTGCTTGCAGCTCTTATCTTAAATGAGTCAGTGAGCCATTCAGAGTACATGGCTGCTTAAAAAGGTGTTGGACGATAGTCATAACTGTCTTTAATTTTAGAAAAAGCATGGGGAATGCTGAAGTAGGTGTACTTCTGCAAGAGTAGCCCTATTCCTACAATAGTGGTTTAAAATTTGATTAGATTTAAGCACACTTGGGTCTTCTTGATATGCACGGAGACCTGTTTGGACCCAAAGTCTGTGACCTTGTGGTCTACCTAATACGTACTGTATGTAATCATCTCCAGGCCTCATTTCTACTTAATTAGTTGTGAAGTAACAAGGAAACCCGTCACACCTGGCCATACAACTGCTCGCTATTTGTTAATCATTAAAGAGTATAATTCCTGAGAGATGGGATGTCATAATGTTACATTGTTGTTATCCTAATGTTTAATAAAAGTACTCTTTTAGATTTTAATGTACATCTCTTCATCTGTTACAGGAATCTTTTGGACCGAGACACATTCTCCAAATCTGACCCATGTAAGTTTGTATGATGCTAATTGCAGCTTAACTTTTCATTGTGCAGAATGTGGTATAGTGACACCTCATCTTTTTTGCAAAGCCTTACATTTTGCTGTTTCTGGCCTTAACTTTGATTTGGTTTGCTCTGCTGTTTCAAAATGTTCCTTCAGTAGCTGCATATCATTTGCACAGTAATGTGACAACCTTTCCACACTGAGAGTTACATAAAGTATCTTAATGCATGCAGGCTATAAACAGCAGCCTCTGAATACAAATAGGTGTCTTTTGGTGAGCCACATGGGGAACCGCCATAAAAGCTTTTCTTTGATGCTACCTGCAGGCTGGTGAACTGAGAAGACATCATACTCATCTTATTGTATTGTATTCACCTGCAGACAAACCTTGGGGTATAACACAGGTCATGTTGTTTTCGCCTGCCTGTGCATCATTCATTTTCATGTCTGAAAATAAAATGAGAATTAGACGAATCAAGCTGTTCAGAAATTGTGTTAGACTGTGCAGCATAAATTGTGCTCAAGGAGCTTTCAATCTTGCTTTAAAGCTGTGTTCTTTGTATGTGGACATTAAACCCAGATAGGATAATTAATGCTGAATGTCAGTAAAGAATGAACAAAATAAACGCTATTTAAAGACGGTACTTGATTGAGGCTGTTCACTGACTCTCCTTTTTACCTCCACCCCCACTTTCTTTCTTCTCAGTGGTTGTGTTGTACACCCAGGGTGCGGAGTCCAAACAGTGGAGAGAGGTAAGGGATCATAGCTACTGCTCTGTCTACACTTTTCAGTCTTTCTCCTCCTCCCTCTGACTCACTTTCAAGATAAATGTTGCCATTTAGAATCGTCTTAGCTGTGACTGTGATTAAGGTGTCAGCCTCACATATCAATTCAAGATTTTCTCTGGGATTTGTCCCCCAAAGAACTTGGGGGTTCAGTTAGAATGATTTTTAAAGTATGTTTAAATCGGTTATTGTGAAATTCAGCATATGATACACATTTTTCAACATCACACAAAACATTACACAGACAACCATTAATATATTGTTTAACCTTAACCGAACAGCTAGTCTGAAAGCAAACTTCAGTAGCTGTAGTAACAAATTTTTCATTTGTACAAAAACAGAAGTGCAAAAATGACAAGTTATGGCTTTTTTGGGCTTAGTTTGCTGAACTATTGGATGGGAACAGAACTTGTTGGACTCCCCACTGGTTGCCTGGCAACTGCTTGGCGACGCAGATGCTCCAGAGAACCTCATCTGCAAGAGAGTGTAGAAGTGCATTTTCCAAAATGTCAAGTTATCCTATTAACCCTTACATGACTCTTTGAACAAGTGAGGACTGGAAAAATTATTTGAAGAAAGAAACATTTTGCATTTTATGTATTGCTACAGTATGCTACAGTTAAATGTGTTTGATGTTTCAGCTTAGTGTCTAATGGTGGTAAGGCGTCTACATTTGCTTGTCTTTTGTGTCTAATGTTCCTGTGACTGTCATTTCTGCTAATTTGACTGCATAATGAATTCCCAACACAGACAATTGAATGACTGATAGCTGCATGGTTTGGTTAGATGTTGTGAGTGTGTGTTTGTGTGGAGGGGAGTTCATTGCTATATTTAACAAACATCTTCTGTAGTGTTAATCACTGCCAATAAAATAACACGTGCGTTGGTGTTTGATTGTCTTGCATGTTTTACAAGGGCAGTCAGCTGGCTTTAGCTCACAGCTTTTAGTAGCATAGTTATATTCTAGTCTAAATCCAGAGACTTCATATGAATTTCAAACTGTCAAAGTTATATCATGCCACCTCAAGCTCACAAACTGTGGGTACAGGCTGAAAGTTGTTCACTGAAACAGATACTGTAGGGTCATGTGTTCTCGGAGCAAATGACAGCTGGCTTTGTGAGCAGCACAGTCAAAGCTAAGTTCCTTTTTTGCCCCTCTGTTCTATAATGTGTATTTGTTCGAGAAATACATGTTGTGATTCCCTGAGGATCTAAACATCAGCCCCTTGTGAGACCTGTTCTATTGTGGAAAGATCTAATGCATGCAGATTTACCCTTGACCCAGCTGTTACCACATGATATCAAAGTCTTAATTTACATCTCCTCCGGTATTTATGTCTCTGCTGTCAGCGATGCCGTCAAAACACACAGTACAGTGGATTGTCATGCTTTTCAACTTTGCTGTTATAGAGTGATCGTGTAGTTGCCAAGGTAAAAATAATATGTGTACTAGGTGATTGGCTGTGTCCTTGGGTGACTGTTCGTTGTTCTGGTGCTGATTTGTCTTCCTTTCTTACATTTGGTCTGCAACCAAAAGGAATATGCTGCTAGTTCCCTGCTGACATATTCAGCTATTATGATATGCTGAATATGTCAGCATATTATTTAAATAGGTTCCCGTCTCCATTGTCCAGATTTCACCTGTTTTGCATCTGCTGCAAGAGACTAAACACTTGTTGTTGTTGTTGATGATACTATGCTGTATCTGATGTCAGGTTACAGTTCGGTAAATTTGCCCTCAGACTGTATACACAAAGATGTGTCTTTGCATTAGACTGGGGGCTGCATTAGTTATTGTACTGCTGGATTTAAGCACAAAAGTATTAGCATATATTCCTTATTAAGTCCTAATTCCAGTATTAATTTGCTGTATGAATTTACGGTATACATTTCCTCTAGAGACTTTATGCCGGGGACCCAGAGATTGCTCCTATAACTGTTGACAGTTCCTTTGAGAGTTATTTTTGTGTTTGTCTTTACATTCCCACATTGGCAGTGATATTAATTAGGGTAAATTAACTGCACAAGAATCTTTCTAGAGCCATGTGAGGAGGTGGAGAAAGAATGCTGACATGATGTGATCATTTACTTTTGTTAATCAATTCTTATCTGAATATGTGACTTACACAGTTGTCAGGAAGGGGAGTTGGAGAGGTAGAAAACAGGAGAAGTAATAGAGCAATAGATATATTTTCTGAGGGACTGCATGATGTGTTGTTTCAAAGTTCTGCATTCACATCTTTCTCATCTGTCTTTTTTTCTTTTCTCTCCTGATTCTCATCTAGTTTGGGAGAACTGAGGTGATAGACAACACACTAAACCCAGATTTTGTCAGGAAGTACATTCTGGACTACTTCTTTGAAGAGAAGCAGAACCTGCGTTTTGACGTGTGAGTTATTCTGTTTGATGCGGATCTCCGAGGACACGCTATGAGACGTCTGTGTTTCAGACGTACTGACCTCTTACCTCCAGTCCTCGTCTTTTCCACAGCTTTTCTTTCTTTTTTTCTTTCTTGCTTTCTTTCTTTCTTTCTCTTCATCCCCTCAGTCTCACTTTACCTCACTGAGTCAGCCTTCTTGAGTTCCTTGTCACTGAATCTTGAGAAATTATTCATCTGTGCAGTGTTTTAATAGTCACTCGGTGAACAGAGATTAGTATAAGACTAATAAATATTTCATATAGTATAGTAAAAGTCTTATCCTTAATCTCTCTGCTGCTAAGCAAAGCAAATGTCTCATGAAACTCACAGATACCATTGTCTTCCCCCTCTTTTGCACATTACTGCCTTTCTCCTCTTGAAAAGGCCAGATTAGTGAGAGGGTCAATAAGGTTTGGTTTCATTTTGAGATCTCCCAGAACAGAATCAGAGTCATTCCACTCCACTTTCCATTGTCCTCAGGGAGAAGAGATATACTTTAAAAAAATCTGCACCTTTTTCAAGCATAAAGTTCCTGGTGGACTTCCAGAATTTATTGAGGACTGTGCTGCAGGTCTCCATGGATTTTTATACACTGAATGAATTAATTTGGTATACTAGATATGATTTGATTCTTGATCAAAAAATTTGTGAATGATTCTCCTCACACCTAGTGGTAATTACTTTCATGTAGAGTTTGACTGACAGTTGCTCAAAACTTTAATCTCATTAGTATTTTGTTTCAGTTTGAGTCCCCTGGCATGTTACAATAATTATATTTAGAAACAACAGAAGAACGTCCTTAATTACTGTTACAGTATTGGTTATATTTTTTTATGCCCTGCACCCTTTTGCTCCCTCAGTGACCCAAGTGTGTGATTGACAGGCAGAAAATATCTTTAGCCATGCAGTCAGTAATTTTCTATGACAGTAATTAATAATTTGTGATGTGTTGTTTTGTCCACACCTTTCAGCTTTTCTGATTTGATGTGTCTTTGTGATTTCAGGTACGATATTGATTCTAAAAGTCCTGATCTGGCAAAGCATGTAAGTGAATCCTTTTTTCTAGTTTGGTGAATCAGGGCTGCAATTTTACATTTGTTTAAAATAAAGTGCATGTCCTGAATATTTAGGTTCTATGCAAACCAAAGTTTGTGGCATCCACATGCTCAAATATATTTTGGAATTATGCATCTTTGAAACAGTGTTTACTTTTCTTTACCTTCCATCTGTTTCAATTTGAGAAAAGATGTCTTTTATTTCTCCAGAGCGATAACAATCAATGTTTCATTGTCATCTGGCTCACCCTCATTACCTTTCTAAATTAGAAATGCATTACACATTTTTATCAAAGCTTTACAACACATTCCCTGTGTGCTCTGTAGTGATGCTTCCCAGTTGGATTTTCATTTTCAAGGCAGCTGCATTTCACAACAATATGCTTATATTATATGCAATATTTAGTTTAAATTTGAAGCTCTGTCTGGAATGGACAGGGCTTTATTATACAACACATTTCAAGGAGAATGTATGCATGTCACAAGTATCCCTGAAAGCTTTGATATATAAAACTTATTATATAGACATATAATATAACGAATATATTTGTTGCACTTGGTTTGCAAATGTTTCTTTGTCAGTTATGCATGCCTCACTGAGATGCATCTATTGGTGTGTTTTTTTTAACTGTGCTCCACGTTATGGAAACAAACAGTTTGTTGTGTGACATTTTGCTTTGGTAGCTTTCTACTCTTTTGCTATTTCAATTTTCCTCTTCCTCTGCAACTTTCTACCCTCTGCTTTTCCCATGCTGTCTATCTGCTCTTTCACATAGCCACTTTTGCTCTTTTTTCTTGCACTTGGTTGATGACAGTCTAGTATTTGAGTTGTGTGCCTTCTACTCCATGATATGCTCTTATGTGTCACTGCTGCTGCCTGGTCTTTCTCTCTTCCTTCTTCTCCTTCTCCACCCTGGAAGCCAACAGAATGTAATGTACGTCTTTGCTTCAGATGTCCTAATTTATAACTGTACAATGCTTTTAATGGTGCATAGCTCCTTAATGGCTCTCCCTTTGTTTCTTTTCTGTGATCCACCTGAACACCTCCATCCATTGCCCCAACCTGTGTGTGCTCCATCCCACTTCATGCTATTTCCATGACAGGACTTTCTGGGACAGGTCTACTGTACTCTAGGAGAGATTGTGGGCTCACCTGCCAGCCGCTTGGAGAAACCCTTAGGGTAAGTTTACATTCTGATTTTACAAATACCAATGCAACAATGCTTTTATACAGTATTAGATTATGAAAACTCAGTACCACCTTACAGGGTAGTGGTCAGAGATGTCCCAACTCAGAAGAATTCAAGCCGAGGCAGCATTAGGTTCAGCCAATCAAATGTAGATTTATTCTCTGTACTGAGATGAAGGAATGTAAAGGCAGATGTGCGGAGTCACCTTCTTCCCTGCATGGAGGATGTTTGCGTGCGTGGGGAGCTTCAGGCCTGGTCAAAGAAAATTGAGTTGTCTCTAAGGCAGGCAAAGAACTCTCCTCTCGAGATTTTTAGGCAGCGTGTAATAATCCCCAAACCTGCCCAAATGCAAATATTTTGCGATTACTAATTCTTTGGTTACCAGGTGAGAATGTTTTGCTCAAATTGTTTTGCTCTACAGGCCAGACATCCTCAGAGGCCCAAGGCCAGCAAGTGTCCTATCAGATTCCCTGGAAATAAACGAAGACTAAACAATGTCTATTCTACTCTAAAAGTATATCCTAAACCCACCAACATATACTAATGTTTTCCACTACAACAGCTTTTTCAAATGTAACATAACTTCCGTCAGTTTTCACATGTTTCAGCAACAGTGAGGCATTACACTGTAAGATTATTCCCATGTACTTGGATGGGAATGGGTAATTGGACACAACCGGGGGCTTCCTCAATGCAATTACTGTCATTAAGAATGCGCTCTAGCATGGAAAGCCATAAGGCAAGTCAACGTGAGACACATGGCACTATCAGCACCGCTTCAACATAAATTGGGAGATACTTTATGAAGCATAACCATTGACACCCACTACATGGTGATTTATTTGTGTCTGTTTTTAGAGTACAATGGAAGTTTTGAAAGATTAAAGAGTGCATTGTATGTTGTGTACTGCTATGTTAAATATGTGGCAGTGCTAGCCCCAGCAATGGAGAACTTGTGTGAACAGTGGGGCTTTGGTGTTGACCATGAACTGTGCCAGGGACTGGTGACAGTGGTTTAGAAATTTCTGTGACCTTCAGTGCTGAATAAGAGGATGAGCAGGACCAAAAGCCAGTGTTCACCAGTGTACAGTAAACTAGGCTTTACACCACACACCAGAGACAGGCAGGGGGCCCAGGAACCCCAGACAAACATGATGGACAAAAGTATTGATTCTTTAGTTTCACCATCTCCATCATGCTCTCTAACGGTGGGTGATTATGATTGTTGTTTTTGTAACAGACCTTAATTTGTGTATTGAAGAAATAAACCCATTCACTACATCTATCCACCAGCTTTCATGGCAGGGAGTACTGATTTACAACCGCAGTGAAAGTGTGTTCCTAATGGCATTTAGACAAGGGACCAGTCTTATTTTTATCCTTTTGTAATGGTTCAAGTGTGGCTTTGGGTAATAGCATTTCTGTTTCATCCAGTAATGGGTAATGGGAAAGAAGTTGTTTAATAGCTCTGTGCTCCAATTCCTTGTCATGCTTTGCTTTGTGGTGTGACAGTACCTTTCTCTGCAGTAGCTTTGAGGAACTTCTTATGCAGGGACTGAAGAAATCTGTTAGCCATGCTTAAACAAGGCATCACAGTACCCAAGGCACAGTACATCCAGTGACCTGCTTAAGAAGTACGTCATCCACCCCTATTTTTTACACTTCATGTCTCATTTATTCTCATATACTGTATTCACAAGAGGTTTTCTAGCCTAACCCATTTTCTCAGTTTTCTATTTCTTAAAAAATTGTTTACTGTGTTAACAAATGCAGTAACAATACTCCTCCTCACACTCACATTTAGATGTATAAATGCACATTTAAATAATTTATGGTGTAGTCATGGTCTTTTACACTTTCAAAGGGGCTTTTGAAATAAATGAATAAATTAAACATGTGGTATAAAATTGGTTGACAGTGCCTGTTAAATTAGAAGCAATAATTTGAAGGTATTTAATTATGTTCAATTATTGCTCTACAGTGCACATTTACCATATGTACGTTTACACATTTACTCCACTGTACTGTATATAGTATTATTCTTAATAGATCTGTAAGTAAAGGGCAGAATTTTCACTACATTCACACTAAGTGTTCATGTAATGGAATTTTATTTACCCTCATTGTGCTCACAAACTCCTTTCCCCTTCATATAATCAGAATCGTAACCTGCTTATAAATGTACCTCAGTTACATTGGAATTCATTTTCTGTGCACCTGGGACAAGTGCAATATTCATGCGTCTTCTTCCAAACAAATTCCTACAGCCTTGTATGTCTTTGATAGGATAACAGGTCAGATGAAATGTATGGTCTGTCCCATGAGCTTGTATTATGGCAGGAATGTATGCCAGCGAAAGAAATGTCAGCAAGGAAGCACTGAACTGAGAAAGCGGTACAAATCCTTCTGTTTATAATGTGGTTTTAATGAGAGGCATGTGTCAAGGTTATTGGTCGCTGATGCATGTGAGCTGGCATGTTAGCTCTGGCACAGCTTTCATGGTAATATAGCCTGTAGGAAGGAATCATAATGTGCTTGTATCAGTAACACAATAATTGATAATAGAATTCATATTAGCATGGCAAATACATTAACCTACTGTGACTGTTCCTCCTTCTGAATGCTTGATGCAGGAAATAAACTGTAATGACAAGTATGCAAGGATTCTCATTGGTATTCTGGTTATACGTATGGTAGCCACTGGAGGAAAAGTGATTTGAAGAAATATATAAAATAATGTACACCAATCAGCCACAGCATTAAAATAAGCATGGGTACTCTGATTGGTCTGTAGAGACCCTGCTCTATATGCAGCAAGCTGTAAGTACTGTGTGTTCTGAAACCTGTCAGTCATAGCTAGCATGAACTATTTCAGTAATCAGTGCCACTGTGTGCCCTGTGAGCCCCAGCTAGATAATGAGCTGTTGGTTATTTTTTTAGTGAAACATAAGGTTTGGACACTGTGTAACTACTACTTGCTAATTTTATATGAAAATTTGTTGAAATACACGCAGTGCTGAAAAGCAGCCTGAATGTGGAATAAGACAGAAGAGTAATAAAATATAAGACAGATTTTATGACTTTTCTCCTGTTATCAATGTGACAGTACTGTATGTTTCACTTGCTGTACAGTAATTTCCTAAGTGTAATGTATGTCACACTGTATATGGTGTAGTTAAATTTGGCCATATGACTTAGAGCAGCATACATTGGGGAACTGTATGCAGAACTTCAAAGCCACGCAGAAATCTGATTTAAGTGAGCCCAGGGGTAGAACTTGGAAAAAAGATAAAACTGAAGAAGATCAAAGTGTCATTAAAAATTTGTTTTTTATTTGAATTATTTTGCATGTTTTGATAAAGTGATAATTTGATTAAAACATGCCAGATTCATTTTGATGAATATCATTTGATTAAATACAGAGTCTGTTGTGCTAATTTATATTTTACCTTGTGTAACAGGTCATACCTGTGTCCAAGCTACTGTTTGATAGTAATGGTAATTGTATTAGTTTTGACATCTGGAGATGTGTTTGCTGGGCTCACCTCTCTTTGTTCTGCTGCTTTATTCATGCTCATGCTGCCAACATCAATAAAGCTAATGTTGAGAAAAAATAATTGTTGCACTGATGCTCCAAATGGCTCCACAGTGCTGCAGATCTGTCACAATCAGTTCTGTTTCAGGGAACATTAAGTTAAAACAACCAACAATGATTTTTCAAGATTACGCCTTGATTGACATATTGGTTTCTTTACATGTTAAATAATAATTGCTGAAACCAGCGCAGATGTTCAGAGATACACAATGAACAGTGATGAATGACAATGATGTTTCAAAATAAGGCATATTTCTTATCTCATCAAATAAACCATGCTTTTATTGAACCAGTAATCTGCTACCAGCTACCAAAACAAATCTATTGTCTGAATAGTGCTTCAGCATGTAAATGTGTACAGTACAGTACATGCAAATCCGTACATACCATACAGTATTGAGATGATGGTGAAATTTCAACACCACTCAAGTTAAAAAAAATAATTTCCATGATATTATACAAAATTGTTTAGTGCATGCTACTGTACAGTGTCATGTTTACAAGATATCAAACTACTGTGTCAAGCAGCAGTTGTGTGACTCACCAGATATAAATACTGAAGCATCGCTTGTCTCATCTTAACTTCAGAGGCTCACAGTTCTTTTAAAGTTGTTGGTTAATGTGTTGGCTGACTGACTCAGGGCTACACAGCGGTAGTCCCTCTGAGATAAAAAAAAAAAAAAAACATATGCTGCATATGTAAATAATAAGTGGAAGTGAGAGAAGGTCAATTTCTAGTGAAACTAAGAATACTTAAGCTCAATATGTTTGCTACCTGTAGAACGTAATGGGCAGGTGAGGTGTTTTAGGTGGATTACAATAATAAATACCCACTGTCTTGGGACATTATACATAATTAGAGCATTCTGCTGCTTTGCTAAATGCAAATTTAGTCCCTAAGGATGAGAACTATCAGGAGTCCATTATTTCTGTTCTACTGTTGATGTGGAAAATTCTGCCACGCTGATTATAGTAACAAAATGTTCAATGAAAGAAGGATTTATTGGGCACCATTATGGTACCATGATAGGCAAAAAGCTTTCCTCTTCGAAAAACAGCTCTTGTAGCAAAATGTTTTTATGTCCTTTTCAGAAATATGCTTATGATTGTTCAGTGGCTTTGTTGCCAGACATAAATGAAAATAAAACATTAATTTGATATGATCTGTGTTCAGCACAGTCTTGTTTAGACACTGTGGTTAAGGCCGTAGATTTAGGTCTTCGCACTAACACTAACGTCTCTTGCACTGTTTAGGTAGGTGATACGTAGCAATTCTAAAGGTGAGAAAGCATTATGAGAGCCTCTAAACAAACACTCTGCTGCCCAACTTTAGAACTCTGACTTTGTTAATCTATTCATTTGCTGAAAACAGTTGGTCGGCACATTGATTGCAATCTATAGTCAGCAGTAATCACAACAGAGGAAGCCAGGGCGACCCCAACTCGTAATGGATATGAATTCCATTAGTCGCTCCCCACCAAGTGCAATGGTCTTGTGAATAAACAGGCAGAGGGGAATCAGCTATGATTTGATGTTGCACATGTGCAGAGGGAAAGTGGAATACAATGTGGCTTACATCATGTGTACTAAAACCTGCTCTAGGCATGTGGTTGGCCTCGGATATACAGTAGAAGGATGTTCTGCTCTTGCTTGGGGACAGTGAAAAAGGGCTTATTGTGTCCTTTTGAGATTCAAGTTTTTTTTAGCTTGCAGTTGGTGGATGAATGCCTCCACTGACTGATTTTAAATCACAAAACAATTATTGTTATAGTGATTAGGCAGTGCAACAATGTACAGTATGTAGACAGCTTTGAAACTGTGTACATTAAATCTGTGTGCTTGCATGTCTGCTGAAAGACAAGGGAGCACAAAGACACAATCTAATACACAATGCGAACTGTTGCAGGTGAAATGTTGTACACTGGTCAGGTCAAGACTCAAATCACAGTGCTTCTGACATGTCTTAATCACATACTGTAAAATTGTGAGCATTGTGCAGTGACAGCCTGCAAGTCAGCTGTAAGGGAAAAGAACTGCCTGAAGTACAAACAGATTGGCACAAAAAAGTGTAATAAAATTAAGTGGTAGACATTTCACATAAAGCATTGTCATTTGAACTCTAGTACCTACCATTTTTATTCAGTGGTTATATTTTCACATGCACATACTTTATTTAAACAGTTTGTGAAAGGTATAGACACACATTTAGCTCTCCACATATTTCAATTTTCAGCTGTGTAAATGAGCATAAAAAATGCACCTTGTTGCCAAAAAGCAAACAACATTTTCTCTTAGATGTTTTGTACATCCATCTGACATGTTTTGAACCGCATTTTCTGCACTACTTACTATACTATTGTAGAGTAGCTATCTTAGCACAGGTTGCCTTTAGCCACTTGTTTAAACAAAGACTCTAACTTTAAAATGTGGGCCCTGGTGTCCTTTGAATTAGCTGAGCACTTTTCATCCTCTTTTTTTTAATCCTGGTGAGGTGAGGGATTATAGCTGTTTATCTGTGTATGAAGATCAAGGGGATTAGTGGTATAATCCCATTAAACCCACATAGAGTTTTGGCAACCTTGGCTTCTGTTTTAGTCTGTCCTACTATGAGCTACCCACTGCCCTAAACATTTATACTGGCACAAAGCCTGATTATCTGTCCATCTATAATAGTCTTTCACACAACTCAGACAGATCTGTTTATTACCTCAATCCCCTGTGTGGTGGCCACAGCTTCAGCCACCCCATAACTGTGGTAATGCTTTCATTAAGCTTAGTTGGAGGTTTTGGTTTCAAATAATAATAAAAGGGTTGCAGTGAGGCTGTCATCAGGCTTTAATGGCCTAGGCCTGGTCTATGCCACCTGGCTCAATTATTTGGGGGGAGAAAGAAATCTAAGTAATGTTTTTCTGTTATAGTTAATATGGATTTAAAGAGGTTTGCGAATGTTTGAGTCTACTGTTTAGTGTGTGTTTATGTGTTAGTGTTGGTAATGTTAACCCTATTATATGTATATGTATTTTGAATGGTTTGGCCAACCAGTGTATGTGTTGCCCTTGATGTGTCTTTTGTCTTTTTTTGTAGTGCATCTTATATTATAATTTTAGTTTACAGTTGCAGTTTGTTCAGTGCTAGTGTTTAATTGTGTTCCAGGTAAATAAAAACATCTTCTTTTTTAAACTGTGTTCCTGACACCCTGATCTACCAGATTCACTGGATTTATTGACCTGGACAGTTTCAGTAAATGTAATCATTTCTTCATTAAAAATGATCTCTCAATGATATTCTTCTGCTGGCAGCTCACTTTACAAACAATACCTTACTTAAATGTGTGAAGTTGCAAAATAACAGTCTTTGCTTGATAACACTGCAGTCTTTTTACCTTGTAGAAGAGTATTAGATCATCCCTCTAATAGCTGCTGTGTGAAAAAATAATTTTCTTTCTTCTTACTCTCATTGTTGAGCAGATAACCCCTACCCACTCTCATATGCATGACACGTTGCAGCGTTGTTAAATATCAAGACCATTCCTCATCTTAATGACCTAATGTGAACGGCATCAACAATTGCTTCCTTCTCCCTCTTTGGACTTTAATCTTACCAACCTTCATACACCCCACATTTGCACTGATAGGTAATGGAGAATGCCGAGATTGTGAATCATCATTTCATGACAGCAACTGCTTCTAGATAGCCCATACATTGAGTCAGACTATCCATATTATAAACTGTCCTGCGCAATGATTGTGAATACTTGTTTTTTTGAGGAAGGAACGATTCAAACACGCTTTTGCTTGGAAAAGAGATCCCAGTATTCTCATTGGTATTCTGAACAGTGGTATCAGAATCTTTGGCCAAGTAATTGTAGCAATACTGAAATATGCTGCTTGATCTCTTTCCATTCACTTGATCAAACAGGGGGTTCTGTCAAGACAACTGCGCTTTAACTCTCAGTTTCAGTCTGAGCTCAGAGCATGACAGCCTTCCTTTAACTCCTTTCTGGCTAAGGAAAGGAGTACAGTTCAGTTCTTTCTCATTTTTGTTTCTGTAGGAAATTTCATTTATTTGTTATTTTTGTATTATTATTCACATCATTCATTATTATTATCATTCACACGTTTTTTGAAAAAAACATTGTTGTGCTTACCTGACTAGTTAGCTGGGAACTACTTAAGCGCACAAAATTCTCAAATGTTAACTGAATTTGAACAATTTTAAATAGCATCAGAATCATTGTAAACAAATATGACACATTTCATTCACCAAATGAATAATGCTTCTCACACAAGTCTAACTGTAGCCCCTGTTCATTGTGGATAGTAAAGGAAGGAGGACTTCAACAGCACATTTCACATAATTTCATCATCAAAGCATTCCCACTGAGGAACTGTCAGTGAATGAGCGCTGAATGAATGAGGCCTCTTGATGCAGGACATGCTATATCACCAACATTCATATTCACATTTCAGTACAGAAACTGTTAAAGCCAGCAGAAAAAATGTCAGTCTGAGCAGTAAAATGAAACTGTTGTGACACAGATAAATGACAGGGACTGCATTTATCAATTCAGCGCTTGCTTGCTCTTGAAGTTAACTAGTCATTGTCAGGGAAAATACTGCACTCTATAATGCATGCCTTATTTAAAAGAGCATTGCCCTTTTGGCACTTCCTCCTCGTCTGTGCAGAACAGATTAGTGCAAGCAATGCATCTTAATATGTCTGGAGATGGTATTTTACCAATCACTGGTCTCATTTCCCAGTTTGAAATGAGCCTTGTTCATTATCATTCCCTGAGGAAGGTAACTTGACCTGTGTAGTGTGCAGAGCTTGCTGGTCTCATTGCTGAATGGCTTACTTGCTCTTTGAGGCATCATCATACTGCAGAGTGGCAACATCAATAATTCAAGGACAGTTAATTCACCTTGAGACTGGTGTCTGTGGTTCTTAAAGGCAGAGCCTGAGAAAGAAATGTGTCTGGCGTATCTGCATCAGACAGATGCTTTTGGTTTGTGGATTTATATTATGATGTTGATACATGAAGAGATACAGTGACTTTTATGGAGCATTACAGTCTACTGTACTGTATGTGTTAGAGGTTAAGAAAGCCAAGAAGCCAATAAAAGTTAATAAAACCACACTTACCATATGCTTTTAAACAATACAAACACACATCCAGGAAGCCACACAGTCTCTTCATGGGCCCCGTCACATTAACAGATTTGTGCTTGAGACATGATCTTTGTTAATAATAATAAATGTCTTCTACTCTGGTCAAAGACTACCTCTCATTTAGTAGTATGAAATTTAGTATTACTGCATGTTAGCTCAGCTGTCACAGCTTGATTAGAATCTGCAGCATGGCTGACCTTTTAATGATAGACCTCAACTAATCCCACAGCAGGACTTCCATGTAATTCCTTTCTTTATCTACAGATAACTCAAGCGTCGGGGCTACTGTATGACAGGAAGGCACTGTAGATATGCTGCCTTTCTCTGAGTCTGAGTTAGCAAGAAATATAAAAATATAATTTGTTCATTTTGAAAAAACAAACAAACAAACAAAAAACAATTAACATTCAGGACAAACCTGCAGAGCAATGCCATTTGTTGGTCCCATTAGATTTGCAAGCTACAGTTCAGTACTTAAAGAGGTAAAGTACAGAAACACAGAAACAAGAAACCTCTTGTGCTGGGATACGTCTTGGTGATCTGGTGGGGTGGGAATCAGTATACAACTGGATACCTGAGGAGTGTTAAAGTCTCAAGATGTCAGTGGCAAATAGGGATCAGATGACACCTGTGTATCTGCAGTTTGCTACATTGTACCAGGAAACCCAAGAACAAATTTTTGATTCACTTACAGTGCTGGAGCAAAAAGAGTGTGCTCATTATGTGTCAAAATTGTATGTCAAAGGCTTTTAAGATTGCTGTAGTCAAACCTTTATTGAAAAAAACTCACTCTTGACCCCAGAGAATTTGCAGACTATAGGCCTATATCCAATCTGCCCTTTATTTCTAAAGTTCTTGAAAAAACTGTAGCTAAACAAGTATGTGACCACCTGCGTAGAAATAACCTGTATGAAGATTTCCAGTCAGGATTCAGATTACATCATAGCACTGAAACAGCTCTGATTAGAGTCACTAATGATCTTTTCACAGCTTCAGACAATGGTCTGGTTTCTGTACTTGTCCTGTTAGATCTTAGTGCAGCATTTGATACGATAGATCAGGAATGTGCCTGGGGAAACTATTCATGACCTATGGGATATGTTACGAATCAAAATGTTGACTATACTTTAGGCCTGAAACATCGGCTTTGATAGTGATATTATATGACTTTTGGGTTTGGTGAATGCAGCACGGTGGCCCCCAGTGCCATTTTTGTCACAGACAAAAAGTAAATTATCTATTTTGTTTTTCACAGTGGTATACCTGGGAAGAAATGTGGCACCATTATCTTGTCTGCCGAGGAGCTGGGAAACTGCAGGGTAAGCCAGAAAAGTTTTAAGTATATATTATTTTGATGTTTACTATGATAGCTTCAATATAGAGATTTGCATATCTATTTTGAAATTGGTTCTTTAACATTGTACATTGAATTAATAAGACAAAATAGAATAGCGCATGGAAAGAATTCAAGATAAGATAAGATAAGATAAGATAAGATAAGATAAGATAAGATAAGATAAGATAAGTAGAGCGTGTGCAAATACTGTACATATACAAAGGAAATTATAGAGCAGCAAATCAAAAGTAACATACTATAGGGGTAATAGCACATGTTGTGTGAAGTAGATCATGCATGTTCAGTTAAGTTTTTTACAAGCCTAATCATGTGAGGTCAGTTATTTAATAATAATAATTTAGGTTCTGACATTGTGCATTACTTATTTGCAAATTGTTTGCGTAGTGTACTGTATGTGTTGACTGGCTATTTAATGGTCTTGTGTTCATTCCAATCACTAAAACAGCCATTTCCCCTTGTGTGTGGAATGTTAATCCATGAGTCTGCACTACTAATCTGTGTCCACTAATGCCCATTGGCTTTTTTCTGTGCACTGTTAAATGAAGATAGTAAATAATCAAATTGCACTGCTGCTAGTGGGGAATGAAACTAGCAAGACTTATTGACCAGAACAACTGTCCTCCCTCAGAGACTATAAAGCAAGCCACTGTGCATCAGCTATTGTATCAATGAAAAAATTTACAAAGTAATACATGTAAACGTCTAATAACTCAAAGCTTAAACATGTTCAGTAAAATGAGTGTAGGTGACTTTGAGAATACTTAGATGTTTTACAAACAACATCATTCATTTTGTGACATAAAAATAGACTCCTGCTAGAGTGAGACAGATAATACAGTAGCACGCTTATAATAAAACTGCCATGAACCATTACTGAATTGGTCCTGCTGGATCGAGGTGTCAGTGGTCACAGTCATTGAAGGGCTGCTGTGAGTCATCAGGTGCATTGGATCTGTGATTATAGGAGTCGCCCTAGTGCATCAGTGCAAAGCGCCACTTCAAAAAGCAAGTTTGTAATATAAATGCAAATGGTCATTACTGATACAAATGACCATTTCTTTTCTCACAGTCTCAAATATAGAGACACAGGCTTGACATGCCACCACAGACCTGCTCTGTTTACATGGAATTTAATCATAATTTGGCAAACTCAACTTAACTATATAAGGCAAGCAAAATAGGTGCTGCAAGTCAGTGAGAGACAGCAGAGGAAATGTTATGATTCAGATCTACTGTAAGTGCAGGATCAGGAAGATGCAGAGTTTTGTGTGCGTAGGAAGTTGCAGATAAATTCCTATTTGAAGTGGCAGCATTCAGTACCTTGTACAACCAAAGCAGGATGCTCAAGCTGTGGAGCTTTATTTTGAGGCATTTGTTCTGTGGTATAGGGATCACTTACCTTTGCCTAACAGAAGGGAGTGAGTGAGACGGATCATAGGTTGTGCTCTTCAGGGAAGAAAGTTCTGCTGAGTTGATCATTCCCTCAAGGAGACACGCTGCTGCAGTTCTATACAAATACCTATGGTTTGACAACACTGCTGTCAGTACAAGTCCCATAACCCTGAATTACAGCAGTTTGGAAATATGACTAACCATCTGGATCATGTTTATTCTACAATTCACCTGTGACCACAAATGGAGGCAGCAGAGTTGCTGCTTTGCCTTTGACTGAAACCACCAGATTCAACTACAGGAAGTGTTATTTAAAGGACAGGATGGCATTAAATTTTCTTATAAATCCTAATAATAATTACATAATTACAGTATGTCTGCCACATTCTGTATAACTCGCTGAGTCCAGCAGCAGATCAGTTTTTTCATAAGCCACAAAAAAGCCACAAAAAATGTACTGGACTGTACAGTGGAGCTTCAGATAACCTTCTTGAGTTTATTTGTCAGGCACAGTGTATTGTAGCGCAAATGAATTATTTTGGTTAATTTAAAGTTACATTTTATTTACATAATTATATTAATTCATGAATAAACCCAAACCAGCATTGCAATGCTCCAACTGGGGAATATACTGTAATGCATATTGTGGTTGCACTCTGTTCTACTGTCATAAAAAACTCTTTTACCCTGATAATACACATTTAACTTGAAGCATACAAAGGAATTGTGGTATGTCTGTATTCCTCTGGTTCATGGTTCATTAGTTTATTCACTACAGTTTGCAAGGATGGCACAAGCTTATGCAATGTGAATCATGCTTCAACTGCTTTGCTTCACATTCTTTTGAAAGAAGAGTTCCACTTTCTGTAAGTGACCGTGTGCATTGCACTGCCACTTACCCCATGCAGGGATATCTTGGTTGAGCAGAGTCATGGAAAGAAGGATGTGGACTGCACTTAGTATTCCCCTGCTGCTTCTAAACCTCAATGGCTGGAATAAATGTTCTGGCTTTTTCCTCACTTAATGAGAGAACACTTCTAGGCACCAAAGTGGGTTCGTGTTATCTGTGCCAAATGAAGGCTTAAGGCATTGTGTTGCCATGATAGTGTAATTGTAGAGTCAGTGTCACGGCTTAGCTGGACAGTTATAGGAAGGTTTTATTTTTAACAAACCATTGTAGGAACCTGACAAAAGGAACTGAAAAGCAGTGAGAGACTGATACACTTCAGGATTGTGCACAGTGGATGACTAAATAATACAATTTATCTATATCCAAATGCACAGATTTGACAAATGCCATTCTTTATGACCATGTCCCTTGGTTTGTTTTTGGTTTAACTAACAAGTTTCTACAGAAAACACAAGATTTAAGATTTTATATTTGTTCAATTATCAGAAATTTGACATTTGACTTTGTCTTATTAAAATTTCTGTTTTACAGTTGCCTAAATGACAGGTCTGGTCATTGTTATACATACAGTAGAGCATATACTGTAAGTGTCCAAGCTATAGTGTCAAGTGATGTGATGGGAATATTGAGAGCCAAGGCACAGACAACATACTACACCGATGTGGGTCAGAGCAGTCGATAGAGGCTCTGTCAGCACTGTGCTGATCCTCATCTAATAGATGCACTTCAAACCCAAAGGCCTGGTAGCTGAGCTGGGTAAAAAAAAAGCCCTGAATTCTACTTCTTATAATCTCATGCTGTAAGATGTAATGATAAGACACTTGATTTGCACATGTAGTATGTTTAGGTGCAAAAAGGATTTCTTTGAGATAAAGGCTGTCAGAGATGGAAAACCCTGGAGTTGCTGATGTGGCTATGCCTTGTCTGCTCGCACTATGCAGCCTCAATATTATACACAGCATTATACCTTGACCACAGGGAAGCTATTTGGAACCAAAAGTATTATGGAGCATGTTCATTGTCCTTCTAATGGCAGTGCGCATTGAATTGCTGCCTAAATGTGTATAATTATGGTAATACCAGCCTTTCGAATGTATCATTAGCTACACTCGCACCCCACCCCCCATATGCAGGGTTTTTAGAATCACTTTCTGTGTCTTTGCATAGGTCTTATATTGTTACTATGATTATATTCAGCACAACAAAGTATTTTCAATTTGATACCCGTCCTTCCTTTTACCGTTGTTGTGAGGAATTGCACAATAAAAAAATGGGAATGAATGCATTTGCAGGTTTTGGAAACTGGAGCCCACTGACTGGTTTCTCTCTGCTCTTATTAGAATTCAGTCAGCACTTTGCTTTTATTTGGTGCTTCAGTGCTTTTATAACTTGGCACACAAGCAAACAAACAACGGGCAGCAGACAGAGGCAAAAGCATGTATTGACGATGTCTTTTACTTTTTTGTATTTTAATTTTTCTGACTTTCTCTCTTTTTGTAGGATTATGCTACAATGCAGTTTTGTGCCAACAAGCTGGATAAAAAAGATTTCTTTGGAAAATCCGACCCCTTCATGGTCTTCTACAGAAGCAACGAGGATGGCACGTGAGTTTGTGTCTCGTTTCTGCTTCTTAGTGGTTTATCAAAAACAGGCAGAACGAGTGGGACTGACAGAGAAATGAGAGGAAATCTGAAATCTGAAATATTTTATATAATAGTTTTATATAATATAATAATATAATATATCACGTTGATAGATATTCCTCCTTAGCAATGTAAAATCTAGAATCCCTTTTGATATTTAGGTTCACGATTTGCCACAAGACTGAAGTAGTGAAGAACACACTGAACCCTGTGTGGCAGCCATTCTCCATCCCTGTCAGGGCACTCTGCAATGGAGACTATTCCAGGTATGATGACTGATGATCACCAATAAAGTCTTCTGCACACACCATTGAATGAAGTGCTATTTTCTTTTTCTGTGGAAATCAAAACTGCACAGAGTTTCAATGTCTGATGCATTTTTTTTTCCAAAATGGGCTTGGTGCATCAAATTTAGACACTATTGATTTTCCATCGTTATTTTATCTGCTGAAATAGAGAATCATTACAGGCCTGTCTCTTACTACATGATACCTTGCCTGGCTGTTCATTGATCTGCCCACAACCAGCGAGAGCCTTTCAGTGCATATCCACTTTCTGATTGGATGCTCTAGTGGCATTTCCTATCTTATCTGAATCTCTTCAGAGCAAAATGCCTCGAGGGACACCTCAGGAGCAGGAAGATGTTTGGCAGAAAAATAAATAATAAGAGGAAAGACAGATAAAGCAAGAGGGGGAGGAAGAACGGCTATACTTGTGCTTCTATCGGTGTTGACAGGTGACTGGAACAACAGTGCAGCATTGCTGTGTGTGTTGTTTATGAGTGCCAAACCATGAAACAGTATAGAACCAGACAGCCTTGAGAGTATGCAGAAGTCATCAAAGAACATGTCAAACCTCGCCCTCTCCCCCACACAGGGTGTCAACAAAGGTTCTTTACTTCAATTCTGTCACTGCTGACCTGCCTGAAACTAACTGGCTCAAAGAGTTAGAGTAGAAGCAAAACACTTTATTCCCTGTGATGATGATAACACAGCAATTAAGGGCCTCCAGACTGGTTTGGTGATATATCTACAGATTGCGTGGCCTATTCTGCACTCCCTGAAAGCTCACTAATGCAATAAACTATCAAATGTGCAGTAATCTGTGCATTCCACAGATTTTGTGTTTTTTTTTTTGATCATCCAAAACCACAAATTTCCCACAAAGACCCTAAAGACACAATTTACAGCGTTAGAAGAAGGGTAATGCTGCTACTGAGAAAGAGAGTGGTGTCGTGCAGAAAATCATAGTAATGCTCTTTAAATTTACAGCATATTTAGAGCATAAAGTTTTGACTTTATTTGACGTCATTTTTGGTTGTGCTTTGTTTTTGGACAAGACTGCATTTTCCAACTGATTTACAAAACAGAAATACTCACATCTCCAAAATACTTTTCCTGTGTAATTTGTTATACAGGACGATCAAAGTGGAAGTGTATGACTGGGATAGAGATGGAAGGTACAGTAATGGACAGATACACAGTACATTCATGATTAAGAACTAATTCATACAATGTGTTTTTATGTGCTGCTCGATGTTTAGGGTTCCAATTTTTATAAATATAAATTAAGAAGAATAATTTAAAATAAATTTAAATCTCTCTCTCTCTACATTAGCTATATATATATATATATATATATATATATATATATATATATATAGCTAATGTTCATTTATGGACATAAAGTGTATTTAAACTAATAACACTATAGGTTATTTGATATTATGTTATGTAATGTAAGGTAATGTAAGGCTTACAAATTCACCTTAAAGAGTATATACAATATGTATAAATCTAGACAATAAAGTAATAGTACGGTGGTTGCTCTTCTAGAAGTGGATGTCCAGATAACACAAGTCCAAAGCAAAATGCTGACTAATAAATGCTCAAAACTCAATTAATCAGCAGGACAACAATGTTGATATTTTTTATGGGTGTGTTCAATAAAGACACAAATAATAATGTTGTTTGTATGTTATTACCTTACTTGTTCACTTGTGACTGTAATGAAGTTTAGATTATGACATCACCAACAAACAGTGAAATTAATGGATAATGATGCAGTTTATTGTCTCCTCCAGCCATGATTTCATTGGTGAATTCACCACCAGCTATAAAGACCTGTGTCGGGGTTACAGCCAGTTAAATGTCTACGAGGTGAGTAGAGATAAGACAGTCGATAATGTTATCACCTTGTCTGACTTCCCTCAGAGCAGAGGACCTTCTTGTAACACAGTGAATGTTATTGCGGTCTTGCATGCTCCCTTAAGGTCATTCCAAAGCATCTCTTTAAACTACTACTAGAATTCCTATTGCTGTGCAGTTTTGATCTCCTATCTAATTCTGAAGGTGTAGTACATCTGTGTAGCCATAGCTAATGTGTTTGAAGTGCATACTGAAGCCAGACAAAGGCTACAAGGTTATTCCGTTAGAGCTTAAAAACAAATCCATGGTTAATTTCTGGGTGCTTGTGTGAAAAAACTCTTTGGTTTAAGAGCAAAATCAGTGTTCTTGTTGTTAGGCAAGGTACAGTATTGCTCAAAGATCAAAGATTAATGACATGAAGACTCTCTAAACCTTGGTTGCTTGAGCAATGTTGTGTTCATTTGAGATTACTAGTAACCCTCCTTTGTCTCTTTGTGGGCTAACAGGTATTAAGCATGGGAGAAGTTAAGTGGTGCTGGAAACCAGATGAGCAATGGTGCTTCTGCTGTGAGAATATAAATGGCAAAGCAACAGAACTATGCTGAGTAGAGTTTTTTTGAATGGCCCGCAGGGGAGTCAGCTTGGGTATTACTGTAAGGCGCTGGGAGGCTCCCATTGGTCTCTGCTCATTAAAACACTTGCCATGTTATGTTAGCCTCTGAATTAGTCATGCAGTTAGCTTAAGTAAAAAATGGGGCCAATGAAGAGAGACAGTACAGGATAAGAGGCTGTACTGATGGGGATAGTAACAGAAGTGAGGAAGGAGGAATGAGTGACTGACATACAGAGTTGCCCTTTTACACTGCTGACATCGTAGAACATAGGTGCATCTATTTAACATTTTCACCCTTTAACAAACCTTTTTGTGGTTTTATTAAGTGTGACACATACAGTAGCAGTTCCCAGGTGCAGATTTTGCAGAGTTGGTGTCCTTTGGTTGGTGTCAGTTTTAGGCTTTTTGGGCTGTTTGACTATTTGCAGATTTCTGTGCACTCAAACTGCTACATGCACAAGGCCTACAAACATTAGGTCTGTGAGCTGAGATGCCAGCAGGCTAATACTAACAGACGCTGGTGTAATTGGGGGCGATGTGTGCTTGACGTAATATGAACCTAGTGTGACTGAGTGGTGGCTGTGGTGCTATAAGGCATCATCTATGTTGGAGGAGTTGCTCTAGAAACCATAGAAGCAGATGGGAGGAGCGGAGCCTGCAGAAAGGAAGAGTTAGAAAGAGAGATGCTTTTTACTTCAATATACAGCAGTTTCCTCCAGGCTGGTGTTTTATGTTTGTGTACAAAACCCTTTGAATCAGTGGTTGAGATGTTTGACCTTGATAGCTTACTACTGTTATGTTGTTACTATGTGTGGGAGAAATGTTTTCCTTATCCATCCATCCATCCATCCATCCATCTTCTTCCGCTTTTTCCCCGAAGGGGTCGCGGGCGTGCTGGAGCCTATCCCAGCTGGCTTTTGGGCGAGAGGCAGGGTACACCCTGGACAGATCGCCAGTCCATCGCAGGGCCACATATATAGACTCACAGTCATACACACACTCACACCTATGGGCAATTTACGCATCCAACCAATTGACCTAACTGCATGTCTTTTGACTGTGGGAGGAAACCGGAGACCCCGGAGAAAACCCACGCAGACACGGGGAGAACATGCAAACTCCACACAGAAAGGCCCCCGGTCGCCTCCGGGAATCAAACCCGGGACCTTCTTGCTGTGAGGCGACAGCGCTAACCACCACACCACCGTGCCGCATGTTTTCCTTATTGCCCTATTAATATCCTCTAAATTTATGTATTTGTTTCTTTGTGTATTGAAAAAACGTTGTACATTTGTGGGTTTCCCTATTATTACATCTATGTAACAAAGAAAGAATGATATCATTGTTTAAATAGCTGTGTCAAATAATTGTGGATCATTTGATACTGTATATGACTGTTTGTGCCACCATTTTGGGTCTGGGTGTGTACTGGAGTCCACCAGTTAAGGACCGCTAGTTTGGACAAAGATACTGGACACATGTTCCACTATTTCCAACATTGTTAATGTGCTTGCAAAATGTGCAGCACAGAACTGATGGTATAAATTTTCCTCTGAATAATCTGTGTCTTGACCTGTGAGGCATGATCAATGCCATCTCATTCCCACTATTGGATTCAGTCCGTATGCTCCATTACCCTTATAGACTTGTAATATGAGAACAAAGGTGTTTTTATTCCTTGCCCATGGGTGTATAAGAAGAATTGTGCTGCGGGTTTGCATTACAATGCTTTTCTGTTCTTCCTTCATACCAGGTGGTGAATGCCAAGAAGAAAATTAAGAAAAAGAGATACCTCAACTCTGGGACGGTGAGGCTGAGTTCTAAGATAAGAGCAAACCTCCTGGTGCACTCACACCCTTGCACACCTTTGCTTTTGTATTATTCAGGAAATTTCTGCTAAGTGGGTTGGATGAAGTAGTTTAGCTTTAGTAGTAGGTTTTTCTTCCATTCTCAGTCTCAGGGCTTTTGATGTAGACAGTGAATTTAACTAGAGGGGAAAACATTCTTGTGACCTCCAAAATCATGAATAATCAAGTTCATAAGAATACATAATGGAGGCCTATACTGAACACAACAGTTTAGCTTTGTTACTGTCTTAGCACTTTGGCTGGTGTCGGTGTATGCTGTGACTTTAAGTAAAATGTGGGGCTGGTTATCCATTTCACTGATCATCAGTAGTAGTGTAGTCACACTAATGTTCTCAGTGAATGTAAAACTAACTTCCCAGGTGTCCAAAATCATTCTGCACAGTCATTTTGTAAGTGGTTACTTCAGAGGTGAGTTGAAATGCGTAGATTAGTACATTCTTCTTTTCCTAATTACACACATGACATAGTTTTATTTTTTCAGGTGTCCTTGTTGTCATTTAATGTGGAGTCAGAGCACACCTTCCTGGATTACATTAAAGGAGGGTGAGTGTAGTTTGTCTGCCAGTTACTGTAAGTAAGTCACTGTTCTTGTGAATGCATAGTATATGTTTTTCAGCATTGTGACCATAAATTTAGCTTGCACAAATTCTGTTCAGTCTGTCTTACTTTAGAAACATACATTTCTTACAGTGATCTATATCATTGGCATTAAAAATATATTACAATACAGTATATAGACCAGTGTTTCCAACCATTTTCAGTCATGGCACATATTTTGCTTTAGAAAAATCACATGGCACATCACCAAATAAAACTGCCCCAGAAAGTATATATAATGAAATGCATAATGAAAATGTAGCTATGTCTTTAATGGCGCCAGGGTCGAGCATCTCTTTTACCATCATTTTGCAGGCAGGCACTATCAATGTCTCTGTTTTTTTCTAAGTAACACTGCCTGTCTGTTGCATTTGTTCAAGCATTTGAACAAAATAGTTCATGTTGTTGGCTCGGTTGGTTCCCCAGTAAAGGAAAACTAGAGGCAAGAAAACTTTCATGTCACCCTGTCTGCTTTCTTCTGACCACTACTCATGCTAGGGCCTTAATCAGAACTGGATGTTTTTCCAGGAACTTTGTCAAACTGAGGACTTTTTGTTTTCAAATGTTTATCCATCTATTACCTGCGCTGTCTCACTTGAAGCATCACTATACATACACACATACATGTGGAACTCACATGGCACAGCTGATGGCAGTGGAACCTTCACCTGTCCTCTGTGGAAGAGCATTTCATCGTTCTGCTGCGTACCAATCAGGTGAAATTGGATAATGTTCCACAGCACACCTGATGATTACATGAGTAATGAGTAAACAGGTTGGCAGTCACTGGCGATTGCAGTGTGTTATTGTAATCATTGTACTGTGATGTTCTCCATGATGCAGCTTCATGTAATATCGTTGTTATCATAAATACGTTTCATAATGGCGTGGCATTGCCAGTTTGTCTATATACTGTATGTATGTGTATACTTTAGCTGGGCAACTTCCCCATTTCATGTCTACCTCTCAGTTGTTCATTATCAACATGACGATAGGACAAGGTCCTTTTTATAGTTTGGCAAGTGAGTTGAACAAAACTTCATCAGCAGTAGCTGTTGTAGCAAAACAGTACAGTATTTACCTATGTGGAAGTTGCTTTACTGTACTCTGGACTCTACCAGTGTTTGGAGTTGCTGAAACTGGCTAAAACAAAACAGAGTGTTAGTGTTGTAGGCATTGTTCTGTGGACATGTCCTTACTGTGACTAATGCATGGAAATTAGGTAGAAAATCATTTCTGGGAGATTTAATACAATGGATTTAAATGCATTTCTTTGGCTTCTTTTACTTTTCCATCTCCCTTGCTGCCCATTGCAGTACAAGCACCCATGCACATTTTTCTTTCTATATTATTGCCTTTAGTTACTGAGTGGCCAGGAACATTCCAGTTAACTTAAGTGTGGTCCCAAAGGAGGTGACTGTGTCCACGAGCGCAACTACAGTGTAAATGAATATGAATGACCATGATAAAATATGCATAACATCTGAGAGCTTAATTAAGGGAGGACAACCTGCCACATATGGAAATGTTTCTCACCAGATCAGTGGCTGCCCTGGTTTTGGTTTTCATCTGCTTTGCTACTGATGGCTGAGTGTCCCAGATATGTCCTGTTGGTCTCTTCTCAGCACACACTAATAGACACACAGACTATAGCTGCACATGCAGTATAGGAATGTACACGCACACAAAGTACCAAAAACACAAGGTAACAAATATTATTATTATTATTTTTTGTAGTTGTGGCCTACCAATTTCTTACTGAAAGTAAGATACCATTGAAATACAATGCAGTATTTTGGAATAATCAAGGATATTCAGGGGTTTTCATCAAACACCAGTTTTAATCAGCCACTGCACTACTGCAGAGGTGGTTCAACAGAAGTTGAGCTGTCTGTTTCGTAGCAATGTAGTAAACATGTTTTATTTACTATACAGTTCACCTGAGAAAGACTGTTCACAAGAGTCAACAACACAACACAACATGTTTGACTTTGTTTAAGTAGATAAGCAAGTGTTAAAAGAAAAAGATTTACAAAACAGAAAACAAACATTTGTTATGTATTTCAGATGTGTTTCAGATGCGCATGGTTTAATTGATATCATTAATGTAATAAATGCAAAGCTTAACAGCATTTATCCACCCTGTTAAATGAACAGTGGTCCTGCAATCCTTGAATAAAATTCAGGAGATTCATTAATTACTGTGACCCATCATGAGAAGTAGAGCATTATGTTTACAGGCATTCAGAGATGTTAAAAGCAGTTCTTTATGGTTTCATGTCTGGATTCAGGATTAATGACAAGGATTATTATCTTATTGGATCATAGTGTTGTTATTTTATAGTTTCTCTCATTGTCTTTTAAATCTTTAGCCTTGTCTTTTCACTGTCTCTCTAATGTTTTCTTTGAGAACAGTTCTCACATTGGAGGTTCTTATTTGTTAAAATTTTCATATGTTACAAAATCTGACAGTTACAGTACTACTGTATGTGGGAAATGCAGAAGGGGTCAACCTGATTAAATTTTTCACTAAACAGTAAGAACTGTTTCTTTTTTCTACAAGCTTTAACTGTGGTTTTATGCCACAACCCTTCCAATGGTGCTCCTTTGTGGGAGCTATACTTGCTGCAGTTCTTGTAGATGTTCCACTTTTTATCTTAGGCTCAACCATGCCATTTTTTGAGTTGTTTCAGTTGCCCTTAAATTCTAAAACATCACAACAGTAAGATAGTAGTAGAGAGTATGTTTGTGGTTCTTGTGATTCAGTATATGTCAGTATATACTACAGTACCTTCTTTAAAATAAAAGCTACGAGTTAAAGAGCTAACAAGTCAGTTTACATCAGAAAATCCATAGCCACGACAGACATTTAACATTGTAGTACACCTCACCAGAACATAATGTGTGTATCCTCACTCCAGCTGTATACTGAATACATTTCCTTCCTTGAAAAGCTGTAGCAACACAGATATTTCATTTATTTCACATGTTAAAGATGTGAAGCCATTGACAGGACAAAAAGGTGACCAACTCACTATTACACTACACTGCAACACACAACTGGTTCACCCGGTTGGACGCACTACACAGAAACCAACAAACATGTCCCCACCCATTCATGTGGTTCCACCTGCTCAACAGAAAAGTCCACCTTGCTGGTTTTACAAAAGCCCATTCCTTTTAAAACTTAGGGAGCTGTATTTTCCATCATTACTGAAAGTTGCAAGAGTATTTCTTTCTTTTGTCTTCCATTTCTTACGTAGCATGGGAGGAGGTGGTACGAACTTGTGTGTAAGCTGAGATGGTGCAGTTGTATTGCTGTACAGGTGCAGACAATGCTCTTAGGATGCACAGTAGCAGGAACAGGTGGGGACGTGTGAAGAGTTGTCATAAATTTGGAGGAAGTTGGGAGAAGGTAGTGCAACTAGGGTCTGCAAATATGAATACTGGCCCAATAAGCACAGATGAGTCTGTGCTGTCTATTTTCAGAGGGAGCAGTTTGACACTTAGCCAGGGTTGATTTGGTGCTTGCTGCTCTCACCAAGTCATACTGAAGCACTGGCACAAATCACGCTTCTTTTAGTTTTTCCAGACATTAGACACCAGGGCTATAGCAAAATAATTTAATAAACACTCTGTCTCATATAATTTCCACTGGATTTATCAAAAATAGCACATTGTTTCACGTTGCTTACTTTATGAACAATACTATAATTTCTATATAGTATAATTGCTTAGAAAACTTTTGTTTTTGATTGCACACTTAAATATGTCTACAGTATGTTCATGAGAAATTATTGCAAAAGTAAAACATTCATATTCTAGGTTTATTAATCTGAAAATATTCCAAGTTTTTTTTTTTATTTCTGATCACTATTGCCTAATCATCATGTATATAGCTATGGAAGCTGTGAGATACCACTGATGGCATAGCATACATATAATACACATATAATATCATTCTGTAAAGTCTTTCAACTTATAAATATTGACATTTTTAAGTAAGAGAGAAAAAGAGATATTGCAGATTCTCAGTTTGCAGCAGATTGCATGACAGACTGTTGAGGGAAATAAATAAGATTACCAGTGCTGGCAGTGTGGGGATAGTCACTTTGAGCATGCTGCTGATTCAAGATTAATTGTGTCCATGGAAAATGAAAATGAAACCACACTCTCGATGCTTATCTAGTTCAGGAGTCATATCTGCTGTTTTGGGTCAGTTGTAAATGAAAAGCTTATGATTTGGAATCCTGAGCAGTCTTTATAGTTGGAGCCTTTTTTGTGCTGGACATTCATCACGTTAGAACAGGTTTGTTTAGCTGTAACTGTCACATTCACCCCCAAATAAAGAATAATTTGTTTAACCTCCTTTGAAACAAAAGCACTGCCTGAGTGGGACCATAAATAGGCAATGGGAGCTGACAATGAGTCAGTCATGTGTCCCCTAATTATACAAGGCATCCAGTTTTACCAAGCAGCTAATGTTAGGCTCAAGATTGGAAAGATTTGTATGACCTGTAACAGAAACACCTTATTACTGAGAAATTTTTTATTTGACCAACTTTGTTACCATACTTATAATGTCACTATACTGCCATTCTAACCCATTATTACCCAGTTATTACAGTGCTGTAAAGCAAAGTGATGCCCCTACAATTCCTGGGATTTGGCACAGAATACATTCAATCCCATGGACTGATTTGGCATCTGTTCTAGCTTGGTGAAAATCATGCAAATGTATAAAATCCCATCAAGAAAGCTAGCTGAAGCTGAAAGCCTGCCAGTGTTACCATTCAGTGAGATGATGAGAAATGCTGTAAGGGCAGAAGTCTGAGCGGCAGGTTTTGTAAATCTGATCCTAGACCCAGATTTGATATTTTTGATTTCTGCACCCATCACACATGTTTGCGTTAGTGCTCTCTTTTTTTTCACTAACATGATGAATTTACTGTACTTTTTTATGGGCAGGGGTAAAAAAAATTCAAGACCTTCTGGTTTGTTTTCATTAACCTTGAACTGGGGCAGATATACAGTATCTTCAGTATCAGGTTATTAACATCTAAAAACTATATACAGCTCTGAATGTGAGAGACTAATAAAAATTATTTATTTCATTACACATTGAAATGTTTCTTTTAAATTAAATCTGCAGTGACATTGTCCATGTAATGGGCGTTGGGAGTTTTAAGTTTTAATAGTTTCAAATATTTTATTGTACTGAAGTGGGAGTAAGTGATACCATTTTTTATTATTTCATTTGTATTAGCTTTGTGGCCAGACTGCAGAATTACATTTTCTAGTAGAATACTATTTTCTTCTACTCCTCCTTTTATTGTTTTTGGACAATATTTTGTGGCTGTGCCAGTCTTCCCTTTTTGCATTGCATAGTGGATTATTATTATTCCCCTTAGAAAAATACAGAAACATACTGATGTTAAAGGATTTTGTATGTCACTCCGTTCATCAAGCTTCATCAAGCTACCACTTGTTCGGTTGTTGGAAGTGGATTTATGTATGACATAGTTACATATTATCAATTATTATTGTGCCTCTCAGCTGAAACCAACTTACACAGCTTTGTGATTTGGCTGCATGTTACTAAACAAAAAGTCACTGTGGCATTCTGATCACTGATGTACAGTATTTTCTGTTCATTTTCACCATGTTATGGAGAGATTGCAGATGTACAGTTCTGTTGTTGTCCTTGTCACACAATGTTACATTACATACAGTTTCCCACACATCCCAGATGCTAGGACTACAGGGTTTTACACTGGGTAAACCTGTGCCATATGGTGTTTACCTCACAGGATAAATAAGTTAATATGACACTGATACATATGGATATATTTAAAACTCTTGTGGAAGTTTAAGGCTATACACAAATCGACAGTGGAATTCTTAGCTCCAAAGATAAGCGAGCGATGAGCAAGGTGGGGCAAAGCAACGGCCATAGGGAATTACTGGTTTGTCTGTTCTGACAGATTTGTAGTAAATCACATTTTGAGAGGCCACTTAAACATAGCTTTGAGAATTATGAGCTCCTGTAGGAAATGATGATGATGATGATGATGATGATGATGATGATGATGATGACGATGATGATGATGATGATGATGATGATGATGATGATGATGATGATGATGATGATGATGATGATAAGAGACAAAACATGAAAAATTACCTGTTCAATTGATGATGGATGCTTGTGAAAATGAAATAGATCTCTGGACCAGCCACTGGGTCTGGAACCCTTATTTAAATATACAATACTGGAGCATTGGTTCACATGATTCCATATTGATTTTATAACATTTTCTAGAATAACTTGATTTGATACATTATTTTAAATGCACTTTATATGTCATATATAAAAATAAGTAGTGAAACTCAAATGTCAACTCAGCACAGTACATTATTCTACTACTATGTTGCATGTTGAGATATTCAGTTCCTCCTGACACAGGCTGCAGAACTACTCCAGTAAATACTGATCCCCAGGGGGCCATTTACCTGTGTGACTTATTTACGCAAAGAGCATCAATGACGACCTGTTGACCCAGTGAATCCTTAGGGAAGTCTGATCGAGTGATAGCTGGGACAAAAACAATCCTTGTTATAACAACAACTCAAACCTTGGTCTTAAGGGAAATGAAATCTGTCCACTCTTTGTACTGTTTAAAGCATTTGTAGATTATAGTTATAGGTTGAGGTTGGTCTTAATCAAAACAAACGTGTTTTTCTTTTTGTCTTAGACAGGTTAAGATGCTCATGTGTGATTCAAAAGCTTTTATTTTAGTTGTGCATTTATGTTTTTAGGTAAAGATAATCTTAATTAATTATTAATAAATGTATTTTTTGTATAAAATCTTGTTCAGTTATAAAATAAGAGATTTGACAACCTAGACTTACCAGTATATCTGCTTCAGATAAACTGAGCAGACTTTTTCTTTTCATTAAATAGGTCTAATTGATCAATTCTTGCACAGGAAAAGAATTCTGAACGCTGATCACTAGAGGTAAGGTTCTACTGATCAGCATCAGAAGCAGAAGTGCACACATTAAGTCTCTGTTCTGATTCAGACAAGGCTCTTCACATTTTTACAGTGACCAAGCTACAACAATTAAATGTCTTCATGCTATACTACCATTACAAAAGACTGAGAGTGCACTGTGTCAAGCTTTAGATTAATGCTTAAATGTTGGTTGGTGTGTACTAATCCCTATTAGCATTTGGATGGAAACTTAATGCATCATTTTTTGACTGTCTGCAGAGTTTTCAGTGAGTCTGCTGAACTTTTAGGTAATGCTCTGATGACCTAGTGTAATTGGCAGTTTGACTGACAGTTCTGATGTGGCTGTGTCCACTATCTAGCCCTGGGACTTATTCACTACTATGCTGTCCTAGGCAAACATTCAAAACTAATCACAGAAATCAGCAAAGAATTTTAAATTGAGGCTACTGTAACAATTCCCCTTCTGTAGCTGAGCTGCCATGCTCAATGGTGATTAACAAGTGGGGGTCAAAGTATCCCCAGGAGGAAGTTGCCATTATTTCCAACACTGTGCTTGTGGGAATTTCTGAATGGAGCAAAAGTTAGAAAAGGCAATCAGTGCTAATCACAATGAAAGAGCACACTCTTTGATCTGTCTGCCTGCCTGCACTCGCACTGCGTTTTACTGTCTGGGTAATGGACAAAGTCAGCAGAGATTAGTTAGTGCATTTTTACTTTCTTGTTCATCATTCATAGTGGCATATACCTTTTAGAATTTTTTAAAGCAGTTGTTTTACACTGTTGCAGTGAAAATACACAGGATTTTCCATATGTCATAATACCAAAGCAACTGAGTAACATGTGAAGACAATGATGATGATTAAAATGATGATGATTCTAATGGAACATGTAATGATTAATCTAGTGCAGGTAAATAGTCAAAACTACTAGCCAAGATTTATTTTTAATTTTTTTTTACTTTCGGCAGCTCTGTCTTTTTAATAATCTTTCTACAGTGCAGTAGTTCTTTGAAAACCTTTGGGAAATTATGTTTCCTATTAGTAACTACCTGTAGGGTCTTTTGGTTGTGACTTTGCTTAAAACCATGAGCTATTTAAATATAAAAACGCTCCTTTGAAAGCTGTTGGATGTTTGGATGTTCCTTCTGTTTCATGAAATTGAATAATAAAAAGTTAGAATTTTGTGTTGCATAGCCAATGGCAGCTGTGGTAAAGAAAGTAGGTCTGTTAGCCCCACTTTTCAGAGGTAGAGCAAAAAGCACAGTGAAATCTGGGAGAGCCCCATATACCTACAGTGCAGCATTTACCTGTGTCTTCTTTGTTAACAACATCCCTTTCCCACTTCATGTGTTTCAGCACTCAGATTCACTTCACAGTGGCCATTGATTTCACTGCATCAAATGGTGAGTGTTTCGACTGCCATCACCCTGCTCTGCTTCAGTTTGTCATTTTGCATTTTCCATAAATCACAGTAGAGGCTGGATTTTTCTAGCAGTAATTCATATTTTCTCAGTTATTTCTGTATAGATGTGTTACGTTTAGTTCATGATCTATAACTGTAGAAATGCACAAAAAAATAAATAAATTATATTTTCAACTGGAAGACAATTTAATGTTAACACCTGTCTCTATGACTTTTCTCCAACCCCACATTTTGTCATAACAAACAAAACAGAAAACACCCATTCCTAATAACCAGTGTTTACTTTATGTCAGAATTATAGCAAATACACGATTCTGACTTTTAACATTCACTAACACAAAGTGTGTTAGAGAGAGAAAGACAATATATTTAAAAGGCCCATTATGTGCAACTTGGAATAATGTGACACAAAACAGTGTCTGCTGTACACATTCTATGGACACGTATGCATCAGGTTTAAATGTTTCTAAATCTAAAGACATAATCTAAATATTTTATTATATTCTCCTGACCTGGAATTGCATTGTTTCTGGATAGAAATTGTTGTTGATTTCATCCACCACCATCCCCGTTTCAGAACATCCAATTTAGGCCTGGTTCGCAAATGTTTTTTCTGGTTGCAGCTGTCAGTTGTGTCTCACTCTGATGGTTTGCACCACTGACTCTGACTTCTCTTGTCTTGGAAGGAAATCCGTCCCAGTCCACTTCACTGCACTACATGAACCCATACCAGATGAATGCCTATGCCATGGCTCTGAAGGCTGTAGGAGAGATCATCCAGGACTATGACAGTGATAAGATGTTCCCTGCCCTGGGATTTGGCGCTAAGCTACCCCCTGATGGGAGGGTATCCCATGAGTTCCCTCTGGTAAGTAAATTATGAAGTTCATTCAGACACCGAGGTCCTAAATCAGCATCACCAGTTTTCATTCAGTTGATTTTGATTGCAAGTGCTTATTTGTGTATTTGTGCTTTGCCCAAGCATGTATGGATAAGTGTGCTTTCATGTGCAATATGGATGTGTGCATTTTGAGATGAATGCTGCTACACCTCTGACATGCATAATTCAGAGGTAATTCCATTTACCTTTTATAGTGCAAATTAGGTTCTGTAAAGCTGAAGGATTGTTAAATCAATTTGGCTTCTCTCAGCCAGCTAATGTGCTCTGGCTGCTGCACAGTACAGCCTAATGAGGAGTCTGTCTACAAGGTAACATCTGCATCACTCTATGTTTCCATTAGAATTTGCAAATTAAGATTCAACTCACCGTATAATTGAAGAATAATTGTTTCATTGTCACACCTTGCACGTCAGGTCACAGTTATGAGCAAAATACTTGCATATGTTTAGATAAAAATCTGCCTTGTCGTAAAGAAAGATAACCTATGTAAAGTTTGATGAACACATACTGTAGCTGGGAGCAAATTCATGTGTTCAAAATGCCATTCAGATGAAAAGTGACTCCACATTGTAGAGGCAAAGCATCTGTAATTATGCACCCCGCCCCCACCCCCTGCACTGGTTTTGAAGAAAGCTTTTGTCACTGCTAGTTAAATTGATACTGTATACTGCAGGTCTCTAGTGATTCTCAGTCAAGCAGCCTATAGTATTGCTGACATTGCAATGGCTGCTAAACCCTATGTAAGATTTTTTTCAATTCTAACTGACAATGGGGAGTCTCAGGCACTTGTACTGTACAGTACATGGAGTCTAACACCTTTGAGGGACTTCGACAGTACATGTTGACCCATCTGGCCAAAATATGTTCTTCGGAGGCCTGTCTCATGTCCTTTTGAAGTAGATGGACTGCTGAAGTCATTTGTTTTAAACCATTGGCCTTGTCAGGGAGGACAAATGACTTAAGGAGCGGAATGAAGGATGCCATCTATGTCCAATGGGAAAGACCATCATTATGCTCAGGAGGTGGTCTACAACATAACTTATCAGCCACATGCAGTGCAGTCCTGACATCCCATCTCTGGCAGGTCAGCAACTGGTCACACCTTGACATATGCGACCCTAACCGTACACATGATGGCCAGATGGTACAACAACCCACATATACCCTCAACAACCCTCAAGCTGTCAGTGACTTAAGAAGTAGAGGTTAAATACCTGGGACTCCTGACCAGACTCATTTTCACCCACAGCAAGCAGGCAGAGATAAATAAACTCTGAACCTGTGTAAGACACAGTTAGTGGGTTGCTGATAATGCTAATACTGAAGCATTTCAGTGCTTTAGCTATTTCCTTTTAGAGTAAACTGGTTTTAGCTCCCACAAACCTACAGTACAGTACAGTATTATTGCAGGTTTAACTTTAAGACACCTCGTGGTACAACATACACACAGTTTCTGTATTTGAATAGGTTAATCGCTACATTCTAACTGTCTATGTTTTGTTCTTGCTTTTCTCAGAATGGCAACATTGAGAACCCGTACTGTAATGGCATACAGGGAATTCTTGAAGCTTATCATCAAAGCCTTAAGACGGTTCAGCTGTATGGACCCACCAACTTCGCTCCTGTTGTTAACCATGTGGCAAGGTACAGTTGTCCTTTCAAAGTCAGTCATAATTTTCAGAAGGCAGACCTTCTGACAAAGGCATTGAGACGGTGAGTGATAGTTTACTTGAGCTTTACTTAATAAATAAGTTCAGCTTAATAAATAAATCACAAAAATAAACCTACCATCAGTGGGAATGGAAAGTGCACAAAGGTTGGCCGGATCCCAATGAATTACTATATTCAATTCAATTCAATTCAGTTCAGTTCAACTTTATTTATATAGCGCCAATTCACAACATCAGTTATCTCAGGGCACTTTACAAGTAAGGTTTTAGACCTGACACAACTAAACCAAACAAATCCCACATAGAGCAAGCTTTTAATTGTAGCCAATCAATAAATTGTACATTTCAATAGCAACAGTGGAGGAAAAACTCCCTCTCTAGAGAGGAAGAAACCTCCAGCAGAGGCCATCTGCCTTGACCGGTTGGGGTGAGGGGATAGACAAGAGAGAAAAGAACACAACCACAACAAAACAGGCAGCAACAGAACACAGGCAGGATGGTTGGACCAGCAACTGAACACTGGAGACACACAGGTCTGAGTCTGACGATACCTGTAGATGAGAATAGAGAGAGAAAGAAGGGGAGAAGCACAACTAGGAGAGAAAATCAGACAACATTAGTCACATGTAGACATGGAGGCATGTTAGTGGATAGAAGAAACCAAAAAGAGCTCAGTGAATGAAGGACGTCCCCCAGCAGTCTAAGTCTATAGCAACTTAACTACGAGATGGTTCAGAGTGACCAGAACCATCTCAAACTATACGCTTTGTCAAAAAAAAGGTTTTAAGCCTAGTTTTAAAACTAGACAGGGTGTCTGCTTCTCAAATCTGAACTAGAAGCTGGTTCCACAGGAGAGGAGCTTGGTAGCTAAAGGCTATGAGTTATGACTTTAATTGAATTTGTACTGTACTTAAAATGATTTCTGCAATATTTACTGTAATGTTTATTTTTTATATATTATAATATTTTCATTAACTACAGCACGTTCTTAACTTCAGTTGAAGAATGGACACAAAACAGACACCTTAATGATTAATACTGCATACACCAATACATAAAAGAGGAAAAGAAACCCTAAAGATCTCTGTAGACACACATAAATAAATAAATAAAAATATTTCTTTTTTATGGATTTTATCTAATAAAAGGTGTCAAATAATGGCTTTCAATAGTCCATTCAGGGAGTAATCAAAGACTCTTCATATTATCACTTCTTCTACAATTTCTCTAAGTGTAAAGGGGGCAGTGAAATTGAAATACTATACATTATTCAAAAAGCTGGCTCTAGTTTTATGCGTTCGTCTGCATAGGAAAATGTGCATTAACTGTAATTCAGTGTTGTTTAGACGTCTCCACTGAATGTTGGCCATGTTTTTGTGTAAAGTAAAGATGATTAATACAAATGTCTCTTTAATCTCCCAAACAGCAGTCGTGGCCCTTACTCCTGACATTACCTTGGCATGCTTTTTGATTAAAATGTCAGCAGTTCACAATCAAATGTGACAAACTGAAAGTGACAATGAGGCCTCACCTCTGACCTGTTTCACCTCTGTCCTTGGCTTTTATGATGATCCTGCACATTTTCCCCTTGTCTTTCATCAACTGTGGCCAGTCAAGTGCTAGAGAATCGATAATGTTCTGAAAGAATAAGATTGCAGTACTTGCATAAACAGTTTAATAAATTATTCATAGAGCAGCCAGCAATGGGCAATTGAAACTAGGCCACATTCGCTGAGGTGTCTCTGATGGGTTTCATAATAGTATCTGGGTAGACCTATGCAATGTGAAGAGCTTTAGAGTACAACATATTTGACTTCTTTACATGTCTATATTAAGCTTTTGAGTTAACAGTTGGTGGAGGGGGACCTTAGTTTTTTAAATTTCTAACACAGTGAAATCTACTCTTAGATTTTTTCCCATGTGCATTGAAACCAGATTTTGATGATGATTTTTTTTCTCTCAGATATGGAGCAGCGGTTCAAGATGGGTCTCAGTACTTTGTTCTGCTCATCATCACTGATGGTGTCATATCAGACATGGCCCAAACTAAGGAGGCCATAGTGAATGTAAGTCTGCTTTAACTTACTGTGGTAATGCTTTCTGCTCTGTTACTTTGAGGTGCTTATAAGTCAGGAGCAATACATTTGGGGATTTATGAGATATTTTCTGCTCCACTTCCCTTACTCCCCGTGCTTAGGTGCTCTGCTTGTCCAATATTTTTGTTTCTTATGAAGACCCACAGGACATTGAGGGGGCTCAGCTGAGATTTACTCCTAGATCAATTGTTTCAGTTTATTAAACCCAATGATGTCATCCAGGACACCACCTGAGGCTCTCGTTTGATCACATTTTTAAGGATTCTGTGTGTTTTTCTTATGTCTCTGTTGCATGCTGCATTTTTTGTTTGTTGGTTCTGCTGGCACTCAGTGAGTCATCGGCGATCAAGTATATGGTGTTTTGACCCCCAGCAGACTGGGTTTAAAGGGAATTTGCGACTGTTAATCAAACCATTCGAACAGCCACACCTTCCTTTTAAGATCTTGTCTGCTGCTCTGCACTGCTCGGCTGAATTTACCATGTCCTGCTGTCATCTTTCACCTTACAATGTGGACCTGCACCCACAAAGCAAAGGACCAAATGACCTTTGGCGTGAAGATATGAATCATAACAAAAATCTTACATTACTTTTGCTGTCTTATCTGTGGTCACTAATGCTGGAATGTATCTTTATGTTTGTAATGTTTGCACATACAGTAGCAGATATGTGCTGGAAATATTATAAGGACTGCTGAAGGCCAAAGTGTACTGTAAACTTTATTCTGGTGTTCTTGTACGCTAAACCAGCACACATGACTAACAGGACAGCCTGTGGGGTAAATACAAACTCCAGCTCTTTCCTTTGATGTTTTTTCTTCAAGGTTCAAATTTCACTCTAGGATTATACATTATAAAAAAGAGGGTGTCTCTCTGACCCGTTATGCAAAGTTAATTTGTGCCCAGGTATTCCATTATGTTCTGATATTGTCAGTTGGATGTATGTATGGGAGGCTGACTTGACTTGTAATTTCATCAGACCCATAAATATTTTAAAATTCAACTAGGGTTAAAGAGATTGCATTTGCCAAACTTCATCTGCCTAAAGCAAATATTTAATTTTTGACTAAACGTACTACCTAAAGGCAGATAGTAGAGAAAGTAATTTGGGGAAATGTGAATAAAATGATGGACAAGACAACAGGAAACGTCTTGGCTCTTCAATACAAGAGCAAAAATACTGGTGGCAATGCAGACTTTGACCAACCTTGAAGTCAGAACATATGAAAACAGGTGCCTATCAATCTCTGTATATTTGTTGTGATTCCGTGCAGTGAGAGGAGTAGTAGAAGTTAGAAAAGCAGTTGAGACTAAGTGAAATCCACTGAGTGACTGTACAGTACAGGCAAAGTAACAAATGGTGTAGACTGAATAATTCATCTCTGGCATTTATAGGTACCGGTATATGCTTGTGGGGGTCTTACGGTGCTAGAAAGGCACAAACTGACTATATTTTTTGTGAGAGCAAGAGGTCACAAAGAATGGGCCTATTGCAGAGTAAGATAAAACTGGAGAAGAGATGGAGGGAACATAATGATAGAGAACATGGAGAGGGTGGTCCTATTGAAGCTCTCAGTTCGTATCAGTGACAGGCCTTTCCCCGCTGGAGCTTTTTTTCCAGGAACGCTGACCTACTTTAGTCCTGTAAATGCATTTTACCACAAGCATGTATCATTCATTCATGTCAGTCGTGATTTAAATTGTTGAAGAGACCGCAACTCTTTAAAACATGTTGGCTTAAATTTAGTTTAGATTGCAGAGCATGTGGCTACTGTACCTCCTATTATGAGCATAGTAGTATTTGAAACATTTCTATAGGCAAACTTCATGAATAAATCATTTCAGACTGAGTGACTGTGTAGGATGCCATAATCATATTTTATTAATATAGAGTTTGACTTTATTTATGTTATCGTATTTTTCCAGCAGCTGTTATTTGAAAACAGAAAATACAAAAGATATTGTGAAACCTTACTGTATGTCCTCCAGCAACTGTGGTTTGATGTTAACATAAAAATGTATACACAGTGATTAGTGTTTAGTGAAAATATTCTGTTATATGCTGGGTGCTGTAACAACTTTGGGGGCCTTGATTTTAATAATGCATTTTGTATTTTCTCTCAGTTCCTGGGAAACCCAAACTATGCAGCTTAATGTGATGTGAAACATAGCCAGGAAACAGTTCTGGTGCTATGTATCATTTATGTTCCTCTTATATTGTTTCCTCTATTATTGTTGTTGTCTGTGGTGTCTCTAGAGAGCTGTGCTTTCAGATTGTTGCTGACTTTACCAAATGAAAAAAGCAGTGTGAGATAATTTGACATGTGACATGTCCAGTCTGAGATAGAAACTGTGTTACACACAGCATGTTGTTGTCAATGCATCTGAGTGACAACTGTTTGTTGTTCTTGTTCACTACAGGCAGCTAAGCTCCCCATGTCTATCATCATTGTTGGCGTAGGTCAAGCTGAGTTTGATGGTGAGAGAAAGTTGATCAATGGAAAAACAGTAGAAGCCACTTGTCTTTTTGTACACTTGTGAAAAAATGTGGACACCCTACTGTATGGAAGCCTGGGTATTTTTTAATAATTTATAATATATGGATATTTAAACTCAAGGTTAATATTAATATTGCTGAGAGATTAAAATAATACAACTAAACAATTAAAAGTGAACAACAGACATTTCAAGATCTTCTGTGAATGTAATTCTACAAAAATGAAGTCTTTGAAATTTTTTTTCAATTGCTACTTTCTTGTTTACCTAAAACAAATATGTTAGTTTGTATACGTAATCATATCTTTTGTCTTCAGCAATGGTAGAGCTGGATGGTGATGACATCAGGATCTCCTCACGAGGGAAGCTGGCGGAAAGAGACATTGTGCAGGTGAGACATTTCTAACATTGTTCTCAGCTCCTAAAGGAAAGAAAATACAAATTTTGCAAAGCCACATGGGCAGAAGGATATTGCAAAAAAACAGGCCAGATTGTTTGGATATATATACAGTATATGTACATGGGTAGGGTCCTGAGAAAAGCACCCCCCAGCATCATCAACGAGTAGCCAAAGCTGCTTTATGTCATGTCATAAAAATCTACTAAAGCAATGTAGTTACAGCAATTAATTCACTGGTTTACTTAAAAGTGTCATCAGTGGATGAAAACTGATGCTAACCAATGGACTGGCAAACAGTTTCAAAGAAAGCATAAAGAGCTTAAACTTGTGTTCCTTGCCAACAGTTTGTTCCATTCAGAGACTACATGGACCGCACAGGTAACCATGTGCTGAGCATGGCGAGGCTGGCTAAAGACGTATTGGCTGAAATCCCTGACCAGCTGATCTCCTACATGAAGAGCAGAGCCATTAAACCCAACTCTGCCCCACCTCCACCTTACTCGCCCGGACCCCCAAAAACAGAGCTTTGTGTTGGACTGGGCCTGAGTAAAGATTGACAGTGAAGGTTAACGTGGAAACAAAGCATTTTCGTAAATATGAATCTAGCTAAATAAAAAGATGACAAGACTCCATTTTGATCTGGAGCAATAAGACTGTTTTGTTGAAACCTGCAGATGAGTAGGGTTTTTTTTAATCTCCATCTGCTTGAGGATGAGAGCACTGAGGGGAATCTGGTGGAAGAAGGAGGTTTTAATTGTTTGCTGTTAAACTCGTCAAAGTTGTGATGTAATGGATAGCAAGTAAACCTGTAGAGAGGACCTGTTTGAAGGCATAAATATAGAATGGGCCAGTGGGACCCTTTGGAGTTGATACATATTAAACTAGGAGATCGTATGTAAACTTGTTTATTTATTTATTGCATTTGAGGGGTTGAAGGGATTTAAGTCATACTCTCCTGTAATTTTTCATCTTATATTTTGTGACCTGTCTAATAAAAATCCTCTTTTCTACTTTAGATAGACTAATATAAAGCATGTGGTGAAACCTTTTTAGCAGTTTATGAATTATTTTCACTGATTAATGATTTTGATTGGAAGCCGCTACTACTAAGTCTTGCTGGGAGCTGTTGTCATACTAATTTTCCAGCGTCATGTCTTTTTACAGTTTTCTCTCTATTAAAAGAATGCACTTATTACTCTCTAAATTTAAAGCACAAAGGTTATTGTTAAAAAGCTGAAATTCATTTATTTCAGCTGATAAACCACAAATAAAATAATGGAAATTATTCCATATAATGTTTTTACCATGGCATTAGTCTGTCACTTGAAACTATTATACAGCTATATAAAGATTGAGTTATATTTATGAATAAAACAGTATGTTTTACAGAACTATAGATGAATAATTCAAAGCCCATACTCTACTTGCTTTCGCTTTTAGTATGCAGAGAGGTAAATTATCCTACTTAAGTCATGCTGCCATATCTCATTTGTCATCTTGCTGTGTCTATTTCTTTCCATTAGATTTCTTGTGGTTCCTGTTTATTTTTGGGGTTTTGTTTAGTACTTTCAAAGGACCTGATGAATAAACTCTTTAAACAACAACAAACAACAAATGCATGGGCGTTAAATGTTTTTAAAGGGAAAATAATCTTCTACTCTTCCGATTTATTCAGTGTTGAGTAGATATATGTGTTATGTTTTATGTGTTTATATGTTTCATAAACCACACCTGAAAACATTGTTTCACATTAATGCATCAGATCTACTTTCATTGTGGTAATATTTAATACCTTTATTTCACAAATCACTCATTTTAACCCATACATTTACCAGCTTTTTTTGTAGCAACTGTATGTAAATCATAGTGTAGTTGTATACGTCCCAATAGTCTCTTTATATTGGTCATTATTTTCAGTACGATGAGTATTGAGTATCTTTTAGTACGAGTATCTTTCAGTCACTCGATATTTTGATCCAAATGTGCCTATTATTGTATATGGAGACATATCTAAATTCAGTTACCCAGGTGTTTCTCTGCCAGCAGCAGCAGCAGGACTCATTTTTAAGATATACACACAAGAAATGTTGGTGAAGGTAAAACAGCATTTGGACTATAATCGTTACAGGCTTATACTCACTGTCTCAACCAGTGCAGCATACTTTATACATACAGTACAGCAGTAACAAAGGTTAACAGTGTACAATATTCTATGTCAAGACTTGTTTACAGTTGAACTGTGGCCATTTAGATTTCCTCAAGAAAAACTGAACCATCCATAAGCTTCATTGGGAAATTATTTTATGTGTGATCTTTTGTGTTTTTATTAGAGTGAATCACTGGAGACTGAAGTTTACAAAGATATATCCTCTGTGACTATAAAGATCTGATTTTTCATGCACCTGTTTTGTTACTGTAATTTATGCTGTTTAAAGATTTTTGTCCACTGTAATTATTATTATTCTTTGAATTCTATTGTTTTTGTGCTGTCAGAGAGAATAGTGTTTAATGACACTACAAAAACCTCCCCACAGACCCACATTCATATTTATCTATTATGAATTTTTTTTACATTTTCTATTAGACATGTGTCCCTCAGAAGACAAAGCAGCATTTAATTTGTGACGAAATGTTATTATATTATATTTAATGTTAACATTTCTATTACATTTAGGTACAAAACTCATCTATACCAGTTACCTCTGCCTTTCAAGCCAAATAGATATAATTATACACAGAATATATGAATTATATATTACACCTACCATTATAAATTACTCACTCATATATCATTAAATTATACAGTAAATACGTATTTTTTACTTTTTTGTTTGGGTTTTGTAGTATTTTTTCATTTTTCTTAATTTTCTTCATTTTAAAACAAGTTACTACTGTAGGTACTCATTGCTCATAGAGTTATTATTATTATTATTGTTATTATTACATGGAGTTTGTCATTTGTCAAGTTTAAAGCTATTAAATCTGTGGCTCATGCTGACTGATTGAGTGATTCGAAACGTGTAAGAAAAGTTGACACAGCCCATATGCTGTGTGCACATTTTCAACATTCGTGTAATTAATACTTGCATTGTGAGATTTCCTTCTACAGTACATAAAAGAAATCAAACTACTGCCCTCTGTGGTAAAATGATACATGAAATGAGCACAGTAACAACACTTATGCAAATGTGAAACATAAGATTATTATAAGATATATTTTTCAGTCTAAAAGATGTCTTTCCAACAAAGCTCAGTTATGTCTTTTGTCTCAGTGGAAATGACTTTTGTTTTTAGAGTTCTAATTATGTACAGAATATTCAGTGCCAAAATGTGTTCAGATGACTTTGGCTTCTGTAGACAATGTGCATGTTTGTGCCAAAATGGCAGGATGTTTGGTAGCCAGCCTTCATTCCACTTGATTAGTGCATCTGCCATGTGCTTCATTTGTTTCAGCTGATGTTATCTCAAGATAATGGCCTCCTGCAGCATGATTCTTTCCATTCTGTTCCTATGAGACACAAACTGTATGGGCTCTTATTACTTCTCCTGTCTTATCCCAGGTTGTTTACATACCTCTCTTGGTCTCTGCATGCTGAATAATTTCCAAACCAGGTGTTGGACACAATTTTGTCATCATGCTGTGGTTTGTTAAATGCTTTGTAATGGATTGCCTTAATTGAAGATTAATAAACTATTGACAACTTTGGCAGAAGATGTTCTTTGTGTGTTTGATCACAATGAGCAAATTAGAGCAGCAAATAATTACACTTGAAGCCACACTTTTTACACGTTTATATTAACTGACGTTTTGCCTATTTACACAGGTATTATGCAACAATGACGTTTGTTGTTCTGCATCTTTTTAATCTATTACCTGTGTCTTAAAACTCCTTTCTTTCCAGTCATGTTTTAACAAATAAACAATTAAATTCCTTGCATCAAAAAGGACAATTATTGAGGTATAATGTGTATTAATGATTTCCTCTTTGTGAGCTCAGCTAACTTTACGACTTTTCCTGTACTAATAAGTGTCAGTGTGGACTCATATATTAGCAAAGCTGCTATTATCATCTATCATGTGATTTGTACTATTGGCCTTTTTTTCTGAACAAAATGGCTGATTTGTATATATTCAATTTTCAATTCAACTTTATTTATATAGCACCAATTCACAACATCAGTTGTCTCAAGATACTTTACAAGTAAGGTGTTAGACCTTACACAACTAAACCCGACAAATACCACATAGAGCAAGCTTTTAATTGTAGCCAATCAATAAATTGTACATTTCAATAGCAACAGTGGAGGAAAAACTCCTATAGAGAGGAAGAAACCTCCAGCAGGTTCAGGCTCAGTGTGGGCGGCCATCTGCCTTGACCGGTTGGGGTGATGGGATACAAAAGAGAAAAAGAACACAACCACAAGAAAACAGGCAGCAAAAGAACACAAGCAGGATGGCTGGACCAGCAACTGAACACTGGAGACACACGGCTCTGATTCTGACGATACCTGTAGATGAGAATAGAGAGAGAGAGAAAGAAGGGGAGAAGCACAACTAGGAGAGAAAAACAAACAACATTCGTCACATGTAGACATGGAGGCATGTTAGTGGATAGAAGAAGCTGAAAAGAGCTCAGTGAATGAAGGACGTCCCCCAGCAGTCTAAGTCTATAGCAGCTTAACTAAGAGATAGTTCAGAGTGACCAGAACCATCTCTAACTATAAGCTTTGTCAAAAAGAAAGGTTTTAAGCATAGTTTTAAAACTAGAGATGGTGTCTGCTTCTCAAACCTGAACTGGAAGCTGGTTCCACAGGAGAGGAGCTTGGTAGCTAAATGCTCTGCCTCCCGTTCTACATTTAGAAACTCTAGGAACCACAAGTAGACCAGCTCTCTGAGAACGAAGCGTTCTGTTGGGAGCATAAGGAGCCATGAGATCTTTAAGATAAGATAGAGCTTTATAATAAAGAGCTTTGTAGGTGAGGAGAAGAATTTTGAATTCTATCCTAGATTTGACAGGGAGCCAATGCAGAGAAGCTAATGTAGGAGAAATGTGATCTCTCTTCCTAAGTCCAGTCAGAACTCTGGCTGCAGCATTTTGAATTAACTGGAGGCTTTTTAAAGAGTTATTGGGACAACCTCTGAGTAGCGACTTACAGTAGTCCAGCCTAGAGGTAACAAATGCATGGATTAATTTTTCAGCATCATTCTGTGAGAGGATGCTCCTAATTTCAGCAATATTCCTACTTCCTAGTGGAAGTAGGCGGTTCTAGAGATTTCTTTAATATATGGTGTAGATCTTGGTCAAGGAGAGATCTTGGTCAAAAATGACACCAAGGTTCCTCACAGTAGAACTTGAAGCTAACGTTACGCCATCCAGAGCAACAATCTGATTCAATAATGAGTCTCTGTGGTTTTTAGCACCAATTATAATAACCTCAGTCAGTAACCTTTGTCTGAATTTAGTTCAGATTTCAGTTTAGGGACATCCAGGATTTGATATAATTTAAACAAGTTTGAAGTTTGACTAATTGGTTTGTTTCCTCTGGTTTCATGGACAAATATAACTGAGTATCTGCATAGCAGTGAAAATGTATAGAATATACACATCTACTTCTCAAAGAGACTGGTGTTTTTATCCCAATAATAAGATGCACTGCTGGCGAATCAAACTGTCCACCTGGGGAGAGCGAAAGAGCAGCTGGAGCCATAAATTACCAGCCCAAGACAGAGCCAACACCTCCCCTGCCCACCCACTTACAGCCTAAACAACAACCACAGAGTAACAGCCAGGAAGAAAACCAACAGCTAATGACATAGAATTATTCCCTACTTGTACAGTATATAAGATTTTGGAGAGATAATATGCAAAAATTATACACAAGAGCTTTCAGTTCAAACAAATCACACTGGAGCTGTAGCAGCATAGTGTGAAATATGCAAACAAATAACTTATCGTGACTTAGTAAGTATAAGTATTAAAAAAACAATTAATTCTCAATTGGCATTACAAATGTAAAGCTGACTTATGATGAAGAAATTTACACATGAAAATGAGATGCACTTAAAATGACAGCTGTGAGCATTTGTGTGCTTTTAAGGTCAGATGTCAGTGTGGTCAGTGCTTCTCTGGAGTTTGTATTTTTATTGTAACCAGCAAAGCACGTAAGGAGGTGTGCAGGAGCCGTCTCTCTCTAATCAGCGATCAGTTTCAGTATTGACCTGAAAACCAACCAGAACCAGATCTCTTCATGGTGTGTCACAGCTCTGTCAGCGCTGCCCAATTAAAAATGCCTCCAGGTACTCCAGCAGCAAAGTCAGGTATTCCATGTTACATCCACAAGTTCTCAGAGCTCGGGTTAATTTGCCATTTCCTTCAGATCTGGATTTGGTTCTCTACAGCCTCTTCCCTTCTGCAGTAAATAACTTTGCTGTAGCTCTCTGTTGTAAGAGCCGTTGAAAATAAACTCCTCTCACCTTGGGGCTATAATACAGGACTCGCTCAGCAGAGCAAATGCACTCACGATTCACTAGCTATGCTTGTATTGGCCATAAATCATCATTAAGCCACTGATAAAGAATGATATTATAAAAGAAACTGAGTTTTCAGTGCACTGTAATGGAGCCCCAGTGGAGAAGTGGAGGCGTTCCCATTACTGCCCATGTCAGATAATGTGAGCTTTGTCAGCTGGGATAACAGTCTACATTCAAAATAATTGTGATGAATCATCTTAATTGTTATGTTAAGTCACTGGAAAAAAACAGACATGTGATACGTTACCTGTTTCAATTTCACATTTGAAGGACACAGTGAGGGTTTTTAGTGTGGGATAACCTCCTCTCTCAGAAGAGATATAAATTGACGTTAACAATAACAAAGCACTGGTTAATGCATGCACTATGCACATCAATAATGTCAACAAATAAAAATAAAAAGTGCTGACTTCTCAGGGGGGAGCCTGAATAACATTACATCCTAGCAGAGTGAGCCTTATTTGCTGTTTGCTTCATGCTGAACCAACCTGTTCCCCATAAAAATGCATTCCCATTATGGACGAAAACAACTTTGAAATTGAAAATGTCAGGGTTATTTTAGTGATTTTTATTTGATTCGGCATGCCAGCACAAAGCAGGAGAAAAGAGAAAAGGTTAAATACACTGCTCTGAACCTAATGAACTGAACATCAAAACAGCTTTAATTGCCTGCACGGCAAATAGACTGCTGCCCAACAAGAAGTGAAACACGTTCAGAGGTGAAATGAGTAGTTAGCACACTCGTCACTCAACAGAAAATTAATTGGCAACTAATGTGACCCTGGAAAAACAATTATCTAAGTAATATTTGAAACCAAAAGCTCCAGCTTCTCAGGTCAGTTGTTATGTCAGCTACTTGTTCAGAAAAGCTTTAGGCATATCTGATGGATATTTACCTGCATTCTACAGAACTAACAATTATCAGGTTAATGCTATTAATATATACAGTATATTATGTTGATACAATTTTATTAACATATTACAATTTAAATTTTGTTCAGGGTTTTCTCAGTGTTTAGATAATACAGCACTTTGTACTGAGGGGCTTTAACCATTAGGTTTCCTGGGTACCCTCAATCTATTTTTAATTTTTATTTCATAACGTCAAAACATGCACTTCACCAATTGTTGATTTATGTCCATACTCAATCTTGCGCAAATCATGTATCTTTTGCTTCTAAGCCAGAGATGTGATTTGAGGCTGGCACCAGCCCTAAACAATTTCAGCAGTGAAAACCATTCCCTGGTTGATGAGTGTCATTTAGCAGTGAGTGCACACTGTGAACAGCCCTGTCATGCAGTAGACATTTGAGGATTTTAAATAAGTGATAGTCAGATGTAGATTCACATCAGGTTCAGATGCACAGACTGTCTGCTCTTTCTGCATGTGTTTATTACACACCTTAAAGTCCCTCAGCAGTGACTTGGGGCTAGGCTCTAATGTCTGTGACTGGAAGCGATGGAGAGGAGGAGGCTGCTTAAAGCAAATACAGGAGATGAAGGTAATTGGTAACTTTAAAGATGAGAAAGAGAAACATGGAAAGAGAGAGAAAAGCTGTCAGGTGGAGAGAGGCTGGAGGGATTGAGCGAGAGACTGGAACGAGGAGTAAAGGAGATTAGACAGAGCGCAGAGGAGGGAGGAACACTGTAGTGAGGACGAAGACAGAACAGGGAGTATAGGAGTGTAGGATGACCCCTCCCCCCCATGGGGAAGCACTGTCCTCTGAGTCATCCATAAGCAGCTGGATCTGCGCCTGTGTAAGCCAGAGACTCCCTCGCACCGTCTTGTGGGATATTAACAAGGAGACAGTGATGAATGAAGGCTCTCTGTATAAAGAATAAACAGAAAAACCTGTCTCCTGTTGAATTTACGGCCGCCTGACTGAAGCTCTGTGGATGGAGGCTGTGAGTTACATCCTGCATAGTAGCACTGCTTTGTGTGTGACCCTCAAAATAAACAGGAGATCATCAACATTTTAATGAGCCTGATATGTTTCCACTATGAGACAGTGGAAAACTCTTTTTAATGATGATTTGTGGGCTAGAGAATTGCTCAGAATGACATTTTGAAATCACTAAAATACAGCCAAATTTCTCAAAATAATTGTTTTTTTGGCTTCGAAAGTTCAGCTTTTACCTTTGCTCCTCAAATCTTTCTTGTCTGTTTTCTCTTGAGCCAACAAAGATGTTTTGTTGCTCCTCTCAGTCTCATCCTTCTTGCTTCTGCTCATCCTTGTCTATTTACCCCCTCAGAAGACACACTCATACACAATGCTTTGTGTGTGTCTGTGTTTGCCCTCACACAAAAACACTGGCAGAGGCAACAGAAATAGCAGTAGAGTGTGAGGAACAAGATAACAGCCTATGCTGCTGTGTGGGTGTGACATAGCTCTGCCTCATCATTCTAACTCCGCGACAATCTGGGAAAGCAGTGTCTACAAAGTGCAGAAACCACTGACTTTCTTATTGTCTAGCTGAGCCTGCTCAGACACTTGGTTGCTCTTCTGATATTCACCTATGCTGAGTTTCTGAACGGCTGCATTGCCTGGTCTCGAAGCAGAAAGGTGTTGTCTTTGAAGAGCCACTGAAAACTGTCAGGTCCCGCATTTTGAGATTTGGAAGTGGAAATGATGTAAGGGGGTGAGATTTTCTCAGGAGGCCGAGTCAAAAGGAGTTGCTCGTTGTTTTCACGTCCATATCCTTGTTGCAGCTGTTTGCCAAACTGTCTGTCGGGTTGATACATTGAGTAAACTTAGATTTAGACTAGTACAGTTATGATGTGATGCTTCACTATGGGTGAAGACTTCTGCATAATAGTTGACTGCTTTGTAAAGCTGTCAAACCCAACCTAATGGAAATAGCACAAACATGGGGAAAAAATGGTTTCAAGGTTTTTAAATGCAGTAATGGAGTGTGCTGGCTACTGTCCATGGTGTTGAAAAACTTTCCATGTAATAAATGGATGTTTGATCTATGCACATTATTAGATGCTTTTATCCAAAGAGGTTTACAAAGCACTAACATTTTCAAATGCACAGAAAAAGGCAAAGAATTCCATCTTCGTGTGTATGACATGTACATTTTAGTGTGCAAATGATTGGGTTAATGTGGAATTTCTTTGTTGTCCATGGTTTGATTTCCATTGCAGGCCATGTGTTGATCACTTCTTGCTGATAATGGACCTCATCACATCTACACCATTATTCAATAATAAAAAAACAGGAATGAATTAAAAGGGCAGTGGACCTTGTTGTGTAGAACTGTAATTTAAATGGTCTAATGAGCACATAAATGGCTGCTGTTATGTGACCGAGTCATGGAATTATCAGAGTTTCCTGGAAAGATTGGATTGTGTCTCACAAACAGACAACACATGCAGAAAAAATATAATAATTTAATTTGATGTGATGTATTTTGTGTTGTACCCAAGATGACACTGACCACAGATTACTTAAAGTATGTCAGGATGACAGGTGCCTTACAATTATTAATATATTATGAATTATATCACTGCTCTTACAAAAGCATTCTATAAATTTTTCGATTGTTACTGAGGAAAATTCTGTTGTGAGTATAAAGCACTTAGTCAGAAGGCTGTGATTCCTATAGCCTACAGGTTTAGTGCAGCAGCAGAATAGTAAATCTCAATGACTGTTGGAACACAGCAGGTGTAGGATTAAATGGAGGATTTATGTGAGTGTGGATGTTATATTCACTAACTGTTTATTGTTTAATTTAATTTTAGATATTCTTTAGTAATTCAACTGAACTGATCTTCTGCCCACTATCTAAGTCTATAAGTGGACAGTTGTCATCAGCTCATCTGTGGCTGTAGCTTTTTCTTGCTCTTTTTGGCCTGTGACACTGTTCAAATATTGTAGCGATCGACTCCAGGAGGCATGTCATGTTTTCCTTGTGCCAATGCAAAATGTTTTTTCTTAGGGTTCCTGCACATTGACCTTTTATTTTAGGATAGAGCTCTCCCCCATATGTGAGACAGGACTTTGTGAGAGCTTTTCTTTTGAAAGTCATGGTTTTCAATCATGTCAATGTTGGCAGCTTTTTTCAGTTCCTGGAGCTCTACTGCAAGTTGTCTTGGGTCACTGTGTTGTCTGAAGCCAGTTTGCCCTGGCTTTATTTTATTGAGCTTGTCTGAGCTTAGAGCGCCACCTACTTTCATTTTGACATCCTCGAAGGTTGCACGAGGGTTAAGCTGTTGTTTTCATGGCCCAACCTCATCCAGAAAGACAACTTTTTCTTGATTGATTTTCAAAACGTTTTTGTCAATATTGACCAAGACCAACTCAAGCTCAGACTCTGTAACTGGAATAAAGCTATAATTTGCAGCCTGCTGAAACCAGCTGAGAAATACAGGCAATGGTGAGGTCATGGCAAGCTGAGGGTTAGAACTCATCTTATTCTCATTTTTCGGTTGGGGTTTTGTAGTCATCCCCTATTGCTTGTTGCTTGATCATTGAGTTTAGCTTTTTTCTGGAACACAAGAAAGTCGTCCTTTAAAACCAGCCATTTTGTTTGTTACTTGATTGTTGGTGCAGACTCAATCTTTGATCCTGACCACATTTGAGAAGAGACATTTGAATTAATTTGTGGTCTGTGGAAACCAAAACGCTCGGTGGAGGTCAAACTGCAAACTCTGAAGTCTGGGAAAGGGCCATGTGGAATGGAAGAACTCTCTATTAAACTATTAATATTGTGACTGAATATCTTGTCACTGTACATTTACTTGAAGTTGTGACGTGCAGAGTCAAAAACAACATATGTGCAGAAAATTCCTGGAGATTTTACATATTTCCTTCAACCTGTGTCTGAAAATAAATATTTTATTTGATGTATTTTTAGGTAGTTAATACAGTTCAGTTCTTTATGACCATCAGAGTCTTATTTCATCTCCATATGAGCTAAAAATGCATACATTTATAACTCAATACAATAAATTTCCTATAAAGCTCTTTTACATTATCTGTGATAACCTATCGCTTATTGCTGTACTACATTTCAACAACAGCAGTAAAATTTATAGTCAACCCAAATATAATCACAACAGCAGCTGTTCTGCTCAAACTGCTTTACTGTTGTTCAGCAACAATGAACCTGCAGGCCTTGTATTGAAAGCTGTCACCTGTTCAGAGCTGTAAATTAATTCAATCAATTCAGCTTTATTTATATAGCACCAATTCACAACATCAGTTATCTCAAGGCACTTTACAAGTAAGGATTTAGACCTTACACACCTAGACCCAACAAATCCCACATAAAGCAAGCTTTTAATTGTAGCCAATCAATAAATTGTACATTTGAATAGCAACAGTGGAGGAAAAACTCCCTCTCTAGAGAGGAAGAAACCTCCAGCAGAGGCCATCTGCCTTGACCGGTTGGGGTGAGGGGATAGACAAGAGAGAAAAGAACACAACCACAACAAAACAAGCAGCAACAGAACACAGGCAGGATGGTTGGACCAGCAACTGAACACTGGCGACACACGGCTCTGAGTCTAACGATACCTGTAGATGAGGACAGAGAGAGAGAGACAGAAGGGGAGAAGCACAACTAGGAGAGAAAATCAGACAACATTAGTCACATGTAGACATGGAGGCATGTTAGCGGATAGAAGAAACCGAAAAGCAGAAGAGCTCCGTGAATGAAGGAGGTCCCCCCAGCAGTCTCAAACTATAGCAACTTAACTAAGAGTTGGATCAGAGTGACCAGAACCATCTCTAACTATACACTTTGTGAAAAAGAAAAGTTAGCCTAGTTTTAAACTAGAGAGGGCGTCTGCTTCTCCAACCTGAACTGGAAGCTGGTTCCACAGCTGCATCCTCCTTAGTCTCAACATCACACAGTGGTTGTGTTGTTTGCGCACACTTTGCACAATAATGATTATTTGTAAAGCTGCAGTCTGTCAGAAGAAATGATTGTGTTAATAAGATCTTCACTTATAACTGGAAGGGGGTGTAGAGTGAAGTGCAATAACCATTCAATGAGCAGTTTTACTTCCACAAAAAAGGACCTTTGCTGGTAGAAGCGCCCCCATGATTTTCACTTCAAGTAATGGCGTGTGTGAGGAATCCATTACTTTAGCCCTAAAACCCTGCTGCGCTGCCTGTGGGGGCGTGCGACACTCCATTTCCCATCATTTCCTGGCCTCCCTACCAGAGCTGGATGTTCTCTCTATGTAAAAAAGAAAAAAAATGCATTTAGCTCCCAAATTATGTTTTTTTTTGGTCACAAACATATTTTTATGTTTTTGATATATGAGTGTGCTGCCTTAAAATAGCATTTGAAGATGAAGGGGAAAAAACAACTTGTGTAACATATTCAGGAATTTTAATGCAAATTCAGTCTTGTCTGTTGTCTCGTCCTGATTACATTTCAGCCGATCTCAGGAGCACAAGAGTCCGTCCCCCTCTGCTTTCAAGATTATAGCTGACTGTAGCCACAGCATTAGCAGCGTACAGCAATCCATCCTCCTATTGTCCTGGAATCTGGAGAGCATGTGGTCTCGTTAATTAGAATTTTAATCGATTTTTTGTGAATTTGTGGGTTTGTCAAGAACAGGAAAGAAGATAAGTCCTGTATTGGTGCCATTGTATAAATTAGCTCCACCTCAAGCAGCTGAAAGAACAAAATGCTGCTTGCAAATTAGCTTAAGCTAAACGCTATTTTAGTATAGTAATAATAATATAATGAAATTTAACACATTTGAGAAATGTCTACATTAATTTCTACATTAAATACTTCTACTAAACATTTGTTCAGTTTTTACAGCTTCCACTCAGGTAACAGTGGAAATGTACTACTTTACTAATTTACCACAGGTCATCATCAATATTTGGCTGCTCACCTCTGAGCCTTTTTTTTTTATCTCCCTCCTCCCACAGGAATCATTTATCCTTTATGAGCACATGAGGAGACTCCTGTTGGCAGCTCATGTCAATCTGACAAACCACTGATGGCGACTTTATGTCTCAGCATGTTGCCCCTGACATTTCTGAACTTCACACTAAAACAACTTTTCACGAGATAGTTCTCAAAGTGCAGCCACAGAGGCCCTGCTAAGATTGGAACCAAATAAAAGGATTTGTTAACTGATCTGTCACACTGCTCGTGGTTAATACTGTTCAGGAGTTGTACTTGAGATGGCGTGTCATTTTTCTTCTTTTACACTTCCATGTCAGCAGAGAGGTCAGCCCCTGCATGAATGTGTTCTTATTAGTGTATTCAGTATTAGTAATACTGAATGAGCACTGTAGCAGAAAACTATGGCGCTCTCCTACCATGCTGAGTGACGGCTAGCCCTATTCTGCAGCCAGCCTGTTCAAATTACAAAATCAAGTTATCCAGATGTAGAAACCATGGTTCACATTAGCAACAACACTATAACAATATGGTGGAAAGGTAATATTTGAGTCTTAATATTTATATATTGGAAGCTATTCAATACATGAATCAGACGTGCTGCACAAGCCCAAACCATACATTCAAAAAACAACACTCTGCCCTATATTTTTAACAAACTACTGCCATCTTAGGGAAGAACATCCACATTGCAAATAGATACAGCAGCGAGGTCTTAGATTACATGTACACTAAACTAAGGGGCAAAATTAAACAAAAACTACATACATATTGCATGTGTCGGTACACAGATTACACACTCAAAACACTTCACTGTATTAATCACTTTACTTTCAGTTTGGAGCAAACAAAGGAGCACCGCTGTGGCTGTTGGCACATTTTATTTATAACAATAATCTCACAAAACTGATGATCATGCAACAACGTTGGTATAAAGTACAAGTGTAGCAACACAGTCAAAACAGCCATTGTGCTCAAGCACAATAGAAATGTTAAAAGGAAAATTATAGTGACGAATACTTATTTTGCATTTGGCTAATATATTAATATTTTTAGGACTAAACTGAATTCAGGTGCTAAAGCCACTAGTTTTAACAGCAGAACACTGTCCTCTTGTAAACATCCAGGAGGTCTAGCATTTGATCGACACTCAAGTTGTTCAAGGCCAAAGACCTAACATAAAGATGCTTTTCTAAACTTCAGGTTACAAAAAAAAAAGAAATAATACAGGCACCACAAACAGGAAAACTTTAGGAAGAAGCTACTAAAAAGGAAGTGCTTAGGCTTTAAAGTGCTTTTACACATACGCAGAAATCACTGTAAGGCTTCAAAGGAAAACTTCAGGTCACATTATTTGTCTCTGCTGTTGTCTTTTGCATCATACAGAGGACAGAGAGGAAACTGTTGGACAAAGCTCTGCGGCAAGAGGTCCCAGGTCTGCACGTCCTCCTCTCTAAAGGGGAGATTCTTTAAAATACTTTTCTCAATATCCTGCACATATTCCTCCTGTGGCGTGGAAAGGAAGTTCCCTGAAGAATAGGAATCATTATCAGAGCCGTCCTGATCAATTCTGTGCACAATGTGCTGACCTGTACTATCATCATCATCTGACAAGAGGTTGTTGTTCTCAATACTTTCACATCTCCGGCAGCAATTTTTATTTGTAACCATCTCAATTAATCCTTCATTGGATTCAAAAGGACTTGTGATCCTGGCAGGATTCACACAGGGCTTGGTACTAATCAGAATATCTACTGGAACAAAGTTTCTCCGAGTGTGTTGGTGTAGTGGCACAGATTTTGCCATGACTCCAGCACCTCCTTTGGTTTTGTCAGGGGAAACTTTCTTGCTCATGTCAATAAGAATGCAGTCAGAGTCCTTGTTACTACTTTCTATGTCCATCACTTCTTCCAAATCTTCATGCTCCAGACATGCTTCTTCTTCACGTGACCGCTTAGATACCCTTACAGGCGACTCGAATATCACTCCTTTGGGAGCAAGAGGCCGAATGTGTCTGCACTGAAGGCTCGCCAATGTTGAAGAATTGATCTGACTCTCAGACTGCCTCATCATGTAGTGTTGCACTGACTCAGGAACCAGGATTTCATGGTGCTTTTTTGCAGGCAGTAAGACAGAGAGACTTTCAGGCACATATTTTCCTATAATGGGTACCAGTGAGGTAGGTTTAAGTGCAGAGACAAAATCCTCCAGCTCCTGATATGATGAATGGTCAGAGTAGGGTACCACATGTACATTGGGGTGGGAAGAGACTAGGGGCCTGCTTGTGGGCACAATGGCTAGTGTGGGTTGTTCTTTGTTCCACTGCTGCATAGTGGAAAAGCAGATCTCAGATTGTTCCACAACTCTTAAACGACCGGCTCCAGGATCAGTGGAAAACACATCAAACAACTGCAAGGCTTTCAGGGTCGCCATCCTCTCAAAGCTCACCTCAATCCAGGTTTTAAACTCCATTGCCAGTTCCAATAGCAGGGACTCTTTTCCCAACGCATATAGACCTACAATAAAACAAAACGTCAACTAAAGACATACTTTAACATAATGAGGCTGTGGTGCATGTGCCCCTCAACACTGTATTTTACCTACTGACCTTCACATAGCTAAAATCCTAATTTACATTCAGTTGAAACATAGAGAAAATATTACACAAGGTTTTTAAAAACATTACCTATCACAACATTGTGGTTCGGGTGGCTGCGGATGATCTCCTTGATTTGCTGAGTGGCTCGCTGTCTGGAGGGCAGGGTACGGTTGGGGTCACAGTTTGTGTTGTCCAGGTACAGGACATCTATAGTGGTGTGTGTCCTCAAACACGGCTCGCGCAACATTGAGGGAGTATATCTGAAATCACCTGAAATTGTGATTGTTACAACAGTAACTATTATTTACTATAGATATACATTATATGAGACAGATTGACACAGATGCCAGAAAAGAATTTACAAAGGAAGTTAATTAACACAAGATACAAAGCACTTTAACAAATACTTTCTCCAGTTTAGACGCAGCAGACAAAGGTTTTAGACTATGCATTTAAGCACTGACCAGTGTACAGTATTGAGCCAAAGTAGCCTTCGAAGAGAAACATCACAGCTCCTGGACAATGGTTGGCATCTATCAGGGTGACTGTCAGCCTTTCTTTGCCAATGTCATCCAGTGGCAACAAGTGCGGCTCGCTCAGCTCAAGGGGATGGATCCACCTCTCTTTAACCTGAAAAGCAATGAACAGAAACATTGAGTGTTCATTCTCTGTGAATGAAAACAAATTCATAGTTTGACTACAGACACACACACACACACACACATATATGTATATACATATATGTATATACATATATATATATATATATACACATATACATATATATATATATATATATATATATATATATATATATATACATATATACATATATATATATATATACACATATATATACATATATATATACATATATATATATATATATATATATATATATAAATGCAGACAGTTGCAGTGAAAACATCGGCCTGACTCTCTTTATAAATAATATGCATAGACTGACAAAATCCGATTAACTGCTGTGTTTTCATGTGTGAAGCTTTACCCTGACAAACATTATTTAACCTGATCCCCAAAAGCAACTCAAACTGATCATTTTCATATATTTGGTAATAAACTTAAAACAAAGTTGAGTGACCAAAAAGAAAAAAAAAACATTCACAGCTTAGGCTCTAAATGTACATTATTATTTTTTACTTATGTAGAAGGAAGCAATCCACATCTATTTTCATTCTGTGGAGACTTAGCGTTTTAAAGTAAACCACAATGAGATGCCGTAAAGACCCGTACCTGCAGTTTGAGCCTGAGCAGTGTGGCGGTTACTGGGGAGCAGTAGATGGGTCGGTTGCTCCAAGTGGACGTTAAACCCATCGTGTGGTCGCTGTGCATGTGAGACAGGAAAAACAGCCTCGTACCTGGACACTTGCGCACGTACCAGAAATCTACGGCCAACGGAGTGTATGGGATGACTTTACCGTTTCCAGACATGGTCCACAGGTGAGTTATCTGTCGCCACACAAACAGAAGGCAAGGTAGATACTTAAAATATCTATTTGAGTACCAGTATTTAGTCGACTACTTGAATGGACGACTGTAGTTGTAAAGTTAGCGTTATAGTTTCTATGGTACGTGTAAAAATACTTTCTTCGAGTCTGTGATAACGAGGCACAGGGCTGATAATAAAATAAAGACTCCACTACTAACCAAACTAGCTTCAAGGCTAATTAGCATACAGCGACTAGACAGCCGTGGCTGCTTAGCTGGACCATTATATACTGTAGCATTCGCAAAAGCTTCTGTCAAATGACGTCCCAAACCACACGCCAGTCGCCAGCTACATCTTCAAAGCGTCGGCGCTTATAACAGCGTACCAATGTAAATAACCCGCCATTAATCGTTTCAATTTAACGCTCAACGCCTCTTCCGCCTCCTCTTCTTCTTTGGATTAACACCGCATCTGCTGTAATGGCCGGTGTAACATACCGCCCCCGGAGGACCAGCTGACCTCTTTTTTCTAATGTTATAATTGTTTAAAGAACCTTAATTTCACGAAAATTAAAGAATATGCAGGGTCTTTTTTTCATGTTTTTGTATTATCACGCTTGTGTTACCAGCTCATTCTCATCATTATTATAATTCTTTGCCATATTTTTCACATTTAAAAGTTCTTATTTTGCATTTTTAAATACAAATAAAATTAATATTGGATCATTACATTAGATAATGAATGAAAATTCTGCAAAAAGTGAAGATTTTCTGCAAAAATTTAATATATGAGTCACATTCATAAATCTAGACTAGATTTGCTGGTTTACATTTTCCTGTATCTCATACTCTTTCACTGTGTATGTGACAAAGAAAATTGGAATTAGAACTTTAATTTTAATTTGGATACTCAATATCATCAGTTAACCCTGCAAAGTTGAAGTGAAGAATGGACAGTAACCTGGACAAAGTGTTGACTGTGTTCTTCTCTCCACAAGATGGCACAGAGTGAGAGGAGTTGGCTGTGTGATACCAATTTTTATATAAAAATGGGTCAGTAGCATATTAATGTCTAAACTGCCCATATTATTAGAGATGCTGAAAGCAAACAGTAGAACATTTGTTAAACTTAGCAAGGAAACCTGCACATTTCTACACATTTACTTTATACCACAAAATACACATTTTCCTACACATTATTTAAAGTAACGTAAAAACTAAATTAAAATAAAAAACATGAATTTGATTTTAAAGTAACGTAAAAACAAAATTAAAATAAAAAACATGAAATTGTATTTTTTTTTTTTTACAAAAACATTATGTTGTAAAACAGGGCATATCAGACATTTCATAATGGATTGCTTCCTCTCTTAAACCTGAGCTCATCTGGCAGTTGTGCTTTTTTATGTAATCCTATGTATTATTGTCCTAAACGTCGTCATGTCCAGTAATTGAATGTTTGTAAATTGTGCTCTGTTTATATGTATGTATGGTATTCTACTAAATGGGGGCGTTGCTATGACGACGATGAGCCAGTGTAGGTCCCCTTCCCCCTACATTTGCTCACTGCTCTTTGCACTTTTGAGGATAATACTTAGAATTGCTGCACACTTCTCTTACTTCTCACTTCTCACACAGCATGTGTCCTCTCCTTGTGCCCAGAAGCACATTAATCATACTGTGCTTTACAGGTAATTATGTATCTTCCACGCACACACAAACACACACTGGAAACCTTACAGGTCATTACATTCATGTGCAGGTGATTAACTGAGCAGTAGTAGTGTTCAGCATAGCTCCTCTTACTGTTCACTTCTTATTCTGCACGATAAGTTACCCAGCGTGGTGCCTTTCAGATATTAGCACTGTGTGAAATACAGCATAATAATGATATGATAGATGATATCATTATTATTTGTATTCAATTCAATTTCAATTCTGGGCTGTGTGATATATCCATCATCAATCAGCAGCAATTCAGTATACCAAATTAATTTCATATTACAAACCTCATCATTTCATGTAGCAGAACTATACTGACAGTGAAAACAGCAAAAACAGCTCTGTTTTTGAGTTGAGGCCAAAAGTTGCTGAGGTCAGGAGGATGAGATGCCTTTGCTGTCGTGTTATTATGCAGTGGAAAACAAACGTGCTGTCACACAGCAGCAGCGATGCTACGACAGCAGATGGCTGCACGGCCTGTGATCTGCCACTCCTGTTATTAACAGAACCTCTTCAAATCCTTGATGCACACTTTTCTCTCTGTCAACACTATTCCAGAGCCATGTTACTAGCTTCTTGTATGTCAAAACTGGTTTTAACCAGCTGTGGGTATAATATGCTCTTCTCTGTGATTACTAATTGAATTTTCACATAATTGCAATTGGTTCAATCACTTTTTATTAATCTCCATCATATAATTATCTTTCTAAATTGCATGTAGATGTGATTATGAGCGTGTCTCCTGTGATAGGCTGCTGTATGTGGACAGGTCTGGTATTGGCTACCACCATCCTCACTAAGTGTGTATAGTTAATGTAAGGATGGATGAATACTGAGCTATGCTTCCATTTATGTGAGATAACAAATGTATACAATTACAGGCAGTGGAGGTTTTATTTCTCGTATTCCCCCCCAGAGATGATGCACTGGTGCATAAAGTACTACTACACTACACTGCCCTTAAAGATCTTTATGTGTGTATGTGTGCATGTGTGTGTGTGTGTGTGTGTGTGTGTGGAGCCAGAGACGTCCCCCCAGGGCTAAGAGAAAGTCGCTAACAAAAGCTGCTGAGGGCACGCTTCTCATTTTGTCATACACTCTCACTGACCATGTTTTATTCGTCTTCCTCTATTTACCTCCCTGTCATTCTTCTCTTCCCCCCCACACCCTCTCTCTTTGTACTGATGCGTCTCTGTTTTGTTGTCCTGACTATCCTCTTCCATTCTGTCCTACCCATTAGATTTTTCATGATCTCTTTTTTTATAAACGGGCTGTTTGTCATTTTGATGGAGGTAGGTGAGCTGTTGCTTCCATCCAGACTTCACATGTGTGGATTAAAAGACTTAGTTATTAGATTTGATTTATTCACTTCATTAGGCTTTCAGCAGTGCGATGAGTACCATGGGAGAGTATCTTGAAAATCCCCCACAGACCAGTGAAAGGTACAGTTTTAAGGGATGCATTATGCACAACAGAAAGCTTGCAACATACATCAGCTTGCTTTCATGACAGAGCTTCACACTCAGAGAAAGATGTATTTGTGTTCCTTGGGGTGCTCCAAATCTTCATGAATTCCTCTCGGTTGGACCCATGTTTGAAGGAGAACATAACTCAAACACTGTAAGACCTGAATAAGGCTGGAGACAGTAATTATTCCTCTATCTATTGGGGGAAGCAAAGACCTGGTCAATTTGTCAACCATATCAGTTTTTTAATCAAAACAGACACCCATGCTTCTGAAGGGAAAGTAAACATATTCCCCATTTTCATATTGATCCCCTGTCTAACAAGAAAAAATGACAGCATGAGCTATATGAAAATTACACAAACATGCTGTAATACTCTAATAAATTTGTGCCTTATTGATTGGGGGTGTATGTGATTAAATGTGTAAAAAATGCACTTTGGTTGTTTAAAGGAAACTCAAAATTACAAGTTTCAAAGTTTTACTGTTTGGATTTTGTGGTACACAATGTGTAATGGTCAATATCTTTCTTACATTTTTGCCCAGGGCGATGTGTAAAGGCTTTGGAGCATAAAACATCCCAAGATTTGTTGTATTTTTGCTGAAGCAGACAAATGTTTTGGTAGAGACTCCTCTTTTGGTGCCTCACATGACTAACTCAAACAAGATGCTGACAGCACCTCATAACAAACTGTTGGTTCAGCTGTATATCACAAATTTTTCTGAAGACGAATGTGATCAGCTTTTTAACATATAGTATTTTGCATGACTAATTTTCTACTGTGGTGACAGATTTATAATTATTTTTGCATCAGTTTTTGGTGACTGTCTTGCTAATGCAATGACTAATGTCACATGATGAGTACATCAGGACTCTTAGAGGAAACTGTATAATAAATAGAAAGAAATGTGAATTTAGCACCTAGAGCTTTTTGGAAACTTGTTTCTCCCAACAGCATAATATTGTAGGACCACTTGGCGTAGAGATTGGATGACACTTTTAAAAAGTCAATATATGCATTAAAAGCTCTATTCGCTTGAAAGAGAAACACTTGTATTCATTCAGTCATTCATTCGTTCAGAAGTAGGTTTTCAGATGGCTTGAGACCTGCTAGCTCCAGGCTTTAGTGAAAGCACAAAATGGGCAAACGTGATCCAGCAAAAGACTGCGGGAGAGCAGCGCATGCTTTCATGTGAGGTGATCGTGGAGGTGACAGGTCTGTAATGTAATAGTGATAATCAAAGACACATTCTGAATTCAAAGACATGCAATTTGTATTTTTCCATATCTAAACATGTCATATGTATTCTGTACACGTAACTTGAGGTGTGTTGTGGTTTATTAACAAGACAAAGCAGCAGGTTAGTGAAAATGTACGTGTCAATCTGTACAAGACTGTGGGTAACAACTCCTCATTAGTGGCCTTATAATAGACACAATGTGGCACTACATCCATTCTACTTGTTCGCAGCTAGTTCGGATTGATTTGTTCTCATGGGACGGCCAACCAATCAATAGTGTGTCTGGCAAGAATTAATTTACTATATGAAAGCAGGTACAAGATAATTTTTACTTCATATAAATCAATGAAAGAGCATCATTGAGGGGTGAAGCCACATGATGTTCATTTGTCACTAGGACTTTTAGGTTTTAGTCATGCACAGCCTTTTCACTGAACGTCCTGCCACAGTAGCAATCTATGTGACCTTTGCCTGCCAGGTTTGCATTTACTTAAAAGGAAAGTCAAGTCAGTAAATTTCAAATATGAGGTCAGTAGCACTCCCTTTGTTAGCAGTTTATCTCTTATCTGCATCACAAGATGTGGCAGCTTCGGCAGATGAGCTACTGTATGGCTGCAAGTCAGTTTTGGATGAAATGATAGTAGCTTTCAGGAACTCTGTGTCAGCTGAACAACAAATCTGAAAATAGAAGTCAGTATTGCAGACACTACCACATACTGTTTGTAATGTAAGTAAAACTGCATTGTAATATTGGTAGCTGCCATAATATTAATGCTGTAGCGCTCAAGGCTTCTGAGACGATAAACTTGATTTTTCTTTGAGACCTGAGAAGGATCTGGGCTAACAAATGAGTAAAACCAGGTTAACACAAAAATAACTATATAACAACTCAGGATTTTCTCTTTGCTGACTTTAATGTTAACCCATTTTTTGTCATATTTTGCACAATTGCAGCATCTCTGAAAAATGCTGTCTCTAATAATGCAGCTCTAGTTGAGCTGACATAAAAAAATACTCTGTCTCTCTGCTTCATTTGCAGGATGCCTCTATTCTCTCTATGTTGTTTTTTCAAATATACGTGTTGTCAATTTGAGCCACAGTCCTTTTTATCTTACTTCAGCTTTGTGTGAATGATTTTTAAAACATCTCGGCATATTTGCTGAGTAATAACAAGCGTGTAATAAGATGCTGATTTTGGTTATCGCATCTCAATACACAACTGTGTTATTACACATCCGTAATGAGATGCAAAAGAAGCGTGTAATGAGATGCAAAAACCAAAATCAGTTTTCACATCTCTTTACAGAGCTATAATAACACATTTATAACTGTGTAACAACGTCTGCGTAATGAGCTGCGAAACAAACACGCAATCTCATTACACACGTGCAATGATACATTTATAACTGTGTATCAACATGTGCATAATGACATGAGAAACAAGTGTGTAATGAGATGTGAACTGAGATTTTGGTTTTGCATCTCATTACACATTTGTTTTGCACACGTGTAATAACGTGTGTGTCAATGACAGTGAGCTGCAAAACGTGTGTAATGACACGCGAAACGGAGCCCAAAACCCAAATCAGTTTTCGCATCTCATTACACACGTGCAATGATACATTTATAACTGTGTAATAACATGTGCAGATGCAGACTAAGATTTAGATTTTTGCATTTCATTACGCGCTTGTTTCACAGCTCATTACACACATGTTATTACACAGTTATAAATGTGTTATTACATGTGTGTAATGACATGCGAAACTGATTTTGGTTTTCGCATCTCATGACACATTTATAACTGTCTTGATGAGATGTGAAACAAGCGCGTAATGAAATGCGAAAATCTAAATCTTAGTCTGCATCTCATTGCGCACTTGTTATGCATCTCATTATGCACATGTTATTACAGTTAGAAATTTGTTATTACAGGTCTGTAATGAGATGCGAAATAGATTTTGGTTTTGCATCTCATTACACATCCGTTTCACATTATCACCTCTCACACAGTATTTAATGTTTATGGCTAAGCTGCTTGATATCAGTTACAGCCACTGTTGACTGAGGTGAATAAGTGGACATGTTAGACTCCATGAAGGACAGCTGATACAACAGTTTTGAAGGTCACACGGGAAAGTCTTCATCTGACACACTAGAGCGCAGAGAGAAAATTACAGTGGATTGCAGCTCCACATACATACACTGGTTACGACATGTACAATAGTGCAGCAGTTCTGTTAATCCTAAATCTACCCAATTGTTTATTGGCTTTCTCTTTATGTTTGTTTATAATGTTCCCTGTGTGCACACATGGTAATGTTTTTTTTGTATTGTTTGTGAAGGTGTTTCCACTTTGCTGAACATTTAATGGTGTTGGCCAGCGGCTCATACCACAACATTTATAGCTTGAGCTACTTTGCAACAGCCGTCTAGTGGTCTGTCCCTCTCATCCATCTCTGCATAAACTGGGGTGGAGTAACATCTGGAATGCAGTTCAATACAACACCACAGCTCCAAATAAGACTTTAAGGTTATTGCATTGGGTTGCATTAGACTGTGTACTTCATTAGCTGGTATGCCAATGTATGTTGTTCAGCCAAGAAGCAAATCACTGTGCCCTGGATGAAAAAGACAACTGCAACCTCTAAAGTTTCAATGCGCAGAGCAGCATGTTGATACAGAAAAGTGATTTTCAATAATGAGGCTTAACAGTGAGTCCACATTTGTCTCCATTACCTCTTGTCTGGGTTAACAGACTTCAAATACTGAATTAAAGATTCAGAACGCACATGGCAGAGGAGAAGAGGACACAAATGCACAACCCACATTAAAATTCTGTCAAATACATGTATTTAATTGAAATAAAGACAATACAAACACGATGAGAACACAGAACAACCAGGAATAAATGCAACAAGCACTAGCTAACATAAAACCCCTGCACTGCAGGACTAAAGCTGAAACACCAAAGAATGAACTAAAAAACACTGAAAGAGCAGGACGAACACTAAGAAATTAAGAGGCCCGAAACATAAATTTAGAAATTAGTCAAATTCAGCTTTATTGTCAATGCTGCTATATGTGTGTGACATACAGAGAAATGAAATTTTGTATCCCTCAAACCCATTATATATATATTGTGTGTATATACAAGAATTTAGCATAGACTATACACAAAGTATACAAAGACTATATTACAAAAGTGTGTAATTGTAGAAATTTAAAGGCACATAATTGCACATACTGTAAATTTACAGTTGTCACGTTGGTTATGTACAGCAGTATAAAAATGCTCTTGAATGTACAAAGCTTATATGCTGGCGTAAAGTGAATCACTGCAGGGGATAAGGTGGCTGATGTGGCTGTGTTATGTGAGGTATGTGAATTGGATGGGGGGGGAGGGGGACATGGGAGATGGGACAGAGCTGGATGGGAATTCAGCCTCCTCTCAGCCTGATGGTTGAAACAGAAACAAACATAGAAAGGAACATGGAAACTCCTCACTAACTTAACTAACGGACAAACACTGTGCTTAACAAGGAAGAAAAACAGAAACAAATATTAACAAAGGCGTCTTTGCCAGGCCAAAGTAACTGTAACAAGTGATGCTGAACAGGTGACACTACCTGTTTGTGTTTATTTGTTTGGTTTTCTTTCACTTGCCTGAACTGAACAGTAAAAATTGTTCAGTTTAAAATTGCTGCTGGAAGATTAAAGATTAATTGTGTTATAAAATAAATGCCTCACATAATTGCCTCGTCTGTTTAGCCACTGTAGCATATTTTGTGCATTAAAGACCATCAATTGCTCACAAGGAGTGAAAGGATATGTTTCCTTTCACTTTCCCACTGAGAGAAGAAGCCCTGAATCCATATTCATCTCTCTCTCTCTCCCTCTCCCTCTCTCTCTCTCTAGTGTGTTGACCTTTTAGATTAACACTTTTCGTTTGCTGCGCTTAACATTTATATATTTTATATACAGGAGCTAAAATATTAACATTTTTTGAAGCCCTCGGATAGTGGAGGGCTCACAAAGTGCTTCAAGTGTTAACAAAAGATGTTTGCTACTCACTAGGGACTGCAGCAAAGACTGCTGGAATGAATGCTTTAGTTTTTAAAGTGAATACATAACTTATAATAAATTAATTTGTTGCTTTGATTTTGCATCTGCCAAATATGACCACCTTCCAGAAAGTATGACAAGAAAAGTGGGATGCACAGGACTTTAATTTGCCAAACTATGGCACTTGAGCAAAGATGTGACTCCATGTGGTTTCTACTGTAGACCTTAAACCAAAACAAAAAAAATATCTATCTAACTATCTACTAATATATTTTCTAAGCTTATTTATTTTCCATTCTGCTGCACTTTTCAAACTGTGAAACAAGCTGCTGCCTATGCTATTGTGTCAGCTGCTTCTATCTCATCGTCAGCAGACAGCAGGCCTCTCATTACCATTTTATGAAGTCCAGTTGGCAAAGTGCTGCTCAGTGAAGAACTCTGTTGGAGTGAATTAACTGAAAACTCAATTCAGGCATTTGCCCAAGATATTTTTAGTATCTGCTCAGGCTGACGCCACAGCGACTAAATGTCCAGAACTTAGACGAGGACCCATCTTTCAGAGCTAATAACAGATCAACAAGTTGAAGAATATGTAAATTATATTTTACTTTATTGCACTACTTCTCACAGATATTGAGCTAAAGAAAGTGCCTTTCTTACATTACATTCACAACATCTGGTTTCAGAATATTCTGATGAATACAAACCTAAAAGCTGAAGCACACTTCAATTGCTGGGAGCGCACGTTTTGCTCCTTCGTTAAGTCTATAAGGGGCAATATATTTTTAATTAGATAACTTATCCTTTGAGGCTTGCTGCTCCATTGCAGACCATCACATTTGGTTCAGTATCAAGCTGCAGCTCAGTGTTAGGTTTATTATCATGTTGTTTACTTGGCAGTAGCTTCCAGTGTGTGATAGAGTACCTAATGGGGGAGGGTAGATCCTCGGCTTGTAAGGAAAGATGAACCCACCGAACACAGAGAAAAGGATTGGAATATTGTTTAAAAATTCTGCACCTCAGCATATTTAAAGAGCTGTTAACCTTATCTGTGTCCAAGAATGTTGCATTGACCTTCACTGAACCAGCTGTACTGCAGACAGGAAGACACTGAGGCGCTGTATGAGAAAATAAGTATTCAATACAATCCTGTTACTTACATCCATTTTAGATTGTTATGCAAAATCATGCAGAGGTAATAAACTGATTTTAAACACAACGTTATTCAATCAAAGTGTTCCTCATCAGCAATCTCAGCAATTTTGAAGCGGAGCCTGTTTAAAAAGCAACCTCCCATATTTCCGTTTCTGCCCTCATAGTCTTTGACTTATTAAGGAGTGCTTCCACTGTTAGTGACAGAGTGAGCCCACGAGGGAGGACTGCAATCATACTTAATCAGAAATCTGACTTTACTTTGATGTTTTTTTTAAGGCCACATTTTCTCTTTTCCAGTAACAACTGGAGGGAACACAGCAAGTGGTGTTTTCTCATTTCTTAGCTTTTTTTCTTACAGAGCGATGAAAACACACTCCAGTTCTCATAACCTTCAGTATCCTTTTGCTTTTGCTGTTAGATTATTACAGATTGAAGAAATGTTGACCTGCCACATATTGATTACAACAACGAGGATGCAATTCAATATTTAGTTTCCTCCAGCTGTCATGCCAGGTTGCCATGTTGACAGAAGACTATTTTCAGAGCAGAGAGGGTTGATTCATTATTTGTTAAATTTTTTATGTGGTCAAGAGCACAGGTGAATGTATGCATTTTATACAAGGAGATTGTTTTTTCATTTTGTTGCAGTACAACCTGTGCTGGATTTGTGTCATTTGACTTGGATTTGTTAGTGTTTTAAACCTGCCACAAACTTCACATTGCGGTGCTGTAACCTTTTACATACAGAAATTCTACTCCAGCTGTAAGTCACCCGTGGACACACTGAACAGGTGAGGTGATAACATGCCATCAGTTCTGTGATCTTCCCTCCCTGAGAGAGAGAGAGAGAGAGAGAGAGAGAGAGAGAGGCACCTGCACTTTGTAACAGTAGGTTCCTCCAGGTTAGTGAGTTGAGCGCTCCTTAAAGCAATCCATGTGCTTCTCAGAGCTATTAGTGGTGGCACTGTGACAGAAAACGCTCTCACATCTCATATCGGGGTGGAAAATGTTAGTGTGCCAACAACAGGTGACATGATACGATGAGCAAATGTTGACAAGGAGGAAAGTGAACTGGTAGTTCACAAAATATTGTATCAATTTGGAATAGAGTAACCTCCAGAGATGTGGGGAATAAATGCCACTATCACCATCAAATTGGCTTTTCCATGATGGCATGTTGGGGATTAGTAGTCATCACTGATTGTATTCTGATTGAGAATGTACTTAGCTTCCTGTTGAGTGACCCCCAGAATTTTACATTACAGCCCTCTCCTAATTTACAATGCCTTCATATCAAAGTGAGTGTAACACATAGACTGCCTAGCAGCAGTTGATGAAATATAAAACACAAGGTTACAAGAGTACAAAACTGTGTCTGTTGATGGCTGGAGTGGCAGCTTTTATAATATTATTGTGGAACTTAAAGGTGCAGATTTAACTGAAGTAGACATCTGTGGCGAAAGCTTGTCAGAAAAATCATACAACTGCACAGATAAAGTGAGGAGAAGCAGAGAGAACAAGAACAAGGTTAAAAAATAAAACAGATAGGGAATGCAATAGTATAGAGCTGTCTGTACATCATGGCTCGAAGGCAGGTGTGACCTGTAACTGGTCTCGATGGGAGAAAGAGGCTGAGATTGAGGATGTGGCTGTGTCTGAAGAATGCTCTAGTCAAACACAAATGCTGTTGGAGCAGAACGTATCTTGTGATGGAAATGATAGAGGAAGTGAGTGGGGTTGAAGGAAGAGAAACATAAAATATTTATTTCAAACCCACCTTTTTACACACAACTTGGTTCATATCTTCATCTTCTCCCATTCTCCCAAGTTTTCCATTTAGAGAAATAGGCCTTTCAGTTGTTCACATCATCTATAATTTATCAGGTTCATTCTGTGGAGTTGCCTCTTGAAAGAATCTGTGTGCTCCATGGTCCTCACAGGTGTCACCAAGGCTGCTGGTACTCAAATAATTCAAGTCTAGAGTCAGTGAAACAATAAAACTGTCAACCAAAGACCAAATCCATGTTTTCTCTTTAGATCATATTTATTTACTTCTTAATTTTCTTTACATTTGTATGCTTAATATTGGAACTAAATAGTTATACAATGAAATATGAAAGTGCAACCAGAGATGCAGTTTTTCTTCTTTCTTTTGCTTAGAGTAAAAACCTCTATGTGAATCCAGTATCCATGGTATACAACCATGGATACTGGTTTGTACTGTATAGTTGATCTATGTTCACTATCTCCTGGTACTGCCTTTGTTTGGAAAGGTTACTGCAAATAATCAGTATTCACAGAAGCACACTGGCATACTGCCCTTGGGTAAAGACGTGCACACATGAGGAAATCCTTTAAAAAAAACTGATGGAAGACCTTGACCTTGCCTTGTACCCTATTATTCATGTACATTTCCAATGGCGGTAATGAAGAGTACGTTTACAACTAAATACAGTTACAGTGTAATGGTGCAGATTTAAAAATTACATAAATTAGAATAGCACCTAGTAGGATTGGTGCATTAATGTATCTCAATAAGAAAATATTTTTTATAAATTTGTCGAGGCTGACAAAGTTTATGTGGACTTATGTGGAATCTCTGCAGAGACTGTACCTTAATAACACTGGGATTATCCAGATGTGTGTGAGTGTTTTAATCTGTGTCCTCATCTGTCAGTAAATCACAAAAGATAAATCCAGCTAAGATGACCCCAGTCGTCCTCACAAGGCACCGCTCCCTGAGTTCCTTATGATTAATAATAGCATATGTAAAGACAACATATAAAATGTACAGTGTGCTGGTTGGCTGAAATTTTGCTCCACAATACATTCATAAACATAAAGCACATAAAAGATGAGGCCTGTTGTACAAACGATAAAATACATTCAGCTCAACTAATGAACAATATCAGCCCCACCAGCAGTCCCAAGAAGGAACAATATATAATACAGCCTATTATGAAGGTGCTTTTACATACTGAGTATTATTTATTATTTAGAAACTATACTTAGAAACATATTAATGTATGTGTGCATATCATGTCCAGCAACATAAATATTAATTTACTTAGAGTAGACAGACTGAGCATGTCATGAGTACTACTCTCCAGCTGTCATATTTGCCCTTATATGTAAATCAAGCTGTTTTATAAAATATATAAATGAATTAATATTAATATATTTGTATGAATTAGACAAGTTATGCACAGGTATGTTTTTGAATGAATGCTTAGCAGTTCCCATATCATACTTGGGTACCTTTTGGTCCATGACTCCAAATGTAAATCAATCTGTTTTTGTGGAATATTAATTTCTTCAAATTTTATATTCAGCATGCAGTGCACATTCTGACAGCGTATCATGAATTAAGCAGCATTAAATACTATTCACCTTTGAAACACATTTGTTACAGCTGTGAGTCTGTGTCAACCTGAACTAACCTTAGCAAATGATGAGTCCATCTTTATTTTTCCACATGTATAGTGTATGCTGCTAGATTAAGAACCGCTGTTCTGAGAGCAGCAATAAATCTCAGGATATTAGTATGTAAGGTGCCATTTGTTGAAATAAATACTTGAATGAATGAATGAATGAATTTTCTTTGAAAGTCTAAAAGTAAATGGTCTGCACTTGTATAGCGCTTTTTCTACCTATCGGTACTCAAAGCGCTTTGACACTGCATCGTATTCACCCATTTGCACACACAAACACACTGGTGGCAGAGCTGCTTGGGCTGACACACCGGCGGCGGCCTGGAGTTCAATGTCTTGCCCAACACTTCGGCACATGACTGAGGAAGCCAGGAATCAAACCACCGATCCTACAATTGGTGGGCGACAGCTCTACCTCTGAGCCACTGCTGCCCCAGTTGTATGTAGTATGTAGTAATGATTGCTGCCGTCTCATTTCCCTGCACTGCTGTTGCATACTAAGCATGTATTTAAGCTGAACTACAGTAAAACCTCTGCATAGCAGTTACTTTGTCTTTGTGCCAAAGAAACAAGCTCACTTGGCTCAGAGTCAGTATTTCTGCATGTCAAGTAGTGGTAACAATTCCTTGTGTTTTTTAATTTAATATGGGTAGCCCCAGGTTGCAGCTGCAGCCTGTATTTGCTCAGTCGTGTCAGACAGAATCAGTTCTTGCACATAAATATGCAAATAGAGGGGGAAGATGCCACTGGCTTGTAACACCTCAGCTTCAGGGAAACTAAGCCAGTCAACAGTTTTTATGCTGTCAGCACTGACAGTGATTGGTTTCCAGGCCAAGCATGTCCTTAATGCATTCCATGGATCATCGTGTTCTATATGTGTTGGAGCATGAGTGCCCCAGCTATCAGCTGAAGGAAGTTCCACTGTAATTCTTTCATTAATAGGTGTTAAATCTGGGATGTTTCACACCTAACATCCACTTCTTCACATTCACTAAAATAATTGTAGGCCTCATATGAGGCCATTGATTTCGGGTCTTTTTCCGACACTCATCATCCATCTGGCTTTAATTTCAATTTCAATTTCAACTTTATTTATATAGCGCCAATTCACAACATCAGTTATCTCAAGGCACTTTACAAGTAACGTTTTAAGACCTTACACAACTAAACCCAACAAATCCCACATAGAGCAAGCTTTTAATTGTAGCCAATCAATAAATTGTACATTTAAATAGCAACAGTGGAGAGGAAAAACTCCCTCTCTAACGAGGAAGAAACCTCCAGCAGACCCAGGCTCAGTGTGGGCGGCCATCTGCCTTGACCAGTTGGGGTGAGGGGATAGACAAGAGAGAAAAGAACACAACCACAACGACAAAACAAGCAGCAACAGAAAACAGGCGGGATGGTTGGACCAGCAACTGAACACTGGAGACACACGACTCTGAGTCTGATGATACCTGTAGATGAGGATAGAGAGAGACAGAAGGGGAGAAGCACAACTAGGAGAGAAAAGGGACAAAGTTAGTCACATGTGGAAATGGAGTCATGTTGGCGGATAGAAGAAAAAGAGAAAAAAGAGCTCAGGGAATGAAGGACATCCCCCAGCAGTCTAAGTCTATAGCAGCTTAACTAAGAGATGGTTCAGAGTGACCAGAACCATCTCTAACTATATGCTTTGTCAAAAAGAAATGCTTTAATGAAAGTTCTGATTCCCAAGGACCACCACTGTGCTTTACTTTGTTTATTTTCACATGCAGTATTAAGAGGGGGGGCTCTTCTGTGTGAATAGACTAAGAGTGCCCATGCATGAAACATTTAAGTTGTTTGCAGCCATGGCCAGATGCCTGGGTTAAAAGGATTTGAAGCAAATGAGGGGGGAAATGGTCACTGGGTGGTTTAGCAAAAGCAAAGTGGCCTCATCTGTTTTTGTGTTTTTCTGCTTTTCTGCTGAAAGCTAAAGTCATGTGAGTAAATAAATAAAACTAGAAACTAGCCTTCTTCAAAAGAAAGATTGAATGCACTGGATCTTGCATTGATCTGTTGTCATAAGAACAAACATGAGCTCATATATCATACATACAGAAACACGGAACTCTTCCTTGGTGTCGGAATCTCCCGATTCCCTCAGATTCGTTTGATGAGAGGGATCACTCTGAATTCATTCCAGTCTTTTAAGTATTTTATTTAATATATAAAGTTACAAATGAACATGAGTAATTCTGTCGTAATCCTACATCTATGCTGCTCTGCTGCCAGTCTGAGTCTGAAGGCACAAAGCACAAACATTAGATAAAATGCTGGTTTCCACTCCCTATTCTCTGCCTAAAACAACTAGTTTCAACTGGATGCTTATATCAGTTGTTTTTCTAGAATGCAGCTGCAAATGTAACTGTCTACTTTGTCTTCTTTCTGGAACATTCTGTAGACAGCCTGAACTGAACTCCCTACCTGTTACAATACTTATCTAAACAATCACGCAGTCACGCAGTAATCAGAGTGAGTTTTCTATTTGCATATGGAAATGCAAACTGTATCTCTGGTACTGTATCTCCTATGCATCTGTTGTTGTGTCATACAGGTTGATGCAAATTGTCACGATTATATCTGCAGAAATATTACTCATTTTGCTTTCTTTAAATGCTTTGTTCTGTTTTTTTTTTTTATCTATATGTCACAGTCTGGCCCGCCGACCCCAGGAGGCCACTGTGTCCCCTGTGCCTTTGCTCCCAGTGTATTCTCGCTGCCTCAGTTTTCACCTGTTCTTAATTTCCTGTCTGGTCTTGTATTTAAGATGTCCTCTGTGTGCCTGTCTTTGTCGGTTCATGTCGTGTTGCTTGTCGGTTCATGTGTTTCTGTTCCTTCTATGTTTTCAGATACCAGTCAGTCTGTTTGTGTCCTGTAGCCTTGTGTGGGAGATGCCAGTCGGCCTCTGTATGCTTCCCTGTTAGCCATGCACGTGTTAGTCATTCATTCATTCATCTTCTTCCACTTTATCCGGGGCCGTGTCGCGGGGGCAGCAGTCTAAGCAGAGAGCCCCATACTTCCCTCTCCCTGGACACTTCCTCCAACTCTTCTGGGGGGACCCCAAGGCGTTCCCAGGCCAACCGAGAGACATAGTCCCTCCAGTGTGCGAGCTTTGAGTGGTTGTTTGTTTTCAAATGGTAGAGAGTAATATTTTTTCCCTTCAGCTGTCCATTAATGTTGAGGAGGCAAGTGAGAATATTATATTCAGAAGTGCCTAGATGTGACCACAAAGCTGTGCATGGCTACTGTGTTTGTATTATTTCTACGTTGGTGATACAGTGGAAAGAGCCAAACGAAGCAGGCAGACTGTTTTCATGTGGACATAGCACACATCCAGTGAAGCAAAAGTATACTGTGTCATTTATTCTGTGGGAGGAGCAGATGTTGGCTTCAAGGTTTATCTTGTGCGCGGCAACACATCCCGAGGGGTTGGTAATAGTGTGCTGTGTTTTTATGGAGAGAGGTCAACACATATTTGTGTGACAGTAAGTCAAAGAGAGTCTGTGTAACCATGAAGTACAAACCTTCAAAATGTTCATGAATTGAATCAGCATGTGAACTTAATAGTTTTACCTTTATTAACATATGATGTCCTGCTGGACGGTTTGCACGTTGCACCAAGTAAACTGGGTGTTTCATGTGTTTCAGAAGCAAACATATGTTCCCTTCATAACATGAAAACTGTGCAGAATTTGTCAGTGTTAGGAAAACAAATGTTCTTCACCTACCAGAGTGATTTTGTCACAGAAAAAGGGATTGTCTAGTTGTGGCAGAGGATGGTGTGGAGTGGTGCGAATGTGTGGGGGTGGATGTAGCTGCTGGACTGGAGATGTGTAAAATGATGGGATGGGGCTGGAGTCAAATCTGTTGAAAAACAGTTTAACTCATTGGCCAATCCCTGATCTTCACCAGCCATCCCTGCCCCTCTGCTCTGTCCGTGGCCAAATAATGGTCTTTAGGCCCCTCCACACATCTCGAACATTGTTCTGCTCCAACTGCTCCTCCAGCTCCTTCTTGTAGTTGTTCTTGGCCTGCCTGATCTTGTATTTGAGTTCATGCTGAACTCTCCTCTGCTTCTCTCTGTCCCCTGCATTGAAAACCCTTCTCTTTTCTTTCAGTAGGGCTTAAAGTTCAGAGGTCACCCAGGGCTTGTTGTTGGAGAACCACTCCGGTACCGGATTGGTACCGTGTTTTCTACACAGAAGTTGATGTAGTCTGTGATGCAGTGGGTCAGGCTGTTGATGTCTTCTCCAGGAGAACTGCAGAGGGTCTCCCAGTCCATGGTCTTGAAACAGACTCTCAGTCTCTCACTGGTCTCATCAGTCCACACTTTCGATGACTTCAATGACAGGCTTTGTTCTCACCAATAGGTGTGTATTCATGGAGAAGATGCACCAGGTTGTGATCAACCAACCCCCTCCCCCCAAGTTGGTTGTGTTGTCTTGATGTGGCACTTCAAGTACTGAGTAAAAGTGGGGGGAGTGGAAGAGAGTGAAGCATGATTAAAGTCCCCGCTGATGAGAAGGAAAGCAAAACGATGTTTTGTCTGCATGCGTGTCAACACTCCATGCAGTTGCTCACATGCCGCCTCTGCATTGGCTGAGGGAGAGATGTACACATTAAGCAGGATAGTGTGGGGAAACTCCCTCTGGATGTAATAAGGCCAAATGCCGACAGCGAGAATCATGACGTCCTGGGTGCAGAGTTATTCCATAACCGAGACATGTGTCAGGTTGCACCATCTCTCGTTAATAGACACTGCAAGTTCTCCTTTGTTTTTTTTTTTGTTTTTACTCAAACTCCTGCATGTCCGCCTTAACTAGTATGTCTCAATAAAACACATGAAGCTACACTCCCTTTACTCCTGCTGCAGCTGGGTCAGCGCTATAAGCTTGTCCATCTTCTTGGAGAGGGAACAGACGTTTGATGATGGAGGGCACATATGGTCTATACCCTCGTCTCCTCTCCTGGAGTTTCTCGTGATTTTGCTGATGCAGCGCCATCTTGGAAAAAAACAGCTGAAACAGATGTTATTATTTTCATTTGACATATTAATGCGTAGACATAACCCTCCCATATATCTACAGGATTAGCAAGTACAAGGAGGGCATGAGGTCACTGCATCAATAAGTGTCAATGGTATTTTTCTCTGACAATGTCAGCATGGAAAGTTTGACCTATAGCTCTGAGCAAAGGTCACAGTGTCAGAAAATGTTTATTCCTTATGACAGTGTGCATGAAAAAAATGCAAGCAATAGGTAGTGTGTGATCACATCACATAAACACACCAGTGCATTAACAGTATTAACAGAATACAGCATTGATGGACTGCTTTGTCAACAACATGTGCATGACACAAACTTTTGCTAAGGCAAATTACATATGTTAGATAATCAGAATAAATTCTGAAATCAGAATAAAGAATAAATCACTCCTCCACAAAGTCTGTCAGGCATCCAACCTGTTGTGCCTGACAGACCTTGGCAAGTGCACAGTCCCAACTCAATTTTAATGTGTTGCATGATGATGGGATTGAGCATCAACATTTGAAGCACACTCTTTAGTATGCAGACATTATGCCACAATATAGAGCTTCTCTGTGAATCCAGGTATAGGCTTCATTATTAATTCTGTCTTTTACAACAGTGAATCGTGACAGAGTCCAAAATCACCAAACCAACATCAAAGAAGCTGGAGCTGCAGCACATCTTCTCCCGTAGAGAGCCTGAACTGCACATTTGACCTAGTTTTCTTTCACTCATCAGCACCAGCTTTTCTAAAGAGTTATTTTAAAAGAACATCAAACTGAAGTGAGCTGACAACAGCTGTGACTGAAAAGATCCGATAATTGTACAAGACACCAAATTAAATCCTTTGATTCTGGGTTGGCCACACCTCATACATGGATTAAATTTGCATGTTTGTCACAAACCTACTCACATTTTCACCTCTTGCCCCATTTCCTTTCATCTGCTCTCTCATCTGTGTAGTCACTGTGCAGATCCCTAAATAATGGCTGTTTCCTCTTGCTCTAATTATATTTGCTCTCTCTCTCTTTAACTGCTTCATCTGTGCGGTCTCTTAAATGCCAAACGTTGACTGAGGTAAATATATAGAAGATTTTTTTAAAAAGAAGTGCTGACTTTGTGTTTTGAATGTTATTTTTCCTGTCAATACCAAGGGCTCTAAGTGTATAATGGACTTCTTTATGTGTATAAACACAAAATGCTAAAATATCACTGCCTAAGTGTCAGCCTTGTTCACGAATTGGAAATTTGTTCTCGCTGATACTTCTATTTGTCTTCTATTTTGTCTTTATGCAGCAGTAACTGAAGGGTGCGTTATGTTGTCCTTGTCATGCTGAGCCTTTACAATATGTGTGCAACCCTATAGAGAAGCTGAGATTAATCATAAATCATTTCTACATTGTTGCATTAGAGTCATGATGGCAAATTTAGAAAAAAACGATATCGGTAACTGCAGAGAGGAGCACAGCACGAAGCAATCCCAACCTACCCATTACCATGAAAAGGATGTGGGTTCCTGGATCTAATTCTTTTGTTAATGTGCGGCTTGCTGGAGACCATTTTACTCTAAACCATTTGTCAGTGCATGTTTTTACCCAAATCAAATGTTCTTCAGAGGGCACGGCTGGCAATGTTCTCTGAGTATTAAAAATGCAAGTTCTGAATTATAAATTTAATCTTGGTGTTCAGAAAGGGGCTGGGGGTGATACTTTCTGCAGGCTGTTTTTTTCTGTGGATGGATGAATCAAGGAGCTGTGAGGAATATTATGGAATACTGGGTAGGCTCAGTATTTTCTCCACAGTAATCTTATTTGGGGGCTCGTGTTTCTTGTAGAGATGCATTAGGGGGACTGTGGTTTGTGCTTTTCTGTTTGCATGGACAACCTTGTAACATTTTATTACACACACAAAGCTAAAAACACGCTTATGCTTGCTTACGCTTACTTGAAAACACATAGGCGTTGCATGGCAGCTTACCTTTGCACATTACATCTAGTAACATCATCTGCCTACAAGCCCTGCTGAGTCTAAGTACTTTACACATCATATTTTGTACATACAAAACAAAAGAATATAAAAACAATTAGTGGTTTTTAAGGGAATTGCTGTGGTTGGCCAAGAAAAAACATCTGCTCTGCCCCCATAAAACCACAAAGTTATTTTTTGCATGTTGGTGTTTTATGTGTATATGAATGGTAGTGAGATGGCATTTGTTAATTAGAGAGCTTTAGCATTGGTTGAAAGTAGACGTCATTAGTTTTGGGTGTAGGAGTTTACGGTTTCACACAGTTTCCACATGAAGTCTGGTTGTTTTGTGGACTCTTATTTCACATGTGTCTTCCTGCCAGAAAATACCATGACATTTCCATGAAATTAATGTTTCTTTCTGTCTTAAGAATTAAATTTGTGGTAGGTTTGCAGCGGCTTGCATACAGTTCAACCACAAACGAAAAGGTAAATGAATAATAATTCATTGACTGATGATAAAAGAGTTTCCCAGGCCTAAAGCTTATTAGCAGGGCCAACAGAGACACATGCACATTAAAACATCCCAGCTTTGCTAATGTGGGCTTTTTATGTGATACCCAACAATGACATGCAGACATAGGTGTTGACATCTTTCATTTTCACTCTGTCAGTCAAGCTTCAGGTGGTTGTAGTTTGACATCCTGAGCACATCATTGGTCAGGAACAGGCAACATGTGAAAGGAGCTGTGAAAGGAGCTCTCACACCAAAATGACAGAGTCTTGTTTTCCTTAATTGTAAATAGATCTATAATCTCAAACAGTATGCACCCAGGATGAGCCAGAACTCATTGTGCAATCGTGGCAAATGCAATTCTTTCCAATTACATCTTTTTTTATTGATGTCCTATCCCTCGTGTCTACTGTAACAATATTCAAAAGATAATAATTTAATTAATATCATGACATCATGGCGACCAGGATGTGCCCCGCCTCTAATGGCAGCTAATGGCAGCAGGGATTGGCTCCAGCGCCCACGCAAGCATTATGGGCACAAGCAGTTAGGATATGCACAGATGGAATATTATGACATAAACAAACATATACGACTGCAGTGGAAATGAGCTGGGTTAATCGCTGTTTCTAATTATTCTATGGAATAAATTAGAATGCTTGAGAACATATTTGTGTTTTTCTTGTGATGCACCTCTTTCTGGAATATTTCATTTATTATGTAAATTGCAGATGAGCAAATAGCTCTCCTAGTTGAGAGGCTGTGTGGAGTGTTTATGATCGTCAGGGGATATATGATATTGGTTTCTTTTTATTTACACAGAAGGTCTGCTGAGCTACTCAATCAAGGCTATCCATCTTATGTTCCTTTTCCTGGTGAGCCTTTTATAGTAACTGTTCAGCTGTGCCCCTCAAGGGCCCCACCCGTGTTTGAAATGGCTAAACTGTTTCCTGGGAGGCAGATGAAAGGCTAAAGGTCCCAGGTATCTGTCCATTTAATTTATAATGTTGTTAGTCCATGGAGGACATCATTGCTTTTCATCTGATGAGCATATTTTCAAATGAAAAGGACACAGTTCAGAACAGATGCTGGTGAGAAGGAGCTGTAATCTTTACTCATTTGAATAAGGACATGGTTCAGTGCTTGGTTCATCAACCAGACAGTTCAAACTGTGCTCTGCCAGAAGAAAGAGACTGTGCTTTACAAGTTACAGGATAATCATGCTGCGCCTGTGCCTATTAGTTGGTCTCTCTGTAGTCTTTCAGTATGATCTGCATTTAATGAAGAGGTTTTGTTAACAGAACAACTGAGCAGATCATTTTTCATCAAAAACCTTGAAGTGGATCTTTGCGCTTTTGTTACTGCTGAGACTTAGTAGGAATAGAGCACTGAACTGCAATAATTGTCTTGTAAAACTGAATCATGCTACTCTTTACTGGGTTCACATCCCCAAATGACACAATTTGACAAACATGTCCTCAAGCATTTCCTTATTTCTAGAGTCTGTGGACATGACACTCAGTCAAACTCAGTCTTTCATGGATGAACTTTAATGGAAGCTGACAAATGTGGCTTTATGACGAGAAAAAGACAGGCGAATTTAGGAGCATGTTATTTTTATTATCCTGCTGCAGTAATGCTGTCAGTGGATATAAAAAGCATACTTTTTGACATTTCTGGTTTGTTATATCATGAGCCTTCAAGCTCTAAGCTGCTGAGGTAGAAACATGTTGGCCAGAGTGTGTTAACTAACACCATTTGCTTCGTAATGATTTATTTCGCATGGATTACCAGTATGTTGCTCATTAAAATGTCACAAATGAGTTGGATGACAACCACTGCAGCAAGACCATATGGCCTCTTTGTCGCTCGGTGCATACTGGCTGACCTCTAAAGCTCTTGCTGATGTCTCTAACTGGGAGGCTGGTCACAGATGGAAGCTGCCTTCAGCAGAGCTCTTGATGACTGTTGGCTCTCATGCCATCACACACTAGCCACAGTACTACATTGATCAGCCTTTTGGTTTTGTTTTGCTCTGAATCTCAGGCCAGCTGATGTCTCAGGACTTCCACACCACCAAATCACCCAAATAACAATAAGTAAATACACCACCATCAAGGACTTTCTCACCATCAGTCTCCATAGTCATCTCATGCCACATTTGACTGCTGACCTTTGAACTCTAGTGAAAGAAAACAAGACATGCAATTCCTGGTTTTGTTTGGCTGATTCAGAGTGAAGAGTGATATATTTAGAATGACATTAATAACTGTGTATTATATGTGTTATGTTTCTCAGAGGTGGTTGGTAAATTAAACGAAGCGGGTAAATTAAGTGGGTGTTATTTGCTTTCATAATTTTATGTCAGTATACTCCGTCCATTATCATTTAGGGAAAACATGCTACAGTTATTACTGCACTTTTCGTAATTTTCCTGTCCTCTGTGGACTTCACCTCCTATCAGTTAAATGGGCAACAGAGCAAGGTCCATTAGCATTTGCACTGAGGGCGTGTTGTACGTTGTGACTTCAACTGACGTCTGCACTACCTGGATTTCCTGGGACGGTCCCTGAGAATGCTACAGAGCCGTTTATTTCTCACCACGCGCCAAGTGATAAGATGGGGTCGAAACAAAGACTATTTCAGAAACAATGACGACAAATGTGATCCGAACAAAAAGGAGAGAAAATCACACGGCTATCTTCGTTGTCTTTGCAGAAAGAGAGAGCGAGACGTAGGAGCACTGGAGCTGCAAACACACGCGCGGTTCTTCCGAACATAGTTCCGAAACCTGCTTTGCTAAATAAATTGAAAAAAGGAAAATCGCAGAGAGCTGCACATAAAGCGCCCTCTGGGCGCATGGGAAGGATGCTGCTCCCACAATGAGCAGGTGTATTCCGGAAAGTGGAGGCGCCCGGCGCAGATTAGGACCGACGCACAACAATAGCCAAAAACAGCACCTTCTCTAAGGGAAGACCCCTCATCTTTGGAAATGCTGCACGTTAACCTGCTTTTTTCTATAACAACAACTCGGTTTTTCTTGCAACTTATGTGTCTCACCCAAGAGAGTGTAGGCACTGTGAAAGTGAAGAACGCGCAGCTCACTGGGACAATACTACAGTGACGAAAAAAATAATATCAAGGATTGCTGCTGTGTCGGCTTGTGTGAATTTGATCTGATTTTTCCTCAAGGACATTGTCAGCGGCAAGGATGTCCGGAGCATTTTTATCAGCACAGTCGCTCTACATTGGAATGGAGGTGGTGATTGCAGTCGCGTCTGTCATCGGGAATGTGATGGTCGTTTGGGCGGTGAAAATTAATAAGTCGCTACGAGATACCACGTTTTGTTTCATCGTCTCTCTGGCTCTGGCGGACATTGCTGTGGGAGCGCTCGTCATTCCTTTGGCCATTACAATCAGCATCGGACTCCAGACTCACTTTTACAGCTGCCTACTCGTGGCGTGCACGGTGCTGGTGCTGACGCAAAGTTCCATCCTGGCCCTTCTGGCTATTGCAATCGACCGCTACCTTAGGGTCAAGATCCCGACTAGGTAATTGGCTTTTCACAACCCACACATAAAAAACGAGGAGAGGTATAGATTCAGTTATTATTAGTGCAAATGACTGTGATGATAATGATAGAAGTGATGTTCAAGATGGCACTGCTTTGTTCTCCCCTCACACTATGGAAGGCATCACAGCTTCCATATGTTTCCCTGGGCATTGATTTCATGGGTTTTGTTTCACTTCACAGGATGCTTCTATCCTACCTTCCCTTCTTATGCATCTAGATTGGTACATGACTGCTGACCAGCACATTGGTTATCAACTTACAGTTTTAATGAGCTCATCTGTCCCCAGGATCAGAAGTAGGACAGAGACTGAAGTGCTTTGCTGAGGGAGAGGGGTTTTTTTGTTTATAGGGACACAAAGTACATCAGGTTTGTTGTCAGTGTTAAATGCCACTCTTTGTACTTGCACTGGATCAGCAGTGGTATATCATTCTGTGCTGAAGCAAAAGTGTGAGCAGGCTGAAAAGATAAGCTTAGTAGAAGAGGACATTTTATCATCTAGCAATATTGTATGTGCTGGCCTCAGACTGTAATCTCCTGTGTAACGCTCCTGTCTTAAGTCTTCCAGGCTTAAAATAATAATTCATTTTAGCTTCTGCCTGTCTTTACAGCTTTGATGGGCTATTATTACATCAGCGGGTCCTTCGTTATGTTATATAAATCAAAGGTCTACTCATTGCAACTTGTGTACTGAATGCAAATACAACATTAAATATTTCTTAAGAAATTATTTTTTAGCAAACGATTTACCAGACTTAGTGTTTATTGATCCACGCTGAATTGTTTATATTGAGGTTTCCATGTTAGAACAACATATAAAATTTGTAATGTATAAGTATTTTGGTTGTGTTCAACAACATATTGCTACACTTCAGGCACACACCAAACTCAACACAACCACCCCTAATCAATACTAATCTAACACACGGAACCAGTGTCAGCCAGGTTAAATTGCAGTGCCCTGTATGGCTTCAGGCTACAGTACAGCAAAGGTTATGGTAAAAACATTTCCCTTACAATAACAGCATCAGACATTGTAAAGATCAACCATTAGCAGCCAATCGTGTCTCTACACAACTCTCAACACTGACAAGTGCAGATAGCCATCATTTGTGCCTCAGGCAAAGATCAGCTCTGTGTGATTTCTTTGTTCACAAGAAAGCAATGATAAGAGTTTTTGAGCCTCAGTGTCTACCCTCTGTCTCTGTCTTGCTTCTTATCTATATAAACTACATTAAATGAAAAATCCAACCATGCACTGCAGCCAAGCTGCAGTGACCTTGTGTGATAACTCTACTCTCTCTACATTGTCAGCCCAAGGACCTGACAAAAGTGAAAAAAAAACACCAACAACACATGCGGCTGTGATGTGAAAGAAAGTGCTAATACAAAAATGCATTGTTTGCTCGTGCAGGTACAAGCGGGTGGTCACCCCTCGACGGGCAGGGCTGGCCGTGGTTATATGCTGGACGGTGGCTTTCATTGTGGGGCTTACACCCATGTTTGGATGGAACAATCTGTGGCGCCTCCAGCAGAATGGTTCCATCAGTTCTGACCACGTCATCACCTGCCAGTTCGAGAACGTCATTAGCATGGACTACATGGTCTATTTTAACTTTTTTGGCTGGGTGCTGCCACCACTGCTTCTCATGCTGGTTATCTATGCAGAGATTTTCTACATGATTCATAAGCAACTTAACACTAAGAAGTTCAGCATCAGTCACACAGACCCCAACAAGTACTATGACAAGGAGCTGAACCTGGCTAAATCTTTGGCTCTGGTCCTTTTCCTCTTTGCCATCAGCTGGCTGCCGCTCCACATCATCAACTGCATCACACTCTTCTGCCCTGAATGCAAAAAGCCCATTGTACTTTTATACATTGCCATCCTCCTAACCCACGGCAACTCTGCTGTCAACCCTATTGTCTATGCTTTTCGCATTAAGAAGTTCCGCACAGCCTTCCAGAAAATTTGGCAACAGTACGTCTGCTGCAACGAAGCACCGGCGCTGGAGATTCAGCCCAGTGACAGAAAAGAAATGCCAAATCTAGAGTTTCATCAAGAAACACCACAACAGGCTCCTCAAAAGGAAATTCCTAAGTCTGATCCACTGCATCAGCCACCCTCATCTGAGCAGCAGTAGGACCAGAGGAGCAGAGCAACAGACCAAAACGTGTCCACTGTTACTAGAGCAGAATCTAAGCCGGACCAATGCCTGATGGAGGTATTGCACAAGCATGGGCTCCTTCCTTTGAGGAGAATAAATTGCTACAAAGTGCTACAATGGCACAAGAGCTTGGATCATTAACACTAGCAGATTGTTTATCTTTACTCAGGAGCAGCAGATTCACTGAAATGTACTGTTTGTCCAGAGAACACAAGGCAAAAAGGGTATTTACAAACTTGCAATAAGGGAAGCCTTCGCAAATGATCGTTTATCTTAGTAAGACATTGACTACATTAAGCTTTAAGAGTTTTGTTCCTAATAGTTGGTATGAACGTTAAAAAATGTGCAATATAAGATATTGTGGTTGATTAATATCAGATTATTTAATAAATGTTTTAACCTGCTATAGAATGACAATTAGTGCATTCAATAAAGCAGGATCATATTTATTACTCATTACTACTATACTGTGTGGATGTTTAAACAGACATTGACTGAATACTATGAATGTAACACTACTATAAATAAGACACTATAGCAGCCTAGCTGTGAAGGCTTATCTCTTCTTCAGGGTCTTAATTTCACTGCAATGCTAGAGCAAGTTCTACAGTGGGAGAGATTGTTGTGCTTGTGCTTATTGAAGAGTTGATCACTTAAATTGTTCCCCTTCAATCTGAGCCCTTCAGTGATCAAGCAACAACAATCAATTGCAACGGAGATGAAAAGGGATAAGTCACAAGAAGCTTGAGGGAATATGAGGTTTTAACCTTTTCAAAGCTGCACGCAGGAGGCACGTGGCTGCAGGAAGACAGCTACCGCTGGGGGATAAAGACAGTGGCAGTAAAGCTCATGTTTATCCAGCCTCTATGCGAGCTGGACTGGTGAAAACCTGCAACTTATCACTAGAGACAGTGGCTTCAAGGGCCTTATGCAGTATTTTAATTAGTACGGACCAGAAAAGACAACATGAAGATTGTGAGCATCTCTGCACTGTACTGTAAGCTCAGCATTTTGCATAATGCCAGTCTGGGGCATGTGTAATGAAATGTTTAATGCTACTGACATAAAAACACTTGAGAATGTAAACGTTTTTTTTCCCTCTAAATTCTGCGTGCTTCGCTGACATTCTCCTGAGTGAGTGCCAATTTCCTTTGTAAACTTCAAACATGTTTCTATTACTGGCTTATTAAACAGTTCTCTGGCAGAAACACGTACATTAATGATGCTTGGATGACTAAAAAGACAGGATAAAACAAGACAAAAGTGTATTAATAAACATATAAATATTAGTTTTTAAAGCAATCAGTGACCTTCCGGGTTTTGATTCCAGTTAAAGACTTTAATAGTGGTCGTATTTATTTATTTTTTGTTTCACAACCTGATTGATGACTGCAAATGCAAAATATTAAATCTTATAAAAATAATTATAGTATACTTTTTCACATTCAATTCAATTTTCAATTCAACTTTATTTATATAGCGCCAATTCACAACATCAGTTATCTCAGGGCACTTTACAAGTAAGGTTTTAAGACCTTACACAACTAAACCCAACAATTCCCACATAGAGCAAGCTTTTAATTGTAGCCAATCGATAAATTGTACATTTAAATAGCAACAGTGGAGAGGAAAAACTCCCTCTCTAACGAGGAAGAAACCTCCAGCAGACCCAGGCTCAGTGTGGGCGGCCATCTGCCTTGACCGGTTGGGGTGAGGGGATAGAGAAGAGAGAAAAGAACACAACCACAACAACAAAACAAGCAGCAACAGAACACAGGCAGGATGGTTGGACCAGCAACTGAACACTGGAGACACATGGCTCTGAGTCTGATGATACCTGTAGATGAGGATAGAGAGAGACAGAAGGGGAGAAGCACAACTAGGAGAGAAAAGGGACAAAGTTAGTCACATGTGGAAATGGAGGCATGTTAGTGGATAGAAGAAAAAGAGAAAAAAGAGCTCAGTCAATAAAGGACGTCCCCCAGCAGTCTAAGTCTATAGCAGCTTAACTAAGAGATGGTTCAGGGTGACCAGAACCATCTCTAACTATACGCTTTGTCAAAAAGAAAGGTTTTAAGCCTAGTTTTAAAACTAGAGAGGGTGTCTGCTTCTCGAACCTGGACTGGAAGCTGGTTCCATAGGAGAGGAGCTTGGTAGCTAAATGCTCTGCCTCCCATTCTACATTTAGAAACTCTAGGAACCACAAGCAGACCAGCGCTCTGAGAACGAAGCGTTCTGTTGGGAGCATAAGGAGCGATGAGGTCTTTAATGTCCCCACAACTGTGGAGGGACACATAGAAGTTTTGTTACTACGAAATGCATTTTTTTTTAAAAAATATAATCCAGGTGGCAATACATTTTAAGTCATTTCCCAGTGGCCTCATTTATCATGAAGTGGCTACAGTGAATATTTAACGATGAATCAGATGCATGTCATGCTAAAAAATAATACACATATCACATATCATTATCACCTGAATCTACATTTCCAGTATAATCCAGTTAGGTTTTCTCTCTGAATCAGACACATGCATGGAATAGGTGACTAAATGGCAAACATAATGAAGCACTTAGCAGCTAGAGACCTGGATATTACTCTTTGTTATTAGCAAAATAAATTGACCCATAGATCAGAGGCATGCCTCCAAATGGATTATATCTAGAAGCAGCAGTTTACTAACAACTGTCATATTAAATAAAACACATCAGTATTGTGTTTTTCCCATGCCCAAAGACCCCTTATTCAATAGTTTTCCTCTCTCACATAAAAGCATGTGATAACTGGTCATACAAAGTTCCCACATATCTCACATATTCATTTAATGATGTATCTCATTATGTTTTTAAAAAATTGTATCTCCAATTTCCTATGTACCTAATCTTAATATGTTACGGTTCCTGAATGTAATTATTCCACAGTAGTCACTACTTTACGCTCCACATACTGAAGTTGCCTTTTGTACCTTGCAGCACTGCTGCACTGATTTCACATTACTGATGTGCAGTAAAGCAGCAAGAGACTCTTATATAAAGGTGGGAAGTTGTCACAGTTCTGAAAACTCATTCTTCCCTCTGTATTCAAACTTCAAACTTTGATACTTAGAAAGGTGAAGCTTTGGGAGGGGTTGTGTAATCCAGCTGTTTACTGCAGTGGCAGCAAGGTTAAACTGTCAACAGATTCAATTTAGTCTTCGTTTTTAGAAAAAAACATCCAGCAGAATCCATACAGCAGAAAATATACCAAACATGTGCAACACATGTTTATGTGACATGTTGCTGACCAGGCTTACATAATATGATGAGTTAAATAGAAGAACTGTTTACAGCAATTCAATAGGTGAGGCTATGCTTATTGTGATTTTCAAATCAGGATTGTATATCAAGCGGAGGAAGACGTACATATGTATGTGTATTGTATGTAAATAGTACGTGTGTTTATAGTAGAACAGGAGAGGTGACCTTTACTTGCAGTCAGCAGTCAGTCCCTGCTGTCTGTGGGGCTAATGTGTCTGATAACCACAAATCCACAGGGAGGGACAGGGGCTTTCTTGTCAAGTTCAGGGTGTAGCAACCTCAGAGTTTGACAGCACTAATTTGCACGACGGAGTCAGGAAGTGGTTTGTTACACATTTGCAAGGGAAATTCTCAAGTTAGCTTTTATTGTGGTATTCATGCATTTGTGGATGAAGGCAAATTAATTTCAGTGATAACAAACGTACCAGTGACCGCCACACCTTACAGTCTGCCCTTCTATGGTGCGTCTATTTTGGATCAATATTTCTACAGCCTGTAGTTTATTCATTCAAGTTTTATGTTCCTCTACCTGCCCTAGAACAAGCTGGGGGGTAAAGTTAAGAAAACGTTTTTTTGTTTGTTTTGTTTTTTGTTTTTTATAAAAAATGAAAAAAAAGAGTTTGATCTACCTGGACTCTAGCATGTTGCGCCACCTGGTGGTGCTGCCGAGCAAAGATCACTGCTCCCTGTCAGACTATCTTAGATGCCATCACAACTTTTCAGAACAACTGTAACATGTTTTAGTTTGTTTTAGTCTCAACCAGATGTTGAAACTAAAAAGAAACAATATTCAAGTCAGAATGGTGTCCACCCTGCCAGCACACTATACACGTCATTGGTAGTTATGAAAATGCATCCACCAAGTGTGTTTATGCTGGAAGAGCATCAATATCAACTAGAATGTGGTGCAGCTGTGAGGGGATGACTTTGTAGTTGGCATCTGAGCTGCCATGAAGCTGCATCCAAATGGATGCACACAAAAATGAGAATATGAAAAGAAATAAGTGGATGCAAATTGGCACACGCAACATTTGTTTGTAGTTACAGCTGAACATGTTGCTGTTGAAATACTCATGATTTACAACATGTTTTACATAAACAATCATAACACAGCTAGGCAGTTACACAACATTGATTAACGTCATTTTTAGCTGCATATCAAACCCAAATGGGCAAAAATAACCTTTGATAGTAGCTGCCAACCAAACCAAATGTCAAAGGACTCACAGAAAGTGTAAAAAGCATATGGAAAAAAAGAACATTAGTGTGCTGCAAATAACAATTTCCCCCCCAACAATGAATTATTCAGGAAAGAGGCTTGCAAAATTAGACCAACATCAATATTTGATTTCCCACTTTTATCAAATCTCTGTCTCAGGAGGCAGAAAACACAACTTTGGTAAAATGCAGCAGAGGATTGACCAAGGCTGAAAACAATTTTTCAGAATTTCATTTAAAAAGAAATTTCTGTTCAGCAACAATGGCTTTCGGCTTTGTTAGTAGCATAACTCATTTTCCTGGGTGAATGAAAAGTGCTCCACATATAGCACAAGGCTATTACTTGCTCTATTTTCTTCCTGACACCAATTCCCTGTACCAGAGCTCAGGTTGGCCTCATTGACTGCTCTTGTGACAGAGTGCCACCTGCTGGTCAAGATTAATTTGGCATTTTGTTTGACTAAAATCGAGGAGTGCAACGAGGACTTGAGATGAGCAACCTGGTGTCTCTAGGCTTTTATTTATCTTCTATAATTAATTATTATTAATCTTCTGATGGTGGTTCCAAAGACCTACTTTGCTTCTTGAAAGAAACTAATTAACATCTTGAGACATAGCGACAATTATATCTTGGAATGACCATAAAGAGCACCAGACAAAACCCCCACTATTCATGCACTGTTGTGCATAATAATAATTGAGGCTACATGGCAAAGAATATTCAGACAGAAACTGAATCTATTATGATTATTAATCTCATAACATTTTCCTCCACAGCAGCAAAATGATTCAGACTCAAGCTTCAACAATATTGTTGTTGATGATCATACTGGAGTAGAGTGAAACTTGAAACATTTCAAAATAATGCATAGTAGACGCATAGAACACTTGTCAAAAACCTAATTTTTATTTTGAATTAAACGTTTAAGACTTTTGTTGTGGCTTTCACGTGATTATGGTGCTGAGAATGCCCACATGCTGTTACTGTGGTCAAGCCAACATCTGAACTACAAAATAATGTTTGTCCCTAAAATTAATTAAAGTTTTATTCATTGCTTCACTGCTAAAGCTTTTTTAAAAGGGTGGCCTATAGTAAAATGGGATCATGATTTTGTGCCAGGTGTACTGCTGTAGTGACGCAGGCAGAGTCATCAGCAGATGCATAACCACACTAATTTCAGGGTTCACTCTGTTTTGACGTAAGATGAGACAGTGAGTGTTTTTATCCTGGAGGGAAATGCTGCATTTATCTTAGACCACACAAGTTCAAACCTCAGCAACTTCACATACCATAACAAAGGGCTCAAACACACAGTAGGAGAGATTATTGCTTGTCTCAACAAGTCTTAGGCAAAGTGTTCAGGGGGAGCTGAAGTGCTGAGTCTGACTCACTTTCCGTCTGCTATCAGCTGCTTTTCCTTTATCGGGAGGGGGAATTTTTAATTTTTTTTTTTTTAAACATACATTTTGTTTGGGTCATGAATGGCTACCAAAGCACACATTTGCTCTGTCTGTAAGAGCAAAACTCTAAGACAAGTTCCGAAGGCATTGCTCCAGATGGAATTAAATAAGGAATAATAATATTCCATGGAGTAAGAGCTCTTTGTGGCCCATACTGTCACTCCCTTTGGCTGCATTTTGAATACCAGCGGATGGAAAGCCCATAAAGGCTTACGACCGTCAGTAATTAGTCCATAAAGTGAACACAACTCCGCCTACCTGGACTTGTTCTGCACTGGCAGCCCACGCCTCAGTAGAAACAATCTACTCTCACAAACCCACTTGCTCCTCTTTAGTCATATTACATAATTACATGAACTCATACAAATTGTCTAGAGTGTCACTTAAATTACATCTCTCTGGGGCTGCTTCATGGCCAGTGGGTTAAGGCGCCGATGTTGAACCACACTGTCCACATGTCTGAAGGTTGAGTACGGGAAGTTGGTACGGGAATATGAACAGACACACTGTCCACAGTTCTCTTCCGGTTGTGAACATCTGTTTTTACGCCCCTCATTTTCTGTCATAATGTTTCTAGTGTTTGATATACATATATCTCCCAGGTGGTGCATGTACAAACATGTTTGGTTCTCAAGACCACATATTACCCAAGAATGTGATAATCATACATGGATCTATAAGTCATCGCAAGACATTAGTCTGCATGCATCCCTTTGGTTTGAGGGCTCTCTGTCATATCCTGTTCCACTCATAAGCACCAATGTGTCCCAATCCTGTAGAGTACCTGAGCTGAAGCAGAGGAAGTTGTGGTTGCTGGCAAACACTCGAGTGAGAATATGACATGCATCTTCAACAGCTGCGATGAACCTGATATGCCACAGTACTCTGATCCCTGGCAATGTGGCGGAACACCATTATAAGTCACAAATAGGAAACTGATAAAGACCAACTTCTGGTTTCAAGCATATCGGAGTAAAGCAGTTTTACCTTCCTCATTTTATTCGCTTTTGTCACAGTATCAGCTAGTCATCTGGACATGACCTACTTTTTCCTAACCTGGTATTTTCTCTCATTCATCCTGGCTGCGTGTAACATATGGTAACACATCATTACAGGACTGCTGTATTTACTATTAATGCACTTTCCGTGTCTTAAAAGACCTGAAGTCCTTTAAAAACATTAATATTGTTATGGTAATATTTTTGAAATCCATCAATGTCTTTATAAGAGATTATTATATTTGATGGTGAGACTGACATGTTGTGATATTGTGGTTGAGCAAGAGACATTTCCAAAAATGAGCAATGGTCTAGGTTTTATTAGCTCACTGCTGAAGCAGCAGTAACACACTTGTCTGCTTCTCCAGGGAAAATGAGTCAAAGCTGGGACTTGCAGTCTAGTTCAGATCAGTGTGTGTTTACAGTTTGATTAATCCTGTCCCATCACCTACTCCCTTCTGAATTATTACGGGCAAACTGTTGGGTTAGTGACACTTAAGGGCTTGGAGGGTTTCCGCCTGTTTGATTTGTTTGTGTTTTGGTTGTGTTTGTTGTGTTCCATTTTCACCCACAAGCATTCATTACAACTCAGCTAATTAGAAAGCGTTAAAAATAATCAGGGATTATACATTACACATGTTTTATTACTGTTGTTTCATTGTTATTGTAATAATGAAGTGAAAAGTATGAAATAATCCAAAATAAAAGCAAAACACAGAAACAAACGCCTTCGAAAACAGTTTGTAAGAGTTTACTGGGTCATAAAAACAAGTCTATTTTCAGAATAACTGCACAGCACAGCAGACTCAGCACAGCTGGGTAAAGTACCTGGTGGTGGTGATGGGGCAACATTTCGTCCACATAAAACTCAGTAACTGTCCCGTGAGTTGCATAGTCTCCATGTCCAACCACAAAGTCAACAATCCAGTCGTCATAAAAAACACAAGCAAAAAACACAGCAGCGCAAGGAAGTTGGCCAAGGAACCACATCATTGTGGCAGACAGGAAGTGATTTCTGCATTTGTACCAGCCTGTCAGAAACTGTTTTCTTCCACAAAGTAGTGTGAAACTAAACAGAGCATGTCACAATAAAAAGCAATGTTGCAAAATGTATATAGGCCTTTTCATATCAAAATTCTGTTGATTTCTGAGCTATGTAGTAATATTGTACTGAATGCACTGTAGTACTAGTATTCTGTGTCTCTGTCATTGCTAGGTTATTAGATGTTTATGCACCTAAACATGAAAGTAGTGCCCAAGCGAGCAGTGACTGAGTGTTGCTTTATGATGCTCTCCAGTTCTCTGACGATGCAGTTGGCCAGCTTGTACAGTTACATGATGTGTGCCAGCAAGCTGGGCTTGCAGCCAATTCTGAAGGAAATTCAACAGAAAAAGTGTATTCCACAGAAGAGTGTATTGTTTTAAGGTTCTGTGCCAGGCGTCTTTTTAGAAGCAAAGTGGTGAAGGCAAATGAAATGTGGCATTGTGTTTAAATGCATAGAGTCATATTCATTAAGAGTGTGACGCCATATAAAATCTGTGGCAGATATTTTCAGTGGAGGCCTGGGGATCTGCTGAGGAGACACATAAAAACAGAAACAACGAGATGAACGAGACCAGCATTTAATGAAAGGGCTTGTGTAAAGTTTTCGTTTTATTAAATTATTTGTCAATTAAATTTCTTGTCAGAATCTGTAGAGGTGTGTGTGTGTGTTGTCATGGTTGCAGATATACTAATGTAGACATACAAACCAGAGGTGGAAAAAAAAAGATAAAAATAAATCAGAAACATTTCATATGAAAGAGACATGACAACACTTCAAGAGAAATGAATATGGGCCAATAATAGGGTGATGAGCAATGTATATTAAAAACCACATCAGGAAACCATAAATTCAATTATGAAAAAACATCCTTATGAGATTTTCTTTACCATAAATGGCAAATCTCAAGACAATGAGAGAATGTGTACTTGATGTGCTGCAACTCTACAGATTAAGTAATCAAGTTTCTGTCACGTTCTGATGCTTTTGAAACCACGTGTGAGTGCTACGGTATTAATGATTAGTGAACAATGATATTGCCGACAGTATACAGTATGTAGCACTGGGAGGAAGCACTGATGTGCTTTTTAACTGATGTTAAAAACAGACGTGTTGTTGAGGGTCCTAGCTGTATGGTTATCGTGCACATTGCATAAGTGCAGCATTGGTGTTTTGAGTCCATCTCAGTACTTGCATGTCCAAGCCCTTCTGTTCTCCCTTGTATTCCTGCATTTGAAAATGTACTGTAACTACTAAGTAAACATGTTTGTGCGAGAAGAAGGGATGTCAGCAGTGTACATGCTAAAAAAAAGTCTGCACATCTGCAGGTTTGGTCTTGTAAGTGGGAATGTAGTGAGTCATGATACACTGGCTGAGACACATCCTTGCCCACAACAAGTACTTGGAACTTGCATATCCTAAAATATAAACATACAGTTTTTTGCTGGAAAACCTTTGTACTCATAAACACTGTATATTTAAGACCACACCCAATTTGTTTTAATAATAATATAGAGATGTTACTATCTTTTTAAAGACGTGTAAACTCTAACAGATGTGTGAACATGCAAACGATCAGTTCCTCAATATCAAATGTGACGTAGAAGTCATTGCTAATGAACCCAGCCAGTTTTGGCAGGATGCTAAAGGAGAAATTGCATCAACATCCGTGTATGTGTAGATGGGTAGTTTCCAAAGTCTGGCAAACAACACTTACTATTGTTCAATAATAACTGATAATAAAAGGCTAAGTATATTATTTTATGATGACCTAGTTTTATATTCTATATCCAACTTGGGTGAAGAGGAAACAAATTATGGAAAAAGTGGAAGCTACTATTTTAGATATAGCTAGATATTTTATGTGACTAAGCTCAAAAATAACAGAAGTGTCTGGCTGCGTCCCATGATGAGCACGTTGTTCTCCAGTAAAAATACACTAATATGTCAGGAGAACTTTTCTGATTGATTCAAATGATAACGTCCATATACAGTAAATAGATCTTTGCATCTTTTTCCAAATACTTTATTTTGTATAACATTACAAAGACGTAATTTATCATTAAATTAACAGATTGTGTGTTTTTTAAGCAGCGTACATATATATATTGAGAGGACATAAACAGAACCTTAATAATTTAGCTGTTATGCACTGCAGTACTGCCACTATTGCCTAATACCCCAAATACAATTAGCATATTGCTCACCCATTAGTTAGGTAAAGCTAAATGTGGATATTCTGGAAATTCCCCAGGTCCATTCATTCAAGACAGTCTTTTAGATATATGTGGGAGGGTTGAGGTTAGTAGTAGGCGGAGATGAGGTTAAGTGAGTAAGACGTTTCTTTGCATAAATACAAGGTTCACATGCCCAAGTCAGAGCACAGAGAACAGGAGCCAGCAGGCAAAACAACCAACGCTGAAGGAGAACCTTTCAGGGGAGAAGCATTTTCTGTTTTTTTTTCCTTTTAACTGGGCACTTGGGTCTGTGGCGTTTAATTTTTGTAGCAATCCGCAGTAAGAGCTCATTATGAGACACATTACTGCTTTAGCTGTGTGTTTAGTTTTGGGGGTAAGCATGCAGGATGGATGGAGCCATCCTATCAAGACCTCCTTTGTCACCTTCCCAGGAGACATCCTAAAAAACTTGACTGATTCAGAGCTGGCAGAAGTGAGTAGCAGATGTTTCATTTTGTCTTGACAGACTGAAAACCTCTGTAGGCACGCTGTGCATGGAAGTAATTTCATCATCAGAGATTTCTATCACAATGCTAATTGTTAATGAAAAAATCTGTGAACCAAAACTGACTTAATAAGAACTGTCTCTCAATAAATTCAATCATGAAAGTTGGACTCGCTGATGTGTTTGTAATGTCCCCTCTAGAGTTATCTGAAGAAGTTTGGCTACTTAGACACACAGCACCGCAGTGGCTTCCAGTCTATGGTGTCTACTGACAAAGCTCTGAAGAGAATGCAGAGGCAGTTTGGGCTGGAGGAGACAGGACAGCTGGACAAGGCAACCCTGGAGGCCATGAAACAGCCTCGCTGTGGAGTTCCTGATGTAGCCAACTACCAAACATTTGAGGGAGACCTGAAATGGGATCATAATGACGTCACTTACAGGTGAGCGGAGACAAAAAAATACTGCTTTCCTAATGCCAGAGCCAACATAAAGCATAAATGTGATAAGGATACATCAGTAGTAAAGTACCTTTAGTGACAGCAAGTGTTGTTCTGCCCTCTGCTACAGGATCATTAACTATTCTCCAGATATGGATAGCTCTGTGATTGATGACGCCTTTGCCAGAGCCTTTAAGGTGTGGAGTGATGTGACCCCTCTGACTTTTACGCGTCTCTTTGATGGCACAGCTGACATCATGATTTCATTTGGAAAAGCTGGTATGGCATTGTAACAGGGCTGTTCATTCTGTTTAGTGTAGACTAATGTCACTGAGTAAAGTGTCATTTTGTTCAAATTAAAAAGTAATGTAAAATAACATTTTCTTGTTAGATCATGGAGACCCATACCCATTTGATGGTAAGGATGGGCTGCTGGCCCATGCGTATCCTCCTGGTGAGGGAGTGCAGGGAGATGCCCACTTTGATGATGATGAGTTCTGGACCCTAGGACAAGGACCAGGTAATAACATATTCACATCTAAACATATTGCACCACCAGCAACAATTCATAAGTAGCTGACTCCCCCTAGTGTTTACTTTAGAAACTGCAGTTCATACACTTGCCTGTCTCCAAAGTTGTGAAGACTCGCTATGGGAATGCAAATGGTGCCATGTGCCATTTCCCTTTCACATTTGAGGGAAGATCCTACACCAGTTGTACCACTGAGGGTCGTACAGACAACCTGCCATGGTGTGGCACCACAGCAAACTATGACAAAGACAAGACATATGGCTTTTGTCCAAGTGAACGTAAGTTTGACAATATATTCTCCAAGGCAAATCAGAGGTCATAGGTCATTTATGTTAGTACAGTTTCTTCTTCTACATGCTGACTTGCTTTACCCGCTTATTTTTGCCCTTAATCTTTATCCTGGCAGTTCTCTACACATTTGGGGGAAATGCTGATGGAGCTGAATGTGTCTTCCCCTTCATCTTTCTGGGAGAGGAATATGACAGCTGTACCACAGAGGGCCGCAGTGATGGTTACCGCTGGTGTGCCACCACAAGCAACTTTGACAAAGATGTGAAGTATGGATTCTGTCCCAGTCGTGGTGAGTGACAGAAAAAAACAATGCATTAAGAATGAACAGTGGCTCTAAAATGGTTTATAATCTCACGGCCATTCTCAATGTATTTGTTTGTCCAGACACTGCTGTAATTGGTGGTAATGCAGAGGGAGAGCCCTGCCACTTCCCCTTTGTTTTCTTGGGGAAGAAATACTCCTCCTGCACCAGTGAAGGACGAGGAGACGGCAAGTTGTGGTGCAGTACCACTGATAACTACGATGACGATAAGAAATGGGGCTTCTGCCCTGACAAAGGTGAGTAACATAGATCTAAATGAGAGTATTAGATATGTTTTACTACTAGTAGTCAATAAATATTATACCACACTGTATATGTTATAGGTTACAGTCTGTTCCTGGTGGCAGCCCATGAGTTTGGACATGCCCTTGGCCTTGACCACTCCAACATTAGAGATGCTCTCATGTACCCTATGTACAGCTACACTGAAAACTTCCCCCTTCATAGAGATGACATCGAAGGCATTCAGTACCTTTATGGTAAAGTTGCTTACAACTACCATTATTATGCAAAACTGATTCAACATTTTCAGCTTTAATGTCTCCCATCCATCAAATACTTACTTTTCAGGAGGCAAAACAAGCCCTGACCCCAACCCCCCTCAACCTCGAACCACAACTACCCCCTTCCCAGACCCTGTTGAGACTGATCCTACAGCTGAGCCCACTGAACCGACCATTACTACCACCACACGTCCTGTGGATCCAAGCAAAGATGCCTGCCAACTGACCAAATTTGACACCATCACTGTGGTTGAGGAAGAGCTGTATTTCTTCAAAGATGGGTGAGCAGATCAGTCTCAGCTTTGTAAAGACATTTGTAAAAATGTATGTATGTATTCATGATTTATACTGCTCAACAGACATTACTGGAAGATGCCCAGCAGCAGGGTTGATGAAGGCATTGTGGGACCATTTTCTATTTCTGAGAGGTGGCCAGCTGTGCCAGCAGTCATTGACGCTGCTTTTGAAGATGTTCTGACCAAGAAACTGTATTTCTTCTCAGGTAAAGACGCATCATACAGTGTAAACAGCACTATCACATAAACTAAAATGTGCAGATGAGCATCACTTTTCCTTCCTATGCAGGCACACGATTCTGGGTGTACACAGGAGAAAATGTTTTGGGTCCCCGCAGCATAGAGAAGCTTGGCCTCCCGAATAACCTTCAGAAGGTGGAGGGAGCATTGCAGAGGGGGAAAGGCAAAGTGCTGCTCTTCAGTGGAGAAAACTTCTGGAGGTGAGTTACCTCGGAGCCTGGAAATCTACAGCAGGTTAAGAAATACATCTGTTGCTGTAACCTTATTTGTTTCTTTGACAATGTTGTCTTCTAACAAGTCAACATATAAATATACATATATAAATATGTATATAAAAATATACTATATAAAAGTCTGAGCCGTTTTTCTTTATTGACATTCCCTGATCAACACAGGCTTGATATAAAGGCTCAGAAAATCGATGCAGGGTACCCACGATTTACAGATGTTACCTTTGGTGGAGTCCCCAACGATGCTCATGATGTGTTCCAGTATAAAGGTAAATAAATCTGTCTTTTTCCCGTAATTGTTTACTCCTAGTTCACCAAATTGCCCAAATGGTTCAACAATATCTAGTCACATATAAAAATACGTGTTGATTTACTTTTAATATTTCTGCTTTAGGTCACATCTACTTCTGCCGGGACCGCTTCTACTGGCGAATGAATTCACGCAGGCAGGTGGATCGTGTGGGTTATGTGAAATACGACCTCCTCAAGTGCTCTGATCCTTCAACATCTTTCTACTGAGGAGAGGGCTGCACATAGATGAGCTGGAAATTGTCTGTTATGTGGTAGCACCTGCTTCTCCATACTGTGCAGATGTCTGGGAAATTGTAACGCAGTGTTTGTGTGTAATGCCTGTTGTACAATGTGTGCTTTTTCAGCTGTGAATAACTGGCCATAGTTGATGTTGGAAAATTCTAAAACATACAGCATTGGCCTAACATAAGTCAGGAGGCAAGTAGGGGAAAGCCAATTGTGATCCTCTGCACTGCTTCAATCTGTGAACATATATGATATGATATGATATCATGGTGACCTGACAACAAAAACCACAACTTCAATATTCTCAGAAGCTGTCTGGATCAGATTCCAGATTTGCTGAACAATTTCTTTACGTCTGACAGGTTCAGACTCTTGACAGTATTGGTTTATTTTGGTATTTATAGCAATGTCTAATATTATTTGGCTTGTTTGTTTGGTATAATTTTGTCTATATTTTTGAAAATGACTTTAATGCTATTTACTTGCACTGGAAGACAAAGCGTGTCTCCATCACTGAAGTTATAATTTATAACAATGATATGTTTTGTATTAAGATTTACATTTTTAATGCAATAAACATTCAATGAGAATTATACACCACAGTCAGCTGTCTGTGTCATTAATTAAAATGTGTACAGTAGGATTACTTTAATGAACTTCTCATCATGGTGCCTGGGATTTATGGTGTAATGATGACTAATGCAATAGGCAATATAAATAACAACGCAATAAAATAAAAACGGGGATCTGCACAGCAAACTGTTAAATGCATAGATTTTTTTAATCAGATAAAATCAGACAACAAGTACAAAAAAACAACAACAATAAATAACTGGATTGCCGAATACCTGACGTCAAACAATGTCCTGCGTGTGTATTACTCCGCATCTAGTTGCGTTATACGCCTTCCTCTTAAAACAATAGTCCACTGTAATTTACAAATATTACATTTACCGGATATCTGTAGCTACATATAAGGTCTAAAATGTCTGAAATCTGAATTGGTAAATATATAGGTAAATATCTATTTTATATTATATTTGCCGAGAATACGTCTAGTTTCAGGGAAAAAAAAGAAGATCCGGTTAACAAGACAGGAAGCAAGGAGAGACTCATGGCGCCCGACTAGAATGACCCAACAATTACCAGTAACTAATTGTTGTTCCGTTTAGCGCTTCTACATTAAAGGAAGCCTCTCTACCCGAAAATACACGGTAAGAAAAAAGCGCGAGGATCGCATAACCGGTGAGAGAAAATGTTTTTATTTTCTTCAGGGACAGCATTTGGGCGGTCTGCGGCAGCCGAGGCCCTCGAGGTCCCCAGTAGAGCTCTCAGAATGCCTGAGTGGAAAACGGCCGCTGGTGTAAAATGGCGACACGCAGCAGGCAGGATGAAGGGCAGCTAGGCCCATTGAAATCGGCTATTGCACGTTGTTTTGGTGACTGCAACATAGGATGTGGCCACTTGGAATCATTGATTAAACATGTGTATTCAATAACGTCATGCTAGCCCGACAGATAGTGGTCTTGCTGGCGCCTCAATAACAACAGTGTTTTGAAAACAAAGCTGGTTAGCAAGCTAACATTAGCGGTTATCTATGAGCTAGTTAACTTTAGTTCCTTTTGTTATTATTCCTCATCAACCAACATCACATCACATTTTTAATTCTGAGCAAGACCACGGAGTCTCCAGAATAGCGAGACGTAACTATTAAACATTAACGTTGTCACTGGGGAGGAAACTTTTAAGTTAGTTGGGATGTAACTTTCATGGCGTTGGATTAATCTCCAGAAACTGTTTCCTGAAAGACACAGTATTCTTAACTTTCCCCGAATCATCACAAGCGCGATATGCTGTAATGCTTTTAAAAACTGTTGCACTTTATTTACAATAAACTCAAACCTGCGTGATACATGTACCAAAAAATACCTCATAATGGCACATAAAAGTCATCGAAATCAACCACAAAGATTCCAGAATCTAGTTCTAAAGGACTCTAAAGTTAATTATATCCTTAACAAATAGAATATGTATAAGAGTTTGACCTGACTTGACTCCTTCCTCAGCATGCTACATTCACACAGTTGTTCTTCAAAGGTGAGAAAGTTGGACATGCCTCTTGTTTTAGAAATTATTTTATATTTTCTGTTCATTCAGTAACGTATATGCTGGCACTACAATAATATACTACAATAGTTTGATGAATTATTCAAGTAATAATGACAGTGAGAGGTGTAACAGAATGAACTTCAATCAGTAAAACCCAATACATGCTTTAAAAATTGTACATTTAAAATTGACATTGACCTTATATTCTTCTTCAGGTCTAGTTATGGATTCAGAGGAGAATGAAGTGGAGAGCAGCAGTGATGCAGGTCCCTCAGGGATGGAGGAGCCGTCTGAAAGTGGAATGGGTATGGAATCTTCAGAGGCGATGTCTGCAGACAGCAGTGATGCAGCTGCCCCTCATGCACAGGCTCCAGAGTCTGACTGCCATGTGGGACAGAGCTCAGAGGGACTTGTTGTAAGTGTTAAAAAAAAAAAAAAAAAGCAAAACAAAACATATGAGCAAAAATGCATGCTTGCACTAAACACAAGAGAAGCAAAGATTTATCTTAAACCATGATACTTAATATTTCAATACTGTTCTTGCCTGTCAAGGTTTTTATCCCAGAAACCAGCTCTAGTACAGATGTCATAGTTTCATCAGTCCACCTCCCAGACTCTTCTTCGGTGGCCCAGTCTACTAGTGTGTCCAGCGTATCCACAGTGACTCAGTCAGTGCTTGTGTCTGAGTCAGCCCAAGTTTTGGTCCACTCAAGTGCTGTGTCTGACGGAGCCATGATGGTCTCTGACTCAACTGCTTCTACCTCTTCAGACCTAGGGTCAGCCATTGACAAAATCATAGAGTCTACTATTGGTCCTGACATCATGAATGGTATTTTCAATTATATTCAATTTTTACGTGTTAGACTGAGCAACTTGAAAGCTTTCACTTTGATCGGTGTGCAGTAAAATACCAGATTTCCACTGCTTGTCTATTAGGATGCATAGCAGTTACCAGTGCAGAAGATGGGGGAGCAGAAACAACCCAGTATCTGATATTACAAGGCCCAGATGATGGTAAAGGTTTTAACCAACATTTCAGTTTATTACTTCCCATTTCAAAATATTTTGAAGAGCAATTATTTGTAATAGTATGTATGCACTAAATCTACAAAAAATAAATCCATTCATCTGCTATAGGTGCTCCTGTGGTAGCCCAGATGTCATCTTCAGTCCTTGCTAATCGTATAGCCATAGAGGGTCTAGCTGAAGGCCCCACATCCACTTGTCTGGAGCAGGGAGACCTGCAGGGCAATCTTGAACCTGACCAGCTGGATGATCAGCCTGGACATTCAGGTTACCCAGAGGACAGCAGCAGTCAGCCTGACCAGCCCCAGCATTCCCACCCCTCACAGTACATGGAATCTAGTGCAGATGGTCCAGACCAAACAGGGGAGTCTTCATCTTCCTATATGGAATGTTCAGTTGAGGAACCTGACCAGACACGCTCCCAGTCAGGCTTCCCTGATTACAGCGGTGACAACAGTAACCAAGACCTGCCTGGATATGTGGAATGCAGTGGGGCTGATTCAAACCCTACCAGTCAGGGCCACTATGTGGTGGAGTGCAGCGCTGGGTATCTTGAGTGTGCAGTGGATGATGGAGAGCAGCCACATCATTCACGCAGCTATATTGACAGTAGTGCAGACCACAGAAGTCTGACAAGTCGGCAGTATGGGACTGAGTATGGTGGAGAATGTGTTGCAGCTGCAGACTCTGAGCAGCCTGGCTGTTCTCAGTACCAAGCTCAGGATGATGATGAAGATGATGAGCAGAACCAGGATCCAGATCAGCCGCAGCACTCCCAACAGCAACCCCATTCCGGTTACGTGGAGAGCAGGAATGGCCCTGAAGCCTCTCTCTATGCTGATGACAGCTCCTCATCTGACCACCTTTTAGCAGACACAGCAAGTTCAGTTGGGCTTCCAGAAGCACTGGAGTGTAGTGAGAGCCAGTCTGGGCCCTATATTAGTAGTAGTGGGACATACACTGCCAATCCAGAAGCTGAATTGGCTCAAAGGTGCTCACCTAGCCAAGAAGAGCCACAGGGTTCCCAGGAACCTCAGCATGAAGGTAGATTTGTGAGGGAGATTGAGACCTCAACAGTAGCAGAGGGCTCTGGAGATCGACCACCAAACTTAGCTGAGTTGGAGGAGATGATGGAAGTGGTTATTGTACAGCAGTTCAAGTGTAAGATGTGTCCATACAAGAGTGCCTCCAAAGACACACTCATTAACCACATGAGAGACAAGCACTTCAAACCTCTAGGTGACTTGGTGTTTTTGGTCAAATTGAATCATTTTGCCTGTAGCCTGACTAATTTATGCTTTAAGTTTTATCGTTTTTGCACCATTTTGGATTTTCAGGAGACATCTCAAAAAAGCGTAAACGTGGACGGCCCCCTAAAAGTGAGACATTGGCTCGTCGCCAGGCAGAGAGGGAGCTAGCAGAACAGGGGAAAGGAGCCAAGATAACAGCTGCTGAGCCCCAACATGCAGAAGAAGAGGAAGATGATATTGTTGATGCTGGTGCTATTGATGATCTTGAAGGTCAGTTAGGAACATTTTTATTACACCCTAAGTCAGTTAACATAACTATGCAAAAAATTCATATATTCACTGTGTAAGAATGTATTCACATAACTATGGATTTGCTCTTCTGTTCATCAGAGGATAGTGACTATAACCCAGTTGATGAGGATTCCAAAGGACGACCACCCACTCTTCTGAAGAAGCCTACTCAAATTTCCTCTTCCTCCCAAGGGCGTCCTCGTCGCAAGGTTGGCCGTCCAATAAAGTATAGCTCTGTAGAAGAAGGCTACAGCAGCAAAGGTGAGTTTCCATTATATCAGAGAAAAATCTAAAACCGCACATTACCGCTCGACAGCTGTTTATTCATTTTTTTCATGTGTTTGTGACAGAAGCGGAAAGCATTGTTAAAAGACCTAAGGTTAATACTGATGCTAGTACCCCTGAGGAGGCAAGCTCTTCTGGTTTAGACAGTGGTTGTCCTGTAGCGACTAATGGAGACAATGCTGAAGCCACAATAAGCCAGTCAGACTCTGAAAACAAAGACCCTTCATCCAACACTCATCCAGAGGAGGAGTTCTTCCCAAGGAAACGAGGTAGACCATCCAAGCGTTTCCTTCGCAAGAAGTATAGGAAGTATATAAATCGAAAGTAAGTATCAAATGACTGAAATAAGATACAGGAAAAATGTATAGTATAATTTTGACATCAACTTAATTACTTATATCTTTTCATATTTGTACAGTCGATACTATAAATCCCTCAAACCACTCCTGAGACCTCACAACTGCTGGATTTGTGGATCACGATTCCTCACACAAGAAGATTTGCGCTTCCATGTTGAATCTCATGAAGGCAATGATCCAGAGCTCTTTAAGTGCCTCCAGTGCAACTATCGCTGTAAGCGCTGGTCTTCACTCAAGGTCAGTTGCAGTAAATGAGGATGCAACTTTATGGTTAACCAGAGTTTATTTTTGTTTACGAAAATTATTGCGGACTGTTTTGCAGGAACACATGTTCAATCATGAGGGCACCAAGCCGTTCAAGTGTGAGGAATGTGATTACACAAGTGTCTATAGGAAGGATGTCATTCGACACTCAGTAGTTCACAACAAAGTTAAGTACGTTCTTCACAAAGCAATACATTGTTACTCATAGACAACATGTTTCATGGATAATCAGATATTTGTACTGAATTTCATCATGTTAACGTGATGATCTTCATTTAACATTTCACAGGAAAAGGAAGACAGAGTTGGTAAGATCATTTATTATATTCTGTACCTTTGTCATTCATAGCAGAATACTAGTTTTTTTTTACATGTGACTTGTCTCATCTGAGACACTTAATTTCTCAGTGTTGACTTGATTGTTGCAGGCACCAAAGGTATCAGAGTTCCCCTGCCCTGTGTGTCACAGAGTTTACCCCATGCAAAAGAGGCTGACCCAGCACATGAAGACCCACAGTTCTGAGAAACCACATATGTGTGATAAGGTTATAAAATAGCTTTACATTACACTTTTCCTTCTTTTCTTTTCCATAATTTTTGCACATATGTACAGACATTTTACATGACACAAGGGAAATGCCATTGTTTTCATTATTATTGAGCTTAAGTCTGACATAAAATCTTTACATAAAAGAAAACACACCCTGTGAACGTTTCTGTCTGACTTTACAGTGTGGCAAATCCTTCAAGAAGCGGTACACTTTCAAAATGCATCTACTGACCCACATTCAGAGTCTCGGAGATAGCAAGTCAGTATTGAATTTTTTCATTCAATCTTTTGTTATGAACCATCCTGTTCACAATATAAATGTGTTTTTTTTACAATTAAGTAAAATGGTTAACATTGAAGGGTAGAATTAATAATTGTGTTTTAATATTGGTATCATTGTGACAAAAATCATTTGAATTGAATTTGCCAGGTTCAAGTGTGAGTTTTGTGACTACACTTGTGACAACAAGAAGCTGCTGCTGAACCACCAACTATCTCATACTAACGACAGGCCCTTCAAGTGTGACTACTGCAAATACTCTACTAACAAAGAGGAGTTTCTTGTGTCTCATTTGGCCATCAAACATACAGGTCAGAGCCAATACGTTACAAATATTATTCAGTTTAGACCATGTTGTCTGTGCACCTCATTTATGACAGTCATAACACAACGTAATATCTTTCATATTTTCTTACCAACCCCTGCAGGAGAGAAGCCTTTCTCCTGTGATATGTGTCACTTCATGACCAAGCATAGGAAGAACCTGCGTCTACATGTGCAGTGTCGCCATCCTGAGGCATTTGAACAGTGGTCTGTGGCTCACCCTGAGGAAAATGTGAAGAGACGACGTAGGCCATTCTTCACCCTGCAGCAAATAGAGGAGCTCAAACAACAAACTGACAACGCAGAAGATTTACAGAACGCTATTGTGAGTGTGTTTTAAACATTTGGCTCTGTGTTCTATTTTGTGGTGCTGCAGTTTAACAGATTTTCACTTTCACCAGGTTGCAGTGGATTCTGCTACACTACAAGTAATGCAGGGGATGGAAAATGCCTCAGTGTCCCAGGATGCATTAGGAAACACCACCATCATCTATGAACAAGGTGAGCAGCTATTCTAGAAGATAATTATTTTAATATTTTGACTGTTGTATGCTACAATAGGGAGAAATGTTTTTTTCTGCCTCTTTGTGGTTTTCAGCTGAATCCAGTGAGCTTTCGGCCCAGAATGCCTTGGACCTTCTGCTTAATATGAGCAATGCCCGGGAATTGGTTGGAAACTCCTTACAAGTTGGTGCTGTTGCTTAGCAAAAAAATCATTTTGGATAAATAGCAAGCCAGAGGATTGATGTGTATTTTGCTCCTCAGGTGGCCATGCTGAACTCAGATGGCAAAGGTTTAGAAAAGGGCACATGGAGTGCAGTAACTGCAACACCAGGCCAGGGCCAAAAGGTTGTGACCTTCCACGTGTCAGAAAATGGTGAGACTGTGCTACAAGACGCTTATGAGGCAGCCACCTCTGATGCAGGAGAGCTTACCCAAATTGCCATTGAAGCCTATGATGATGGAGGGAATTACACTGTAGTGGAACAAGCCGCTGAAGAAATTCATAGCCCTGGATACAGGTGATCTGAACACAGAAAAATGCATTGTAACATGCACGCTGTGAAAAAACTTTCTATCCTACAACTTGTTCAATGAAAATGAGATCAAATGTAAAATAATTTTTTGGAAATCACACCAGTCTAACGTCTTTAAACTGCCTTACTTGCAGTAATGGAGAGAGAAGTCCTTCACAGGCCTTAGAGGTGTCTGGGTCAGATAGTCTGAAAAGTGATCAATACTACATCACTTCAGCACTGCCTGATGGTGTATTGCAACAAGTTGAGGTGATTATCAACTGTAACACTTCCATATAGACACGTATTGTGCAGTAGCTCTCCTCTCTGATTGTGTTGTTGTGTTTTTTCTGTCAGCTAAGTACTGAAGCTCCAGCCTCACCCTCTGCAGTGACCTCTCCCAGTCTTGGCACCAAGAGATTCTCATGTCGAATCTGCATGGAGTCTTTCCATGGGCGCTCTGACATGGAGAACCACAAGAGGGCGCACTTGGATCCTAACACCTTCAAGTGTCCTGACTGTGACTTCACCTCCACCTCCTGGCCTGAGGTCAAAGTGAGTTTCTCAAAATTGCACAGTGGAGTGTACACCTCTGTTATTAGCTTTTTCCTGTAACTACCCACGTGGTGTTTTATGTGGAACATTTATATATATATATATATATATATATTTGTTTGTTTTTTACTCTTTGTTTTATTTTAGACTCACATGGGGCAGCATTCTTACCTTCGTCCTCACAAGTGTCCAAACTGCAGCTTTGCCTCCAAGAATAAGAAAGACCTGCGCCGGCACATGATGACACACACAAATGAGAAACCCTTTTCTTGCAAACTTTGTGGACAAAGGTGGGATAGTGGGTGGAAAGTAGTCACAATCAAGTAGTGTAGTGAAAATCAAAAAGTTATTCACATTGTAACATTTTTGCCCAAATACCTCAGGTTTAATCGTAATGGTCATCTGAAATTTCACATGGAGCGTCTCCACAATCAGGATCACCCTACTCGTAAGACTCGTACAGCCACACCTCAGCAAACCATCATAGTCAACAGTGATGAGGAGGCCCTGGCCACATTGCAATGTAAGAAACATAATGCAGGACTAGTGAGTAGCTAGTGTGCAAGGTTCTAAACACTTAAAACAAAAAGCACAAAAATAATGTCCTTGTGTGTGTGCGTGCATCAGCCCTACAGGCACATCAGACAGTCCTCACACCAGAGCAGTTGCAGGCGTTGGGAAAGAGGCACATCATTGTAGCTCAAGAACAGGCATCAGACCAAGTATGAGCCTTTGCACTATACCTAAATAATAATAGTCTCTGGAAGTTGATTGTATGTAGAATATTTAACCATCCTGCCTTTCATAACTAAATGTGTACAATGTTCAGGAGGAGGGTACATATATCCAGCGGATAACAACGATAGATGGGGAGACCGTTCAACACCTGATGACAGGAGAAAATCAGGTAACTGAGGTAAGAGTTTGTAGATTCTAATATGATATATATATCTAATATCATTTGCTATTCACTCACTGACCACCTTATTAGGTACACAGTCCAATGCAATTAGCAGCTCTGATATATTCCTTTTCACTGAGGTCATAGCGGGAGATGATGTTATGTTGGAGTACATGATAATCAGTCATCTGTTATGTTTTTTCATGTTAGAAAGTAAGACTCTGAAATAACAAGAATGGTGTTCCAGAAAAAAGTAAATATTTAGAACTGAATCTTTAATCTTACTTTACATTTTTGACAATTTTCTTTCTGACATGTCCTGTTCCAGGTTCAGTATATCATATCACAGGATGGAGTACAGCACTTGATCCCTCAAGAATATGTAGTTGTAGCTGATGGCAATCACATACAGGTAATCACATCCCAAGAGGAGCTGTGCTGTGATGCTGCTGATGATGCATATTTTACCTGCTCTCTCTACGTCTCTCTCAGATACCAGATGGCCAGATCATCCAGTATGAGCACGATGGGAGCTTTTTGCAGGAACAACAGGTGAGGCAATGAATCTGTAATGTGAGAGATTTTTGCTTTGACAAAGGTCACTGGTTCATGTTTTTACATGTTCAGGTTGCTGTAAGTCATGATGGGCAGATCCAGTACCTACCTGTCAGCTCAGAGCAACAGATCGTGAATACTGAGGATCTAGAAGCTGCTGCCCACACTGCTGTCACAGGTCAGCTGTCTAACCCAAACAGATGCTCAATGATGTTCAAGAAAAGTATGTCTGTATGTGATTCACTCTTTCATTCAGAACAAGCCAACAAAGTATACCATACCAATTTTTAAAAGACCTTAAATATTTTGAACTGATAATATATACAATATAACCAGTTTTTATTTCTAAATCATTCTGATGCAATTTATTCTTATTGTTAAGGTATTTCTGATGCACTTTTTTTTGGTACTTGTCCATGTGGATTTACCAGTAGGTGGCAAAGATCAGCGGACTTTAAAACTGCTGCATTTGTTATCAGAATTCTTAAAAAATGTAGTTTATTTCTTTAGATGGTATTATTTGAATGGAATAGGCATTTGTTCTTCAAAATGTATGATTGTGAATGTATTAATTTTATAATACAGCTTTAAAATGCATATACACCATTTATAAATAAGGGTGAACAGCACACAGTATTACCCATGATCATCTGTGTTTAAATATAATCTAAATTAAAGAGTCCTTGAAATATATTTTTATTAACAGCAATAGTAACTACAGTTCCCTTACAAAGAATCAAACCAAGGTTTTTCTCTGTTGTTGTTGTAGCCGTAGCAGATGCAGCAATGGCGCAGACTCAGAGAGTCTACACTGAAGCCACACCTGAACAGCTGGAGCAGCTGCAGCAGCAGGGTATCCAGTACAATGTCATTACTTTCACAGACGAATAGATGGCTTTTCAAACCACTTTGGGTGTGACCTCAATGTATTTATGCATATACCTGACTGTGAAGTAAATCGTCATCTCCTTCTTGGGGATGGTTGCACTGTTAAAGATCAGCAGCTTTTTGTAAATTTATATTGTTGCACCCATCATTTCTAATTTAATTTTGTGCAGGCCCTGTGCATTTAAGAGTTTGTCATTAAAAAATATTTATGTTTATGTGCCTCCACTGCTTCGATTAGCAAGACAGTGTTATTGAAAAAAATGAAATGGCTTAGATCATGTATCCATACGAACATTTTACTAATCAAAAAGAGCAATTCAAGCAGGAGTTTTTATGTTAGATCTATAATATGTTAATTGCTAGAATGCTATCATCTTGTGTTTATCGAATGTTGAAATGTACATACATTTTTGCATTTGTCGTCTGTTCCATAAAAGAGGATATGTATTTGATTTATGAATATGAAGTGATAATAAGCTGAAAGCTGACACCAAATAAATCACTTTGTGTAAACTTTGTGTTTATAACATATAATTATTGTTTAGAGTTTTTGTTTTGGTACATATAACACAGTGTTTCCCAACCTTGTTTTTTGTTTGTTTTTTGTGGGGATTTTTTGCTCTTGGATTTAATTTACAGGTGCTTGGACTTTTTTTTTTTTTTATCCAAACCAGAAATACGTCATAGATGTAAGGCTCGACAAGACGATTGCCAATCAAAGTGATCTGCCGTTATGGTACTTCCATCATGGTGACATGCACATTTTGTGCTCAGGGTTAATGCTAAAGCTGCAATTGTACAGTAGATCATTAGTATTTGTCTGAAACTAGTGACATAAAGCTATGCTAGCATCTATAACCAACAGCATGACAATGGAAGCCAACAATATAATTTGCCAGCTAGTGTGACTTGATACTAGTGATGGGCAAATGATACCAAACCTTCGGAGCTTGTTTCACTCTTCCTGAAACGGAGTGATTTCACAATGTCACTATGTCGGAGCTTGTACCAAAACAGCCCTGTCACGTGACCGATGACATCCGGGGCTTCAAATTCTGTTTTACTTTGTGCTTTCTTGTTTTAAAATGTTTTAAAGCGTTCCATTGACTCGTAGCATTTTATGCCCTAAATTTTCTGTTTCAATGATTTATTCATTTTCCATTTTTAATGGATCTGCTAAAACAATTTTTGGTTGGTCCGGTGTTTGCTCTGTACCCAGGAGTTGTCTTATAACAGTGTGTATATAAAATGTGTTATGTATGTGAAAAATAGCAATAGCATACCAAAAGTCATATAAATGCCATACACTCTCAGTGTATATAGATTTTTGGCAAAGACTTGTTAAACTGTCTTGTTAAACTTCCTCTTCTCTCTTGGATGAGGAGGAGCCACAAATCCTCTAAAAAGAAGTGGAAAACTAAAAATAAGTGTTCGGAGCATCGGACTGAAGATGAGGATTTCTGTTTTTTTTCTGCTGGTATTAGGTAGGCTGAAAAAAACAAACAAATGTAGTTATTTTCTGTTGTCCATGGTCTGTAACGATCTACTAAAAAATTGTTTGTGTTTTTCAGACATCTCTCTTCTGAAGGGGCAGCAGAGGGTTGAGGAGTTTGAACACATTTTGTTGAAACTTTCTTTTCCTTCTTTTTACAATAGCTATAAAAAGTCCTGCTGTAAACTATATCCAGGAGGATGTTCCAAACTCCTGGACAGCACAGGTTACACATGTGACTTACTGAAAGGGAGAGTTACAAAAACCGAGGAAGACGGTTGGATTGAATTCAAAATATCAAATGTGCAAATTTTAGATGGAGGCTACTACAGATGTTGTGTGCTAGGTACCCTAAACCACATCTACAGTGACCATTATGTGGAGGTCTCAGGTAAGCATTCTAATATTATTATTAATGGAATGTTTATTATGCCATAGGCTATTTTTTCCAGTAACACATAGTAAACAATTGCATCATTACAGATTCACAAGATAAATGGATGGCTTATCTGTGTTTTTTTTTTTTTTTTTTGGTGTGCAAAAGAGAAAACACATTCTTATTGCAGCCATAAATTCATGAGGCTTACAGTATATGATATTTTTGCATTATGCAGAAGCTTCATTTCTCCATAGCCAGTCTCAGTCTCCTGTGACAATGACCACCAACACCTCCACAACAATCCCAAACTCCACAGGAGCTGCTCTGGCACAGGACCACAGTGACAGTCCTAGGTATCCAAGATGTGCAGAACTAAGTTTTGTTGCTTACTGTTTTTTGAGTGGAGCTAAAAATCTTTATCAGACTCATGTGTCCTGTCTCTGCTAGAGTCTCCTGGAGCTTTGGCCTCCTACTAGCAGTTATTGTGTCGATTACAGTGATGGTTTTGGTCATTTCAGTGGTTGGTATTGTTTGCTTCAGACGGAATGAAAAACATAAGCCATCAGGTAAGCAGGTTTCAAGCTGTCTGTTGCATACATCTGTGTATCATAGTGGATAAATGCAGCCAAACTGTTTTTTCCTTTGTAGACAGATGTGGAGAAACAGAGTGTGAGTCACTAAAACAACAGGCTCTGGTAAGTGCTAAACAAGGAACATGTAGCCTCTGTGAGTCATGGTCATCTCTTGAAAGAGTTTGTCTGCCACAGGAAACAAGCAGCATAGTTTACACAACAGTGGACTTCAGACCTCAGCAGAAAACAGCAGCAATCTATGAAAACCTACGGATGCACAAAACACAAGCAGGGGACCTCAGCTCCACCTGGAACGCTGAGCATACTGTGATGGTGGAGTACTCCACATTGGCCATCCACCAGTGAAAGTAGAAGTAGTGATTGTCACATGAATAGGTTAAAAGGAGCTGGAACAACAATATGCTTGAGGTTTCATGATGATTTTCACCTAATAGCATAATATGAAGTGGTTAATTAAGATATTAGTTGCGTTTATCATATGATGTGTCCACAAGTTCTTCTAATCAACTTTAGTCTGTACAATGTTTTGTAATATTGTTACAGTGCTGTAGACACAACAGATCTGTTCCGGTATAATCACTTTGCATTAATGAGTTTATCAAGTTGTACAGCCACTACTACAAATAGTAATAATGCCAGCGTTTACAGTGAGACAAGGCTCTGTGTAACTGCATTAGAATGTAAACATATGTAATACTACAATATTAAAACATTTTTGAAAAGACTGGCCCATGTGAGGAACATGTTTGTCCTCCACCTGATGAACTTCCTCTTCTTTGCTGGTGACGAGGAGGCTGAAATCTTGAAACAATTTTTTTTCTTTGTTTGGTTCGATAAGAACATCACATAATTAATGTGGGCATTACATGTTTGTTTACTGGTCCTGAATATTGGAAATGGGAAAAATTACTTCCCAAGTTTTTTACGGGAGTGTTGAAAACATTTCTGTTGCAATGGGGACCTGCTGACTTGAAAACCATGAGCAGATGCAGGGATTGTGAAAGCATTTCCATTCGAAAGTGACCACAGGCATGCTTCTGGTGTTTTGGTAGCTTAATATGCCCTGTGGAAAGAACATCACTCTTTATCCCTGTAGTCATGTTATTGATGTGAGTGGCTGGGCTAATGATCAGTGTGGTACCATTGACAGTGACACTTTAAAGAGGAACAGCAGAAGGTCAAGCTAGGAGCCTGTGTGCGACTGGACAACAGTTTTACTCTGCCGTCAATGATGGTGACATATTTAGTTGAAGCTGTCTATCTGAATCTGCAAGTTGCAGATGCCAGAGAATTCAGGTGATTTGTCTAGTGAAGTGGGTGCTGTCAACACTGCCCAGCACACTGTTGCTACACAGAGAGAATAATTCAATTCAATTCAACTTTGTTTATATTGCGCCAGTTCACAACATCAGTTATCTCAAGGCACTTTACAAGTAAGGTTTACGACCTTACACAATTAGAACAAACAAATCCCACATAGAGCAAGCTTGTAGCCAATCAATAAATTGTACATTTTAATTGCAACAGTAAAGAGGAAAAACTCCCTGTCTAGAGAGGAGGAAACCAGTAGACCCAGGTTCAGGGTAAGATTATTAGGAAACACACATTCAAACATTCATTGCTATGCAGATGGTACTCAGTAGAATCTGTCTATGAAACCATATGAAACAAACCAATTAGTCAAACTTCAAACTTGTTTAAAAGACATCCTGGATGTTCCATAACTTTATACAAGTAAATTCATATAAAACTGAACTTATTATAACTAGTGCTAAAAACCATAGAGACTCTTTATTAAATCAGAGAGTTGCTTTGGATGATATAACGTTAGCTTCAGGTTCTACCGTGAGGAACCTTGGTGTCATCTTTGACCAAGATCTCTCCTTTACATCATATATTAAAGAAACTTTACAAAAGCCTACTTCTCTCACAGAGTGATGATAAAAAAATATCCATGCATTTGTTACCTCCAGGATGGACTACTGTAACTCCCTGCTCAGTTAATTCAAAGTGCTGCAGACAGAGTTCTGACTGGACTTAGGAAGGGAGATCACATTTCTCCTACATTAACTTTTCTGCATTGACTGTTCAATCGAGGGTAGTAATCAAATTTCTTCTCCTCACTTACAAAGCTCTTCATAATAAAGCACCATCTTATCTTAAAGACCTAGCTCCTTATGCTCCCAATAGAGTGCTTCATTCTCACAGCATTGGTTTACTTGTGGTTCCTAGAGATTCCAAATGTAAAACAGAGCCTTTATCTACCAAGCTCCTCTCCTGTGGTACCAGCTTCCAGTTCAGGTTCGAGAAGCAGACACCCTCTCTACTTTTAAAACTGGGCTTAAAACCTTCCTCTTTGACAAAACTTAGAAACTCTAGTGTTCTGGTCAGTCGCAACCATCTCTTAGTTAAGTGCTATAGACTTAAAGAGCCATGTGTCTCCAGTGTTCTGTTGCTGCTTGTTTTTCTTGTTTGTTGTGTTTTCTCTCTCTGATATGCATATCTGGACTGGATTTAAGTCAGCATTATATTTGTCATGGATTCAGTGCCATCGATTGACGATTGTATAGGTACATCTTCCTGTACTTCTGTAGTAGTTGGTGGGCAGTTTTCACTTTGGTTAGTGGCATCCTGCACATGGAATTGGTGCAGAGAGGGCCAGGTTTGATGAATCTGTGTGGATCAGACTAAACAGGAAGATGACAAGATGACCACGAGGGCTAATAGGACAACGAGGCACTTCATGCTAAAGTTCGCCTCGTGGCTTCCAGTGCTTATACAGTATATAAAAGGTTGTGAGGCCAACATGCTCTTCTGTGTAGTTTGATATCATGTATCAGCTAGACATAACACAAGTGGTGATAAATGGCTTTTTATCTTCACACAAATTAAACCAATGAATAAATATTAAATATTAAAAACATTTTGTCTAGACGTTGCACATTAAATGCACATGTGTGAGGTATAAACCACTTACCTTTTAGAAGGAGACTGGACACAATCACAGCTGACACTGAGGGAAAAGAATGATACAACCTGAGGAGCTTGAAAAGTAAACTTTGTCAAGTGAAACTTGTCTGATATGCATATTATTTTATATTTTGCAACATATTTCTGCTGAGAATATTGATAAAACATTCAACACTATAGCTTTAAGGTGGTGACTTGTAGATAAGGGTATTTGTTGTGCAAAGTTCCTACAAAGAGGACTGTACAGTGGCCAATTTTAAACTTTATTCGTTAAAAATTAAATACAGGCACAAAACCTGAGCCTCATATTTGAAATATTGGACAAGTGTCCAGAGACAGTCACATGAGGGATGGGTTGTGGTGTGAGCATTGGTGGGAAAACTGCTTAATCTGTTGTAACCTTGATCTGTGACATAGCTTGTAACTGCAGCTTGTAATGAAGTAAAAGTTATTATTTTTCTATTGAGACATAGTAAAGTCATGAATCAAGTCAACTGCAGTGGCCTTTGTCTAAATTCACACTGTGTAAACAAGGTGAACATTTAGTACGAGAAACTTTATGTGATAACTTTAGTTTAGACAACAAATTCACCTCTGTCCTTAGGTTTACTTTATGTCACTGGCTTTTAGGTTAATATGTTTTTATTAAAATTATGATAGCAATCACTAATCAGGGAATTACATGCCTGCACAGTTTGAGTGTAGGCAGATTGAGATTCTTAATTTGTATTTTGACTTTTTTGCTGATTATATTGCTGTGATTGTATAAACCTTATGTACACAATCACACAAGTAAAATAAATGGATTTGTGTTGGTTTCAATGTGATTTTTATTCCTGAGGCATGCTGATGGACCACAAACCTCATCCATCACTTAGTCCTCACGAGAGCCACAAGCATGATGGAGTTTTTCAAAAATTCAAAAGGTCGCCAAGTCAGGGCCACATATAGACACTTGCTGTGAGGCAACATAAAATTATCACAGCTGTCTGAAAATATTTTACTCTTCTGAAATACTGTAAAGAACACACAGAAGGTTTAAGATGCAAATATATATTTAATGCAAAAAACAAATTTGTCTTTTATGCAGATGGTGCCAGACCGATGTTCTGAGACTGGGAGTCAAAGACAGCGTAATACTGTCTGATGAAGACATCTCCCAGAATCCACAGCTGGTCAGTGCCACCCTGTCCAAAGCCAGTGTTACATCCATAAGAGGTCTATGGGAGACAACAATAACACTGATTACTTAGAAAGGTCCTTATGAGAATGTTGAAACATTTCTGTAGCGGTGGTGCCCTACTGACCTGAGAAACGTAAGCAGATGGAGGGACTGTGAAAGCATTTCCATTGAGAGTGAAAGTGACGTCAGGCATGCTCTGGATGTTCTGGCAGCTCACTGTAGCCTGTGAGAAGAATATCACACTTTGAGTTGAACACAGTGTTACAGCAGAAGTTTAAAGATAAAGTAATACTACTTAAATGTTTCTGATTATTCTGTGTTCTGAAACTTTATGACTCACATCTCCATACTGGTCGGTTGTGGCTCCAACCACTGTATTCATGTTGTTGATGTCAGTAGTTGGGCCAACGATCAGAGAGGTACCAGTGTCGATGATGGCCTGGCAGCCACCAGAGCAGGCCACAGTCTGTCCATTGATGGTGACACTGTTAAGAGGAACAGCAAAAGGTCAAGCTAGGAGCCTCTGTGCCACTGGCCAACAGTTTTGCTCTGGGTCACTGGCTGTGATGCATTTAGAAGAACCTGTCCATCTGGATCTGCCAGTAGGTGGCAGAGGTCAGTGGAATCCAGGTGATCTGTCCAGTGTAGTGTGTGCTGTCAACACCCCCAAAGACCACCTCACTGCCCTGCTCACTGTTGCTGCACAGAGAGAATAATAAATATTACACATACATACATTATCACAGACAATTACTCAGACCAAGACATTTCCATCTGGCGTCAGCACCTGCTCAGGTAGACGGAGAACATGGGCTGAGACACAAGTCCCTGTGAGACCATATTGTCAAAGACAGGCACCACGTTGTCAGAGGCAATGGACTGGAACGCTAGTCCCAGGATGCCATCAGCCTGCATTTGAGCCATGAAGGAAGCCTCTGTTTCACTTAGTCCAAACACCTGGTTGGCCACAGAGATGCCACCAACCTGGACACACAAGACATCTGTCAATGACAGTTCAACGCCCCACGCTCTTGTACTATGTAACTGATGCCTGTTTGAAGTTTTTACCTGAACAGTGTCACTGCCCAGATACCCAGTCATACTGCCAGTCCCATACTGGATGGACAGAGACTCGCCGTTGGATGTGAAGGTGGAAGACTGCTGTGGGTTGAACTGGTCGTGGTTCTCTGTAGAGAAATTGTTTGTTTTTTAATGTTTGGCGTATAATGTAAATGCCCAAAACACTGTTTTAATGATGGCTCCTTATACCAGTATGGCATTTTCCACTAGTCAGTAAAGTGAGCATTACAACAAACTGCATATAATATATTATGGAATTAGATTCTCTGGTCTACATTTTTAATTGAAACGTTCATTTTGAATGGCTTGAGCAAGCATGGAACAAATATACTCACGGCAGGCTGTGCTGGTGCAGGAGACTGAAGGCACCCACAAGTTGGAAGAGCCTGTGTCAAAGATGACACTAAAGGACTGAGGAGGGGTGCCGATGGAGATCACACCATAGTAGGACAACTGGAAGGACATGACAGGACAATGTAACAGATGCAGGGATATGAACCAAGAATCTTTTTGTCTGGTCTGGGCTTACGTCAGCATCATTGGTCATGGACTCAGTACCAGTCTGGATGAACTTGATCGTTGGCCTGTATGGATGGTTAAGCCTGTACTCCTTCCATTGTCCTTTCTCCTGCAATTTTTGCCTGGCAGTCTTCCCCTTGATCAGTGGCATCCTACAAACAGAAGAGCAAATAGAAATTGTAAAATGTGTAGATGTCCAGCATTGCATCCATAAAGCCATCTGAAAGTAAGTTTGACTTTCATCTATCAAGTTAGAAAAGTACAACAGACCAAAACACCACAGAGCAACGTCTTTATATCACGGTCAAAGGTTTTCTGATCTTCCCATCGTTGCTTTTCGCCCAGTCGAGTCAGACTTACTTAATGATGCATTCAGAGAAAGCCACCAGGGCCAACAGGACAATGAGGCGCTTCATGTTGTTGGTCACTCTGCTGTTGGACTGAAACAAGTAAAGTTCCAGGTGTAGACACCTGTGCTTATATACAACTTGTCAAGGTTGTTAGTACAAAATGGCCTTTTGTGTAGTTTCATTTATCAGATGGAGATAAATACAATGTGATTAACAGACTCTTATCTAGAAGCAAAATCCCATTAAACCTGTACTGTAAATGTTAAAAGCCTTTGTTGGAATAAACAAATACTCTGCAGAATTACTTTTCTTCAGAAGGTTGAAGGAGCATGGAGTCAATCCCAGCTGAGCAAAAAGCCTTGTTCACCTTTAAATGGTTACATGTCTAAGACATACTGCAATAACAAGTAGACTTTTTAAAGTTTGAGTCATGTGTGTATGTGTTTAAACAATTATAGTTTGAAAGATCATTATTAATGCATTGTACTAAAATAAAATAAAATAAATGGAAACAATTTTTGTTGTTCATTTTTAAACAACAATAGCATCTGAATCTGTCATTAACCATGTGACATACGTACAACACAACGAGTTGTCTTCCTGGTGCACATAAAAATATAAGTAGAACAAAAATAATAATTTAAATTTACTCTAAAATTAAAAAAGTAAAACCTAAACCTGCAATACATAAAAAAGAGCACACACACACATAATATCATACACAACTCGTATAAAACTGTCTCGACCACAGTAGAAAAGACTTCCTCCACTCACTATATTCTCTACAGTCATCTTGCCACAGGACTTTTATTGTCCAATACATCAGTTCATTACATTTATTTGATACACTGCACACTTTATATGTTGACTTTTGCAGATATGATATTCAAAGCTTGTGATTAGTTTAGATATGTAAATTTTCCATGTTCTATTTTGGACAGGGTTATTTGATAATGACACACAAAATACAGAGCACAGGCTTGTGGTGTAAACATTTTTAAACACATGAAACTAGTGGTTTATGTGGTTGTTGCCAATGCGTGTCATGACTCCACTTGTTTGTCATTTATTCTTCCATTTATTTATTTATAAGTCATTTATTAACAGGGATTTAGAAGAGAGAGATCTGATATTTAACAGAGCACATTTAATTATTTTATTGTTACTTTGTTCTGTAAGAGGAGCTGTTGATGTTTATTAGATTCCTGTGAATCACTCTTTTATTTATTTGCGATTTATATAATTTAGGAGGTCGGGGAGCAGACACAGTCTCTATGGGAGTGTTACAGCTACGAGCGGGTGGCGGCTGACAGTCTACAGAGAGGCGTGTAAGACTGCGACTCTGCGTCCTGGGCTCCACTCTGGGTCATGGTTTAGGGAGTGTAATCAACTTGGCCATATTACTAGAGAGCAGAGATGCTCCATCCAAGGTGGGATGGACGCCGTCTCTTCTAATCAGCCCAGGTTTTCCCCAAAAACTGCTCTAATTGTCTACGAAGTCCACATCGTTTCCTGGACACCACCTAGACAGCCAGCGGCGAAGCGACGACAGGCGGCTAAACATGTCGTCGCTGATCACATTGGGGATAGTGACTTCCGATTGGCGTAACCGGGAGTCATCAGTTCCTGCGTGTATTACAATCTTATTGTATTTATGATTATCCTTATGCAGGAGCTTCAGGTAAGACTGGATGTCGCCCGCTCTGGCCCCAGGAATGCACTTAACTATGACCGCTGGCGTCTCTAACTTCACGTTTCTGACTATGGAGTCGCCAATGATCAGGGTGGGTTTCTCAGCGGGTGTGTCGTTGAGTGGGGAAAATCAGTTTGAAACGTGAAGCGGCTGGTGGTGAACCGTGGGCGCCTGCCTAGAACTACGACTCCTACGAACCGTCACCCAGTCACATCCCGGCTGCTCGGGACCCACTGAGGGACGAGTAGCAGCTAAGCTAGGAGGGTCTGCACTAGCTAGCGGAGCCTGACTAGTTGACTGGTTTTTGTTGAGCTGCTCCCAATCCCAGCTCTGCGCGTTCGTTGAATGATGAGGAGAAACGTCTGATAAAAATCAGTCTTACTTTTATTTCAAACTTGAAGAATAATAATGTACAGGCCTGGGTCAGTCTGTCCCTAAACTATACAGCATATAGTGAGGGCACGAAGTCTGACTGACACTGTCTGTCCCTCGACCCACACTTTTATGCTGGACAGAGCATCTTTCTGTGGTGTAACTGGATCCTGATGCCGTGGTCTGGTGTTCGTCTCCATGGCTGGTTTATTGGTGTCTTATCTTCTCCGTTGCTTTGTGGTCCCATAACCTATGGATCCAAGCACATTCCTTCTACAGACATTCACATGTTTCACTCCCTACTTATCTTATTTTCTGCCGTGTCTGGGTGCATCTGGTGTCTCTACTATTCTCTAAATCTGATGTGTGTGTTTCAACCTATACTTTAATGCAATCGGCTTGTTCTGTTTTCTGCATGCATCCTACTATCTAAGCTTTCAACTACTATTTTAACTACTACTTAACTATTTAGATTCCTACATTTTCCACAGTGCGGGGCCGAGATTCCAAATCAGTCAGCCTCGCCTCCAGCCCTGCCACTATCTCACACTTATTACAGATACCATTAACACTAATGGAGGCAGAGGACGAACATAAGGCACACCGAGCAAGAAAAAGAAGGAGAAGGAGGCAGGGAAGCCATAGCAGGAAGTTAAGCTAGCTTAGCTGAAAAGACCAGAAATCTACGAAATTAGCAGTGCTTTTAATGAAAGGGGAATAAGGTGCGTGAGTATTACAAGCGTGCGACCCTTAGGCACTCGAAATAAGTTAGAAAACAACAGTAAAGGGATAAAAGTGAGGAGAGTCGTTTAACAAAAACGCTGCTGAAACCAGCAACAGACCAGCGGCAAACCTCGGTGACAGAAGGTGACGCGATGCGCTTACCGTCAGTCAGCCAATGACCTTCTTGTCAAAGGCACCTTGAGACTTTCTTAGTAACTGCTGTGATTGTTCATATGTACAACTTCCTTTTTCTTTTTTTGTCACACAGGTGATCCTTAGGCTGGTCATGGCCGCAAGCTTTCCCAAGGAGGTTAGATCTTGATGATGCTGTATCCCACAGGTTTTTGTGTGTGACAAATCCTTCAAAGAGCATGATACACTACAGACATACATGCAGACCCACATCAATTGTGGGCATACATATTGTTCTCATAATGTTCATAATATCGTATGCCTTCAGTCTGATAAAAATTAAAATAAGGAATCTATGTTGTTACCATGAGGCTTTCTGTGAGTTTACATCTTCTGAACATGATATTCTTGTACACAGGGTGAGCTAACAGGGAAGTTATCAGTTTGTGTCATCAGGTTATTTTCTTGTATCAATGTAAGGCTTTATCAGTCTCTCCTAGATCACAATGTCAGAGGAAACTTCCATCCATCCATCCATCCATCTTCTTCCGCTTTTTCCCCGAAGGGGTCGCGGGCGTGCTGGAGCCTATCCCAGCTGGCTTTGGGCGAGAGGCAGGGTACACCCTGGACAGATCGCCAGTCCATCGCAGGGCCACATATATAGACACACAATCACAGTCATACACACACACTCACACCTATGGGCAATTTACGCATCCAACCAATTGACCTAACTGCATGTCTTTTGACTGTGGGAGGAAACCGGAGACCCCGGAGAAAACCCACGCAGACACGGGGAGAACATGCAAACTCCACACAGAAAGGCCCCCGGTCGCCTCCGGGAATCAAACCCGGGACCTTCTTGCTGTGAGGCGACAGCGCTAACCACCACACCACCGTGCCGCCCGTCAGAGGAAACTTGGGTCACTCAATTCATTATTGTCAGTGTGCCATGCTACACAAAACAGCTGGCTGCAGATGTTTACTGATAAAGGGTGTCTTAAGACTAGAGAATGAAAAGACTGGATTAATACTTATTTTTGAGATGTGGCAGTGCAACAGGAAAGGTGACTCTGTAGATATTTTACTCATATACTGTATAATCTTTGTTGCAAACACCACAGTCAGAATGACACACAAAGAATGTTTTGTCACTAATGTCTCTTTAATGAAAAGTAAATTGACGATTGTGGATAATTCAAAAATTGTTTCTGTTTTTATGTAGATGAGGCCAGACCAATGTTCTGTGACTGGGGGTCAAAGACAGCGTAATACTGTCTGATGAAGACATCTCCCAGGATCCAAAGCTGGTCAGTGCCACCCTGTCCAAAGCCAGTGTTGCATCCATAAGAGGTCTATGGGAGACAACAATAAAAAAGATTACCTCCCAAGATCTTCATGAGATTGTTGAAAACATTTTTTTTGCAATGGGGACCTACTGACCTGAGAAACATATGCAGATGCAGGGACTGTGAAAACATTTCCATTGAGAGTGAAAGTAACATCAGGCATGCTCTGGACGTTCTGGCAGCTCACTGTAGCCTGTGGAAAGAACATGGCACTCTGGGTTCAAAATTGTGTCACAGCAGTAATCAATCATACTTAAGTATATCTGATTAGAAAATTACGTTCCTGAAAAAAATGGGACAACTCAGCTACTCACATCTCCATACTGGTCAGTTGAAGCTCCAACCCAGGCATTGATGTTGTTGATATCAGTGGTTGGACCAACGATCAGAGAGGTACCAGTGTCGATGATGGCCTGGCAGCCACCAGAGCAGGCCACAGTCTGTCCATTGATGGTGACACTGTTAAGAGGAACAGCAAAAGGTCAAGCTAGGAGCCTCTGTGTCACTGGCCAACAGTTTTGCTCTGGGTCACTGGCTGTGATGCATTTAGAAGAACCTGTCCATCTGGATCTGCCAGTAGGTGGCAGAGGTCAGTGGAATCCAGGTGATCTGTCCAGTGTAGTGTGTGCTGTCAACACCCCCAAAGACCACCTCACTGCCCTGCTCACTGTTGCTGCACAGAGAGAATAATAAATATTACACATACATACATTATCACAGACAATTACTCAGACCAAGACATTTCCATCTGGCGTCAGCACCTGCTCAGGTAGACGGAGAACATGGGCTGAGACACAAGTCCCTGTGAGACCATATTGTCAAAGACAGGCACCACGTTGTCAGAGGCAATGGACTGGAACGCTAGTCCCAGGATGCCATCAGCCTGCATTTGAGCCATGAAGGAAGCCTCTGTTTCACTTAGTCCAAACACCTGGTTGGCCACAGAGATGCCACCAACCTGGACACACAAGACATCTGTCAATGACAGTTCAACGCCCCACGCTCTTGTACTATGTAACTGATGCCTGTTTGAAGTTTTTACCTGAACAGTGTCACTGCCCAGATACCCAGTCATACTGCCAGTCCCATACTGGATGGACAGAGACTCGCCGTTGGATGTGAAGGTGGAAGACTGCTGTGGGTTGAACTGGTCGTGGTTCTCTGTAGAGAAATTGTTTGTTTTTTAATGTTTGGCGTATAATGTAAATGCCCAAAACACTGTTTTAATGATGGCTCCTTATACCAGTATGGCATTTTCCACTAGTCAGTAAAGTGAGCATTACAACAAACTGCATATAATATATTATGGAATTAGATTCTCTGGTCTACATTTTTAATTGAAACGTTCATTTTGAATGGCTTGAGCAAGCATGGAACAAATATACTCACGGCAGGCTGTGCTGGTGCAGGAGACTGAAGGCACCCACAAGTTGGAAGAGCCTGTGTCAAAGATGACACTAAAGGACTGAGGAGGGGTGCCGATGGAGATCACACCATAGTAGGACAACTGGAAGGACATGACAGGACAATGTAACAGATGCAGGGATATGAACCAAGAATCTTTTTGTCTGGTCTGGGCTTACGTCAGCATCATTGGTCATGGACTCAGTACCAGTCTGGATGAACTTGATCGTTGGCCTGTATGGATGGTTAAGCCTGTACTCCTTCCATTGTCCTTTCTCCTGCAATTTTTGCCTGGCAGTCTTCCCCTTGATCAGTGGCATCCTACAAACAGAAGAGCAAATAGAAATTGTAAAATGTGTAGATGTCCAGCATTGCATCCATAAAGCCATCTGAAAGTAAGTTTGACTTTCATCTATCAAGTTAGAAAAGTACAACAGACCAAAACACCACAGAGCAACGTCTTTATATCACGGTCAAAGGTTTTCTGATCTTCCCATCGTTGCTTTTCGCCCAGTCGAGTCAGACTTACTTAATGATGCATTCAGAGAAAGCCACCAGGGCCAACAGGACAATGAGGCGCTTCATGTTGTTGGTCACTCTGCTGTTGGACTGAAACAAGTAAAGTTCCAGGTGTAGACACCTGTGCTTATATACAACGTGTCAAGGTTGTTAGTCCAAAATGGCCTTTTGTGTAGTTTGATATCATTTATCAGATGATAAGTACAATGTGTCATAGTGATTAATAGGCTCTTATCTAGAAGCCACAACCCATTAAATCAATAAACGCTGAAAACCTTTGTTGGAATAGACAAACACTTTGCAAAACTGGAGCCAATCCTAACTGAGCAAATGGTCTGGTTCACCTTGAAATAGTTACAAGGCTAAACTAAGTAAAAAGATCACACATAACACAACCAAATATAACACTGTCTTAAGGAGAAAGAACTTCCTCCACTCATTATATTCTTATATAGCTATCAGCTTGCCATAGGACTTTTATTGTCCACCATTTTGTTACATTTATTTGATACGCTGCACACTTTATATGTTGACTTTTGCAGATATGATATTTAAACCGTCTGATTAGTTTAGATATGTGAACTTTCCATGTTCTATTTTGGACAGGGTTATCTGGTAATGACACACAAAATACAGAGCACAGGCTTGTGGTGTAAACATTTAAATACATGAAACTAGTGGTTTACCTTGTTGTTGTTGAGGCCTGCCATGGAACCACCTGTGTCATTTATCCGCCCATGCTGTATTTTAATGTTATTAACAATGTCAGCGTTGTGTTTGTGTTCACATACACACCAAAGATCACAAAAATTTAAATACTACAGCACCTACTGAACACTGCTAATACTACTAATGTTACTACTATACATAATAATAAACATTGTACAGCAGATAGGCACTTAGGGGAGGCAGGGCAGGTAGAGGTAGAGCTCTTGCCCACCGATCATAGGACTGTTCGTTCGAGTCCTGGCTCCCACAGGGCAAATCATTGAACCCCAGGCTGCATCTAGTGTCTCAGCCTAAGCTACATAGCAGGTCTGTCACTGGTGTGTGTTTGTGTGTGCGTTTGGGTGACAGAGTGTTAAAGGTGTGGCAATAAGGAAGCAAAGCACTACACAACACCAGACCATTTACTAGCAGCAGAACATGCAAACAAGAGCAATATTTAATGTTGAATTCAATGTTACCAGATTTTGTACAACATGTAGTGTAGGCTACATGTTTACCAGTTACTGTGTGATTCTTTTAGACACTACATGTTTCGGTAGTGTTTGTGTCATGGCCATTCATCCTCCACAAACTGTCCTTGTGCCCCAAAAGCAGCCAGACATGGACCTGCCGTGCACGACAAAGGCACTTGAAGGTTTTCTCAGCAACTGCTCTGATTCATGCAACTTTCTTTTCCCTTTTTTGTCCCACAAGTGATCCGTAGGCTAGTCATGGCCCAAAGGTTTCCCAAGGAGGTTGGATCCTGATGATGCTGTAGTTTACATGTTTTTTGCAGTGTGACAAATACTTCAAAGAGCATGCAACATACATACACACCCAGACATACATGTACAACCAGACCCACATACATTTTGGGTCAAATATCAAATATTGTTTACCATAAAGGTACACGTTTTCAACTTCTGAACATGATATTGTTGTACACAGGTTGAGATAATAGGTGAGCTATCAGTCCGTGTCATATTCTTTGTAGGTTTATGCTTTATCAGTTTCTCCTAGATTAAAATCTCAGAGGAAACCTGGTCGTTCAATATGTTATTGTCAGCCTGTCACGCTACACAAAACATCTTGCTGCCGATGTTTCTTGATGAATGGTCCCTTAAGACTGATGAATGAAAGTACTGGGTTAATTCATATGTCTAAGATGTCGCTCATATGCTGTATGGCCTTAGTTCCAAAGACTACAGTCAGAATAACACACAAGTAAAGTTTTAGTCACTAACGTCTCTTTAATGAAAGGAAATCGAAGTTTATGGATAATTCAAAATTTGTCATTGTAATTTATGTAGATGGGGCCCGACCGATGTTCAGAGCCTTGGGGTCAAAGACGATGTAATACTGCCTGATGAAGACATCTCCCAGGATCAAGAGCTGGTCAGTGCCACCCTGTCCAAAGCCAGTGTTGCATCCATAAGAGGTCTATGGGAGACAACAATAAAAAAGATTACCTCCCAAGATCTTCATGAGATTGTTGAAAACATTTTTTTTGCAATGGGGACCTACTGACCTGAGAAACATATGCAGATGCAGGGACTGTGAAAACATTTCCATTGAGAGTGAAAGTAACATCAGGCATGCTCTGGACGTTCTGGCAGCTCACTGTAGCCTGTGGAAAGAACATGGCACTCTGGGTTCAAAATTGTGTCACAGCAGTAATCAATCATACTTAAGTATATCTGATTAGAAAATTACGTTCCTGTCCAATGCCAGTGTTGCATCCATAGGTGGTCTATGACAGACAACAATAATAGAGATTACTTTCAAACATTTCTGTTGCGATGAGGACCTACTGACCTGAAAAACATATGCAGATGCAAGGACTGTGAAAACATTTCCATTGAGAATAAAGGTGACATCAGGAATGTTTTGGCATCTCTCCCATAAAGTAATCATTCCTACTTGAGAATTCCTTATTAGAACATTAAAAAATGGGAATACTCTATGGCTCACATATCCATACTGGTCAGTTGAGGCTCCAAGCATGTTGTACATACATTTTTCATCATAAACAATTACTCAAACCAAGACATTTCCAGGTGTCAGCACCTGCTCAGGTAGACTGAGAATGTGGACTCAGAATGACCCGTGTGAGACCATATTATCAAAGACAAGCATCATGTTGTCAGAGGCAATAGACTGGAAGGCCAGTCCCAGCATGCCATCAGCCTGCATTTGAGCCATGAAGGGAGCTTCTGATTGGATCCAAACACGTGGTTGGCCACAGAGATGCTGCCCTTCAACACCCGAGATACAGTGTGATCCCTGTTTGAAGTTTTTACCATAACAGCGTATCTGCCCAGATACCCAGTCATACTACCAGTGCCGTACTGGATGGACAAAGATTTGCAGATGGATGTGAAGGTTGAGAACTGCTGTGGGTTGAACTTGCTGTGGGTTCTCTACAGTAAAATGGAAAAGAAACTTATTTAGTATGTATTTAATGAAAATGCTACAAAAACTGGGTTAGCTGTTATACCTGTATTACATCCTGCAGGACCAAAGTTTGCAGCTGACCATAAATACACAAAAAACTTGAAAGTGTCAAAAAAGATTCAGTAGATTTTATTATGTATGCACATGAAAGACTGCCATTGCTTTTTTGATAAGAAATAAGAAGTTGTACAAACCCAGCTCCCAATTGATGACATTGTCCTCATGGCAATGTCAATTCCACTCAACTTCCACTAATAATGATTTGCAGTTCATTAAAATTAAATTTTCATGAAGCCTTCAACCTTTCATGTCCTTCCAATCAAAATTGGTGTTCGACTGACAGGCGCTTCTCTGATGCTCACAAGACTCTTCTCAGACACTTCCCCTTCTTTTTCTCTGTGAAGGAGGTGTGCATATTCCAATGTAGGCACCCACATTTTTAGCACCAACAATGCAATTCCAGGGCACAACCAGAAAGTGGGACTTTGATCACAAAAACTCTGACCTGTAAAGTCAATGTCAAAGGAATACTAAGATATTAAATAAAGTATTGTCTGCGAGTCTGTGGAGATTCTCAGTCATCCAGGTGAAGTTGTCTAAAAGTTGAGTCATAGCAACTTAACTTCTATTTTGTAGAAACGTTTCACCACCTATCCACCTGAGGGAAGTGAGGGAAATACTGAAGAAGCTACCTGGATAGGTGGTGGTATTGCGATTGTGTTTTTTGTTAACCTTTGAACAAATAGTATTTGTTAATGGTCAAACATTTGTATGGTGTTAGTAATGGTCCAACTTATTTTCTGTCAATACTTCAGATTCAATGTGGTAATTGTTACGGTTACGATGACGGTGCTTTAGGTGAGAGAGATGGAACAGGCTGAACCAGGTTGAGTATGTGAAGAAGACAAGTTTATTGAACAGTGTAACAGAGCGATTGGGAATCTTGATGAGGCGAACGGCACTTCAAGCGAGTCCAGGAAGGAGACGAGGGATGGAGGAAAACTGTTGACTGCAGGTGAGACAAACGGGAAGACACCAATCCAGGCAACAACGATTCATCCACTAAAACAATGATAACTAAAGGCGAGCCGAACCGGCTGATAGTTCTGAATAGTCGCGCTATGAGCTAACGGCGCACGACAGGCGCTCGTAGCGGCAACTAGTAACCGGAGCCCAGGCACACAGTCCTTTATGTAGCAGTGGCGTGAGCCGCCAGAACACAGGGCAGAACAGAGTTCATGGCAAGAGTTGTTGACCAAGCAGGGGAAATCCACAATCCAGTGAGTGTCCAGGCAGAGACAGGGGAGCAGACAATGAAAGCAACAACTCACTGTTCGTGGCGAGAAGCGAGGTCTGGGGTTCGAGATTCGAGGTTGGTCGAGACACCTTGTAACGTCGACGATCTGGCAGCGAGTGTGCTGTGGAGAGAACTTAAGTAAGAGAGATGATGAGCCAGGTGAAAACAATCTGAGCCGGTGAGCAGAAATGGAGCAGGTGTGGGCAGTCGGGGAAATGAGGTGTAGTTGGGGGCTCTTCAGAATAAAAGTCAGAGCAAGGCTGCCGATCGTGACAGTAATGGTAGTACAGACTACTCTAACAGTACATACCCAAGGCAGGACTCGTACCCAGGTCTCCAGGTGCTCAGATGAGCAATTACATCTCTGAGCTACAGGACAGTAGAAGAAGCTAGTGTAAGACAGAATTCTCAGGAGACGCTTAGGGGGCATTAACAAGGCAGCTACGCATGAACTACGTCAGACTGGGGTCACGTTTCATGTAGGCTATCTACGGGAGTCTTGCTATAAATCACGCATCAGTCATGCAGCAATTCTAGGCTGCTCCATCTTTATTCAGACACCATTCATTGGTCATAGACTCAGTACCAGTGCCAGTATGCATGAACTTGATTATTGGCTTGTATGGGTACTTCCTTATGTATTCATCCCATAGTCCTTTCTCCTTCAGTTGTTGCCTGGAAGTCTTCCCTTTAATCACTGGCATCCCACATACAGTAAAGAAGTAATTGTAAAGAATCATACAAATCAGTATAATATTAGACCAGCATTTCATAGGTACATGAATTTCTGGATGAAGACTAATAGTGTGATAGATGAAAACAAGATGGAGCAAGTTGGGCTTACAGTAACTCCCCCCAAAGTTGCTTTTCACTCAGACAGGTCAGACTTACTTAATGATGCATTCAACAAAAGCCAAATAGGGCTAACAGAATGATGAGGCACTTCATATTGTTTATCACATTGCTGTTGGAGTCAAATGAGTTGGTTTCCAGTCATGCAGCCCAGGCCTTATATACAACACAAGGCTGTGAGTCCCAAATCTCCTTTTGGAGATAAGAAATACGTAATGTGATGATTCATAGCCTCTTATCTAGATGCAAACATAATATATTATTAACCATTTTTTAGTTCAAAGTGTGATTAACATTTTAGTTAAAAGTTCAGGTTTAGTGACAAAACAACACTCGGACAAAACAAGATAGAAAACAGTCCAACAATAACAAATCTCTAAAATAAATATATTTGAGCTTCTTATCTAGCTTCTTATCAAGATGCAAATAAACAAGTGGTCACTGATAAAGTTAGCTTGAACCGTAAAATATTTTGTACAAATTAATTAAAGTTTTGTCTATTTCTTCTATTGTGATAGAGAGATTGTCCTAGCATGGGTACTGTTGCACTGCAAATAGTTCATTATTAACCATTTTAGTTCATTTTAGTTTAACAGCAACATCACTGGTACAAAACAAGATACTGTAGAAGACAGTCCAGCAGAAACAATTCTCTAAAATTTGTCACGGATTGTTGGATTATGTAACAGAAACTGGTACTGTCAAAATCATAAATATTTAACTCTTTAAATGATACAATGCAAAGGCAGTGTGTTGACGTGTAGATCAGCAAATTTGATGTCCAGAGTTTCTGTTTAACTTTGTTATGGAAACTTTCCAACAATTTCCAAAGGTGTGAACTTATTTAATTGGGCAGAGTTTCAGATAATTACGCACAAAATGACCTGTGGTGAACAAACTGCATAGAGAATTTTAAGACTGAAGAAATTATAGATGTCATATTGTTGTATATGTGCTACGGGTTTTGTTTTTTATTTAAAAACAATTTATGACCTATTCCTCTTCAGTATATGCATAACCAGGATTGACATTTCCTGTCACAATATGTTTGCAGTATTTGCAATTGATAAAAATAAACTTCAAAATTCTAATTCAAATGTATCTCTGCATTACCTCCACATTAGATGCTTTAGATCTTAGATTGACAATGTCTGTATGAAATCCCAACAGGCACAGAACATTATTACCTTTCTCATTTGTTTTCTAAGCAATAAAGCTTGTCACATTTAGAGTGGAAAAGCCCTCCGTAATGCCATTGTTTTTTTACCTGTTTCAAAGGTTCTTATAGATTTGCTGTTTGGTTTACATGTGCACTAAACAAATATTTGGCCGTGAATTCTCTTTTCAGGTTCACAGCAGGGTCATGAGTTTGCTTATGAACCTAAAAGCTCTTAAACCGATCTTCATCATAGCCAGACCATTCCATAATACACATACGTGTTTAATCACAGAACATAAACTGAACACACAATAAAATGATATGTTGTGTAACACACATCAATGTAGTTTTAGTATATTTTTATTGACAATAAGATGTATACATTTGTCTTTAATAAATTAATATAACATGTGCATCAAAACAGAGGAATAAAGGTTTTATGGTTCACAACGAACTTCCAGAGGAAGTTATTTTGTTTTTAGGTGCTATTATGTGGATTAATAGAATACAAACTATGTATCACAGTGCACTGAATACACACATGGAAAATATAGTCACTGAAGATGAAATCAGTGTCAGCCAAAGCCTGTTCAAGCCTTGTCACTATGCTGATCTTTCATCTGACTGTTTAGGCGTCCGTTAAAAGTCCATGTTTTTGAAGTTATCAGTACATCTATACTTGTTATCAGAGTACCTGGTGCACACCAAGTCAAGGAGACAAGGGCAGGTGTGATGTTGCCTTTTGCCTGGATAGGGCACCTGAAGGCAGAAAAAAAATAATGTGACAGTTTAATTCCTTTACTGACAAGTAGAGCTGCAGGTCTGGAAAAGCTGCTCTTTAAAAGTCTGAATTCGTCTGAATTCACAGTAGATGTAGTGTTTTCAGAACTAATTTCCATCGCCAGGTGATTGTAGTGATATATTACTCTGACTGGCCACTTCATTGTCAGGGAGATCAATAAGCTCTGCAGTTATCAGCAGCTTTTCTAACCCTTCAGCCAACCTGTCAGCACCTTGACATAATCTGAATTGAGACTAACAGTGAGTGCGTGCAGCGGAGAGCGTGATGTAACAGTGAGTGTGTTAGTAACAAAACATTTCCTCTCACACCTTGTGACTAAAGGGGTGGCATTCATCCCCTTCCACACCTCTTGGAACACACATTCTCAGACCCCTCAGCCATAGACTGACAGCACAGCAAAGACCAAACCCACATTGCATGTCTCTTTCACAGGCCTGCAGGACAGACAGAGAGAGGTGGTAGGGATGTAGAAACACAGAATATAGAATAAAAAAGGCAGCTGGACAGACAGGTAAAGTCAAGATAATCTCCTCTCTTGTCTTTCTATGGTCCATCGCCTGTCATCGTAATAGAATAATAAATGAAAATCAATCAGCAGACATAGACTTAATTTCCTCTTGTTCTTCCAGCGAAGTTGAAGTGGAGGAGGATGTGGTCACTGTCATAATCAGATTTTATAATGAAATGATCCTGAAACTGCCCTGTTCAATTTTGCAATAATCTAATTAGAATATGAGAAATTTAAACCAAAAACATAAAGTCAGGAATTGTTATGTTAAGGCAGATCATAAAGTTGGTGCATAGGACAGATTTCTTATAAAAATGCTTATTATCTATAATGTATCATAAAATATTTTATCAAATTAATTGGTTTTGTTACAAAGAAATAACTTCTTTATAAGGCAATTGTTTTGATTGTAAAATTCGACTGTATACCACAGCAGTTGAAAAATTATGCAATACAACTGCATAATATATATATATATATATATATATATATTTTGTTTGTTGTTTTATTTTTGTGTGTGTGTTACATACTTAAAAGTATGTAACAACAGTATTTTTTGTTGAATCTATAAATCTGGTTTTACAGTGTGCAGCAGAGACAGAAACCTGTAACTTACCCCTGTGATGACAGCTCCCCTGGAACAGCTCAGAGACACCAAGAGGAAGGACAGCAATACCACCTTGAAGCCCATGGCAGCAGCAGGAGAACTGGACTCTCAAAACTCCTCAGCTCTAGACAACAGCTCTCTGGCACATCACACTGGATCGCCGACTCTCCAGGTAGTCATAAAGATTCCCAGAACTCCTCACAGAGGGGAGCCACTCTCTCTCTCTCTCTCTCTCACTCTCTCTCTCTCTCTTTATCCATCTCAGATCCCACCCGCCCTTCCTCCTTTTCATTCGACTACTTGCACTCTACCTGCTTTGTGCCTTGCGCTGCTTTATTTTATTCTACTTAATCTTAATTTTACTTTATTTTATTTATTAAATTTATTTTTATTACTCTTTTACATGCCCCTGCCCTAGTTGTTGTTTATATTGTATATTTGACCCAGTTTTTAGGCTCTACAGTTAGTGTTATCTGTATGCACCATTGGTTTGAGAGTAACACAATTTCAATTCTCTGTATGTATTTACTAAACATGTGGAAGAACTAAAAATAAAGCAAGACTTGACTTAACTTGACTTGACTTGACTTGTGTGTGTAATGTGCAACCAAGCCTTTTATTGTCATCCTACTCCTTCACACAGTAAAAATGGAATTAATGAAGCTTCAGAATTAAACATTTACAGTACATTTCAACTCTCAGTGTGTAATTTTAATCGCGATCAGTTCAGTTCAACACAACAAAAGCAATTAGGTAGGTACTGTAACAGTGTGTTTTCAAGCCTTATACATCTGATGTTCTATGACTATTTCAAGTTCAACAGATGCCCAAAACTTGAGATAAATATATTTTTGTTTCTATTGTAATAATATAATATTTCTTTTCAGTTTTCTTTTAGATCTGTCTGTAATCACACAAAGGTGTGTGATGGTAAACATTTGCTCATTAATTTTGTTATTTTTTATTATTATTTGTTCATCATTCACAAATACCATTTATTTTAGTTAAAAGACAAACTTGACTTAAAATTGACGTTTTGACACGATAACCTCAATGAAATTTTTTATTAAGCCATAGAGTCCCATAGAGTCACTAAACGGATCAGAGTAGGAATAATAATGAATTATTATAGCTTAATATTCTCTATAGGCAGGGTAGTAATACACTGAGTTTGAGTTAGACCTCTATTTTTTATTTACACACACACACACACTGTTTGTTGACCTGCGTGTAACTACATGCATACATAGACAATGCTGGACAGCATGTTGTTAGTGATGTGAGTGAGAGAAGAAGAGCAGAAAAGAAAAGGTGTTAGAGGAGAAGAAGGGGGGTGTACCCAAAGGGTTAGTCAGCACAACATTATCCTGCTACGTAGGTGATGGATTCCTCTAATGCAGCTGCCACATAATTACGTTCAGCCATTTCTGCCTTGTCAGCAGGAGCACTGAAGCCTTGCCGTCTTGGGACAAGCAGCAGGAAATCATGCAGGTGAGCCCAGGCAATAGCCTGCAGCTTAGATCTCAGAAAGCGGACATTAACAAGATACATCAACAAAAGGCTGCAAGCAACAAGGTCTCTGGTCAGCAATATAATATAATGATATTAAGACCATATTTTATGTTCAGTAAAGAGAATGTTATTCGTCTTGTCTATCTGTCTGTCTGTCTGTCTGTCTGTCTATCTATCTATCTATCTATCTATCTATCTATCTATCTATCTATCTATCTATCTATCTATCTATCTATCTATCTATCTATCTATCTATCTATCTATCTATCTATCTATCTATCTATCTATCTATCGTCATGATCATGAACTACTTTTGGCCATTTCTACATTGCACTTTCTGCTTGGACCTCATGTGCACCCATAGAGCACGTGACAGTCAGCTGATTCCACCCGGAAGAACTCTATAACAAAAATACGTAAAACCTGAAATCCACCGTTGTTTACTGTTATTAATCATGGAGTCGACCCTTGAACAACATCTCGATGATACGTAAGTAAATGCTATATAGATACTAATTTTGTATTTACAACGGTGTGACGTTAAAGCCGAATTTTCGCTTCTTGTTTGTGTTCCTGGCAGCATGAAGAATCCTGCTATTGTCGGGGTGCTCTGTACGGATGAACAAGGACACAACCTGGGCTGTAAGAAAACAGTGACTGAGCTATTTACTCTTTATTACATTATTCTCAATACACAGATGATGGTATATTAAGGATGTGTAACCAGAGAGTAAACTTATCTGTAAAATGAGCGCTAGACAAAGTTATTGTAATTTATTTATGTACACGTTTGTGTGTAGCTTCTAAATTGTATTCTAGGGCTCAGTCACATCTGGGAATACTTGTTAATAAAACTGTGCATCCTAAATCTGAATTAGTCAAGTGTTTAATGCATGTGTTAGGAAAGGTAACTTAAAATATAGTACATATGTGTTAAAATGGTGGAAAATAGAACACCTCTTACTTGCTGTGTAGTTCAGTTAAACATTCACATGTTAAAATGCCCAAGGAAAACTAAAATTATTCATCTCAGACTCTTTCATTTACATAATTCAGTAATAGCTATGAGGAAAAGCAGGACAAGGTTAAGCACATACTCAGAGTTAATAATTATAGAGTTACTTGGAATTATGTGTGGATAAATATGTGTTATATGACAAAGCACATTTTTACTGATGGAAAAACAACAAAGAGTCACTAACAATAGAGTCAATAACAATAAGATATTTAAAAGATATTTAATATTTAAAACCTTTTTTGTGTAACTTTCTTTAGGCCGTGGCTCCCTGTCTGATGAACATGGTGGTGTTGTGTCAGTTTTGGCGAAACAAGCTACAGCTCTCACAAGAGACCCAACAGACACTCCAACTGTGTGTCTGGAGTCTGAGTCAGGGTGAGCATTGGCACAGAGATTTGTCTTTTTTGATGGACAGACTTGGATCTTTCCTCCCTTTTCTCCATGTCAGTTAATTTAAAAGATGTCTATAGTGGTTTTGATTAACACATGGCAGATCAGTAAATCTGGAACATGCTGTTGAAAGAAATCCAAAATCAGAGATTGAATGTTTGTACCTCAGGCTGGTGATCACAGTCTTGGCAGAGAAGGCTTGAGTTGTGTGGCTATGCTGCCACCTTCTGGATAGTGTAAATCATCATCTGAGTTGAAGGTTTCAGTGACACCAAACAACACATGATTATTTTATTAAAGTGATTTTAAATGTTTATATGCATAGAGATTATAAACAAGCTGCCTATGCGACTTTATTGTGACTTGTTAAATTACGTTATGTGTCAGCAAGGTGTAAATCAGTAACTTGCTGTAAACCAAAGATGTAATAATTATTTACACAATAGCTAATGTTATCCAGTACTGTCATTTTGGGAATAATTAAAAGACAGGTTTAAATGATTTACATTGGGAGATATCAATAGCACAGTCTGTCTTATTTGACTATATAATTATCGTTAGGTGATTTTATTAACACATTGTTTTTGTCTATTTTGTAGAAATATTCTGGTGCGGACTCATGGGACCATCACAGTAGCAGTTCACAAAATAGCATCTTAAGGACAACAGGGTTCACAGAGGAGCATTATTGTGAATAGAGTTGTGAAGAACTGTGCTTGAAAATACAAACCTATAAGTCTGACAGTCGAAATAATCCAAGAGAAATCAGCATTTCCACATTTGTCTGCTGTCATTTCTCTATGGTTCAATCCTATATTTTAATCAGAGACCACTTTTTACTTTCCACCTGCAGGATAGTGGAGTGAGTCATTTCTATTATTTAAAAACAGTCGTGAAGTGATTAGGTTCCAAGTCATGTTGTATTCAGCCATGTTAATTCTGTGTTTGAAAGTGCAAATCAGTGGATTTGTATGTTTAGATCTGTATCCATATTCAATAAACTTTAACTTTAACCTAGCTACCCTACCTATACCTTGCAACCAAGCCTTTCATTGTCATCCTACTCCTTGACACAGTAAAAACTGAATTAATGAAGCTTCAGAATTAAACATTTACAGTACATTTCAACTCTCAGTGTGTAATTTTAATCACGATCAGTTCAGTTCAACACAACAAAAGCAATTAGGTAGGTACTGTAACAGTGTGTTTTCAAGCCTTATACATCTGATGTTCTATGACTATTTTAAGTTCAACAGATGCCCAAAACTTGAGATAAATATATTTTTGTTTCTATTGTAATAATATAATATTTCTTTTCAGTTTTCTTTTAAATCTGTCTGTAATCACACAAAGGTGTGTGATGGTAAACATTTGCTCATTAATTTTGTTATTTTTTATTATTATTTGTTCATCATTCACAAATACCATTTATTTTAGTTAAAAGACAAACTTGACTTAAAATTGACGTTTTGACACGATAACCTCAATGAAATTTTTTATTAAGCCATAGAGTTCCATAGAGTCACTAAAAGGATCAGAGTAGGAATAATAATGAATTATTATAGCTTAATATTCTCTATAGGCAGGGTAGTAATACACTGAGTTTGAGTTAGACCTCTATTTTTTATTTACACACACACACACACTGTTTGTTGACCTGCGTGTAACTACATGCAAACATAGACAATGCTGGACAGCATGTTGTTAGTGATGTGAGTGAGAGAAGAAGAGCAGAAAAGTGTTAGAGGAGAAGAATGCTGTATTCAGCCATGTTAATTCTGTGTATGAAAGTGCAAATGAGTGGATTTGTTTGTTTAGATCTGTATCCATATTCAATAAACTTTAACTTTTGTGTTTATGTGTTAATTATTATCCTCCTTGCTCAGTGTTTCATGGTTACCGAATTGTTTTACTCTGACTTTCATGGAGTATATACAACGAAAAATTCACTGGGTTTTGCAATCATTAGTTAAAACTTATTTTGTGGTCAGAGCTTAAATACGTGTCGTCCCCAGAACTGGCTGGGTTTCACGCACTGTGTATGGTGCATGGTGCAACTCCATCAAAGCTCATCCTACTCCTCGCAGCACACGGTTGTTTGTCCGCAGAGCACACTGGTATTGCAGCGCAGCTCGGTGGCGCACCACTTCCAGCCAGGACCTGAGGGAAGCCTGCGGTGTCTGATGTTTTGACCACAGAGCATTTACCCTGCAATCTCTCTCTCTCTCTCTCTCTGTGGGCCCCCTGATGAGGTTCTTTGCTACGTCTTAGTCACGTGTCTCTGCCGAGCAAAGGCTTGGCTTTCGGCGAATGTCCTGTACAACCAGCCGTGCACAGGCTGATATGTGAGAAGGAACTCAGAGAGACCCGCTCATAGAGGCAAAGTTATGGCCCGGTCATCACCGGAGAAAGAGGTGCCACAGAAATTTCTATCTTTCAAAACGTCCCTCGTTGGTGACGCGCACGTCTTCGGGGACGCTCAACGCCGGAGCGACAAATCCTTAAATTACGCTTTAAATAAAACTAATTGAAACCAAGTTAAACGGGCATTGATGACTCCAGTTTTCAGGTATGTGCCTCTTGTCACTTAATTTGAATACAGTGGAATAGATTTGACCGTCAGTGCAATAGAAATGGAAAATTAATAATCTATATTTATAATAATAATTAATGTGTTCTACAAATTTACATTTAGTTTTCTGTAAACTATTTTGCACAACACCTGACCCTCTGAGAGTATCCTCTGTGACACACCAAAGTTATTTTTGGATGTAAAACTTTTCACCCACATTACGTCACTGCAGGTTTTTGCCTCTTTTGCATCTTTTGGATAAGGATACCTAGCTAGGGCATTTGGGTCTGATTTTCCGCATCAGCTTGAAAGACTCGTTTCTCTCCTTTTCGGCAAGGTTGAGTTAAGCGAGGGACGCAATGCAACAGGCATGTGAAGTACAGATAACAACTTGTTCGTAGCTACGCACGGTAAGACCTCCCTGTTTTCTCCGCACAATAATACTTTCTGTGTATGCATTTGTGCGCTAAGCCAAAAGCCTTCGGCTAAACACCAGGCATTTACTACATAATCTCACAATTCCTGAGCACTCAGAGCAGGAGCAAGGCTGCATTCAAAATTAGGAGGTTCCCGGTTGTGGATTTTGGTGTTGATGGATGAAATAGACAGAAAATTGATTAAGAAGCACGTAGATGTGCAAGAGTTCTTCTCTGGAAAAAGGTCTTGACCCTATTTCACTTCTGATTAAATAGGGTCAAATTAGATTGACTGATTCAGTGTTCAAATTCTTTATACTTTTACGGAAAACTAAATTTGTTTTATTTTTCTCAGTGACAAATGTATTTATTTATCTGGGAGGTGACGGTGTTTCTCATTTCTGTGCAGTTCAGCTGCTCCACTCTGAAGGTGATTTCTTTCATTCACTTCTAACCAGTTGCATAGGTGTGTCACACTTTGTGTTATTCAAATCTAGAATGTTGACCTGAAGACATGTCTATACACATGTTTTTGTCTGCAAACGTTAATGAGCAGTTGTGTCACGTAGAAGAATCAATGTCAGTTCATGACAGAAAACATCACTCTTTAAAGTCTATGGTTAGCAGAGATTCATATTATACCTTACCTTATACTTTATACATACCTTAATATGTAAACCTAAACAAAATGCTTTACACCCACACAAACCTATTGCTTGTAATAGAGGTGTCATTAATAGAATACTGTAGCTCTGGGAAGGTATCAGAAGGTATAGGTGCAAAATAGGGCAGGGTTAGCCAGATCTAATCTTCTAAACAGGCCTGTGAAAAATTCTCTACAGAAAAGTGGCCCACTAGTGGTAAATGCTTGTGCTTGTGATATTATTATGGTAATTTTACATTGTTTGTTGGATCATTCTGTTTGGACTACTTAAATTTAAGCCTTTATTCATTGATTATAAATGCAGTGGGTTTGCCCTCGTGTTATTGGAGAACTCTTTGACTTTTCCAGATAGTAATGGGTTAAATTCACTGTCGCAGGGTTTCTATTGAACTGCTCTCATCTGGTGACACAGCTGTTTACTGCGCCTAAGACGAGCATGTAGAGATTTAACCCCTCTTTTACTCCACATGTTCTTGGGAAGTTCCAGAAGTTTAGATACTAACTGATGCAAAGTGGCCTCTGCATTCAAGAAAAATTTTGAACCAACTCAGGATTGTGTTTGAGAATTATATGAAATTATATACTGAATGATGCATCAAACTAAGCTTTTTATGGAACCATTCAATCACAGCAGCTATTGGGGGTCTTGGATAGCAGTGAAAAGTGATTATCTGGAATTTGTTTGCTGAAGCCCTGAGATATAAGTGTCTTTAAGGGTTTTTGAGTTTAATGGCCAACTATTAAGTTATTTATTGTCGTAAAAATGTACCAAAGTCATGACACGATGTTCTGGAATAGAGAGGAGGTATAGTCAGGGTTGGAGAATGTAACAGCTACAAACAATGTGTCTGCATCATTTCTCTTTCTCATATTAGTGTGAGAGAAGAAAAGTCCATTACCAGCTCCAATTTGAAATTGTCAACGCCAAAAACGTTTAGTTTGTTTGCTATTGACACATGTTTTTGCACAACTCCTCTGTGGAGTTCTCCTCCACTGTGTCTTTATCCCAGTAGAGGGGCCTTTCATCCTGATGGCTGAAATTTCTTCAACAACACTGTTGTCTAGAAACTGAGAATGAAGACAGGCTCTTTGAGATTGCTTGGGAGATTTTTCGGTTACTGTGTCACAGACATAAAATACATTAATGATCTGATCAGTGACCATATATTTTATTTTGAGATCACCTTGTTTTAGCTATATCTGAGTTGCATTTGACATTGAATGATCAGTGATGATGTTATGGAGTAGTGTGTTCAACAATCAATAGGATCTAAAATTCACTTTAGCAGTTGTAGTTATACTCTTTAATCCCACTTGCAAGAACTGTAATTGTTTGGGAACTGCAACTCCCGCGAGGCAGGATGTGCATCATGGTGAACTAAGACTCACTAACACTCAAACTCAGGTCTGGAACTCCAGTTCAGCTGCTAAACTAACTACAATCCAGATGTGCTGAAAAGCAGCAGTGAGAGTGGAGTGTCAGCCCTGCAAAATAAAGAAAATGAGAACAATTAGTTACTGCACGCCCAAATTCACTGATCAGCTAATAACACAGCCGTCATTGTTATGCATTGTACATGGGAACAAAAAGAGAGAGGAAACAGAGTGCATCACAGCTGTTGAGTCTGATGAGTGAGGCATTTTTACTGTGCTCCAGTGTTGTGCATGAGCTGCTTTGAGCTGATGCCTGCATGCATCTGCTGACCAACTGTGTTAACAGTTTATGTCACCACTTACTCGTTAACATCTCACATACTAAAAAAAAACAGTCAATTTTAAACATAACAAGATTCACAGTGTTAGATGGTCTTACTCATAAATGTCTCATAAAATATCTCATAAAAGATCTCATAATTCTTCTTTTTTTAAAATTCCTAAAGCAAACACAATTTCAGTCTTACCCCTGTCTTCTCCATAGATGGTTCATTCACTGGTCGCCTTTTGCTTTGAAGCATACGCGACCTGCACCTTCTACTTTTCTACTGTCCTTCAGTTGAGTTATTCTCCTTGTTGCAGGTGTAAACTGATCTCGATGCAGCCATAGTTCCAAGTGCTCTTCAATCGACCCGGAGATGATACTCAGAGCATAAGACTTCTGAGTTATTCACCTCCAGCACCTTTAAGGCATTTTACCAAATCAACAACAGGTAATCTAACGTGAAATGTAAGAAATTGTTCTGCTTGTGTTTTTAATCCAGACTTGATTAATAGGCTTTTATAAAGTAGCAATGGAAATTGTTTACCCGTTCTTAAATAACCTAATTACATAACCATTTATTTTAAAGTATGGTATGGATTTAGTTTTTTCCTGTCCATTTCAGACCTAAATCATACTTTGGGAAATAACTGCTACTAAATGACAAAAACAACAATTTTTGTAGTTTTCGAGCAAGTCAGTTGTGTGTCTGTGTGTTTTCTTTAGTTCAGTTGTCAGAAAGGTTGGTTCATCTCCCTAAAATAATGATCACTTAGTAATATTCACGTTGCCTGGGACATGTAAATAATTAAGCATTTGCTCTGAAATGACCTAAAGTAATGTCCAAGTTGCAAACCCTTATATTCCATTGCGCTAACTACAATAGAAACAAAAGCGTTTTACAGGCAAACAGTTTAGCAGGCATTGCCCACATGAAGGTGTGTCATATACATGTTAAACTATGGTAAATTTTCATATTAATGCTACCAAATATTGATAATTTCCCTTTTTTTAGTGAAACCCTGCAGCCATGAACCTGTTCAGAAAGGATGCAATGACAACAAAGAAGGAGAAAGAAATCCAGTATGAGGATCCTCCAGATGGAGGCTGGGGCTGGATGGTGGTGCTACATTGTTTCCTGGTATGCCTAACTGAGATGGGTCATAAATATGGTTTATTTGGTAATTATTTGGTAATATAATGATTTTATATTGGTGGTTTTTAATAATGGCCCACACAATTACTGCACACCATTAAAACTTTACTTTAGAATTACAGTAAAGCAGAAGAAAAACATGTTTGTATTTCATAAAGTTCAGTCTGAAACAATGACGTGCTCATGAAGCCTCTTAACTGTCCATAATGGTACTTTTCTATTTTCTCTAATTTGTGTGTTTGCAGGTGAATGTTCTGGTGATGGGAACACTGAAGACCTTTGGGATTTTCTTTGTAGCCTTCCAAGATGAGTTTGGAGGCTCAGCAGAAAGCATCAGCTGGATTGGGTCCATCATGTCAAGTCTCCGTCTGTCTGGAGGTTTGAATTTCAAAAAACCTAACTCATTATATTCTCAGTAATTTCATGTGTTTGAATTATTCGACTCCTGGTGTTCCATTCTGCAGCACCCGTTGCCTCTGTGGCCTGTGCCAAGCTCGGAGCCAGGGTGACCTCAATCACCGGGGCAGTGCTGGTTAGCGGAGGCTTCCTCCTGAGTATTTTTGCTAATAGTGTGGTGTTTCTCTACATCAGCATGGGGGTGATAGTTGGTAAGTCTCAATAAGTCATGATCTAGAACACTTTATTCAACTTCATTTATATAGCGCCAACAACATCAGTTATCTCAAGGCACATTACAAGTAAGGTTTAAGACCTTACACAATTAAACCCAACAAAACCCACACAGAGCAAGCTTTTAAATGTAGCCAATCGATTAAATTCAATTCAACTTTATTTATATAGCGCCAATTCACAACATCAGTTATCTCAAGGCACTTTACAAGTAAGGTTTTAAGACCTTACACAACTTGTTACAAATAGGCTGGTGTGGTAGAGGTTAGGACCCAATCGCAGAACTCAGACGTGATGTAACTCAATCAAGTGGTCTTTATTACCAAACAAACATGACATGACTGGACTTGAACTTAACTTGACGTGGCTTGTCTTAACTTAACTACACATACATGGCTAGACTTGACTAATACAAAAACTCACATGACTCGACTTCATGACAGAACAAAAAGACTCACGTGACCTGGAATCACAGACAGCAACACTATCACATAACCAACAACGGACCGACACAAGAGGGCAGGCTTAAATACAGAACTAAACAGGAAATTAAACACAGGTGTAACCACTAATTACTAGGGAGGAGCACAGAGGGAGAACGTGACGTCACAGGACAAACAGAAAACCTGGAGCCCTCAGAGCTCTGAGGGCTGGACTGTAACACAACTAAACCCAACAATTCCCACATAGAGCAAGCTTTTAATTGTAGCCAATCAATAAATTATACATTTAAATAGCAACAGTGGAGAGGAAAAACTCCCTCTCTAACGAGGAAGAAACCTCCAGCAGACCCAGGCTCAGTGTGGGCGGCCATCTGCCTTGACCGGTTGGGGTGAGGGGATAGAGAAGAGAGAAAAGAACACAACCACAACAACAAAACAAGCAGCAACAGAACACAGGCAGGATGGTTGGACCAGCAACTGAACACTGGAGACACACGACTCTGAGTCTGATGATACCTGTAGATGAGGATAGAGAGAGACAGAAGGGGAGAAGCACAACTGAGAGAGAAAAGGGACAAAGTTAGTCACATGTGGAAATGGAGGCATGTTGGCGGATAGAAGAAAAAGAGAAAAAAAAAAGAGCTCAGTGAATGAAGGTGGTCCCCCAGCAGTCTAAGTCTATAGCAGCTTAACTAAGAGATGGTTCCGAGTGACCAGAACCATCTCTAACTATACGCTTTGTCAAAAAGAAAGGTTTAGTAGGAGAAATGTGTTCTCTCTTCCTAAGTCTAGTCAGAACTTCGGCTGCAGCACTGGGCTGATATGCGCTTTTTCACTGATGTGAAACACAAAACCGAAAAGTTAATTACAAATGCCTTTCTGCACATTCCTGGGACTAGCATGGTGTTTAATAGTTATAACTTTCCTTTACTCCCTCCAGGGATTGGTTTTGCGCTACTATACCAGTCTTTCTCAGTGATCACAGCTCTGTACTTCAGAAAGAGGTTAGCAACGGCATATGCAATTGGACGTTCTGGGATGGGCTTGACTTTTGCTCTTGCCCCATTCACTCAGCTGCTCCTGGACCAATATGCTTGGCAAGGTAAGTGGAATGATCATAGTGAAGTTCTCTTTGTTTGTTTAGAAATATGTAGTAGCTTTGTTTTATGTTTGTTGAAGTATAGCTCACATAAGGTAACATTTTCAGTTCTCTTTCCACAGGGGCAATTCTGATTCTTGGTGGTCTCATGCTGAACCTGGTGGCCTCTGGGATGCTCCTGAGACCCATTAATGTGAAGCCTCCTATGTCAAACCCTACCTCATCTCCCATCCAAAAGAGCCCTGCTGTTTCACTTAAGAGCACCTCAGAGAAGGAACATGCTAAGATCTGCTTGAATGGTTCCTCCCATTTATCTAATGGATTCTCCAAATCAGACTCATTCCCATCTTCACCCCACTCCCACAGGGACTCTGAGAACCTAAATGGGAAATGTACTCAGGGACCCCAGGAACAGTCAGGGAACACTGAATTAACCCAACTGGTTGTCAGAGGTGTAAATGGCAATGAACTTCAGCGTGACCTGGGTCAGTGTAAATCCACAGATGCAGACTGTTCAGCAGCGGGAAATGTCAGTGTGAATGGGTCCACTACTGTTGGATTTTATTCCCACAACAATGCAAGTGAGGTGAATACCAAAAAAAACAAAGTACTGGATTTCTCCCTTTTAAAGGATCCTTTCTTTTGCATCTACACTTGGTCCTTGGTCTTCAGCCAGTTAGCCTACTTCATTCCCTATTTCCACCTGTCTGCTCGAGCCAGAACCCTGGGCATTGATGCAATGGATGCATCATTTATCATTTCTGTCGCAGGTGAGGAAAACGTTTTTTTTTTTAAATATACACACAAGCAACATACACAGGCACACAGCATGGGACATTCAGTAGTAGTTTTGATGGACATCCCAGCTGAATTAAAAATAAAATAAAGTAAAGTAAAATATGACTCACTGGTTTCATCAAAGATGTGTATGAGACCCAAAGGACCTTTGGCGTAATTTCTTTCTGCACTCCTTTCTTGTGCCCTTGCCTACGTCCAGCAAACATTGTACCCCTACCCCTCATAAATGGAAGCTATAAAAAACTGTAGGTAACAGGTAATCAAAGCAAGCATATTTTGACCATGTGACGTACAGTGTTTACTTTTGGCTGAAGGTCCTGGTTAATGTCCTTGCACAAGGTGAAACTTGTCAGTTAATATTACAAAAGAGTCAGAGACACCAGAGATGCATCACTGCAATGCAGTATAGATAAAGTCAGCGTAAACCTCACACACACAGATGGGACTGCCATTTGTCTTCAATCTGAGCCTTACCAGTGAATTTATACTGTGAGCAGGGAGGTCCAAGTTTCTTCTGAGTTTAAAAAGCGACACAAAAAGTCCTCAGTCAACTTCTAGGCATTAATAATTTGTGAGCTGCTCAGACTCTGCAGTCTTATGTAATGAATGTGCTTACATAAAAGCTGAACTTTGGTACACTAGCCAGGGTGGATGGGTTCAGCTGTATGCCATCGATGAGGCCTCAGAAAGCAATTTGGACCATCCACCACATCTGCACATGAGAGTTCTTGGTTGCTTGGTCAAGCTTTGTGAATAATTAAAATAATCTAGATGGGGTTGTGCACTTAGAGCTTTCATGCTTCTGTGTTCTTATCTGTGTCCCTTATTACTCAGTCTTCAGTCAACAGACAATATTACGCTGGATGAACATCTAGTAGGTTATGATAGATTATGATGAATATCTGTTCAATGTGAATAGACATAGACAATGTGAATTATGCATCAGAGCTATTTGATAGAGCTATTTGATTTTCATAGAGACCCATTGACTCAGCTAAGCAGGGGAGCCCAGTATCGACTGGGTCAGCCTGTACGTCAACCCTCCGCCACCAACACTGGAGCAAACTGGAGTCGCTAAGCAACAACTAACTAAGTAAAGTTGCTGGCGTACTGACAAGTGGGGCTCAGAATTTTGTGCATCTGCAGTTCTAAAGTGGCTGATAGTTTCCAGAGGAGCACTGAGGCAGCAACATGGACAAAGGAGGAGGCAAGACAAGCCAGCAGCAACCTCAGGAAAGCTGGGAAAATCAACATGCCTTTTGTAACCTTTTGCTTTAATCTACTCACAAACTGGGGCCCCTTAGAAGTAAAGGGAATGGCATCTCTCCATGCCCTGCAAACCCATGGTCTGTTAATGCCGAGAGGCATTCACATACCCTCTGTACATATTAGCACTCTGGAAAGAAATGGGTCAATAATGTCATTGCATATGTGGTTTAAAGTGCTACTTGGTGAGGCCAAATGTAACAGGATTAAACAAATAAATACATTCACAACCTGAGTGTATGCACACAGGGGACACAACAGGACATTGTCTTGGGTCGCTAGAGGGGGATACATAAACACAGCACAGCTGCCTCATGTCATCTTTATTTGTAAAAAGACAGACTCTCTAGATTCAGCTATGGAAAGATCACAAACATGTTAATTGAGAGGGCATTTTATTCATTCAAAATTAATATTTATATTTTGGTTTATTTATATGAGCTTCTATAGACTATACTAGAAATATGCATCACTCTTCACTCTATAATTCTGAATATTATATGTAAACTTACATTTCCATCTGTTTTACACGCCAGTAAATTGCTGTAACCTGTGCAGTCGTGGTGTCTGCACCACAGCAGAGGATTCTACATCTGCATAGAACCAATTTGTTTCATTGATCAACAGCTCAGCTTGTAGCTATTTCTGCAACAGTCAATACACTGCAGTTTCCTCATTGTGTGCAGCCTATCGCATTTGAGTTGACCTCAGCTCAGAACACCGCATACAGCGCCTGCCCTGTCATGATACCCACATGGAGTACACAATCGATTAAATGGGATGAAGAGTGTAATGTGCCAGGATGTTGGTTGAGGCAACTGTTCAGTGACACATTAAGTGACAGGAGACAAACTGACCTTTGTGTTGATTTATTTCTTACCCAGATGGAGTTCTATTGTCGAAACATTGTAACATTTCCTTTAGATCTTGCCAATCTCTGAGTGTGACAGACAGTTTACTTTGCTGTATAGTTTTCCTTCACACAAATGAGTGTACGTATGCGCATTGACTTTTTTTTTTTTTGTTGAGCCGAAAATATCAGCATTATTCAAACAGAACACAATAGTAGCAAAGATGACCTCAGCTGCACTTAAGCTGAATTTGTTTGTGTGAGCAATTCAGAATGTAATTTAATTAATGAAAAACTGTTTTTCCACCAGTGAACTGTAGTCATGCAGGTCATTCCATTTGGACTCCTCCAGGTTTAGAGATGCCATAGACAAGAGTGGAAATTATAATTCTCATAGTGAGCTACATGTGAACCAGTAATATTTGCTGTTAAATTTTAAAGGTATCAGCAACAGATCATTATATGGGTATCCTGACACAATGGCATTTTTAGTTTGTTTTTTTTAATCAGTAGAACTTCTCACTTCCTTTAAGGCATCTAACCTCCTGAGGATACTGCATATTTGAATGTAATGTCTGCATTGTAGTGGTACTTCACCTGGTAATTGTATTTATTAACTAGCTCAGTATACAGGTATGTGTTGATCATTAAACACACTTGAAGCTATGGAGGGGAGAGCACTGATGCTTTTTCCATATTTCCCATCTAAAGCTCCATTACCGAAGAGCAGCTTCTTGTTTCAACCTGAATATTTTATTTTGTGCATACTTCTCTTCATTCATTTCTCATTCAGCTTTATAAGACATTTAAAACATTATCAAGACAGTGGAAACTGCTGCTGCATTATCACCCTGTGGCTACTGATTTGTCAATATGTACAACGCTGACCCTTGTACTTTCCCTTTACCTAGTTCCATTTGTAACTGTCTCTCGTCTTTCATTTCCTTTGTTTTCGTCTTTCGTTAATGCCACCCTCTCATCACGCTTGTGTTTTTCATATTGACTCTCAAAATGCGCTGTGTCCCAGTTTCTGATTCACCTCACCTATTTGCCTCTGTTACAGGTATCACAGAGACCGTCGCCCAGCTGGCCTCAGGCTGGGTGACAGATAGGAACCTGTTCCACAAATACCACTACCACAAAGCTTACCTGATCCTCTGTGGCCTGGTCAACCTGCTCTCCCCGCTGGCAACCTCCTACATCCTGCTGATGGTGTATGCTGTGTTCTTTGCCATCTTCTGTGGTGGCTACATGGCTCTACTGCTGCCTGTTTTAGTAAGGAGACTGCCCATTTAACATAGCTATTCTTAGCATATCTAATTTTATTAAACAAACTAAAACCTGTTTATGACTCCTAACAACAATATATTTTTAGTAACACTTCCAGTTACAGATCCCTTAGTGTTATAAAGAGAAGTGATTTAGATGCAGTTCTATTACCCTCTGTTGTTGTTGCAAAACAGAGCAGCGAAGCAAGTAACATAATGAAAATGTATTCCACTAATATTCTGTATTTGATAACTCTGCAGCCAGTGAAGCTGTAGCAACAGTACGCAGTGCTTGTTTTTAAGTACCAAAGTCATGCCAACGTCTAATAACACAGGTAGAGCTACAGCAGATTACACTGCAACCTGTAATTTATTTAGCATGTATGTGGCCATAAACCACACAATATTATTATCTGAGAAAAGAAATGTGACCATTGGTACCATCTGCACAAACATTTCATGATGAGCCATCTATCAGTTGTTGAAATATTGTAGCTATATACACTAAGTGTGTCCTAGGTCCAGGGTACACCTACCCTAACTCAAATAACGCATATCTGTCTATTGACCCTACAAGTGCAAAATTACATAATCCTTTTCAGGGAAATGCACGTAAATTATTGGGAAGTTACAGATCTTTAAAATAAAGGGTTACCTAACTTTGATTTGCAAATTCAAAGGTCTAAATTTGTTAAAGCTCAGTACTGGACACAAAGCTGTTTTCAAGAAACTCTTGTGTCCCTCTGTATTTTTTAACTTTTCAAACAAAGCCCTCAGCATTACTTTCGCCATATCATCACTCTGTTGTTCATTTACCACGTAGGCCCCTACTGTATCAGACTCCTCTAGCCTTGTGATTGCTTGCACGGGCAGTGTTTTGTACCCAGCAAAAGTAAAACGGCTTCATGTCACACACAGAGAGGAAAAGTATCTTTAAAGAAAATAATCACAGAGGTTTCTCACTTGTCATTATGAGTGGATCATATTAAGTCAGTGTCCAGCCAGTATCTAGTATCTGTGGGTCATTTCGTACCTGAAAACATAAAAAGGGAGAACAATACAATATATGGTGTGATTTCACTTGGCAGCAGTGGATGGTAAAGGCCAGGGCTGAGCATTCAGGCCTAAATAGTGACAAGCGTGATGTGTGCTTTTACCTCAATGTCAGTTAGGGAGCTACTAAAACCCCACAAAAATTAATTCTTTCAGACCTCAGCTGGCACTTTAATGTGAATCACAAAATGTTTTTAACTACTAGTACAATTTATTTACTTCTTACAATGTCTCACAATGGCAAAATTCTAGCTGTCTTATGTTATCAAAGACTGACGGGCACAGACATATACCTGTAGTTTTATAATGCAAACGTGGAAGAAGAAAGCTCATATGCGCTCTAGTGTGTGAACAGCAGTAGGTGGACTGAATGTGCTCTGCTCTGCAGGTCGATCTCGTGGGGTCAGAGAAACTCAACAACTCTATGGGTTTCTCCATGTTCTTTGTAGGCTTAGGTTGCCTCACAGGGCCTCCTTTAGCAGGTGAGTGGATCCTTCAAACAACATACATATACTGTACCAGCATGTGGGCCAAGTTGACATTTGTACACATGTCTGAGTGCTCATGCTAGTGCTGGCCTATAGGAGCTTGAAAACTGAGATAAGCCTCTCTTATGAACATATATTTTTGGGTGGGTGCTGCAGCACATATTTTCATGGGGCCCTGAATACCTTCCAGGGCCTCTCAAGTGTATACATGCTGGGCTGTCTGTGGGGGCATGACAACACAAATGTGCAAAGTATAGTTAGTGCTACACCCAGTACAGACTGCTTGATTTGAAAAGAATGCAGTTACTGGGTCTAAATGTAAAGAATTAAAGGAACAGCTAATGGTGGGGTTATAGTCATTTTGTTTAATTGATAGCAGGTGCCCGTTGGTCTTAGACAGCCATTTCTAATTTGAGGGTCTAATAAACTGCATTTTTCATCTTAGATTAGAAAGTAAATACCAACAACATTAATCATATGTTTTACATGTTAAGCCTTTGTACATATGTATATCCATGGAAGAGAGAATTCCTGAAAACCAGATCTTGTAGAGAGGCTAAGTATGTTTCAGTGCGATATACTATGTTTACCTTCAGTTTCTTTGTTATTATGTCACATACTGCGGTGGAAAAATATCTCTTCTCGTGGCCAAACTTAAAGAGGGGGGTTCCCTCAAACCTATAGAAGCAATTCCCATCCACTGTGTCAGGCAATCCCCCTCAGAGGAGTTTATGTGCAGTATTTCAGGGCTGACATGAGTTATGGTATGGAAATAACATGTGGCTCTGTTTATTGCCCCTGTGGTTTAAGTAAGAACCTAGCAGTAAGCAAACAATGGTTCCTGGTGTGGCCGCTGATAATAATAACATTCCTGTTGTCCGGTTCCTCCCAGCTGTCTGTTAACTTTCTCAGCATCAGCTGTAATATTATACCTGCTTCTCCTTTGCTGTGGTAATGTCTGTCCTACACCAAGGCTTGTGTGAACACAAGGCATTACAGTAGGAGCCACCTAAAGTTTACAATGCAGGCCATGAATGTCATATCAAAGTCACAATGTCCACAGATATATTTTATAAACAAAGAAGAGGTTATAAGATATTAATACCTATATCATGTTCTTGTTGAAGCTATTGTTTTTTGATATTTTTACTTGATAAAACTGATCTACCTGGTCACAAAACTGCAGTTACAAATGTGTTGTTTTGCAGGATTCCTGTACGACTACACCCAGACATATGACTGCTCTTTCTACCTGGCTGGACTCTGCTATTTGCTCTCCTCCCTCTCCCTGTTCATGGAGCCTCTGGCTCAGCGCTGGAAGGCCAGTAAGAAAATGGCTCAAGCCTCAAGAGCAGAATGCAGCTGTAAGATCAATGGTTGCTTCACCCCTGACCGACTGCAGAACAGTGCCGTGTAGGAATGAAACCCAGGAAAGGCCTTCGATCAGCATGGAGCTGCACGCTCATGTCTTGCCATGGGCCAGTTTACAGTTCTTTGGACCTTGGACTGCTGCTTAAAGTTGGGACCTAAGTAAACCTTAATATGTCCAGCAGCGTGGCATGGCCATGGATGAGAAGAATTATAATTTCTAAACCACACAGTAGTTGGGACTACTGGGTAGATTGTTTAACTTTTAAGAAGCCAAAATCCTAGTTTGTTCTTTTACTCTTGTACCTATTTGGGATGCATACATCAACACTAGACAGTCCCTTACATGCCACAGCTGGAACATTTTAATATTAGCAGCTTTGCAGCCACAGTCTAATAAAGAATATATTATTCTATTTTTCAATGAAACTACAAATTTGCACTCACTTTTTCAGAAAACATTTTATTGCTGCAAATGCTGTTGAGCCTGAAGCCCTGTCCTGGTCTTGCTGCAAAATGTTTCCTTTGAATGCCAGACACTGGGCAACCACATAACTGCAAACTGCACTGACACAATGCAAATTCAAATATTCTGAATTGTTGGAAAATCTTTACTGCAACTTCACTTCCCATAGACGTTAAAGGACAGAATGTTCAAGCACGTTAACATTCCTGTCATGCTCTCTTTAGCTCTTTCTTACTCTTCTTATTCAAGTATAGTAACACAGTTTTATTTCAGCTTCTTTCAGATAAGCAAACACTTACAATCTTTATATGATGTAAACATGTACCATAAAGTGACTTTCACCGACTGCTTTCACTTTAAGTGCTTACATACAGCTAATGCTCCAGCTCGTCACTGTGCACACATTAGAGATATGTTCTGTCAGTTTAATTGACATTCCACCTTTCACATTGTATTGTTTGCTCCTCAACCTTGTCAGTGTATCATTTACATATAACCCATTATCTAATTTAAAATATAAGGAAAAAACTTGAAAATTAAAACACATTTGACGGAGTTCAGCTTCTTACAGACACCTTTCACATTTACCTTCCCTTTTCTCATACATCTTAACCTGCTTAGAGTTTGTGCCTGCCATTTTCTGCCCAAATGAGCATGGAAGTTATGAAAGTGCACAAATTTATTAAATTAACAGCTCACTTATCTACTTTATCAGTGTAGCTGTAACAAAGGTACCAGCTCCTGAAAGAAGCTAGTTGGGTCCAGGATTAAATGCTCTGATGTGTGAATGTCTTGGAAACGTATCAACTTTATATTTCTGCTAATTTCTGACCAGCTGTGTAACAAAGATGTTTCACATATGTTGCCCTCTCTTCACAGTGCCTGCAGACAGCCAATTAATGGCAATACCATTTCTAATTTCATTGTGTTTTTACTTGGAAGTATATTTGTTGCTGATTTTTTTTTATACAATAGTTTTGTATTTTCAGTTTGTCACAACTGTTCGCCTTATAAGGTACTGTATAGTATCTTTACTAACTTTTCAGTGATCGCAGCCAAAGACTTTAGAAACCTACGTACAACTTGAAGCTCACTATTAGTTCAAATTATTGTATACAGATTAAACGACTGTGCCCTAGTTATGGACTAGCATTTTGTTAGGCGGCCCTCTTGTGGACGAGGAAGGTTTCTACTTAAAGAATTCCTATTCAATTAGTACCAAATTATTCCCCCTCAACTCACTTTCACAATACTGAGTGAGGCTCTTTGTATTGTTTCAACAACTACAGTCATGCATAAAAGCTTTTTGGCTCATTATTGCATTCACTAGCAGTTTGCTTGTGATTGATGGCCAGAGTACTTTCTGCCAAAAAACATAATAAAAAGGATTTGATGCTTTAGAGGTGAATTTAGTTCTGCGTTGTTTTACTGGGCCTTATAAGAAACGGTCAATTTAAGCAATATGTTGAAATAACTTCATGTCTCTTAATTGATGTCTCAAACACCACTATTGAAGAAGAGGGAAAGTGAGTTCTGTTTAATGGGAGTTGGTTGCAGCAAATTAATTTATAGGTGAAACATGGTGTTTTACCACTATGGCTCATGGATTTGTAAAGTGATCAGATTTAGAAAATATGCATATCTAATCGTACATATCCTGTTTCAATCCAATAGTTTGTTTTAAGCATTTTAACATAGAGCACTCGGTAGTCGTAAACTGATGTGACTATTTACTTGTGTGATTCAAAATAATAAGTACACTGACACCACACAAATGCAAACTCTGGAAAAATAAACACAAGTTTCCACAGGTTTCACAGAATTTATTGACACATCATTTAGACAAAGCATTAATGTGAATAAACAAAATGTCTCATTTACAAAAATGTGTCCTATGTTTTAAAGTAGCCTGAGCAACTCTGATACAATTACTGACAAAAAATAATCATTTGAACATCTATGTAAAAATGTATTAAAAATGTCAATAAAAGAAAGGGTACAGGTTACTTACAGGAGAAGACTCTTGATGACGTTGTTGATGGCCTGAAACAAAATTATTCACTAACTGCTGTCCCCTGGAGCTCTGTAGGACACACAAGAACATGTTTAAACCTTTAACACTTTGTCACTGCTGTCACAACAGGATACAAATAAAAATATAAATCATAAGATGTCACATTGTATCAGCTCATATTGACCCTTTTTTTTTTTTATAAAGAACAGTGATGTCTCTGTCTGTTTCAGACATTTTTGAGACATTACGTTTCACATGATTTCTTTTAAATAAGCGTTAAATTATGCATCACTGATAGGTACGATGATAGAAATGTCCAGAATATGTAACATTTTTCTAGGTGGGGAGCTGCTGGAGCAATTTACCTTTATTATCAACTGCAGATTTGTTTGACAAACTTAAGTTTAAATAGACAGACACACATACAGGAACTGGTACACAGGCTCAGTCTACCCACTTATGTATTGATGGACAGTCAATCCCCAATAACAATCAACATCTAATAGTTGACTGAAATCCATTTTAAGAATTTGCATCTACAAAAGTAACCAAAGTCAAATAAATATCAACTTCTACCTTATTTAAACCCAGCATCACTGACACCGTCAACATCACCTGCAGCTTAAGAAAAAGCCACTATGCTTATGCATAGTGAACATGTTGAACAGGCAGCGAAGTATAAGGGTCGCGATAACAGTGAAGGAATGTGCTGTCTCTACATTTAAGCACACTGTTCACAGTGTTTACCTTTACAGGCTTTTTTTGATTGCTAACTGACTGCATGTATGACCGCTGCTCATACAGTACATTTATCTAAAAGGACTGGAGATTTTACATTATCAGCTCATCATTTCATTATCTGGTAGTAAACAACAACAACGACAAATCAGGCTTTATCTTTATCTACAATAGCTTCCTCACAGATCATATTATTTTGAACCTTGACTGTAATCTCTGCCAGACTTCATTGACATAAATCATTTGTAGCTGAATGGTAGAAATTAAATTTATATCTAATAAAGATGCAAACACTAAATGTGCAATATTTGCATGTCAGCTGTGACAGTTGCAGTAACCTTGCTATAAAATCTACCTAAACACTACAACCTTTTAAACAAAAGCCTGTGAACATATGATTAAAAATGTCAAATGGATGCATTCACATACCACTGGTCACGGTCAACAATATTACTGTGGCTAAATAGCACTGGGGATTTTGGATACATGTTAATTGCAATCACTAATAACAACTTCAGTAATGACATTCAAAATAGATTGTGCAATTCTGTAGCATCAAAATGTGGTGGTGACACATGTACTTACCATTGCTGCCTAAGCCACAGATACAGACCTGGCAAGCAGCACCTGGTCTCTTTACTCACCATTCGTACAGTAATTTTATGTCCATCCTGGGTGTCTGGTGTGCATGAATGTGATTTGACTGGGGGTGAGGAAAGTAGTTGCTCCATGGTCCTCAAGGTGGCAATGTTTCCCTAGTGAGGTATGAACTCCTCAGACCAGGACAGATTATGGCTAAAATGGGTGGCAGTAGAAAACACTTCTGTGAAAGGGGCCTGAAACTTAGAAAAGCCAGGAAAAAAAGCTCCTGGAATTTGGGGGACTGATGAGATCCGCAGTTCCTTCCAGTGGAAAAAATGGCCTGTTTTTGTTTCACTTCCATGCTGCAGCACCAGACTTCAATACAGCTTTAGCACAGCCAACACTTGTTCACTCGTCTCCTCGGAGAGGTTTCAATCAGAGGAGAGCACAAAAGCGGGGGCAAGCAATATTCATAGCTGAAGTTTGGGCCATTCCTCTTTCCTGAGACAAACATTATAAGTCAAATCAAACCATTACTGGGCAAAGTATAATAAAGGCAAATCAACCCGATGGTTCAGTATTGCCTCTGCAGGGAGACACCTTAAATAGCGGCTTTTATGGAAATTTCAGAGCGGTGTCATGCACAATCCCCCTATTGGAGTGTGTGGCAGGCAGGGATGAGACTTCCTCAGCTCCTACTCAGGAACTGGAAGACAACAGAATACTTGCACATGCTGCTGTCTGCTCCAGCCCTCGCCTCCTGGACAGCACCACTGTCCTGCCTCTGCCACTTGTTCACACTGCAAACTGGACTCACTGTACACAAGGGGTAGTGGAGGCTCCTTGATCCTGATCAGGTGTTCACATGCCAAAGAAACGAGGTCATTGGGGAGCAATTTATGATGGACAACTTAAGAGCTGACAACAGGCATGTAAGCAAACAGCAGTCCTCACAGGAACAGGGATGTCTCTTCGCTGGTGCTAAACAAATTGGAAATAGTCTCCCTTTTTGTGTGCAGAAAGAAAACTTCAAGTGACAACTCCTTCGAAACACAATAAAGTACAGCTTGTTTCTTCAACTCACTTCCATCGAAGAAACAGGTTTCCCTTCAAATGAACAATTTATTGATAATCGGTCACATTAAGTGCTCAAATGCACTTTCTGGTACGTGAACAGCCTCGGATGTGCTCTATGGATTATCCTTTCCCATGACATCAAAGTGTACATTGCTCAATTTTCCATTTAAAACAGAAGTCAGCACAGGTGCAGGTGGACTACACAACTTAACAGCCTCATCAGCGAGGGCTCACAAATACCAAGTTGCCTTCTCTGCAGAGGTTTTTCAGCTCTGCACTCGTCCTCGCAGGAGTCCAACGTTGCAGTGTGATGTTGACACACAAAACATTTTCAAACACATGAACATTTTCAAAACATAGTTAACCAAACAAGTAATAATTTAAGGAGGATTTCTACTGTGACAAACATACAATGGCAAAACAAAATACGTAAGTAGGCCTTGGGAACGCTGGCAGGAAGGAGTAAAAATTTGTCAAATTCAGAGCTCTAAAATTGAAATTTAAACATTTACGTTAAGGTAGTGCTAAAAGCCTAAACTTACACAGACCTACTTACTTCACATCATCATGTTTGTTACTGTGATCAAACAATGTACTGAAACTGAATAGTAGTACTATTCTTATAAAACCAAAAGAAATGAAATAGACCATCCAATATAAACACAAAATTCTCTAAGCGTTTTCCATTTAGTAGTAGTTTTTGTTGTTTTTCATAATTAAAATTACGCAACCATTTCTAAAGTAGGGATGCACAAAATAAAATATGACGTAAAAAAATATTAACAGCATGTTAGTATATGCTTTGCTATGCTATGTGTATTCTGTTATGGGCTTTTCCATGGGTCTTAAATTTGTTAGTATTCAGCATTTCACAATAAAGCTGACATGACACAAATTTAGTTTTACTTATGGACTGGACACACCAAGTTCACTCTGTGTGTTGCAATTTAGTGCTCCAGTGCTGAGTAACATGGTAAAAATACACCCAAATCCATTCAAATAAGTACACTTGACAACAACAATAACTAAAACATCTGACCTGTATATAAAAACATTTGATCTAGGGATATTTGAAATTTTTCCCAACTTTGTGAATGCACAAATGGAGACCAGTTCAATGCAATTCAAAATCACACTAACAGCTATCTTACTCTCATTGAGGTGGTTACCTCATGAAAGCCAGATAGCAGGAAATGCTTGGTAGTGGAGAATAATGCACCTTCGAAACTCGAACAGGACTCAGGAGATTAGCTTTGTAACTGCAGTACTAAACAATCCACTGCAACTTTACTGAATTCATAATGGACACATTCACCTTTGCATCAATACATCAAAAGTCATACTATAAATATTATTGCACTGTAATTCAAAGCTTTGAAAATGCTACGCTCTGATTTCCTTCATGTCAATACACATAATATGAAACACAATAACACTGCCAGTACAGTCTAAGGCAATACAGCACAACAGCCCATGAACTGATGATGATCTTTGTTTAACCGCTTTAATTTTCAGTTTTTGCTAATACTGTGTGAGGGAGGACTGGATTAAAGGCAGTAACGGTTCGTGAGGGAATTATTTTAGATTTTACTGTAGTGGGGGTGTTATTGTGTCTGCTCTTTAATTTCTATATTCCCCATGTGGTAGTTCTGGATATCTACATTTTAACCCTGTAAATTACCTAATCATTTCTATATGACTTTTCTCATATAATTACACAAATGCATCAAATGCCACTGTGGGTTTATGATTTTGCATTATTCATACACCCTTGAAAAAAAATCACTTGAAATACACACACCCTTTAGGTTTTATAGAAGGACACGGTTTGTCCTTTTAGTGGATTACATGTTAACATAAAAACATTCAGGAACCATACTAGTGTACCCCATAATGCAGAACACACAGCATGCAATAGTTACTGACATACAGCAGGTGTTTCTTTCTCTTCTTTTCTCTTTTTTTTTTTAAACATCATTTGAACTTCGTGTTCTGATTTTTTTAGGATGCTCCACGAACCACAATCATGACCAGGTAGTCTTCCTCACTTTTGGCCAGAGATTTGGCTGAGGAATCCAGGAACTGCTGGGAGAAATCACAGGGAGGGAAAGCATGAAGAACGCCTGTGTTGTCTTTATCTCTGCTGCCTCCCACAGGCAGGCTGATGACTCCAGCTGCTTGTTTTTGGTTGAGGTAGGACACCAAGTTACGAAGCGGCCGCTGAGTTGAGGCTGCAGGGTCGGATGAAGAAGTATCCTCTGTGCTTCCAGGAACTGCTAGCAAAATGGCGTAACCAGCAGGGCCGGCCACCTTGATGCGGCGGGACACTTCGTCGAGCTTGGGCTGGTCTAGGCGAAGGCGCTGGGTGATCTTGAGTTTGCTTACTTGTCTCCCCGTCGCGCCATCAACAAGCAAATCATTAGCAACGCTGTGGTCCCCCTCCAACAGGTGCATGTTTGCTGGAAAGTTACTGTTCTTCAGCAGTAGCATGCCATGCCAGGCTAAACTGAGCTTAGTGCCATCTAGCTTGGACGGCTGGCCTCCTTTGGAGTTGCTCTCTGAACGTTCTCTTTTGGCTAGCCCTTTACCACCATCACCTGCTTTGCGCTTACGTTCACTGATTACTGAAACACTGCTGCTAGAAAGACCCTTATCAGAGACACTCTGGCTTTTGAGTCTCCGTTCAGGCCCAGTCCTTTCCAGGCTGCTGTGGCGTTCTCGTGTTGGGGAGGTTCTCTCCCCCTTGATAGGCCGCTCCGAGTCACTGAAACGACCTCCATCTCTGCTGCTACCTCCAGGACTACCATCTGGAGAAGCACGTCTACGCCTTACTGTCCTGTCTGTGCTGTCTGGGGAGTGCTCTACATGACGCCCGTCTTCCAGTACACGCCGCTTGCGTACAGGTTCACGTCCTTGAAGTTCTCGTTCCAAAGACCAGGGCTCCCGTGTGCGCCGTTCACGGTCCAAATGCTCTAGGGGTTCAAAGGGTGAAGCACGTACCCTTTCCCGAATAGCTGGGTTGGCCCACTCTGTTCCAGGGAAGAGATCTCTCTCCCTGAAATGAAGTGGCGGTGGAGTCCGTTGCCTGACCCTCAGCGGTTCAGGTGTGGCCCGGTGGACAAATGACTCTGCAATGATATCAAATGGTGGCATTGGGAGAGGCTGTAGAAACTGTTGCTGGTAGCGGTGTTCAGTGTCAGCAAAGTCCACTCTAAGTCTTCTTTCTGGGCCTCCCAGAGGAAAGCCTCTCATGTGTGTGCACGCTGCCTGTGCAGCATCCAAACTTTCATACTGTATGTAGGCCCAGGTATCCCCTTTTCTATAGTCAATGGTCCTTATAGTCCCAAACCGATCAAACTCTCTTGCAAGTGCAGCTAAAGGAACCCATGGTCCAAGTCCACCAACCCACAGTCGTGTGGTCGGAGTTGCTTTTCCATAACCTATCTTTATAGGGTTGCGGCCTACAACTTTGCCAGACATACTAAGTTTAGCTCTATGTGCCATGTCAAGGTTCTCAAATTTAACAAATCCATATGTGCTTGTTTGTCCCCGTGTGGGTCTCTTGATGTCCACTTCTGTTATGACCCCAAACCTATCAAAGGCTCTCCTCAGGTCTGCCTCTGTAACTGTAATGTCCAGGTTGCCCAAAAATAATGTCCGATTGGCTCTTTGGTCATCCTCTGGAGAAATAAAGTCCTCCTCACGAAAAGGTGCTCGCTCTGCAATAAAAGCAGGACGAGCTCTGGCTTCAAACAGAGCGAACTCCCTGTCCCGCTCCAGTTCTCTGGGTAGAGGAGTCGGCGGGGGAGGGGGGAGCCTTCCCAAGGCCAGCTGCTGGAGCCGATAGTCTCTGTAACCCAGCCCAGTAGGCGAGAGGGGTCTCTGCAAGTGTCTGTGGCTCTGGGCCGCACCGTACACGTCTCTCTCCACGGGAGAGCGGCTTCTCCTTCTGTTAATGTGTATCGCCTCTATTTTGAGTGGTCGGTCGTACAGCACCAGCCGACCCCTAGCGTGCTTAGCGGCTCTGGCGTCCTCCGGCTTCCTGAAATTCACAAAGGCTATCCGTTCGTCGTTGCTACGACTTATCTTGACGCTTACATCTCCAAATTTTTTAAATTCATGAAAGAGTCCGTCTTCTATGTCTTCATCACTTAGCTGTGTGCCGAGGTCGCTTATTTTCAGGGTTTTGTACTCACTCTCGGTGCTGACTGGCGGAACACGCTGCTCTCCCCGTGAAGCGGTCCTCGGCGAGGCCAAATCCAGCGTCAGGCTCAGGTTGTGGTTCTTACCGACGGAACTCGCTGCAGCAGACTGACAGCTGTGGTTATTTCCAGTCCGACTGTGCCCGTCGAAATCCCTGTCTCTTTTCTCACCGAGCAGACTTCTTCTCGTTGAGCCGCCGTCGCTTTTGGTGGAGCTGTTTCCATTATTGCTCCCACTGGAAACGGAGAGAGCACCCATTTTCTTGCTGGTTGGGTGGCATCCTCCCCTGTCTCGAATATCGTCCAGAGCACGGGAGCGTTTTTTAATCGGCGATCGCTCTTTACCTTTCATTTCTGTCCAACAGAGGTGACCCTCCGGGTGCCTGTTTTAGTGCTCTTTCTGCAAATTAGTGCAGACAATGACAGCAATGAAAAGCGGTTTTATTCACTGACCCTGCGACAAAACAAAAACAGTCGCCATTTTGTACAGATTAACGCTAAAACCCACCCCTTCGCCCTGGTTGGCTAAAAAGTGGGTGGAAAACTTTACAGCGCATGTCAATCATTCACGGAGACTTTTAAAAACATACTTTTGTTTCTGATTCTAGTTTGTTTGCTATAAGTAAAAAACGACACATAGCTATAATTAATTTCAGAGTTGTCATTATATACGATTTACCTGTAAGACTTTAAAGCATCATCAAAACATTAACAAAAAATTAAAAATAATTTAGTGAGAATCAGAATAGTGTCAAACTTGGAATATAAAGGTCAGAACTTGAATATAGGCAAAACAGTGTAGTACTAGTCGTAGTGTTTATAAAGAGTTTTATTTGAGCTAGTTTATCAGCAATTAAGCAAAAAACACCAACTCTGCTTGTTCACTTTAAACGAGCAAGAGCCATTACTATCTTAAATTTAAACTAAGGAATAATGAATTCAACCATATTGACTAGTCCATCTTTTTAAAAGAAAGAAGAAGAAAATATTTAGTGTTATGGATAATTGTCTTACAACTGACTCCTTAACATGGGAATGCAATCTAGTGTGACAATATTTCATTCTGTAATATGAATAAATATGTTAATAAATGTGATAGATCTAGAGTACATGTCTTGAAATGTGATACTGACATGCCAACAAGACAGATACAGGACATTTTAATTGTAAGGGATGAAAACATCTCAGGACCATTTAAAACAACACGTGGAAATTAATAGAGCTGCACCAACTTGAGGTTTTGGGGTCCATTGGGTTCTTAGGATGTTGGCATTTGCTTACTTTGTTTGTTTTGATAACACAGCCTTAGTCATTGGGACAAATGAATTCTTGGAGCTACCAGAAAGTGGGATGACATTAGGACACATCCGGACTGTACAGGTAAAGTACGGCTCAAACATAGAAATCAGTGAATGAAACATGCCCATGATCCACATTTTGCGAATGGAAATAATGGGTGTAATGATGGAAATGTTTTTTGTGTGTGTCTACAGAGCCCGGTGGTGTCGCCACCTTGCGGCGCAACCTTTTCCGTGACGTCAATTCAGCACTGGGAAGGAGACAGCTCCCTCCCCCAAAAAACCCAGCGCGCCTCACGTTGCTTGGGTCCCCGGTTATTGATAACACAATTTACCCGCTGGGATCCATCCCAGTAACGTGAAACTCGTGGAAATAGAGGCTGGAAACACAAGACACATCCCGGACGGAGGAAAAACAGCGGTTTGCGTGTTATTACCGACAAATAGAAAGCCGAGCCCACCCCTTCACTTGTCAACGCGACATCAACCAGGCAGAAAGGTATGGGAATGTCATAGTATCCGGTGAAATACTGACTGAATAAGAAATTGGGTATCTCAGGACCTATAAGTATGATGCTGTTGCTTGGTGCGGTAACGTTCACGCCGCTCGCAATGCACCAGTGAACTAATGCTGCCAAAAAACGGATCGCCGTCGATGAATGCTAGAAAATCATATTTGTGCAGCCAGAAACATTACGAAATGTTTGTACCGATGCCAGCGTTGAGTAAATGTACAGACGCTGCGGCAGTTTCATTGGGCATGGTTCATAGTGGGCATCGGACTTGCACGTCGGCTATGATGCTGCTTAGTGTCATCATCACATCCTCGGTTATTTAAAGATTGATCTTCCTGTGTGTGTGTGTGTGTGTGTGTGTGTGTGTACGTGCGCGCGCGTTGCTTCTTCGCACAGGCCCGTTAGTTGCCCGTTTTTTCCACACTCTCCTTTCTCTCAGTGACCGTGGCTTCCGCTTCTCCTTGGTGCAGTATAAAACATGCTGTAGGTTATGTGAATTGGGTACATGTGCTCTTGCCCCCCTTCCCCCCAACCTCCTTACGCTCTCAAACACACGCACGCAAGCACGCACGGAGGTTCGTACACATCCACGCTTAGGTGGTTATGCAATTCGTCATATTATTCAGGTGCAGACATTGCTCTGCACTTGATGCATGATGGATGACATACAGGAGCCGCTGAGTAGCTTTGATCTGATCCCGTCACACCGTGACACTCACAGGGACAGCCGATGAACAGGTGACAGTCAGGGCTGCGGACTGTACAACCTCCTCCGGTCGATTCATTCATAAAGCCCATCTTCACTGTGGGTGATGGCTTTACTGGGCAGGCTGTTTTTTTCCATTCATAGGTACAGAGATATATCACAGATGGATATAGTGGTTAAAACTGGGGACCTGGTAGAATGAGCTGAGCAAAAATCTAAATGTATATTTAAATGTATGGTTTGACTAAAAAATGGCACAAATTCAGGTAACTCCTTATGAGAAGAAAAAAAATGTCTAAAGATGGAGGGGCTTTCAGCACTGTACAAACCTAAACACTAAACAACTACCAATAACAATTAACAGGTAATTATCATTCTGATGTCTTTGTTAATGTGAACATTCTCCTTCAGGCTTACATCCTTTCTTCCTATTCACAATCCACCCTAACCTGCTGTGTTGGGGAAACCCCTGATGAGTGGGACCTGTATCCATGAGCCCCGCGCCCCTTCCCCTTCCCTGTCAGGATTCAGCACCCCCATCTCAGAACCGCCCTATCGAAGACTCGATGGAGACACCCCTGCTTGCACCCCTGAAACAGACCTGACCCCCACACAGTGTGTCCTCCGTAACGTGCTGTCAATTGACAATGGTGGACAGGGTGCTCCAGGTGGCAGCAGCCCCTCTCCTAGTGATGGACCCTCAGCCCACTTTGACAACAGCGTGCTAACACTACACGAACATGATGCGTGCCAGTGTGGTGGGGGGGCTGAGGCCAGGCAGAGTCCAGAAGCTGGAGCTGTTCGCTGCCAGTCTGAGAACGTTCGGCTACAATCAGGAAGTGGAGGTTTTTTGGAAGGACTGTTTGGATGCCTAAAACCAGTCTGGACTATGATTGGAAAGGCTTACTCTACTGAACACAAACATAGTCAAGAAGGTATGTGAAGATAATGGAGAATGTTCAATCTCCATGTGATATAGAGTCACTCTGCTATGTGTATTAGTGTACTAAATACCAGAATACACACAAATCATACAAACCTCTTATCTAAATATGTCAGTATGTCAAATTATTGTAATGTTGTGAGGTCACGGAGATGCTACATAGAAAATAAATACCTGAACTCATAGATAAGGTTCACCACAGTGGTGAAGACTATACAGGTTCTTTGTTAAAGCAAACTCAAACCAATTAATTAAATTAAACAATATATGTCTTTCCTCAATTAGTATCACTAGATATGATTACTAGGTCAAATACCTTTACATCAACTTTTATTACATTTTCATATTGTTACTGGTCCATAAGTGCACACTAAGCATTGTAGCTGTCGATAGTTTGGTGCAGAGGTTCTTTGGATTAAAGGTCTGCATATAACTCTAAGGGATCATGACAGAAAATCTGTAACATGAGACTTCTAATTATTTTAGAAAAATGTATTTTTCTGGAATAAAAATGAAGTAAAGTAAACACATTACAAAAAGGAAAAGAATTATAACTAGAAAAGCATTTCCATAAGAAAATCCACTGTGAATGCTTTATGCTGAATGTATTCCCAATAACTGCTAACAGTAGCTCAAGAGTTTAAAACGTTCTTAAAAGTAGTTTAAGAAAAATAGAAGTGGATAGAATAGGGTTGTGCAGGTCCAGAACAAGTCAAAAGTCTTAAATTTCAATGTAAAGCATAATGAAAAAATATTAAGTAAGTATTAATAATTAATTAAACCACATCAAATGAAAGCCGAGACTTTTAATTGTCATGTCGAAAGACTGACAATTGTTGAATTTACAGCGAGTTCAAAACGCTCATTTGTGTCTTTTCTGGGAGCCGGGAGCCAGGAGCCAGGCAAATTAATGGCGGCCGCTCCCGCCGCTACGAGACAAATACGGAGAAATGTGTCGGTCTTTCGGTTTTGCCATGTGTCCAGTTAGCAAGTAAACAAGTGTCTCTACATTTGAGTGAAAGAACCGTTTAAATAAAGCAAAAATTGTGGCGACAATTTACAAGTTAAAGTTGTAAGTTTGTGGCAAAAAGATGAAAAAAGAAAGCCCTAGACTAGAAAAAGCATTTCCATAAGAAAATGCACTGTGAATGCTGCCATGCTGAATGAATTCCAATATATCGCTAAAACTGCTGAAGCAGTTAAAACATAGCTGAATGGAGCACATTTGTTTGAATGTTAGAAGCTGAAACAAATATATTGATAAAAGTGCAGTTTAAAAGCATTAAAAATGTGACAGGCGCAGGAATTGACTTGAGGTTGACTCAGAGGACAATCACTTAACCATTACACTATAGCTAGAGGACCATAGAAGAAGTAAAAAGTAGAAGTAGAAAGAGTTGAACAAATTTGAAATACATTGCTAAAATTCCTCCAGCTTTAGATTAAAATTGTCACAGATCTTACTTTATAGCATGCCCACAGTGGGATTTGAACTCAAGATTCCTAGAGCAGAGAGCAGTTACTTCTCCACTACACTAAAAACAAGTTAATATAAAACAGCTGAAGCAGAGAAATAGGAGTTGTTTGCATGTTTGCAGAAGTTGTAGCAGTTGAAGAAAGTTGAATGCTTTCAGCATTCACAGGGATTAGGAAAACAATACTGTGAATGCTGTTCAGCACGATAATAATAATAATAATAATAAAGATTAGGAAAACAATACGCATTCACAGTGATAAAAAAAGATTAGGAAAACAATACTGTGAATGCTGTTCAGCAGTGCTATATGAATAATTCCGAATTTATTTTATCTATTGTGTGTAATTGCTCACAGAGTTTTGTTATGGTGTGTATTTAGAGTCCTGGGAGGTTCCTTTTGAGGAAATCTCTGACCTGCAGTGGGTGGGCAGTGGGGCACAGGGGGCTGTCTTCCTCGGCAAGTTCCATGGAGAAGATGTCGCTGTAAAGAAAGTGAGGGACATCAAAGAGACTGAGATCAAACACCTGCGCAAACTCAAGCATCCCAACATCATTACTTTCAAGTGAGCAAAGTCTTGATATCCCACTGGGTCTTGTATCAACAGCCTATTCATTTAATTGCTTAAATCCCACACTGATAAAATACCTTAATTTTCTGGTCGCTCATGCTGTTGTCTGACTGCCTTTCTTCCATCAGGGGCGTCTGCACTCAGGCTCCATGTTATTGTATTTTGATGGAATATTGTGCCCAAGGCCAGCTGTATGAGGTGTTGAGGGCAGGACGTAAAATCACCCCTTCTCTTCTGGTTGACTGGTCCATGGGCATTGCAGGCGGCATGAACTACCTACACCTCCACAAAATCATCCACCGAGACCTCAAGTCACCAAAGTAAGCCTAAAAAGGCAAAACAGCTAATATTGTGCAACATTCATCTATTTTTATTAAAGAAAAACTGTGTGTAATCCACCTTTTACAGCATGCTGATTACACACGATGACCTGGTGAAGATTTCAGACTTTGGTACCTCAAAAGAGCTCAGTGACAAGAGCACCAAGATGTCATTTGCTGGAACAGTAGCCTGGATGGCTCCTGAAGTAATTCGAAATGAGCCAGTATCAGAAAAGGTGGACATCTGGTAAGTCTGATAAACAATTATGTCCTGGCTTACAAAAACACTCATGTGTTTTTCTTGCATAGCAAGAAACTCAGCATGACAATTGACTGAAAAAAACGATTATTACTACACTACAATAAACATCATAGATATGTAGATATAATATCAGTATTGTAAATTAATAGGTTGTAATTTAAATTTTGCTGTGGACAATTGAACTATGATGTGAAATGTAATTATTGGTTAAGTGAGACTTCCTGATTAAATAAAGCTTGACTTAACTTAAAGGTCCTTCGGTGTGGTGCTATGGGAAATGTTAACTGGAGAGATCCCTTATAAAGATGTGGACTCGTCTGCCATCATCTGGGGTGTGGGAAACAACAGTCTTCAGCTGCCCATTCCCGAGAGCTGTCCCGATGGCTTCAAGATCCTCCTCAGACAGTGCTGGTGAGCATGGGAATGAACAGGGGAAATAAGGAGCACAGCAGGGAACCATAAAAAGGACAGGCAGAAAATGATTATATTAGTAGATTACTAGAAATAAGGTTTCAGTGTAGATGCATAGCTGTGCTCTACTGTTCGGCTGTATGTGACTGTAGGTTGTATTGATGCTTTGAAATAGTAAATATGTATAGTTGTTTTTCCCATCTTGGACTTGTAGGAACTGTAAGCCCAGAAACAGGCCATCTTTCCGTCAAATCCTTCTTCATCTGGATATAGCATCAGCTGATGTTCTGTCCACCCCACAAGAGACGTACTTCAAGTCCCAGGTGTGGTATCAATCACAAATATTAGTATTAGACTTATATGAAGGTACTAAGCAAACTGAAATACTACATCTATGTATTCACACTCTCAAATATATACACAAATACACACTGGGTGTGACCTGCCCTCCAGAAATTAATTTTAAAATAAGCTGATTTACAGACATGTGTTCTCATCAGGCTGAATGGCGAGAAGAGGTGAAACAGCACTTTGAGAAGATTAAATCTGAGGGTACGTGTCTCCACCGACTTGATGAGGAACTGATCAATCGACGCAGAGAAGAGCTCAGGTATGTTTTGCACTCTCACATGCTCACATATGGACCAGATTACTATAGTTTCTAGTGGCTACAAGTACATTTTTCGTACGTGAAGCTACTTTTACTCTGCCGTATTTCTCTGTCACTTTTTTTTGTTCAGTCCTGTGGTTGAAGCGCTTTAAGTGCATGTCTGTTGTCGAGGATTCAAATTCTGTCATGCGGATGCACAATGACATCAATGACTTTTTTCAAGGCATGCTTTGGACATTCGCGAGCACTATGAGAGGAAACTGGAGAGGGCTAACAACCTTTACATGGAGCTCAGTGCTGTCATGCTGCAGCTGGAGCTCAAAGAGAAAGAGCTGCAGAGGTGCGAATAAATGCATGAATACTGGGTTTATTTTTGCAAAATACTGATATACTTTTCAAACTAAAGAGCCACAATGCAGTTACACTTTGCTGTCTTTGGTTATTCTTTCCAGGAGAGAGCAGTCTTTGGATAAGAAGTATCCAGGCTTATTTAAGCACCATAGCTCAAGACAGAGTGGCTCGTCCAACTCCATGGACAAACTCATCAAGAAGAGAAATGTCCCACAAAAGCTACCCTCTGGAAAGAGGTGTGACCTTAAGTTAGTGCTTAATTGATTAATCTGACTGAAATACTGATACTGAAATGGATAAATTAATATTCATTAGGTTTTTTGGATTACAATTATTGTCTAATCCTTTCTATTTTTTCAGACCAGACATACTCAAGTCTGAGGTAATCATTCCCAAAATGGATTCCTCTGTAGTGCAAGTCACTATCCCAGCCTGCCCCAACAGAAGCTCTACTTCTCCTAACCGGTCTCGCAGGGTAAAGACCCGGCATCGCAAGCCTGGTAAGGGCAGTAGCGGGGATCTGGCTGGACTTAAGGCTAATCAGCCCCCCCCTAATAGGGACTCCGCAGCCCAGTCAAACAGTTGTACCACTAACACCTCTAAACAGCTCTTGGAGCCCTCTGCAGCCCTGGGGTGCCTCAGCCATGAGCAACAGCAGAGGCAGCTTTCTTCCTCCAGCCCTGACCTCATCTGCACCACACTGGAGGCAGAAGGCCAGGGAAAAGGGGAAACCTCGGTGGGGGGCCTGGAGAGAGGGGGAAGTCTTAGTGCCTCTGCAGGTTTAGGGGGGTCAGAGGTGGGGGCAGCTGGTCTGGATGATCTCACAGAAACCCCTCCACGCAGTGACACTCCCAGTGAGGATGCTGCATCGTTCCCATTCTCCAGCAGCCCAGACTCACCATGCGGGAGGGGGGCAGCAGCAGGACGGGGATCTCTGGGATCTCCACGCCTGCCTCATGATGGGGAGGATAAAGAGGATCCCTCCGCTGGTGCTGTGAGGTTGCCCCGGGGGGCTTCAGGCGGTATTGGGATTCAGCACCTCACGCCTTCAGCTATTCTGTACAGAGCAGCAATCACACGCAAACAGGTAGTGCTGAGTGTTGAGATCTGCTCTTATTTCCCAGTGTTTCTCTGGTAATGTTTTTATCATTTTCACTTGTGCATTTCGCATGTTTCTCACTACAGAGGCGTGGAGTGTCATCAGAAGAGGAGGAGGGTGAAGTTGACAGTGAGGTCGAGTTACCACGGAGACGGTGAGTAACTTTATGTTCAGTGGAAAATTTCTTCAAGCCATCTTCTCTCTGACAGATTACTGACATATTTAGATAACTAAGTATACACTTTGATTTGCATCATGCTTTCACATCATCAGTTTGTGGATTTTAAAACAAGTTTTTGTTGATGTTTTTGCTCAATCCCCTCTAGTCGTCCCACCAGCATCACAAAGTGCCAGTCTGTTTCTACCTTCAGCTCAGAGAACCTGTCCGTGTCAGACGGCGAGGAAGGACACACAACTGACCACTCTCACAGCGGTACTCCTGACGTGGTCAGCACCAACACTGATGACAGGCTGGATGATCGCAGTGACGACCTCCTCTCACAGGGGTCAGAGATCCCAGCAGACAACACTGATCCTGCGCAGGCTTCCGATGGCCTGTTGGAGAGAGATGGACCTCTGGGCCAGGACAAAGCTCAGCTGGATGTTGGGCAGAATCCTAATGAGGTAAAAAAAACAAAAAAAAGCTCCACAGGGAAACACGTCAGCTTGTGTTGTGTTCTTAGGATTAATAAAATACAAAACAAAACAACAAGAACCAAAAAACCTAGACTTTGTGTCAGTTCTCAGATAGTTTCAATTTAAATAACATTTTGTGGCCCAGAGGCATCAAATTATAATTTATTTTACAAAAAGGGTTGAAGATCCTAAATTATGAATCATAAGTCATATGTGTTAACAAAACCATCATAAGATTAATTTTACCATAAACTGAGTACAGATTAAAGGATCCTAATAACACCATTGCCAAACCCACTTCATCATGTCAGTAACACGCTGGTTTTCTCTTTGCTTTCTCCAGAGTCGGGCCCTGTGTGATGACTCCGACTGTGACAGTGCTGAGTTGGATCAGTCAGGCAGCGGAGAACCCAGTCGGCCCCCAAGTGCAGGACCATGGATACCACCATCCCAGCTGTATCAGGGGTCTCCACAGGTGCCCAATGCACGACCTCCTTAGATCACTGGACACTAAGACAGGTCTTCAGCTTCTCTACAATGAACAACCATCATAAGCATACACCAATCTGTCAGTGCAGTACATTACTGTTGACATGAAAGATCACACCTACTACACCACTCAGAATATGACAAGTAGACTTTTGATGTCTCGTAAGTTTGTTGGCTAGCAAACTTACATCAGATGACGTAGGACATTTGTCATAACCTGACATGAAATATCTTGGCAGCTTGTGACATCAGATAAATGTCAATTCTCTTCAGTAGGGTTTTTTTTAGGCAAAATAGTTGCCACGGTAACCTTAGCTACTGCTCCCATTTAGCAAAACCCTTCCACAAATGCACAAGAAACCACACTCGTAGTTCTTTAAACATTCTAATACTCACTCTGGAAGCATCCTTCATGATACTACACACACTAACACATTAAATACTAATAGATAATAATGTAAATATCCAAATACTTACCACAGAAATATCTAACTTTATTTTATTTGTAAGATAAAATGTAAGACTAAACAATATGCAGCCCTGTGAACAAATGCATGACTACATGTTTATAATTTATGGTTCGAAAGTGTCTGTTTTCTATTTTGTGAAAGTTTACACTTTTTTAATCCTGAAAGTATTACTTGAGTTTCATTTTTGTTAATAAATGTCAGCACTTGTCAGCAACGTCGAAATAATAGTGAAAATCTCACCGACATGTTGATTATGATGCATAATTAGAATTTGCAGTAGATGAATTTTTTTTTTTACTGCCCTGCTGCAGAGTTTCAAATACAAGCAAGACATGCATTGAGGTTTTTATTAATCTTATCAAATATGTGAGAGAATTTGGAGACATCTGGGTACACACTAAATGCACTTCTGCTAAATTTATACATGGTAATCAGATATTATTCACACCCTATACTTTGCACATTTTATTTTAAAATCATAAATTGAAAGCTCTTTTACAAATGTATTCACACCACTAATTCAGTATCATAAAGAACCCCTTTTGTCTTGGGCCATCTGTATTACTCAGCCCTCATTTGGGTTCTTCCATCTCTGTAAAAAACTAACGAACTAATTGCTGTGCTCCTTGTCACCTTCTTGAATAGAGCCTTTTCGTCCAGTTAACCAGTTTGTTAGTAGGGCGGACTCTACGAGGACTAATGGTGGTTCCAGACTTCTTTTATTAATATACAGTTATTTAGGCTATGGTGCTCCTGGAATCACACAGAACTTTAGTGTGTGCTGTGTTACAAAATGTTACTCAATGTTACTAAATGCCTGCAGAGATATTTTTGGACTTCATGGCTTGGTTTGTGTCCTCACAGCATGAAGTGTGGGACCTTACCTACACATGTATGTGCCTTCCTAAACAGCTAAACTAAACTGTACACACAGCCACAAATTGGGAGCACAACTCTGAAGAACGTGAATACGTTTGTAAACGCAGTATTTCACTTTTTGTTTTTTAATAAATTTGGGAAATTGTATTTTTTTTGCTTTGTTTTTACAGGTTTGTGTACATTAAAGTGCATTTATTTCAGTTTAAATCAAATGATAAGTAGAGTGTAATTTGCAACTTAGTAGACAAACCAAGCCTAGTTATCAACAAAACCAGTTAATACAACTGCCTTGCAATAAGTCCTACCTTCATGACGGTGGTATTTGACTTCATTTACAGAGATGATGCAGCGCTACTAGTGAACTGCAGCAAACGGAGAGGTGCTCCTGGTATGTGGCCTCTCCACACTGATGTAAATAGGGTGAATAGAATGTCAGTATAATGCAGTGAAACTCTTCAGCATCACGACCTGCATGTAAACTGGCAGTTTCTCATTTAGCAAAGAACCAGGTGGAGTTTTGGAGCTCACAGTGATGACGGGTTCATGAAAACCTCAAAGAATCCTTTTACCCTTTAAGATTACTGCAGAAGTAGCCAAATAAGGAATAGAGCACTTCTCTGTGGTGGTTATTAGTAGTGAAAAATTTTTTTGTTTTTATACAGCATTGCACATTGTACCTGTAACATAGGAGTTATATTGAAATCAAAATATTATGAGCAAGAATAAATAATGTATTGGTTAAAAATCGTGTGTTTCTTCAAAGACAGGTCATGTGACAACCATAGTCATCACATCATAAAAGACTGCTGCATGAAATAACTGGTTTCAATGAAAGCATGTCCAAATTATTCCAGCATCTTTTCTTGACCTACACACTATAATTTTCATGTTAAAAGATTTCTTTTGTTATATGAATTAAATTTGCCCACTTGTTAATGCATAAATGTGCTAATATTACCATTTTAAATTTGTTTATTAATGGGGTAACCATTTTCGCATATTGTATTAAAAATGTCTAGACAGTTTTTTTAATGCCATACAATTTTTTGTTTCTGCATAGATGGGACCCTTTTTAATATTTACATTTTTTTCAATATAATTAAAGAAAACACTTCTACAAACTGGCAAATGTATTAATTGCCTAGAAATAATCTTCCGTAGAGCAAAATGTTTATGTCCATTATTCCAGCATGCAATACTGGTACCAATATCCAGTGGTGCCAATACATCTGACAGTGCTAATAATGATTCATAAGGTGTCTCGTCATCTAGATGTATGAAGTACAAGATAAGGAGAATTGTTTAAGCATTTCACATCTTTTTTTTTTATTTCTGCATTTCATTTCTTCAACAATTTAATTGCACCCAGATCTACAATAGTTTGAAAACGTGCACAAAACCGTGAGTTTCTTCATCCTGCAAAGAATAAAAAAAAATAAAATCTGACCCAGGCAAAAAAAAAAAAAAAAAAAAAAAGAATAGCAGGAAACTAGTGTTTATTCTATAATTCTCCTTCTAGTTAATCATAATTTATTACCTCAGAATTATATACTTAAAAAGACCAGTAAGTCTTGTAATTTTGCCCCTTGCAGCATTCCCCAGCCCTGCAGTTAAAAAAAATATTTTCTCTATTCCAAACAAACATTTCAAGGTTATCGTCACCATCATTACCATGGTCGTAATTTAAAAAAATCATTTTCCTCTCATTCAGGCCCACTCCTGCTCACCAAGGCCATCCCACCCTTATCATAATCTGATACACAACAATGCTCAAAAAGTCCTGATTGACAAATTAAAATGGATGGTAACACAGGAATGACACTTAACAGTTACTCTGCAAATTAGAGGTGAGAGATAATGTAATTTAAAATTCTGCACCCGCATGTAACAATGGAGAAATTACCTTCTGACTAGAAAGTTGTTCCTGCATCTTAAACTGAAGATCAACTACACCTGCTGAAACCCGTTAAACCCACAATGCCTCATTTAGAAAGTACAGCTCTGAACAGAAAACTGCAAACATCATTGAACTGTACTCTTAAAAAGGAGCTGTGTATTAAATAAAAATAAATACATATTTAAAAGAAAGGGAAACAGTCCATCTATAATGTTACTGTGTATTTTTTTCTTCTTTTTTTTACATTTTCTAAGAAAAATCTGACATAAGAAAATCATTATTTATTCAGATTATTTCAGATTTTTCTAAAACTCTTTACCTATATCAATAGATTCATACAGCTATACAGCAAAATAAGAGGGAAAAAATAAAAACAGAGGAAATCTTTAAAAACTATATGCAAAGGGAATTTAAAAACATAATAAATAAATAAAATACCAATATCGTGATAATGGTGTCACTACAACTGAGTAGGTATCTAACCAAAGCAGAGGAGATAACAGTGAGTATAGAGTACTTGGTTTTTGCATTAAGTTCAATAAGGGACCTCTTGGTAAAAAATAAGGGGAGGGGTTACATTAGGTGCTGATGAAGATCCTCCATGTCAGTTGGCTGCAAGTCCAGTAGCTTCAGACGACAGCCTGAGAAAGAAAGAAACAAAGTTGCAAAAAAAGATTCTGTTTGACATTAACCTAATTTTGAATTGGAGTTTTTTGTTGATTTTAAGCTGAAACATTATTCTTAGGAATGAAAATTACATGCTTTTCCTAACCTGTCAATAGTCCATTTCGTTTGTCAGTTACATATAAGCCTTCTCTTGTTAGAGACATTGTCCGATTTTATTTTTGTTCTCAGTAAGCCATCTGAATTTTTTCTAGAGCATTCACACAAGTTCACTTCAAACTTTACTTTAAACAAAGCAAACATTGAGATGTAAAAATTGTCTGTGCACTTCGTCAGTGTGCTGCTCTGCAATAGATATATTGCACTAGCTACATCCTCTTTCTTACCGGGCATTGATCAGGTACTCAGCCAGGCTGATGCTGGCATGAGAGCCAGTGATGGTGACCTGTCTGTCAGTTGAGCCTTCCACAGGGTTGGCAATCTTGATCTGAGCCCCTGACATCTGACGGATCTCATTGATCTTTGCGCCTTGACGGCCAATGATGCAACCAATGAGCTGAGCAATAGGGAGAACGTGTGAAGAAAACCTTAAATTATCCGCTAATTCACGACTCAAACGATGCAAACATAAAAACTTAAAGAAGGCATTTTAAATCTCTGCTAATAATACATCCGCTAAAGGCTACTTACATCGTTTGGAATGGTCAGCTCATGAGAGCCAGTTTGTGCAGAGGCATCCATTCCAGCTAAAGAAATGAATCAAAGAGGAAAAAATGCACACAGAACTGAGTAAATCAATTAGCTATCACATTGCCTCTTAATTCTTACACCTACCCTGGAAGCCCTGGTTGCTGTGTGCAATGGGAAAGGGGCTCTGCTGCATGGCCAGCTGGTGAAGTTTGGTGAGCTGTTAAACACCAAAGGAAAAGACATGAAGAACGAAGAAACACACACACACAAATCACTGTAATACAAGTAAAACTTAAATTTTGCAATCAATGTCCAATCATTGTCCTTATTGACTAAGTGGTTACAGTGGTAATGAGAAGAAAATATGAAAGGAACTAGTGACCCATGATTTTGTTTTACAAAAAATGTTGATGTCAGCATTTTAATCAAATTTTTTTACTGATTTTATGGGTATCAAGCCATGGTTGGAGGAAAAAGCGTCAATGAATGAAATAAGAAGGTGGCATGGCTTCTCCGGACCGAAGTTGCAAATATATTGGATCACTTACAGAGGGCCCTTCACTTACATCAGGCTGTGGAATGGCGTGCTGCCCTTGGACAGCGTATGCCTGCAGGAGAGAACAGCACTGAGAAGGGTGTGGCAGTGTCACACAGCATGCATCCTATTAACTTTCAGGTCCTTGTCGTGATATAAGAATAAAGGATAAAGGAGGCCGTTTTCATCATTTACCTGACCACCTGCAAAGATGACAGGAGAGCCTGAGGGTTTGGGTCTGTACGGGATGGTGACTCCCTTCGGTGGTGACTGTAAAAATAAAATAAAAAAGATAATAATAATAAACTACTTAGTAACTACTAAGTAACTAAGGGGAAAAAATCATGAATATATGATTTCTATTAAATGTCTATACCTCAAGCATGACAACACAGATCTGCTTGACACACTCAATAATGGACTGTGGGGTCCCCGCAACAGTGATGGCACGCTCTGTTGAGTTGGGCAACATGTCCCCTGCTACTTGTACCTGAGCTCCTGCTGACTGGAATGACAAAGTGTTTAGACATCAATGATAAGACCCAAGTTCAAAGAGTAAGGATAACAATGATGCATGATGACAAACCTCTCTGATTTCCTTGATCTTGCAGCCGCCTTTGCCAATGAGTGAGCCACACTGGCTGGCAGGCACAACGAGGCGCATGGTGACTGGCGGTTTGCTGGTGGCCGTACTGTTTGTCATTGAGGTGCTGATGTCCTAGAGGGGAAAACAGAAAGGATGAGGAAACTCACAAAATGCAAACATTTGAATTTCAATGCTATAGTTTCATTCGTTTAAGATATTGCACACAAGTCTGACCTCCTCCAGTTTCTCAATAATCATGGAGAAGGCTTTAAAAATCGAGGTGGTGGGTCCCGCAAGGGTTACGATCCTCTCCGGACAGTTCCCCTCTGAGATGTTGATGCGAGCGCCACTCTGCACAGACAGAGGAAGAAAAAAAAAAAATCAGTCACAGTGTTACCACATAAGACATATGAATCAGTGACAGAGTTTGCTTTTGTTACCTCCTCTCTCATCTTCTTAACTGACTCTCCTTTCTGTAACACACAAAATAAGTATTATTTAGTAATATTTAGACACCACCTAAAAGAACAAGGTGAAGAAACAGTCATTGTTTTCTCAAAACCTAATTTACCTTGCCAATGATGCTTCCAACCTCCTGTAGAGATGCAAAAAACACATTATATGCAATACTGCATCACAGTTTATATTCCATTTACAGTGACCACAACATAGGTTATCCTGATTATAAACTCAAGGCAGAGCTTTGAGCAGTGCTCAGATTTATGGCTTGTTGTCAAACACAGCAAATAGTCACACTCACCTTGCCATGCATGAGTAGCCTGATTGTTAAGGTGACATTAAGTCCTCCTTCAACCAGGCTTGAGTCCATTGTTGTAGCTGAATCCAGATACTAATCAGGCCAACAAAATTAGTCTTTGGTCACTGACTGTATGTCTGAAACAGAGTGGGAAATGAGACCATCACAGCCAAATGTAGCTGCAGGAAACTAGCTCATATATAAGCACAGACCAATATAACGATGCAGACATTCAACGTCTTATAGACGTTTACTGTAGTTTAATAACGCCCTTGGTCTACTGAAGAGAAAAAGACGTTTCAGTCCAGTAATTTTCATCAGGCTGGAACCAGTCCACTCATTCACGTTAGCACAATGACCCACTGTCTCCCTGTGGCAGTGTCTATTTCCTGGCAAAAAATGGCTCTGGCGACATAGACTGTGGCTGTATTTATACGACCTAAATGCACGTTATCAAAACATCACCGTTATATTATATATTGTGTCGAGGGCTTGTCTATATTAGAACATTACACTCCATGGCAAATATTTACAAGCAAATCGCAATACAGTGAATCACGCAGGCGAAGCTAAACATAGCTAACTAGCATCGCAGTATTTCGACCGTATCTTCGTGCGTTTCTTTACGCCCCTACTGCTGTAATGTTCCCCCAGAGGAAATACAACTTGAACTATAAATACAGATACCAGCAACTAACTCCCGATTAACAATCAAGCTAAACTTAGCTCGGCAATTTTCCATTGAAATCGCTAACATTAGCACCGCCTGTTCCCAATAGTCTGATCCCGCGGCCTACGGAACGCACAGAGTTATCCCTGTCCTTCACTCCCACAGGGAGAAAAACAAAGCCATATTTCTGGAAGTCTTACCCGAACCGTCCCTTGAAGAGTGTTCAGGGGGTGGGTAGGGTGACAAGGGTAGAAGGGGAGAGGTTTGGGAGGGAATTTTAAAAGGACCCGGGGAAGAGGGAAGAGACGACGCTGTTTGATCGGACTCCACTCTTCTGCTTGGCACAAAAGACAAAATGCATTCAACTTTGACCCTTGAGCTGCCCCGCCCTCTACACGGGTCAGCCCCGCCCCGCGCCATGACCAAGCTCAATGGTCAACACATCACATGCATAAGATAGAAAAAGATTTAACATTAAAATTTCCTGCATTAGCACTGGTTTGTTCTAGTCTAATTGTTTGTTGCGTTCAACCACGCTCCAAAGGACACCAAAGACCTCAGTTTGGTTAATTCACGACTGTTCAGTCTACACAGCTCGACTGTTTGATTTACTTCAATGCATATAAATATATTTGAAACTTACGCTACTTAAAGAATAGTGTTCCCTCTAAGAGATCTTTTACGCACTGATGCAATGATTATTTTGTTCTATGATTCCTGACTGATTTACAGTGTGAAGTCAATTACAATGTGAAGCCCATCCTAAATATTCAGATTGCTTGTTGATTGCAGATTTGCTTGACCAAATGTCAATGCAAGTATGTTAATTATTATAACAGAAAATGTCTAAACTAATTCACATTTGAGAAAGTAGTAGTAGTAGACTGTTTGTATTCCTTTGGAACTTTCAATATAATCATGGTTATATAGTCTTATAATCTTATCTTATCTCATCTCTTCACTGAAATCTTGCTCCTGATAAAATCTGGAGATCATTTTGGAATGAGGAGTACATGCTAAAATCACATAACCATATTAGAACCAGAGGACAGAGGAGCATCAGTTAAGTGGCACTTACTGACTCATTGGCTGCACATAATGTCAGCATTTGATCACTGCAAATTATGGGTATTCACTATTTCTGAATTTTTATATCAAAGGAACTTTGATAAATTGTCCTTAACGATATAAAATCTAGGTCCCTTGCACTCATACAGCGCTGCACTTGTTTGTATCTCCAACAGATGGCACTATAACACTGAGTGATGCAGATTCGGATCACTGAGCAGGACAATAATATGTGTGAGGAGAGAATCATATTATATAAGCAGAAAAAATCTCTTTAGTTATTAAATTACTGTCAACCCAGGTCACAGAGACATTTTTGTGTGTTGTAGCTCAGTATTTCTGTGAAAGAAGACAGTTGATCAGTAATTGGATTATATTGTCATCTTCGTGTAAAATTGGCTGTAAATTGTGGGTTGTATTTAGCCATGTCATTAGTAATATAAAGAGCACAGTAAAATTTTAACTACTACTACGACTACTTCAGCGTCTGCTATTTTGTTAGTTTCCCAACATGTCTGATATGATCAATGACTTTCCACTTCATTATGGATTTCTTTATTTTCTTATGATGCTGTTGTTTTTCCACATGATTGATGAAATAAATAATGAGGCTTAGTTAGTTAGTGAGGCTTAGTGTTTATTTCCAATTAGAAAGAAAACCTAACACAGTTAAATCCTCAGAATGGTGATACTGTTATATTAGAGTGTGTGATCCAGGCAAGAAACGATAGCCCTATAACCATATCTTCATGGTCTGCTTGACAGGATATTCTGACTGAAGCACATGTTCATTAGTCTGGTGCACATCAGAGGACCAACAGTAAAATTAGTCTATGGTCAGAATAGCACACTATTGTCTGTAATCAATTTTCTCTTTCCTTTAGCCATTAATCTTTTATAAATCCAATTAGTCTTTCATAACTTCTGTCCTACGCAGCATAGTTTACACATAGTTGTTTACATGCATGACTCATGAATCATGTCTGGCTCTGTTTCATGGTTTCAAAGTCACCCTGCCTTCGATAGAGTGCTTCCACACTGGGAAAAATAGAGCTCTGCTATTCGGAACGCTGTTTGCCTCAGCACTTCCTGTTTTTCCCCCTTCTACTTTTTTCAAAGATGAATCCAGTCAGTAGATTTTGAAGCTTGCTTTTACAAAGCCATCTGCAGTGCTGCCTGAGTGGTGCCAAGCATACAAGGAAGGAAATGTTTTCTCAAAAAGAGGCATAGCTTACAACACTTGCCCAAACCACAGGGCATTACACACTGGTAACAGGTGAAACATAAACAGCGTGGGTGTTACCTCTTTCTTAAATGAAAAAAGGCAAGAGAGGAGTGTTTTAAAAAGCAAACTACATGCCTGTTTCTTTGAGTGGTCACTGAAAGAAAAACTGAATTGTACAGAGGGGGGTGTGGGTGCAAACTATTCAGCTTTTTCATTCAGCACATGGTTTTCCTGGCCTTTTGTATGTCTCCCCCTGTCAAACAATTGCTTACATAATTGCCTGCTTGCTCTAATCTCTCCATCTTTCTCACAGTCTTGTGCTCTTTTACACTATTCTTTGTTGTACCTCTCGCCAAATTCAATGCATCCTCCTCCTGGTTCCTGTTTTCCTCCTACCATGCTTTTATCTGACATGCCCACTGGCACTCTCCCTCTCTCTCTTGTCCCTCTTCCCTTGACTGGTGAGTGGTCATTGATTACTGTGCATGGATTGTATGGTGAAATGTCACTCGCCCACCTAATATCCTCTTGTCAGTTGCCCCTGACATCTCGCTGCCTGAGAGCATTACAGTCTTTGCCAGCCTGTTTAACACTCACACCACTGTATTACCATGACTAAATTGTAGCATGGTTAAAATTGTAATAGCTACATTCCTGCTGGGGGGGGGGGGTGCGAACGTGTGTGTGTGTGAAATATGATGACATGAGTGTGTGAGAGGGCTATTAAATTACTCAGCTAATTAAGATTGTTGTTTAAACTTCTTCAGAAGGATGAATCCAAGTACACCTGCAACAAAGATGATTTAACTTGACAGAATGAGGACTGATTTCTTCCTTATTTACGATTTGTGCACAGGCTGTTTGTGGAGTCAAGGTGGTAAAAAGGATGGGATATATATATGAAAGAGCTGTGGATCTAGTACAGATCTTTTAACTCACTAAAATGGAGACACAGAGATGCACAAGTGGGACTGATTTCTCTCTGCAGGGGTGTGAACAGAACCAAAAGCCTGTGCTTGTATGGTGACTACAGCATCACTACCTTTCCACAGCTATAGTTAGATGGCCCCGCAGGGTCGCAGCAAGAGGCGACACGTGCCCACGTAAACTGTCCAGTCAGGACGCTGAAAGGATGTAGAGCAACTGTGACTCCTCTTTCTTCTTTAGGAAGATATTCCACAAATAGGTTTCCCCCACAGAGAAAATAATTGGTGTGATGTCTTAGGGAAGAAGCATGAGGAGCAGTCTGCGTTTTAATGCAAGTCCTCCACAGGAAGAACCCAATTACGCATGCCACTGGGCATTCTCTTTGGACATATTTTGGGAAACGTGCTATTGGACAAGAACTTACAGTTACAGTTTAATGATGTTTCACTTATACAGTGATCCATTCCAGTTGTGATAACAGCATGTGACAAACAATGTTGATGATTAATACTGGTGGCACATGATTAAATTACTGAACTGAAATAAATTCAAGCCAGTATATCCAAATTTGACAGATTGTCAGTGCACCTTTATCTAGCACCACAATTAGGTTGATCTTTTATTTTGTTGTAGAAATGCTTCCACAGCCAGTATATTTTGCACGGACTACCCTAATGACCTAGGTGAGTCTCCAGGGCCACCAGGGCTTACACGTTTGGTTTTATCGTCTTTGTAACACAAAGAAATGTCCAGAATGACAGTCTGTAGCAGCTGTAAGCTTTAGAAAGATTGTGTGTGTTGTCGCTTACACGCACACACACCTAGCAGAAATGCTGTTTGAGTAATCTGTAAAACTTAGTCCTGGACCCTGTGCTGAAGATGGGAATTGTTACATTGAACAGATTGTTCAATGTTCATTGAGAGAACAAACTGATCTGACCACGCTCACAACACAGCTTGGTGGTTGATGGTGGAACAGCTTTTTCCCTCCTCCGAAACACTCACTGTATACTGTATCACACACTACTCACTGGTTTGCACAAAGGGAGGCCAGAGACAAAGCAGAAATGATCACACTATTTTTACTTTTTCTGCCACGATTTTGTATGGGTTGCAATGCTGAAAAGAACATTGTTTTGTTTTTTTATATAGTACAGATAAATCCATCCATCTATTCTGGATTGCGGGGGTGCTGAAGGCAATCTCAGTTGTCATTGGGTGAGAGGCAAAGTGGACCCTGGACTGGTCACCAGTATATCACAGACATCTATTCACTAGTTCACTAAATTGCATGACGATGGGAGGAAGCTGAAGTAGCTGCACAAAAGACACAAAGACACAAAGATGACACAGACACGAACATGCAACATATAAAGTATAGCTTTACCCGCTGTGCGCATTTTAGGACATTTTACAATAAAAATACAAATTAAGCTAATAGCCATCATAGATTCCTAAAGCCCCACATTATTCAATTCAATTCAACTTTATTTATATAGCGCCAATTCAAAACATCAGTTATCTCAAGGCACTTTACAAGTAAGGTTTTAAGACCTTACACAACTAAACCATCAAATTCCCACATAGAGCAAGCTTTTAATTGTAGCCAATCGATAAATTGTACATTTAAATAGCAACAGTGGAGAGGAAAAACTCCCTCTCTAACGAGGAAGAAACCTCCAGCAGACCCAGGCTCAGTGTGGGCGGCCATCTGCCTTGACCGGTTGGGGTGAGGGGATAGAGAAGAGAGAAAAGAACACAACCACAACAACAACAAAACAAGCAGCAACAGAACACAGGCGGGATGGTTGGACCAGCAACTGAACACTGGAAACACACGACTCTGAGTCTGATGATACCTGTAGATGAGGATAGAGAGAAACAGAAGGGGAGAAGCACAACTAGGAGAGAAAAGGGACAAAGTTAGTCACATGTGGAAATGGAGGCATGTTGGCGGATAGAAGAAAAAGAGAAAAAAAAAGAGCTCAGTGAATGAAGGACGTCCCCCAGCAGTCTAAGTCTATAGCAGCTTAACTAAGAGATGGTTCCGAGTGACCAGAACCATCTCTAACTATACGCTTTGTCAAAAAGAAAGGTTTTAAGCCTAGTTTTAAAACTAGAGAGGGTGTCTGCTTCTCGAACCTGGACTGGAAGCTGGTTCCATAGGAGAGGAGCTTGGTAACTAAAGGCTCTGCCTCCCGTTCTACATTTAGAAACTCTAGGAACCACAAGCAGACCAGCGCTCTGAGAACGAAGCGTTCTGTTGGGAGCATAAGGAGCGATGAGGTCTTTAAGATAAGATGGAGCTTTATTATGAAGAGCTTTGTAGGTGAGGAGAAGAATTTTGAATCCTATCCTAGATTTGACAGGGAGCCTCTCTCTTCCTAAGTCCAGTCAGAACTCTGGCTGCAGCATTTTGAATTAATTGGAGGATTTTCAAAGAGTTATTGGGACAATCTATGAGTAGCGAGTTACAGTAGTGAAGCCTAGAGGTAACAAATGCATGGGTTAATTTTTCAGCATCACTCTGTGAGAGGATGCTCCTAATTTTAGCAATATTCCTCAGGTGGAAGTAGGCAGTTCTAGAGATTTCTTTAATATATGGTGTAAAGGACAGATCTTGGTCAACAATGACACCAAGGTTCCTCACAGTAGAACTTGAAGCTAACGTTATGTCATCCAGAGTAACAATCTGATTCAATAATGAGTCTCTGTGGTTTTTAGCACCAATTATAATAACCTCAGTTTTATCTGAATTCAGTTGTAGAAAGTTATGGGACATCCAGGATTTGATATCATTTAAACAAGTCTGAAGTTTGACTAATTGGTTTGTTTCTTCTGGTTTCATGGACAAATATAACTGAGTATCATCTGCATAGCAGTGGAAATTTATAGAATGTTTTCTAATAATATTACCAAGGGGAGACATGTAAAGACTGAAAAGTATTGAGCAGTATTTGCTTTGCAGGAAATATCCTAACTAAAACACAATTTATCTTATGCATCTTATTGTACACGTTGTACCGTATTTTGGTTCGACACTGAACTCAACCTGGTTCCATCCAATCTGGGTGGTTCATCTGAAGCGTCTTGGTGCATTTTGGATTCCATTCCATTGTGCAGTGTTTGTAGAAACTAGAATACTAGAACATTATATTATCATATTTATTCTTTTGTCCAGCCAACCGTCTAAAGAAAATACTTTCAGTCTGATACATGTAAAATACAAGACAATAAAGCATATGGAAAAACATCTGAGAGGACCAAAGGGCCCTGCTGATCTTAGAGGTTGAAGGATAGTGTGCAGTGTTACATACTTGTCTGAATTATGGGCATATATATGCATTGCAGCGGTGGTGGTCACATACTGTACATCAATGATTTTAGGCCATGTACTGTTTTTGTACTCCAAAAGCTACATGGTCCACATTTCAGTCTTTGTACATAGAACTCTACATATCCTCTAATGAGACTTCAATGCAAGCTGGTGATATAACAGAAAACAATTTAACTTGTGTGCAGGTAGAGTTATACTCACTGTCTGTGTTGTTGGAAATAAAAGTTACCATCAGATATCTGAGCTCAGTCCTATGGAAGAGGGCAAACAAAAACCTATTCAGTATATACAACACAGCCATTGGCTGCTTCATTGCCTTTGGATATCCACCCGTGGATCAGATGCACAGTTATTAGTCATATAATACTAGTGCTAGTGGGCATTATTCTGGAGAAGGCAGATTGTCTTTTATTGTCAGTTTGATTTCAAACTGCAGATTAGTCATATTCATGCAGTTGCTGGTGGCACAGACCTCTGTGTGTGTTCCTAATGTTTTTGCGTCCAAACATCTGTGTAGCCATTCTTCAATTTGACAATCATTCATGAGTAACATTAGCTCCATATATTAAAGTAAGCTTACCCTCTAATAGCTTTTACAGACTGTATGTAAATTATTCCAATGACTAAAGGCAGAGCCAGACTGCAGTGGTGAAGTCATATAAGCTTTATGAAGCTGATTCACAGCAAACAAATTATAAAGAATAGTATTGTGCTCATATTGACTGAGATGTCAACAAACAGTGCATACAGAGAGTCATTTACCATCAATTTCAAAATGGTATAGACACATTTCTAAAAAATAGTTACAGTTGACCAACGCCACAATTCTTTAGAGTGATAAAAATTAAATCATTTATGGGAGGAATTATTAGTCAGGTGTCTAATAAACAGCATGACAACTTATGGTAAAATAGCAAAACAGGAGTTGAAAGGTGCTAAAACACTGCACAAGACTTCAGGGTTCATTTAGAGCTACTGTGAATTACAGTGCTGGTGTGTAGGATTATGTTTACAAAAATCTACAGTTCATTACTGAATTTAAATATAAATAAATATATCAACAAATAGCAAAGGTATCGTCTACATTTGCATGTGGTGTATAAACGTAATCATTTTCTATGACAATAAAGCATGACATGAAGATGGCCATGGGAAGAAATATTTATATTAAATAGACCCCGAGGTAGTAAGTGAGTGAGTTTATGGCAAACTGCAATTTAAACTGAACATGTTCTCATTAGTTATTTTGGTCTTGTGACGTGCAGGCTAATATCCACGCTATAGCCCAGACTGTCGTGTGGCTGAAATACATAGAGCAAAGGATGGAGCAAGTAAAATTATTTTGGTATCATTTGTATGTATTTATCGTGCATTGCCCTCAGGAGAAAGCGGGACCCCACTATAAAAAGTGGAGTACAGCACGAAACCTTTTTTTTTCTTTTCCTGCCTCGCTCCTTAACGCGCGCGCGCGCACCCCCACTGCCACACACACGCCGCCTCTCTGTGCGCATAATGATTCATCAACCACCGTTTGCTCATGAGACTGCGATTTCGGGTCCGATGAGTTCATTTTCAGAGCGCAGTGTTGTGTCGTGGGCCCTCGGATGCCCCCACCCCCACCTTCTCTCTCATCCCGCGTCTCGACGGACCAAACGCTGCAGCAGCGGCATCACCGACAGACTCCAAACTGCGTTTTCCCTGCTGTGATGGAGCCCAGTGTTAACCGATGAGCTGCCATCAGGAGACCGCTGCGCTGTGGGAAGGAACCGAGCGATGACCGCAGCCAAACCGAGCCACACGTCTAAGGGCTAAAAAAAGCAAATATATTTCTAGCAATGTTATAGGACCGTCTTCTTTGCCTTCTTGACAGATCCATAGTCGGGTTACACTGATTTTACGGCCGACATGTAAGAGCTGGATAACTATTCGCGGCCGACACCCATCTGCAGCTGCTTACAATAACATGAGAAAGGTAAGCTTGTTGACACGTTCCGATTTTACATCGAGTGAGTAAAAAACACTAACGGCTCGTTTGGAGCTCATCACGCTGCATTGTTGCATCGTCGACCCCACAACACACACACAAACACACTCCCCTCTTTGAGTTTAAATTGAGGATTACCCCTTTTGTATAGATTGCTCTTCGCCTGAGTGTGGCTGCAGCTGGAAGATGTAAATGGAATGTCGGCAAACAGTGTGTTTGTGGGGTGGATGTGACTGTGATTCAGCTCAGCATGCCTGAACTATATAGTTAGTTGCTAGACCTGAAATCATTTTACTGAAGCAAGAATGTTTCAACCTGAAGCATTTAATCACTGTCTCATCTTTTAGAAGGGATTACAGCTTTAAGATGTGTGTTTGGCAAACTTATCACACTTCACCTGCCTTACGTGTCCTGCAAACGGATTTAGAGTTCTGAACGGAAAAAAACATCTCTTGAGAACAATTAGGCAAGTCTCTGTTAGTTTTTAACTCAGAGCAGATTTTGAATTAATCAGCACTAAATTACCATTTATTTGTACTTGGCTGCATGTCTTTTGATTAGTATAAAATCTCAGCTGCAGCAGCATACTCCTCTTATCCTCCCTTTTAAGTTTGATTTATTTCTCTGCAAGAATAATTACAACATTTTACAGTTTCTGGTATACATAAAATGCCTGGATTATCTAAAAACATTTCTCACAGCCCCCTGTTCTCCAGAGGGAGTAGGTGATGCCTACTGGTTCCTTGTATTGTATTTTTCCCGGATTGAAAGATCGGGCTGTGTCTCTTGGATGTAATTGATCAGTTTGGATCAAGGCCTGTGTTTCAGCTGTTGTTATAATTAAAAGTCAATTTTGTTAGTGGAAGGCTGCTTAATAATTTAGCAGCTGGATGAGACCACTGAGAATGGCACACAGAAGGCTGCCAGAGTGTTCGGGTAGCCTAGGAGAAAGTTTGGACTTTATGGGATTGTTTGCTTTCTAATGAACAGTAGGAGTATAAATGTATACAAAGTGAGTAGCAATATAAACAGAGCACAGGAGCAGCTCTGGGTATGCAGTGTTAAACAGCTCTGTTGGTGGTGTACTGTAGGCATTCGTTGAGGTGTCAGTGTCATATCTGCTGCCAGGGTGCCAACAGCTATGATGATAGGGGAGAGTTTGAAGGAAACCCAGCTGGCTCAGATACAGGGTGGTAGGTGTTTTTAAAATTGGCTTAGTTAGGACTAGTACGAGTGAGCGAAATAAAAGATCTGTCAGACTCCCATACTAAAATAATGTTTTATTCAGCCTTTCTAACGGCCTGGTCTGGGTCGCGGCCTGGTGGTTGGGGACCACTGATGTACAGTGTTACACACATTGCACAGAGCAGTAATAGAATTATGGAGAATTTTTACTTTGAATATAATAAAACAATAAATTCACTCAAACATAACATATCACCTTTTAGGCCCTTGTTTACACAGCTGCAGAGCAGTGTTATCATTCATTTAGTTGTGTTTCTATTTTCTTTTACCATTACTTTGGTTTCCACCACCTCCTGTTGAGGCCATTTCAAGTTCATTGCATGAACATGAACTAAAGTCTTTTTAGGTTACTGTTTAAAACATTCACTGTTTTTCACATTCAATACACATCAGTGTATTAGCTGTAAATGTATTAGTGCCATTTGTATGCAGGACTTTTTTTTACTGTGTTCTGTTGCTACGTTCACTTTGATCTTAAAGACTCTCTACAAAATCTGGTCTTTCTGACCTAGCATTATAAGGCTTTCTGAAATGTGATACTGTAGCACATTAGCTGTAAGATGAAAAGAGCAGCCTGCATTATATTGAATGACTTATTTTGTATAACAGAACCAATGTAGACTACCAATCTTATTTTATCTTTGTACTATGAACAAAGTTATCTTACAATTTGTCTCGTGTCCTTCACTGCAGAGGGAAAACAACTGTATGTATGAATGAAATAGGAGTTAACATATATTTAAATAAACTAAAACAATATAAAATCAGGGTAAAGGAATATTATGGATTAACTTGATAATGGTAGTAAATTTGTATCAGACATAGTTTTAGATTTTCAATTTCTAAACTATATTTTTTCTTTCATTGTCATTTCACAAACACAAGAAACATGCCCAGTTTTTAGACAACCCATACATTCTTCATGTAAATGACAGCTTACAAAATCTGCTGCAGTGAGTGACTTGCCCTAAATTTGACAAATCTCATCTAAACCATGCTTCAAAATATCTTTTAATTGTTTGCTTGAATAAATGTTACTTTATTTATGATTTTGCATAAAATAGCTCCCCATACAGTAGATCTATCATTTAATTTTTGTTTGGTTCAGGCAGAAGAATAGTGCTCTGAACACAGCCATATTTACTCTTTCTCCTTACCATCAGTCTTAGTGCTCCATCTGTTCAGCTATTGCATCCTCATAGCCCTCTCAAATTTGTGAACAAGGAGGTCTCTCTGATGGAGAGCAAAATGATGCGATTTAATCTCTAGGAAGAGCTCATCTCGATGTGTAGTGTCTTCAGCAGAGACTGATATTATTATCCTGCTGCTCTCAGTCCATCTTATACAGGAGCTGGTTGCAGGTGACTAAGGTTTTCCTTCTTAAATGTTGTTCTATGCTGAGTCAGTGACCTTTCATGTCATCAGCCCATTGTGCTCTAAAACCTTCTTCTCTCCTCTATTCCCCTTCATCTCACTTATCCTTCCGCTCTTCTTTTTTTTCATTCTGTTTCTTTAGCCTCTTTCCTTACTTTGTTCTGTTCTGAGTTTGTCCTTTCTTCCTTCTGTTCTCCCTTTTACCTCTTCTCCTCTCATCTGCTTTACTGTTCTAGAATGTGCTCTCTTGTTTCCACTGGGCCATTTGCTTCACTTCCTTTCCTTTCTTTTCCTTTCAAGCACACTTTTCTCTTGTGCTTCATTTTTTCCTTCTCACTTTGCCTTTATTTTTACATTTTAATTCTGCTCTACTCACTATTCCTTTCCTGCTTAGCTGATTATTTAATGCAGCCAAATATGAAGGACAAATACAATCAAATCATAATCACCTATCAATGTCATTACCATGACAGAGTTAATAGAACATCACTGTAATATCTATAACGTTTTAATCACAAGCTGACTTTAATTACTTACTTTGTAATAGGAAATCTGGTGAAAGCTTTGCCTTATGGAAAACACAACATAATAATTAACTGTAATTATGTCATTGGTAGATTGTTGGTAAAATGATGGGATGATGACTTTCATCATTACTTTAGTATATTTTACCTGTTGACTATCTTTGCGAAAATGTTTATATGTCTTTTGGTTCAATGAGAGTCAGCATACACAGACAGTGGGTTTTACACAGGGAGTTAGAGAGCAGATCTAAACCCTCTGAAGATTAACACCATGGGATATCTGCCTTCTGGCTCATGCCAGTGATTACATTCACTTAAACCAAGACCTGACCCTGTGTGTGCATGTGTCACAGCCACATGCCAGTCATGTGGAAAAATAGCTGTGTCAGGGACTTAGGTGTCAATAGAAACAAGTAAGTAATCAGCAGCTCTGACAGACTTGTACGCAGTTACCGTGATTATTAATTTATAAATTTATAATTTATGTGATAATGATCCATTTGCTAAACATGAAGCAAATAATTAGCAAAAATTTGATATGAAGTCTTGGTTGGGTAGCTTGTGAAACAGTTGAAAAGTTGAAAGTCTGTGGCCATGGCTTCATTACTCCTTTGCAAATGTTAAAAAAAAAGAGTATTTTTGTCAACCTGTGCTTTTTTAGCTGAACACTCCTAATGTGAAGCAGGATGAGTGTTTAGTATATTCTCTGGTTCCAATTAGATGAAACTGCTGTGGATTACAGGCTGCTGATTACATTTTCCTGTGGATCCCTCATACTTAAGTAATTTCAAATGAGAAACTGTGTGTGCCACTTTAATAAATAAAAGCTACAATATACCAAAATAATGTTGGCATCGTTTAATAATTTTCTATGGGAAACTGTTGTCAGACAGATGCACATATTAATTACACCAAACAGTATGTCTTGTTCAAGGAGGCCTTGACACACACTGGAGTAAATCTGGTGACTCTGGGGTTTGTGGTTGAATGCTCTACTGCAGACTTTAACTGATCGGTAAGACTCAGTAACAATCATGCTTAAAGCTAACAACAATGTTAAGATGGCGCTTGCTTATCGAGTGCTGCACACTCACCATTCAGATTCACTTACTATAAACTCTAATAATAAGACTAATAAAGTCTTTTCCCTCAACTGGGCATATGGTATTCAAAGCCTAACATCTGGACTATTATAAGCTGTTTCATTCCACATTAACCAGGAAAGATTGTAGTGATGTATAAATATATGTCGGCATGAGGTGAAAATTCTGTATTTCAAGACACATCCTCACCTTTAATATTTCTCTTCTTCCACTGCAGAAATTTGACAGCCAGGATCCTTGTTCCTTTAAATAATTTATCAAAAAACACTCAGACAAAACAACTCTGTCCACAGAGGGTACGCACAGTATGCATCTGTCATGCCATGTGCAGACATCACTGCACTCAACAGCTGACAGAAAATATTACATCACTTTAATGTACTATCATTTACTATCCACATTTACTATTATTGTAATTATTCAATCCGCAGCAGGTTGCTGTGCACTTTCACTGACACATGACCACACATGCAAGAAGAAGGAATACTGCAGCCCTTTCTCAACTGCAGATTAAACTAAGCTTCAGTTGGAGACTGGGAAAATCACACCACCGCTTCTCTTTAACTTAATCCCTAAGATCTTGCATAATAATGAATAATATTATAATGTCTACGAAACTCAATCTTTTGATGCTTTCTCTATGTTTTGCTGGCCTCATTTACTACTATAGTAACAATGTTTGGTCTCAAAGACCTTCCAACCTTGTAACATTACACATCCCGTACATACACGCACACATAAACTTTAACTGCAGATGGAAGAAGTGATGATGTGCTGTGTCATCCTAAGTGGTGAGGCACTTTGAAGCCTGTCTCCTTTAGATAGATGCAACACATCCCCCAGGACTGTTGAACACAAATGCTCTCATGATCGCTCATCCTCACTGTAAGCTTGCAGCGAAATAGAATAATCTAGCACATGACATAAGTTTTGTACTATATTTGGTCTTTATTTGAGTTTTGGCCTTAAATAGCCTGGATGCTGTTAATAGACTAGACTAGACTAGACTAGACAAGACAAGACAATTCTTTATTGATACCGCAGTGGGGAAATTCAATTCTTCTATATTATTCTATAAACAATTAGTAAGAAATAACATAACAATCATGTAACCTCTTCATAACTCTGACGATGTTTCCTACTGTGTGGATGACACAGTTAAACCCCAGTAACTGACCACACTCTTTTCTAGATTCCTCCGTTCCTTATTTATTACCATGGGCTAATGGACAGCAGTGCTGGCTGTAGAGAGATTATGTGATGTAATACAAGAGCCAGTGTTGCTCTGCCACTGCAGCAGGATTAGCAACTCAGGCAAAGAACATTAATTCTGCGTTTACCGTGTTGCCTTGTGTTTGTGTGTACCTAAACTTCATTGTCACCTCAGCAGTCTCCATGTGTCGTTTACATTTGCTTGTCTCAATTTGACCTCTGATCTCGTTGTCATCCTTCTACATAGAGTGTCAGCCAATTAGCAGGTCACCAGGAACAGCAGGAACAGTTGCTCAGCCAGCCTCTATCTTCTACCTATATATGTTATATTATATATTATAAACACAATTGTTCCAAATTTATTGCAGGAGTCAGGCAGCTGTTCCTGAAGATTGGCAAGTAATAAGACAGCTCCTGAACCTTGTAGGAGGCTGGAGGGTTAATACTGGATGACTGGGAGAGAAAATGGTATTCCACTTTTTCCCAAAAGGACCCTGTCTGGAAGCATGAGCAGATTGTACTTTACAAGTCAAAGGAGCTAACTTCTTCTTCCTGCAGCAGCAATGACTAATGAACTAGACTTAGATTCACCCTGCAGATGCACTGAGAGCATCTGTCTGTCATCAGGAAGCAATCCAACTCTTTATTAATCTGTTGGAAGCAGATATGAATCTCCTCTGGAGAACTGTAAAGTATCCCATGGGTCAATGCTTCTTCTACCTCTTTGTCTAAGAATCTAATCATCTTTTCTTTATTAATGTTAATTTTCTGACCAGTCTGCTTTAACACCCATGTTTTAAGACCCATCAATCACAGGTCACGGGATTTTCCCATGCTGCATATCAACCCCATTATTAAAACTTAATAGCTGTAGCACCTGAACAGCAATGAATTCAATTTTAATCATTGCACATTGTACTTAGGTTGATAATCACATAGCAAGTTCTTGTGCTAACAAGATCTTTGTTGGTGAGCTGTTGTCAGTGCTTAGTGTGTAATAGATCTGTCAGAACGCTGTAAAGGCCGAGAGGAACGAGAGGGAAAGAGAAGAGAACTAATAACTTTTTTCTCCTGAATGATGTTGTGAGGGGGTGGGTTGAGGGTGTCACAAGGAAAATGCTCCCTGCTAGCTGTATGATTGTTTCTGCCAGATCCTCCTGCATACGCATGGTCACTGTGAGGCAAAGAGTCTCATTAGTATGGGTGTCAGTGCCTCTCCTTCAGCTGAACCTGCCATGTGACTTCTGTAGTGTAGCTGCTTGTGTTCCTGCCGCATTGTCCCTGGATTTAAGGCTGCCAGCTCTGTCTTTTCCCAAGGATGACTGAAATGTGGACGAGTGTCTGTTGTCATTTCACCACATGAGGTAGTGTGAATATAGGAGGAGAATATAGAATGACCACAACAGGAAAATCAAGTTTCATATGGATAAGCAAGGAACAGGGAGCATAAAAGAGGCCATTAGTATTACCTCTTAACAAAATCAAACATAAAGCTTGCTGCATGACAACTGAGGGGCAGAAAGAAAGCACATTAAATAGAAGCAGAGACCACAGTGTTCACTTTGTGAATATGTTTTGGCTTCAACGCTTTTTCATGTTTGGGGGTGTCCTTATTCAAATGTGACCTAATGCATTTCATGAACTTTTCACCACGTTTTGTGGGTGTCAAAATTCACTCTTCTCACGAAGGTAGCTCCCCAAGTGCTCCCCAATCTGTTATCACTGCTATTTGAGTGGCCTAGGTTAAACCAATTCTAACCAGAGGATAACAACCACCAGCAGCCAATCAGTCTTATGCCACTTTGAATAAAGACTACAAAAACGTGTAATAAATAAATATGAAATGCAATTGATTACGTTTTTATTTACACTTTTAATAAAAAATAGAGACTTGAATTGTCAATTTTGATATTGAATTGCCATTTAAATAATGACACAGATAAACTTCCATACAGGAGAAAAGCCAAGCACTTGTGTTTTCTTCTGACAGTTTTGACTGTTGCTTTTCCACCTTTCTTAAAAGCATTGCAGGTGGTGATGTACAGTTCAAGGACAAATCTCACAAGAAATTGAAGAAAAATGCTATACACATACTACGTACGATCCAATAATTCTTTTGAAACAAAACACGTTTGTGAGACGGGCTAAGCATTTGGAACTGTAAAAAGAAGAAAGAAAGAAAGAAAGAAAGAAAGAAAGAAAGAAAGAAAGAAAGAAAGAAAGAGAGAAAGAGAGAGAGAGAGAGCGAGAGAGAGAGAAAGAAAGAAAGAAAGAAAGAAAGAAGAACGTGAAAACAGCCGTCGCTGTGCATGAGAGGAGATAGCAGAGCAGTAGTAGGAACCAATCCTTCAACTACTTCACCATCTCTTAAAACATGCAAACACCTGCTGGCCCATGTCACACATAAACAAGAAATCTGGCATTTGGACCTCAATCAAGACCTTCACTGGGATCACAAACTGGGCTTCAGGTGCTGTTATGTTATCACTTCTGGCCTTCATTCAATCAATGAAACGATAAGCAGAAACTGCAAAGTCACCTGATTATGTAATATTCTGTTTTTAGTCTTCACAGGATCGACTCATCTATTCATGTACAACAAGATATCACAGATGAAATTTGTTATTATTAGAGCTTTGCTTCGCAGCCCATTGATGTAATATTACGTAAATTGCTTGGCTGTATTGTCCTGCGACTGTACAGTGGTCCCGCTGTGCAGTTTAAACATTTCCAACAAAATCTTACTTTAAGGCATTGCATTTTTGGTTTCTCACACTCCTCCCTCCTTCCCATCTGCTACATTTAACGCACGCTGCAGAAGTCTGAGTTTTTTCAGGCATGACTGAGACCTACCAGTTTTGTTCCTCAAATACTCACAGTAAGACATATTAAGGTGTTGTCCAAGTGTTTCTGATAATGAATTTGGTCTTAGATAAGAGGCCCATACATCAAGGTGTGATAGGTCTGTAGCAGCAGCCGTCTGAACTCATCACTTACTCTTGTTCAGCCTGTACAGTTGTAGATGTCTGCGCCTCCCCCACACGTTTCTGTTTACTTTTTAGTTATTCTCTCTCTCTCTCTATATATATATATATATATATATATATATATATATAGAGAGATATATATATATATATATATATATATTATATATATATATATATATATATATATATATATATATATATATATATATATATATATATAATATATATATATATATATATATAAATGAAATAATGTCCCTCCTCGCCCCCCTTGGGCGGTCTCATCCATCCAAGCTCGGGTCCTCTACCAGAGGCCTGGGAGCTTGAGGGTTCTGCGCAGTATCTTAACTGTTCCTAGGACTGCACTTTTCTGGACTGAGATGTCTGAGGTCTTTCCTGGGATCTGTTCTAGCCACTCCTCCAGTTTGGGGGTTATTGCCCCGAGTGCTCCGATCACCACGGGCACCACTTTCGCCTTGACTTTCCAGGCCTTCTCAAGTTCTTCATCGCAAGGTATTGCTATGTCAACCACAACGGCTTGTCTCTGCTGTTTGTCCACCACCATAATTTCCGGTTGGTTACCATTACCATTACCATTTTATCTGTCTGTACCCCATGTAGGGGCCTGTCCTCCCATGATGGCACCTCCAGCACCTCTGCCTCCCCATTTCGCTGCCTGAGACACTCACTGAGCACTTTATCCATTGGAGCCATCCTGCGAATGTATTCATGGATCTTGGAGGTTTCATCCTGTATTGTACTTTGGACACTTACTAGTCCTCTGCCTCCTTCATGGCGCTTAGTGTATAGTCTCAGGGTGCTGCATTATTCCTGCGGGGTATCGGATGACTGGCAGAGCATAGCTGTTAATTGCCCGGACCTTGTTTCTACCATATATTATATATATACATATATACATATATATATATATATATATATATATATATATATATATATATATATATATATATATATATATATATATATATATATATATATATATATATATATATATATATATATATACACATACAATATAACAATATAATAATAAAAACTGTCCTGGCAGTTTTCTGTAAATACTCCTTCTCCATTTACACATAGAGCAAGCTTTTATTTGTAGCCAATTGATAAATTGTACATTGTAATTGCAACAGTAGAGAGGAAAACTCTCTAGGAGGTTTCTTCCTCTCTATAGAGGAAGAAACCTCCAGCAGACCCAGGCTCAGTGTGGGCGGCCATCTGCCTTGACCGGTTGGGGTGAGGGGATAGAGAAGAGAGAAAAGAACACAACCACAACAAAACAAGCAGCACAGAACACAGGCAGGATGGTTGCAACTGAACACTGGAGACACACGGCTCTGAGTCTGACGATACCTGTAGATGAGAATAGAGAGAGAGAGACAGAAAGAGAGAAGCACAACTAGGAGAGAAAAACAGACAACATTAGTCACATGTAGACACAGAGGCATGTTAGTGGATAGAAGAAACCAAAAAGAGCTCAGTGAATGAAGGACGTCCCCGGGCAAGTCTATAGCAGGTTAAATAAGAGATAGTTCAGAGTGACCAGAACCATCTCTAACTATACGCTTTGTCAAAAGGAAAGGTTGTACATCTAGTTTTAAAACTAGAGAGGGTGTCTGCTTCTCGAACCTGAACTGGAAGCTGGTTCCATAGAAGAGGAGCTTGGTAGCTAAAGGCTCTGCCTCCCGTTCTACATTTAGAAACTCTAGCAACCACAAGCAGACCAGCGCTCTGAGAACGAAGCGTTCTGAAGGGAGCATAAGGAGCCATGAGGTCTTTAAGATAAGATGGAGCTTTATTGTGAATAGCTTTGTAGGTGAGGAGAAAAATTTAGAATTATATCCTAGATTTGACAGGGAGCCAATGCAGAGAAGCTAATGTTGGAGAAATGTGATCTCTATTTCGCCTGTCGTCGCTTCACCGCTGGCTGTCTAGGTGGTGTCCAGCAAACGATGTGGGCTTCGTAGACAATTGGAGCAGTTTTTGGGGAAAACCTGGGCTGATTGGAAGAGACGGCGTCCATCCCACCTTGGATGGAGCGTCTCTGCTCTCTAGTAACATGGCTAAGTTGATTAGACTCCCTAAACCATGACCCAGAGTGGAGCCCAGGACGCAGTCGCAGTCTTACACGCCTCTCTGTAGACTGTCAGCCGCCACCCGCTCGTAGCTGTAACACACCCATCGAGACTGTGTCTGCTCCCCGACCACCTAAATTATATAAATCACAAATAAATAAAAGAGGAGTGATTCACAGGACTCTAATAAACATCAAGACAGCTCCTCTTACAGAACAAAGTAACAATAAAAGAATTAAATGTGCTGTATTAAATATCAGATCTCTCTCTTCTAAATCTCTGTTAATAAATGACTTGATAAGTTACCATCACATAGATTTTTTTAGTCTCACTGAAACCTGGCTGCAGCAGGATGAATACGTTTGTCTGAATGAGTCAACTCCAACCAGTCGTATCAACCATCATATTCCTAGAAGTTCAGGTAGAGGTGGAGGAGTAGCAGCAATATATAACTCAGATTTATTAATTATTCCTAGCCCTAAACATAACTATAATTCTTTTGAGAGCCTCACTCTGAGCCTTTCTCACTCAGACTGTAAAACCCAGAAACCAGTTGTGTTCTGTGTTGTCTACCATATTCAGAGTTCTTAACTGAATTCTCAGAGTTCTTTTCTAACTTAGTTCTCAGCACAGATAAAGTGATTGTAGTGGGTGACTTTAACATTCATGTAGATGTTGACAGTAGCTGTCTCAACATTGCATTTAATTCACTACTGGATTCTATTGGTTTTAGTCAGCATGTGAATGAACCCATTCACTGTCTTAATCATACTCTCGATCTTGTCCTGACTTATGGGGTTGAGATTGATCGCTTAAAAGTTCTCCCTCAAAACCCTCTGTTATCTGACCATTTCTTAATAACGTCTGAATTTACCATAACAGACCTGACAACAGTTGGAAATAAGTTCTATTACAGCAGATGTTTATCTGATGATGCTGTTGTTAGATTTAAGGGGATGATTCCATCATCTTTTGTCTCATTCCCTTGTAGCTACACAGAGGAGAGCAGTCATCTGAATCATGAGCAGGTAGATTGTTTTGTTGATGTTGCTGCAGCTTCACTGCGTACAATTTTAGACACTGTCGCTCCTCTGAAGAAGAAGCCAGTGAATCAGAGGAGTTTAGCTAACTCAGAGATCCGCAGCCTTAAGCAGAGGATTCGAAAACTAGAAAGACTGTGGCATTCCAACAAATAGGTGAATCCTGTCTAGCATGGAAAAACAATTTAATACTATATAAAAAAGCACTTTGGGTTGCTAGAACCACATATTATTCATCATTAATTGAGGAAAATAAAAACAACCCCAGGTTTCTTTTCAGCACTGTAGCCAGGCTGACTAAGAGTCATAGCTGCATTGAGCCTAGTGTCCCTTTAAATCTCAGCAGCAACGACTTTATGAATTTCTTTACCAATAAAATCACAACCATTAGAGAAAAGATTTATCAGAATCTTGTCAACAAAAGTCATAAAGCGATCTGCAGATCCAACAGCCTTAGATCTGCTGGTTAGATCTATGTCTTACTTAAACTGTTTTTCCCCCATAGATCACACTGAGTTAACTTCAATAATTAACTCTGCTAAATCAGCTACTTGTCTCTTATGTTACGATTACGCTGGCAGAAGACTTTGGGAGGAGATGGAACAGGCTGAACCAAGTCGAGGGATGAATATTAACGAGTTTATTATGACAGTAGTAACAGATATGGAGGAAAATATGATGAAGCGTGTGGGAGTCAGCAGCCCAGGAAGGCGGTGGAGAGTGAAGAGGTGATGGCTGACGGCAGGCGAGAAGGGAATGGCTTGAGAACCTGGGGAATATGATAGAAAGTGAAGTGGTCCAGGAAGGTCTGCAGAGAGGCGTGGCTTGGTCGGGGTTCGCAGAGTGGGTAAACTCCACCGGGCCGCCGAGGGTGGGTTCGGGAACTTCCGGGTTCGGATCGCAGCGCGGCAACTGACGAGACGGATCCTTCCTGTGGCTTGGAAAGCGGGTTAGCAGACAGGAAAACAAAACACCGGGCGACAGAGTAATCCAAGGAAGAAACAAAAGGCGAGCCGAACAAAAACACGGCCGATAGGTCCAGAATAGTCGGAGAAGCTGACGGCGCACCGCAGGCGCTCGTAGCCCGCTCCGGCGAACAGAGTCTTAATTCGCACTTACTGGTGCAGGCAGAGACGGCGTGGACCGCCGGAACACGGAGCAGAGAGAGTCAGGGACAAGCGTAGTTACTTCACAGATCCGTGGGCGTCAAAACGAAAAAAACTCACGGTTGGCGAGACGAGGTCCTAGGCGGGTCATGTGTCGAGACAGTAACATTTGATGGTCCGACGGCGAAGTGAGCTGAGGGAAGAGCTTAAGACAGGAGTTAATGAGCCAGATGAGAATAATCATGAGCAGGTGAGCGGAGCAGGTGTGGTGAGTGTCTCCGCCGGAGCCTTTCAGAATAAAAGCCTCCGGCGGAGCTGAAGTGTGGATCATGACAGTACCCCCTCCTCAAGGGCCGGATTCCAGACGGCCCATCCTTGTCAATTCTACACAAGGTCGGGCGGGAGGAGGGGGACCAGGAGGAGGGACCAAACAAGACGCAGTCCCTCCCCTCTCGGGTCGCCGGGGCCGGAAACAGAAGGCGGGCCCCCCCTGGGGTCGCCAGGGCTGGAAACAGAAGGCGGGCGCCCCCTGGGGTCGCCAGGGCTGGAAACAGAAGGCGGGCCCCCCCTGGGGTCGCCAGAGCCGGAAACAGAAGGCGGGCCCCCCCTGGGGTCGCCAGAGCCGGAAACAGAAGGCGGGCCCCCCCTGGGGTCGCCAGAGCCGGAAACAGAAGGCGGGCCCCCCCTGGGGTCGCCAGAGCCGGAAACAGAAGGCGGGCCCCCCCTGGGGTCGCCAGAGCCGGAAACAGAAGGCGGGCCCCCCCTGGGGTCGCCAGAGCCGGAAACAGAAGGCGGACCCCTCCTGGGGTCGCCAGAGCCGGAAACAGAAGGCGGACCCCTCCTGGGGTCGCCAGAGCCGGAAACAAAAGGCGGACCCCTCCTGGGGTCGCCAGAGCCGGAGACAGAGGGCGGACCCCTCCTGGGGTCGCCAGAGCCGGAAACAGAGGGCGGACCCCTCCTGGGGTCGCCAGAGCCGGAAACAGAAGGCGGGCCCCTCCTGGGGTCGCACCTGACGAGGAACAGGAGCCTGTGTGGGCCCTCCAGGCCGCACAATACCAGGACCCCTGTGGAACATGGTGGGGACAGAACATGGTCGGGAAATGCTGAACCTGTTGTGGTGCGAGAGCCTGGGTGGTCGGCGTCGGCGGTGGTTGCCGCGGCGTAGGAGCCAGGGTGGCCGGTGTCGACAGGGGGTGCCGAGGCATGGAAGTCGGGGCGGCCGACGCCGATGACGACAGTAGTGATGTGGAAACCTGGGCGGCCGGCGTCTGTGGTTGCTGTGACGTGGAAACCTGGGCGGCCGGCGTCTGTGGTTGCTGTGACATGACGGTCTGGGCGGCCGGCGTCTGTGGTTGCTGAGGCGTGACGGTCTGGGCGGCCGGCGTCTGTGGTTGCTGAGGCGTGACGGTCTGGGCGGCCGGCGTCTGTGGTTGCTGAGGCGTGACGGTCTGGGCGGCCGGCGTCTGTGGTTGCTGAGGAGTGACGGTCTGGGCGGCCGGCGTCTGTGGTTGCTGAGGCGGGACGGTCTGGGCGGCCGGCGTCTGTGGTTACTGTGACGGGACGGCCGGCGTCTGGCATGGTGAGAGCCTCGGGACAGCCGACGGCGGCGGCTACGGGGCCTATGTGGCTCTTGCTGGTTCCTGTGGTCAGTGGGTGTGAACCTAAGAGACTCACCAGTCTTGAATAGAGCAGACGTGGACGGAGCGGCTTCCCCTGGGTCCACGGAGACAGACGTGGGCAGAACAGCTCTCCCTAGGGCGGCTGAGGCAGGCGTGGGGGTTGCATCTTGGGTCTGGGGAACCGAGGTGGCCGGAAGAGGGCAGGAATCTGTTACCGGTGTGAGGGCTGGTAGTTCCGGAGTCGCAGTAGATGAACAATCCAAGGTATCTTCTGGGTCGTTGTCAGCGAGCCTGGCCAGAACCTCCTCCCACGTAAGCCACTGCAAGGGCCTGGGAAAACACGTGTCGCTCCATGTCAGCCTCCGCCGATCCACCACCTCCCTCCGTTTCCAGAAGCGGGACGAGGTGGTAGGCATGTCGATTCTGGGTTCAGGGTGCCGTTCAGCATGACTTGAAGCAACGTAGTCAGAGTTTGCATGATGAGGAGCTGCGTGGTCAGGGTCAGCATGGCGTGAGTCTGCGTGGCGAGGAGCTGCGTGGTCAGGGTCAGCATGGCGTGAGTCTGCGTGGCGAGGAGCTGCGTGGTCAGGGTCAGCATGGCGTGAGTCTGCGTGGCGAGGAGCTGCGTGGTCAGGGTCAGCATGGCGTGAGTCTGCGTGGCGAGGAGCTGCGTGGTCAGGGTCAGCATGGCGTGAGTCTGCGTGGCGAGGAGCTGCGTGGTCAGGGTCAGCATGGCGTGAGTCTGCGTGGCGTGGAGCTGCGTGGTCAGGGTCAGCATGGCGTGAGTCTGCGTGGCGTGGAGCTGCGTGGTCAGGGTCAGCATGGCGTGAGTCTGCGTGGCGTGGAGCTGCGTGGTCAGGGTCAGCATGGCGTGAGTCTGCGTGGCGTGGAGCTGCGTGGTCAGGGTCAGCATGGCGTGAGTCTGCGTGGCGAGGAGCTGCGTGGTCAGGGTCAGCATGGCGTGAGTCTGCGTGGCGAGGAGCTGCGTGGTCAGGGTCAGCATGGCGAGAGTCTGCGTGGCGTGGAGCTGCGTGGTCAGGGTCAGCATGGCGAGAGTCTGCGTGGCGTGGAGCTGCGTGGTCAGGGTCAGCATGGCGAGAGTCTGCGTGGCGTGGAGCTGCGTGGTCAGGGTCAGCATGGCGAGAGTCTGCGTGGCGTGGAGCTGCGTGGTCAGGGTCAGCATGGCGAGAGTCTGCGTGGCGTGGAGCTGCGTGGTCAGGGTCAGCATGGCGAGAGTCTGCGTGGCGTGGAGCTGCGTGGTCAGGGTCAGCATGGCGTGAGTCTGCGTGGCGTGGAGCTGGAGCTGGGGCCGCAGGCTCTGCCTGGCGTGGAGCTGGAGCTGGGGCCGCAGGCTCTGCCTGGCGTGGAGCTGGAGCTGGGGCCGCAGGCTCTGCCTGGCGTGGAGCTGGAGCTGGGGCCGCAGGCTCTGCCTGGCGTGGAGCTGGAGCTGGGGCCGCAGGCTCTGCCTGGCGTGGAGCTGGAGCTGGGGCCGCAGGCGCTGCCTGGCGTGGAGCTGGAGCTGGGGCCGCAGGCGCTGCCTGGCGTGGAGCTGGAGCTGGGGCCGCAGGCGCTGCCTGGCGTGGAGCTGGAGCTGGGGCCGCAGGCTCTGCCTGGCGTGGAGCATGGTGCGAGTCTGCGTGGTCTGGAAGGGTGGCAAGTTCTGCGCGGGCGCGGGCCCGAAGGGAGACCCAGTAGGACATGAACTGGGGAAACGTCCGCTGCGGAACTGACTGGGCCATTGGCTCTTCCAGAGTGGACAGAGGCTCAGGAGAGGTGAGGCGAGGAGCGGCAGGTAGATCCGGGCGATATGAGCCTGTGGATTTAGCATGGTGCAGAGTAGGACCCGGTTTGGCATGGCGTTGAGCCTGTCTAGGATGAACGTGGGTCCGAAGAGAGGCCCAGCTGAGAGACGGCTGAAACTCGGGGGCTGGGACCGGGGAAAACGGAGGGGTATGGAGAGGGTCCGCCTGGTGTTTCAGTTCTTGCCAGATAAGGCGGCCCTCAGAGGGTGAGAGACGAGGGGCGAGCTCAGGCGTCCTGGATGAGTCTTGAATCACGTGGCTGGCGCAGAAAACTGGAGAGGTGGCTTGGGTCTGTGAGAGGGCGGCAGAAAGTTCTGATATGGGTGAGACAGGCGAGGAGACAGGCTGTGGTCGTGGCAAGGGAGCAGACTGAGGACTTGGGGAGAGAGCAGACTGAGGACGGGGTGTCTCCCTCCTTCTGAGTCTGACCTGCATGGTCAGAAGCTCAGGAAACCTTGTGAGGTTCTTCAAACAGGGGTAGGTAGTGTAAACCTCCGTAACCCGGTCTAGAATGGAGATGCGGGACGTGGAGTCAGGGATATCCGGGATGGTGTCTAACAGATTGAAGAGGGCCTGAATTACCTGCTCGAGGTCGGAAGCTAGGTCTGGTTCAGCGGGTTCCATGTTTGGTCGGACCATACTGTTACGATTACGCTGGCAGAAGACTTTGGGAGGAGATGGAACAGGCTGAACCAAGTCGAGGGATGAATATTAACGAGTTTATTATGACAGTAGTAACAGATATGGAGGAAAATATGATGAAGCGTGTGGGAGTCAGCAGCCCAGGAAGGCGGTGGAGAGTGAAGAGGTGATGGCTGACGGCAGGCGAGAAGGGAATGGCTTGAGAACCTGGGGAATATGATAGAAAGTGAAGTGGTCCGGGAAGGTCTGCAGAGAGGCGTGGCTTGGTCGGGGTTCGCAGAGTGGGTAAACTCCACCGGGCCGCCGAGGGTGGGTTCGGGAACTTCCGGGTTCGGATCGCAGCGCGGCAACTGACGAGACGGATCCTTCCTGTGGCTTGGAAAGCGGGTTAGCAGACAGGAAAACAAAACACCGGGCGACAGAGTAATCCAAGGAAGAAACAAAAGGCGAGCCGAACAAAAACACGGCCGATAGGTCCAGAATAGTCGGAGAAGCTGACGGCGCACCGCAGGCGCTCGTAGCCCGCTCCGGCGAACAGAGTCTTAATTTGCACTTACTGGTGCAGGCAGAGACGGCGTGGACCGCCGGAACACGGAGCAGAGAGAGTCAGGGACAAGCGTAGTTACTTCACAGATCCGTGGGCGTCAAAACGAAAAAAACTCACGGTTGGCGAGACGAGGTCCTAGGCGGGTCATGTGTCGAGACAGTAACATTTGATGGTCCGACGGCGAAGTGAGCTGAGGGAAGAGCTTAAGACAGGAGTTAATGAGCCAGATGAGAATAATCATGAGCAGGTGAGCGGAGCAGGTGTGGTGAGTGTCTCCGCCGGAGCCTTTCAGAATAAAAGCCTCCGGCGGAGCTGAAGTGTGGATCATGACATCTTAGACCCAATCCCAACCAGATTACTCAAAGAAGTTTTTCCATTAATCAGCACGTCCATATTAAATCAAATCAACCAATCTCTGTTTACAGGCTATGTACCACAGGCTTTTAAGGTTGCTGTGGTCAAACCTTTATTGAAAAAACCTACTCTTGACCCTAGAGAACTTGCAAATTATAGGCCTATATCCAATCTGCCCTTTATTTCTAAAGTTCTTGAAAAAAACGTAGCTAAACAACTATGTGACCACCTGCGTAGAAATTACCTATATGAAGATTTCCAGTCAGGATTTAGATTACATCATAGCACAGAAACAGCTCTGATTAGAGTCAGTAATGATCTTCTCACAGCTTCAGACAATGGTCTAGTTTCTGTACTTGTCCTGTTAGATCTTAGTGCAGCATTTGATACGATAGATCACAAGATTCTATTGCAGAGACTGGAACATAGCATTGGGATTAAAGGAAAAGCACTGGGATGGTTTAAGTCTTATCTGTTGAACAGATTCCAATTTGTTCATGTTCATGATCAATCTTCCATCCGCACAGGAATTAGCTTTGGAGTTCCACAGGGTTCTGTGCTTGGTCCAATACTTTTCAGTCTTTACATGTCTCCCCTTGGTAATATTATTAGAAAACATTCTATAAATTTCCACTGCTATGCAGATGATACTCAGTTATATTTGTCCATGAAACCAGAGGAAACAAACCAATTAGTCAAACGTCAAACTTGTTTAAATGATATCAAATCCTGGATGTCCCATAACTTTCTACAACTGAATTCAGATAAAACTGAGGTTATTATAATTGGTGCTAAAAACCACAGAGACTCATTATTGAATCAGATTGTTACTCTGGATGACATAACGTTAGCTTCAAGTTCTACTGTGAGGAACCTTGGTGTCATTGTTGACCAAGATCTGTCCTTTACACCATATATTAAAGAAATCTCTAGAACTGCCTACTTCCACCTGAGGAATATTGCTAAAATTAGGAGCATCCTCTCACAGAGTGATGCTGAAAAATTAACCCATGCATTTGTTACCTCTAGGCTTCACTACTGTAACTCGCTACTCATAGGTTGTCCCAATAACTCTTTGAAAACCCTCCAATTAATTCAAAATGCTGCAGCCAGAGTTCTGACTGGACTTAGGAAGAGAGATCACATTTCTCCTACATTAGCTTCTCTGCATTGGCTCCCTGTCAAATCGAGGATAGAATTCAAAATTCTTCTCCTCACCTACAAAGCTCTTCATAATAAAGCTCCATCTTATCTTAAAGACCTCATCGCTCCTTATGCTCCCAACAGAACGCTTCGTTCTCAGAGCGCTGGTCTACTTGTGGTTCCTAGAGTTTCTAAATGTAGAATGGGAGGCAGAGCATTTAGCTACCAAGCTCCTCTCCTATGGAACCAGCTTCCAGTCCAGGTTCGAGAAGCAGACACCCTCTCTAGTTTTAAAACTAGGCTTAAAACCTTTCTTTTTGACAAAGCGTATAGTTAGAGATGGTTCTGGTCACCCTGAACCATCTCTTAGTTAAGCTGCTATAGACTTAGACTGCTGGGGGACGTCCTTCATTCACTGAGCTCTTTTTTCTCTTTTTCTTCTATCCGCCAACATGTCTCCATTTCCACATGTGACTAACTTTGTTTCTTTTCTCTCCTAGTTGTGCTTCTCCCCTTCTGTTTCTCTCTATCCTCATCTACAGGTATCATCAGGCTCAGAGTCGTGTGTCTCCAGTGTTCAGTTGCTGGTCCAACCATCCCGCCTGTGTTCTGTTGCTGCTTGTTTTGTTGTTGTGGTTGTGTTCTTTTCTCTCTTCTCTATCCCCTCACCCCAACCGGTCAAGGCAGATGGCCGCCCACGCTGAGCCTGGGTCTGCTGAAGGTTTCTTCATCGTTAGAGAGGGAGTTTTTCCTCTCCACTGTTGCTATTTAAATGTACAATTTATCGATTGGCTACAATTAAAAGCTTGCTCTATGTGGGAGTTGTTGGGTTGGTGTGGTGGTTCGCACTGTCGCCTCACAGCGAGAAGGTCACGACTTCGATTCCGGTGTGTGGAGTTTGCATGTTCTGCGTTTCCTTCCACAGTCATGCAGTTAGGTCAATTGGGAGAAAGATGTGTAAATTGCCTATAGGTGTGAGTGTGTGCATGACTTAACCCTGCGATGGACTGGCGATCTCTCCAGGGTGTACCCTCTCGCCCAAAGCCAGCTGGAATAGGCTCCAGCACGCCCGCGACCCCTGCGGGGAAGAAGCGGTAGAGGATGGGTGCATGATTTGAATTGAATCTGCATAGCAGTGATATTACAATAATATTACAAATTTAATTAATAGTCCATAAGAGTATGATTAAGACAGTGAGTGGGTTCATTCACACGCTGACTAAAATCCAGTAGTCCAGTAGTGAATTAAATGCAATGTTGAGAAAGTTACTGTCAACATCTACATTAAAGTCGCCCACTACAATCACTTTATCTGTGCTAAGAACTAAGTCAGATAAAAATTTTGAAAATTCATTTAAGAACTCTGAATATGGACCAGGAGGATGGTAGACAACACAAAAGAATTATAGTTATGTTCAGGTCTAGGAGTAATTAATAAATCTGAGTTATACATTGCTGCTATTCCTGCACCTCTACCTGAGCTTCTAGGAATATGATAGTTTATGTGACTTGTTGGAGTCGTGTGTGTTGCTGTTGCTGTGTTGCTGCAGCCAGGTTTTGGTGAGTCTGAATAAGTCTATGTGATGGTCACTTATCAGGCTATTTATTAACAGGGATTTAGAAGAGAGAGATCTGATATTTAATAGAGCACATTTAGCTGTCTTGATGTTTATTAAATTCCTGCGAATCACTCCTCTTTTATTTATTTGTGATTTATATAATTTTTGCTGAAAAAATGTATTTAAAAATGAGGGAGGCCTGGGTTTGAAGTGAGTACATTGTATATGAGAGATGTCAACTGAAAGCAAATGGTGATGGTACAGACTACAGGGAGGAGGTTGTTGAACATTCATTCATTCATTCATTCACTTTCTACCGCTTCTTCCCCGAAGGGGTCGAGGGTGTGCTGGAGCCTATCCCAGCTGTCTATGGACAAGAGGCAGGGTCAGACTGGCAGCGCCAGCCTGTTGCAGGGCCACACATATAGACACACAACAACAGGTTTCAGAGTTTACAGTTAGCCTAACTGCATGTCTTTGGACTGTGTGAGGAAGCCAGAGAGAACCCATGCATGGGGAGAAAATGAAAGAACAGAAAGGTCCTCCACTTGCCTGTGGGAAAAATCCAGGACCTTCTTGCTGTGAGGCAACAGTGCCAACCACATACTACAAAGCTTATTACTAAAGTTGTAAGTTAACATAATAAAACCCTCTTGCAATAGTAGGGCTGACATGAGAATGCCATTTTTGTAAATTAGGCTTTATCAACATCCTCCAATAAATCAATATTTGCCAGGCACAGAAACAGTAACTTTAACGTTGTTCTTACATGTCTAAAACTACCTTAGGAAAATGCTCAGATCATCAGTGCTCAGTCCAGGTTCCCCTTATAAAGGCCTCCCACCCTGGTTCAACATGTGGTTAGGATTGGCATTCTGCATTTCATTACCAAAGTCTTCTCCAGGCATACTGGCACACTAAAAGCTAATCTTTGGTTCTGAGTGATGTATCCTTGAAAAAAGAAATTGTAACTTGTAACTATGCAGTAGCTGTTTGATACGCTAATAGTGAACATTATTATTATTTCACCATGTCATATGGCTGCTCTCACTTCAGTGGTACAGTCATTGTTTCTCTGTCTGTTCACACATTTGAACAAAATAGTCTGTGTTCTTGTTTTGAAGTGATGGTTGTTTTGTCTGGGGATGGCATTTAAGTTTACGTGGAGCCAGGTTGGACACCTCTTCCCCGCTCACCAGGCATAGCGGAGTTAGCTCCGTTGGTTCCAAAGCCAAGATAACTGTCATTGTATGTACTGTATTTAGCTCGATATGTACAGCTGATGTCAGAGGAACGTCAGCTGTCCTCTGTGGAAGAACATTTCATTGTCCTGCTACTGTCACTACATGCTGCTCACTTAGAGGCACAAGTTGTAAATTACTGTATTGCATAGTGCACAGTGGCAGTAGCTTAGGCTATTTTGCATGTCAAAATAGCCTAAGTACCCCTTTATCTTATCAAACAAATATAGTTTATTTTTTAACCAGCCCTACTTCTTATCACCTCTCCTTATCATCCTCTGGTTCCTGTAAATCTGCATAAAGCTGTGCACAATATATCAAACTTGCATTTCCAGATACAAAAAAATGTACAAAAATACATCTGATTCATTATCTTCTAACCAATCAACACTCATGTAACACAGCATGTAATGTGATGTTATCAACAAGTTATCAACATTTCCTCTTAAAGCTTTGAGTGTTAGAAATGTATTTGCAATTCAATCTGAATATGCTAGAAATTACCCATTTTATCAACATATGAGCAAAATATGCAACTACTGAAAGCAAAAACAGATCTGTTCTGTACTTTCCATACAAGTGGGCAGTAAGTATGGCCAAAGCCGTAATGTGAAATGAATGCAGTAAGAATAGCTGTCAGCCAACACCCCTTTGCTATCGGTAAAAGAAATGTTCCTCATTATTCTATAGTTTGTAATACCCTCAAAATCAAATTGCACTTTCATCTTATAAACAGCTGAGTGTGTATTTTAATCTTCTTGTGTATCTTGTTGTATCGTCACGTTTTGAACTCTGCCTGGGATAATCCAGTGATGGCTAAATCAAAGCTTTATGAATCACTGAGCAACTTTGATACTGTTGCGCTGTGTTACATCCTTGGCTCATGCCCACGGGCTGAGACGCAACACAAGCCAATAGGCAAATTAAACACTCAACATAAGACACACCATTGAATAAGGCTTCAGGTATGACTAGAAGTTTATTTTTCTTACATACCTTTTCAAAAAGAAAAAAACAAACTGGTACCAGGGAGCGCAGGATGAGGGTGCTACACAAAACAACAACAAAACAAAACCAAAGGAGACTAGCTGCCCACCCACTTTAACGTCTGCCTAGTTTAAACAAAGGAAACCTCTAGGAACATAAACTCTGCCTAACTAATCTACCCTCAATGAAAACAACATTACCCAACAAAAACACTGAATCCTAGTAGACCACAGAGGTACAGGTGTCTACTCTCCACCGGGGCAGTCCTCCACTGTCTTCAGCTGCAGCTCTTATGACTGGTCCTCCTTTAATGGTCTGCAGGTGATTGGTCAGGCGTGAAACCAAAGGGCCCAATAGAAGCCAGAGGTGGAATCCCTGCTTCCAGCCACCAACCAGGAGCAGGCTCTGCCACAGTCCTGCTTGCATCTCATTCTTCTCCCTCTGCACCCACCGGCCAATCCAGAACCTCCCTGCAACATAAACAAAACAAACAACCAACCACACACACACAAGGCCTGGGGCCGTAACACGCTGTAATTGACTGTCTGTGAGAACTTATATCTGAACAGACTTTCTGTCAAACCCTCTGATATGTGGTAGTTTCGGATCTGACCATCCGTGTTATAGAGTTAAATAAAACGTATTTTGTCAAAGGTGTGTAATCATGTTTGTCTGTGGATAATAGTAGATTAGCCTTGATAAAGCAAATATGTTTGATAGTAAAATTGTATTGTTATTTTACTACATAGAAAGCACATATCATTTTATAAATTTTTTTAAATAACTGTTTTGAAGTACTCAGCTTGATCCTCCTCTTGTTGCTTACTACTTCAATCAACTTTCACCCATGCAATTTCACTCTTTCAGACATGTATTTGTATATTTGACCCATGTATGAATTAACGTGGTTTATCAGTGATGTGCACTCAGGGGAGTGTTAAAAACTGTGACTGTGGCTAGAACTAAGACTGAGACTAAGAAAGACGGAGAGACTGACTGAACTAATGTGAGGACCAAAACGCATGACCCAACAGACAGATTCACATATCAGATTCACCACATATGCAGGTGAGGGACAATGACTAGACTTGACTCAGGGGAGCACGTGACATTACTTGTGTGATGTGCTGGTGGACAGCTGGTGAGAAGTCATCTACTGGCTCCGGGACCTTCCTGCAGTGGCTCGCATGGATCCAAGTCGCCCTCTCTGCAACCTTCACTACCGTATGCGTAGTCAGTAGCACCTGGAAGGGTCCAACCCACTTGCGTGCCTTCCAGTGTTTAGGGCGATGTTCTCGTACCACAATCCAGTCGCCTGGTTCCAGAGAGTGTAGTGGCCCTTGTGCTGGAACTGGTAGTAGCTGTCACCTGCTGAGAGATCTGAGACAGAACTGCAGACAAAGACTTACAGTACTGTAACATGTCATCTTCACAAAGTGAAGTGGATGGTAACGGCCTCTCAGTGGGATGTATTCCCATGTGTGGCACTTCTGCTAAAGCAGGAGTTGATGTTAGCCCTGTGACACGTGAATGGTGCAGTGTAAGTCTTCTGGATCCATATAGTCTGTTGCATCTGGGTTAATTAACGCATGCGCTGTAGACATTAACTGCTCACACAAGACAGACTGCTGCAGCTTACACACATACATACAGTAAATCACTCACTCCACAGAGAACAAACACTCCCTCTGGGTCTGTATTCGCATCTGTGCTGACCTTCAATCCCTCTGGGGATCAGAGAAATGCCCAGTTTTATCATTAGATCTCTCCCTAGCAAATTTATCGGGCACAAATCAGAAAACATGAAAACCTGCTTGAATGTGGTACCATCTGGAGTACGACATGTCAAAGGTTTGGTTAAATATTCTTTTACTGTTACCCCCGAAGCCCCAACACTATAAACATAATTCCCACTCATTCTTGGTGCAGTTTTAAGGCTTGAAGACGTCATCACAGAGCGTGTAGCTCCACTGTCTACAAGAAAAGTGACTTGCTCCCCATTTATTGTTAAAACCATTTCTGGAAATTGCACATGTGGTTCAGTCAGGTGCACATAGGTGCCTTGTGGTGTTTTCATTCTACTTTCTAAATTCATCAAACACTGTAAAATCATTTCTGAATCTATGCAAGGTAAGCGTTCTTCATTGCAGTTAGTAGAAGCATTTGAGGTTAGGCATAGCAAGCGTTCTTCAGTGCAATGGCCAGCAATAGCATCATCAGTAGATGTTTGTGTAAGCGTGTCTTCATTGCGGTGTGTGTGTGTGTCAGTGCCATCACCTCCCTCCTCAGCCTCAGCTACACCGTCACCGGGCCCAGACCGTCTCCCCACCCGTCAGTCTGCCCCCGCTGAAACACTCAGCGGACAGTCAGCTGGTCTGTGTCCCTCTTCCTTGCAGTACGGATTGGCAGTTTCGAGCCCAATGTCCTTCTTTACCGCACTTAAAGCATGTTCCTCGGCCATGTCCTTTTTGACCTGCGCGACCTCGTCCTCCTCTGGTGTAGCCTCTTCCCCGACCACAGGTCTGTTGTGCGACTGCCTGATACATGGTTACAGCTGCCAGGTGTAACTCTTTTCTGTCTTTATTTTACTTTGAAGCAACTGTGGTTGCAACGGTGGCAATAGTTGCAGGGCAGGCAGACTTTGAAGCTGTTGCAGTGGTTGTAGGACAGCCGGGTCTGGGGTCATATCAGCGCCAAATTATAGTGTTCACTGATCAACACTTTCCCCAGGACATATGAGAAGCAAATATGTCAACGACTCACCAGGTTTCCCCGTTTAAGTAATTTTGAGTTCGTAGGATCCGTCCGATGGAGATCAGAGGTGATGCCTTAGGCCCTTCGTCTCACTCTGTTTTTGTAGAGGAGGTTGAGGCTGAGCTGCGCTCAGGGCGACGTCTTTCCACCGTCAGCGACCCCTCTGACGACCACCAGCGGATCCCACTTCTGACACCAAATTGTGGAGGCAAAAACCTGTTAGGAACCTGGTGAATGAATCAAAAACCAATCAAAGTTGTCTTTCTGTTGTCTTTAATTCTTGCAAGAAGAGAGGTACACAGAGTCAGTGCAAAACTGTCCTGCCCGAGTGTAGTTCTGAAGTCATCTAGCCCGTTCCTACCTAAATACCTCCTTCATTGCGAGGGAGTAAAGATGTATCTTCTCATTAGCTCAGTCTCAAACAAAAACAGTCCACAAGGGACTTATCAGCCCACAACTCAGGGTCAGTCACTGCCTTGCACCAGGAGGAAAGTGTAACAGAAACAAAGTACATCATAGTTCTTCTGCCATGGTCTCATGGCCATGGTCCATGCTGTAAAACAATTTTAACTAAATAGTATCTCCCTAGCTCCCTTTCCCATGGGAAAGAGAAGGCTCACTATTCTAAAATATTTCTGTAAGCAAGTATATAACTCATTCTATGATTACTTTGCTTAGTACAGATACATATGAGAATATATCAAGTAATATGAATCAGAGTTCTGTCACAAGGGAAAATACCCATATAGTAAAATTTCCATTACAGTGCACATCGCTGCATACTCTTCTTCTAGGCAGAGGGCAAGGGTGTGGCGCCAAAAACTGTGTAACATACACATACACATTTAAATTTGTTTCGTCAAAATGTAAGATTAGATCTCAAAACTATATATACTATACTATAACGATTGAAACAATTTTTCATCACTGGATTTTCCATGAAAACAGGAGGTGTTAGTGAGAGTAAGACTACTACTTCCCTAAGTGAGCTAACAATATAGGCCTTTTCTGCTTGCCATGCCATTTATTTTAAAAATGTGACAATGTCTGGACTAACACAAGACATTGTGACTTGAAGAATTTACCAGTGAGTCTGAGCAAACACGAAACATTGGTAACTCACATTTTGAGCCACATATCATTGAAAACGTAAATAAATGAAATAAATAAATTAAACAAATTAAAGAACACCTAAAAAACAGGCCAACAAACAATAGAAAAGAGATGACAAGAAAACCGAAATGACCAGGGCATTAGCCCAAATGTCCTTCAGCATTACACACTGTAGGTGACACTTTAAACTTTAAAAAAGCCGTTCCTCCATCTTGTCACCCTGAGTGATCAGTCAAAGTTTACAAATCATTTTACACTTATGTCTGTTACCATTGCCTTTATTTCTGTTTCCATCTTTTTGTTATGTTGAGGCCATACATTGATCAGCCATAAGGTTATGAACACTGACAACTGACAAATCATAACACAGATTATCTTGTTATCATGGCATGACTGTAGTACGGGATATATCATCTTAGTCTTTTTCACTAGAGTGACTTCTACCTTTTTTCTAGCTTCTATCTTTCTTCTGTGGATTGTCCTTTATGGCAAAAGTGGCACTGTCACTAAATCAGTTCATGAACTCAGTTCATCTAATATTAAATATCACTGTGGCTTGGATCCATAATTCATTACCTAAGTGAAGACGTGATGCTCATAAAGTGGATGAGATTGAAAGGCTCAAACAGCCCACGTCAAGTGCCTTTATTTAGATGGCGGCTTAGATCACTCCCTCTATCTTTCCCATTTACCCGTAAGAGGTGTAGTTCAAGGCTTGTCATTCCAGGAGGTTATCTCCACTTCTAAAGAAGTGGCACACTCCCTGCCATTCAGTACTTATGCTAATGAGCATGAGGCAGCACTCAAAGCTCTAATTTTGTTTACACAGTGTCATAAGTGATTTGTCTTCATATTCAGTATAAGCAATAGACCTACTGTAGTAATCTGAGTTTGCCTTAGTAGAGTAGAGTAATTTACATTATATAAAAAATTTACAGTTGTATTCAGTGTGCCTCAATGCATTTAAAGCAGCTTGACACTTTACTATGCGAAAAGGAGTTATCCATCAGCCTGGAAGTGTAACTGAGATTTTCTTTTGCCCTATACTGTAGTAGCAGCTGTATCCAGTTTCCTAGTATGAATAATTCAAACAACACACAAGACAGTCAGAGTAGCTCTGTTTGCTCATTCCTTTAACAATCAGCTTTTCACTGTGAATGCTGAAAGCATTCACAGTATTGTTTTTCTAATCTTTATCCCTGTGAATGCTGAAGGCATTCACAGGTTTGTTTTTCAAATCTTTATTATTATTAATCCGTACACTTAACGGCATCTAACTCCGGCCGCACCGTTTGAGCTATAGGAACCGTTCAACTATCAAAATATTCAGCTCCTTCGGGACTCGAGTGCTTCCATTTTGCTCATTGATACAATTTATACTTTTTGAAATATTAAGCTAATTTCAAAAATTTTTGCCCATTGAAAATGAATGGAAACTGGTATAGACCAATTGGACTCTCCCGCAAGAGACTGCGGTTCAAATCCCACTGAGGGCATTTAAGCCTTTGCAAGCAACTCATCTATTAAACCAGTCCTCGAACTGCTCTACACATGTTCCTATCAGTACTGTACTGCTTAAACAAATGCTCCTTACTGTGGGAACCCCGAGTTCAAATCCCGCTCTGGGCATGATGTACAAGTAAGATGTCTGACAATTTAACACTACAATTAAACTACTCTTGTAATAATAATGCGTTTGAACTAAACTTTTACAACTTCAGTATATTTCAACTTTCTTCAGCTGCCTCTTCAAGCGAGTTTTTTCATCTCCTATGTTCCTCCAGCTTTGAGTCTTGAGTGCAACTTAGTAGTGTAATGGTTAAGCAACTGCCCTTTGCTCCAGGAGACTAGGGTTCGAATCCCCAAACTTCACAAGTTCAAACAAATTGTGCTCCATTCAGCTTAACTGCTCTAGCACTTTTAGCAATACTTGAGAATTCAAAGTTCAATTTGTTCAACTCTTTCTACTTCTACAGACATTCAAACAAATGCAGCTACTTCAGCTATGTTTTAACTGCTTCAGCAATTTAACCAATTCAATGGAATTCATTCAGCATGTCAGCATTCACAGTGCATTTTCTTATGGAAATGCTTTTTCTAGTTATTATTATAGTTATTCCGTACGTTTTTCGGCATCTAACTCCGGCCGCACCGTTTGAGCTATAGGAACCGTTCAAATATTAAAATGTTCAGCTTTTCCGGGAATCGAGTGCTTCCATTTTTCTTATTGATACAATTTATACTTTTTGAAATATTAAGCTATTTTCAACAAATTTTCCCCATTGAAAATGAATGGAAACTGGTATAGGCCAATTGGACTCTCCCGCAGGAGACTGCGGTTCAAACCCCACTGAGGGCATCTAAGCCTTTGCAAGCAACTCATCTATAAAACCAGTCCTGGAGCTGCCAAACTTTTACCACTTTTATCAATCTATTTTAACTTTCTTTAACTGCTTCAACTTCATATGGCATTATTTAAAAGTATGATTTCTAACAATTGCATTATAGGAGTTTTAAAAGTGGGGGTGGTCACATTTGAATATTCACACCTCCTTCCCAGAAAAACAGCTTCAGCTTATAAATAGTGACTGCTGCTGCAAATTAACAATTGAATTACAATGTTGGCTGTACTTTGTGTGAGATGTAAACGTTTGATGTGCTTAACATTCACGTTTTATAGAAATAGTTGTCAACACCCTAACTGAAACTGCTGTGACAAGAAATGACCTTCACACTGCATGGCAAGCTAATGACATCCAAAACAAGCTGTTTGGGCTTTGATGATTAGCATGTTGTGCAATGTGCTAATTGTTGGCCCACTAATCAGGAGATTGCACCTGATGGTATTTTCAAACCTGTCTGCAGTCTGTTTGATACCATTTCTCCTCTTTGTTTCAAACAGATAACTTAAGTTTTGAAACAGTACTCTAACTTCTGCTGTGGGCATGTTATAAAAGTTCTGCAAACATCCAAACAATTCCTGTTGTTTGTTTTAATTGCTTCAGCTGTTTCATATTAACTTGTCACTAATGTAGTAGCAAAGTATTTGTGCATTTTTAATGCTTTTAAACTGCACTTCTATCAATCTATTTCAACTTTCTTCAACTGCTTCAACTTCTGCAAACAAACAATTCCTGTTCTTCTATGTTTTAACTGCTTCAGCTGTTTCATATTAACTTGTCATTAGTGTAGTAGCAAAGTATTTCTGCATTTTTAATGCTTTTAAACTGCACTTTTATCAATAGATTTCAACTTTATTCTTTTAAAATCCAGCTTTTCCTGTTTAAGCCTCTCATGTACACAATATATTGTACAGACCCTTTTACTGGTTTCTGTAACACTCTGTCAACAGTTTCAGCAGTTGATTTCAACACCAATAACTCTTCAACGTTTCGGGAAGCCAATGTGGCACTAAACAGTTTCCACAGTGTCTGACACTGACTTTACGAGTCACACACTCTAAGTTATTTTACACACAGCCCCATCTTCTGGTTGTTCCTAAGAATTGCATTATAGGAGTTTAAAAAGTGGGGGTGGTCACATTTGAATATTCACACCTCCTTCCCACAGAAACAGCTTCAACTTATAAATACTGACTGCTGCTGCAAATTAACAATTGAATTACAATGTTGGCTGTACTTTGTGTTAGATGTAAACGTTTGATGTGCTTAACATTCACGTTTTATAGAAATAGTTGTCAACACCCTAACTGAAACTGCTGTGACAAGAAATGACCTTCACACTGCATGGCAAGCTAAATACATCCAGAGCAAGCTGTTATGGGCTTTGATGATCAGCATATTATGTTATGTGCTAATGGTTGGCCCACTAATCAGCAGATATCACCTGATGGTATTTACAAACCTGCTTGTAATCTATATGAGACCATTTTTTCTGTTTGTTTCAAACAGATGACTTCAGTTTTGAAACAGTACTTCAGCTGTTTCATATTAACTTGTCACTAGTGTAATGATTAAGCAACTGCTCTCTGCTCTAGGAATCTTGAGTTCAAATCCTGCTGTGGGCATGCCATAAAAATAAGAAACGTGACAATTTCTATCTAAAGTTGGAATAATTTTAGCAATGTATTCCAACTTTCTTCAGCTGCTTCAACTTCTGCAAACATCCAAACAATTCCTGTTGTTTTTAATTGCTTCAGCTGTTTCATATTAACTTGTCACTAGTGTTGTAGTATTTCAAAGTATTTCTGCATTTTTAATGCTTTTAAACTGCACTTTTATCAATATATTTCAACTTTATTCTTTTAAAATCCAGCTTTTTCTGCTTAAGCCTCTCATGTACACAATATATTGTACAGACCCTTTTACTGGTTTCTGCAATAACTCTAACATTTCTGGAAGCCAATGTGGCACTAAACACTTTCCACAGTCTACTTAGTGTCTGACACTGACTTTACAAGTCACACACTCTAAGTTATTTTACACACAGCCCCATCTTCTGGTTGTTCCTAACAATTGCATTAAAGGAGTTTAAAAAGTGCGGGTGGTCACATTTGAATATTCACACCTCCTTCCCACAGAAACAGCTTCAGCTTATAAATAGTGACTGCTGCTGCAAATTAACAATTGAATTACGATGTTGGCTGTACTTTGTGTTAGATGTAAACGTCTGATGTGCTTAACATTCGCGTTTTATATAAATAGTTGTCAACACCCTAACTGAAGCTGGTGTTTCCTTCATACTGCATGCCAAGCTAGCATAACTAAATCATTCTGTTTGGGTTTTGAAATCATAAGATGACACTCCATATCACAGTAGTACTTAAGGGAGCGTGCCTCCACCTTGTTCTAAACAAACAGCTTTAAGTTTGAAATGTGGCAGCGAGGTGACCGTGTGAATCAGGGATAAACTCTGCTTGTATATATAAGAGGCTTTTGTTCTAACACTCAGGAGAAGACACTGAGATGCTGTGTAACGGTCTCTCTCTGTGCCAGCACATATTAAACACTGAAATGGTTCATCACACTGAAGTCTCAGCAATCTCCATAGAGGAAAGATTTTGCCACGACCGATACCTTATCTCTGTGTACTTACTGTACACAGTACTTGCAAGTCACTTTTTCTGCAGTTGCACAGTAGCTCAATGGCTAGGATGTTGACCTCTTACATGGGAGGCTGGGATTAATTTCCCACTCTGAGCATTTACAAAAGACCATCTTTTAGTAATTTCAGCAATGTTTTAAAATTTTCAGTTCAACTTTATTTATATAGCCCCAATACACAACATCAGTTATCTCAAGGCACTTTACAAGTAAGGTTTTAAGACCTTACACAACTAAACCCAACAATTCCCACATAGAGCAAGCTTTTAATTGTAGCCAAACGATAAATAGCAACAGTGGAGAGGAAAAACTCCCTCTCTAATGAGGAAGAAACCTCCAGCAGACCCAGGATCAGTGTGGGCGGCCATCTGCCTTGACCGGTTGGGGTGAGGGGATAGAGAAGAGAGAAAACTATTGCCTATAGTTCAGTGTATCCATTGCATTCTTGCTGAAGCTCATTCTGTCCAACCAGGTGATGTTGAAGTGCTTGGTTCCAATTAGCTGCGTATCTGATGTAGTGCTGAAGTCTGAAATAAAAAGGGAACGTAAAACTTCACTTCTGACATCCCTGCAGTTCCTACAGTTTGCTACTCTTCTGAGCTTAACTGGACTGGTTTGCAGACAGACGTACAGCAGACACCTTTACAACACGTTTCCCTGTAGGCTGATGGTGCACAGAGTCTCAATAGTTTCAAATAACCGAGGGATGGCTGATGTGCAGTGGTCAGTTTTCTTGCAGCAACGAGGCTGATCTCTGGTCAAAGGATCGACACTAGTCACTCTCCAGTGAGTTATTGATACAGTAAGATGATAGAGCTGATCCTGGGAAGAAAAAAAATGAATACATTGGAGATGTAAAGGTTGTTTTGTATTTTAGCCAAGTAAAGAGCATGAAATACATTGTATTACCTCTACAGGCTGTACCTTAAATCCTGCTGATCCGAGAGACGAAAGATGCCATTCTGACAACGTCAAGAGCAAACAGTGGAAGAAAATCTGAGGGAAAAAAAAATAAGTACATTTAATGACATATACACAACACTAGTGCTACAACACAGTCATAGTCATCAGCACTTGCACTGTGCAGAAAGTTAAGTACTGACTGGAAGACGATGTGTTAGGTCAGCTCTCGTGGTCTGGTCAGGGTATCGCTTGTTTCACAGGACCAAAGGAAGGCGAGGCTCAGTTTTGGAGGAATTGTCTGCGTTGAACAATCAGCATCAGCAGGTGGTCTCAGTTTGTTGATTGTCTGATAAGGCGGTGGTGCAGTGTTGCCTGTTGCAGCATTATGTCTTGGTTATTGTAAGGTCCTTGTCGAGGTGCTGAGGCAAAGCATGCCAATGTCATCACAGAGCAACCATGTTGCTTCTCCAAGGAAACAAATACAAAATAAATCACAGCATCTGCTCAGGTACAGTTTTTGAATCACGATAGGAATGTGGGCTGTCAGCTGTTAAGTATCAGCAAGAAAGTTACATCAATAACTGCTTTGGTCCGTAGTTACATGTTTGCATTCAAATATGTACCACAGAACTGAGCATACTTTTTATCTGACAAATACAACTTACATTACTTTTAACAAATTAATATTGTGCTTAAGAACACAAAAACAATCAAAAGGCTAAAGGTTACAAAACTACAGAAACTTCAATATTACTCTTCACTTGTCAGTAGTTGTTGATCAAAGATTTACCTATTAAATAGCTCACGCTAGAAAAATCATCAGAAAATAGCACAAAAACATCACAAAATAAAAAGTAAACAAATCAAACTTCAGTAGTTGGTATTCTTAACACCTACCACTGTCCAAAAGGTAAAGCTCTAAATTATTGGTATTTCCCAACAGTTTTATACTATAAGGAGAATCAGAGGACTGTTAACTGACACGTGTTTCCACATCCTTCCTCCAAACCATCTTTGGTGGTTTGCTGAAACCTCAACTTCTTACTCAAGAAACACATATGCATTTAAAACATTGTTCACAATTCTAAAGAAGACTTCACAAATCAAATGTCTAAAACACAACAGGAACTTTAAAAATACACCAAAAGATGTCTTTGTATAAGACTACATTCGCATCAAATAATCAAAAGGAAACCGATCACGCTGCTATGGGCAATTTACCAAAATGTACTACTGTACAAAAATAAATCTATTTCATTTATTTACATTTTCCAATACTGACTGATTTTATGTTCAAAATGTATAAATTCATTTAAAATATGTACAGCTCATAACTGCTATGCTAAACTGCAGGCTACTGTTATGCTAAACTGTTAGGCTACTGCTATGCTAAACTGCAGGCTACATTTGTGTTTAGCCTTGGGCTAAACACAAATGTGAAAAGACTTTCTGATACCTACCAACGGACACCCCACTACAATGATTACTAGTTTGAAAATGTGCTTGAACTTATTTGCCCTCTTCTATTTCATTTTATCATTTTACCACAGGTCGCTCCCATATACTTGGGACAAAACTGAAGAAGGGCTATTTTTTACCATAGGTATTTAGTAATATTTATTAGCACCAGTGAATTATATTCTACTTGAGGAAATCATTATGTTGTTTTGGTACATTTGCCTTTACGCGAACATTTGTCAGGTCAGGCACTGATGTTGGAGGACAAGGCCTGGCTCAGTCTCCACTGTAATTCATCCCAAACATTTTCCATCAGGTGGAAATTAGGACTCTGAACACGCCAATCACACACACACACACACACACACAAACAATCAAATTCCTCCTCCCCAAACATACCCCTGAACTGTACTTTGTGTACTGAATTGGAGGGGTGCTCCAAAACGTTGGACAACATAGTGTATCAGTTATGTGGAAGACACATAATGAGGAAGAAAATTATGAATATAAAAACAGTAAACAATGTCAATTAAAAACGTGGGGTATCAGTTGGTAGATATCAGAAAGTACCTACTTTTTAATTGTAATGTGGATGTAAAAGTGTGTTGGCAACTGTGTACTGTATAGTACTACAGCTACCAACACACTTTTGGCCTGTGCATTTACCAACCCAGACCCAAACCCACCCAGATAAATGCACAGGCCAAAACACGGTGAATAAATATTGAACCAAATCTCATTCTTACTGAAAATGTTGCACACCTTCATTATTACACTTAAGACTTTACATGAACCCGGGAACCTAAAAATCATGATCAGGGAATTCATCTAACCTGCAAATTTCTCAACACATGTGCATTGTTTATATACATGATTTTATCATCAACATAATTTTCCATTAGGTCTCTTAACCATCACAGTGTCACACAGCACTTTTTCCACATACATACCTGCAACACTCACCTGAAATTTTCAAGAGGACAGCACACAGAACACAGGGTCATGATAACTGTAGTGGGTTTTCATTACACCGTGATGGAGATACTGACTTGGTCTTGAGATGAAGATGAGGTCCAGCAGCGTGTTCTTCTCTGTGGTAGCAGCAGTGATGACCTGTTCGTATCCCCTCGAATTAAACATCTGCAGAATTGGCTTGTTAGCGGAAGACAAAACATTCTCATTAAAGTCACCACAGACAACGATTGGATGACAATCCATGATGTCAAGAGCATCCAGCAGACTTCCTAGGTTAGATAAGAAACATGCTAAGCTGTAGTCAGGAGGTCTGTAGACCGCTGCGATCAGCGCGGGCAGCGGATCCTCAACCTTCACAGCTACAAACTCGAGGTCAGTCACATTATGTATGTATTGTTTCTCACGCGCTCGAATGTGATCTTTCACATAAACAGCAACTCCACCTCCACCTCTGTTTGCCATGTGTGGAAACCTCGTGTAGGACAGGTGCCTGTTCCGCTTGAACATGTTGTAGCCGTCTAGACGGAGACTGTCTGCAACAAAGGAACCTTGCAAGTGAGTTTCTGTGAAACACAAGACATCTGCCAGACACAGCTCATGGTGGGTTTTAATGTCTGTGACGTGAGATGCTAGACCTTCTGTATTATGGTGGACAATGGTCAGAGTGTGATGTCTGCTCAGTGTGGGACTTATCTGAAGAAGAGGCATCATGTCTTCCAAGCTGACTTGTCTCATGGTTTCCAGGGCAGCAGTGATTTCCGGGTTGGCGTAGATTTTGCTCTCGTCCATGTCCAGTAGATGTAGTCCACTGAGAGAGGTCACCCTGCTCAGAGCAACATAAGCCATACCAGCCTCAAAGATGTGCTTCATTGACACTACAGCCGATTTAGTGGTCATACCCTGAACCTTGTGAACAGTGCATGCAAACGCCAGCTTGATGGGGAACTGTCTCCGTACGGCTCCTTTCTGCTTCAGGTTCTCCTCAGCTCTGTCTATGTACACGAGGTCGTCAGACGATGAATTCCTACCAGTGACCGGTTCATTCATCCTCAGTCCAAGCTTTGTGACGCGTCTGTTTTGTTCAGAGCTCACAATCCTGACCAGAGTGGCGAATGAACCGTTCACTAAGCCCTGAGAAACATCCAGGTTCCTAGTGAGCATAACACGAGCTCCCTCAGCAACTTGCAGCGTGTCCGGTAACTCGTTCTTGCCTCCTTTCAGTGGTGTGGTCTGTAGAGTCATTTTACCTGTTTGTGGCTCCTTTTTGTAGTCCTCTGCATCGATGGTAACGGTGTGAGTATGGAGCAGACACAGTGTTGTTGTGTTGTGATTGTCTACCTGTTTGTTTGTTGCAAAAACGTGCAGGACATCAGTGGGACAAAGAGCTGCTTCAGTGACAGCCCGTGACAACAAAGCTCTGTCGGCATCGGACAACTGCTCTGACTTTTCCTTCACACGGATTCTGTTCAGCATCTCTGCAAAGGCCACGTCATCCTTCTGACGCATGATCTCAGTGAGAGTGATCATTTCAAAGTGTTCCTGCCACAGGTCGATCTGCGAGGGGTCGTGGACACACAGAGGCTTAGACTGTCTCACTGGTGGCAGCTGATAGAAGTCGCCAACAGCTAAAACAGACATTCCTCCAAACGCTCTGTAACTGCCTTTGATCTGCTTGAGTCTGGCATCTACGTAGGCAAAAAGAGGTTTAGACACCATGGACACTTCATCGATGATCAGGATCTGGGCATTTAGCAGGTCTGCTCTGACTTCATCCAGTTGGTTACCCAGTCCTTGAAATGGAGGCTTTAGGTTTCTGGGCAGTTTGAGCAGTGAGTGCAGTGTTGAGCCTGATATATTGAAGGCTGCAGTTCCAGTAAAGGAAGTCAACAGGACAGTGGGACTGGACACGTCGGCCTCATCACAGTTTCTCTGCAGTCTGCTCAGTAGCTTAGTAGCCTCTGAGTGGATGCATTTGATGAGGTGAGACTTACCTGTTCCAGCACCACCGTTGACATAGAAGAAGAACTGCTCTGGATTCAGTCCACACACACGGTTAATGCACCAGTCTCTGACTTTATAAAACACACAGGCCTGCTTCTGGTTCAGGTTCTGATACATTCGCCGTAGCACAGTGGGATCAATAGCAGGAGGTTCTCTCATGGATCTGACTTCCGTTGCAGCGTTAGCCTGGCGACTGTAGTCTGGAACGTTCTCCTGTTCTCGTTCGTCGTGTGGTTCCCTAGCTTCCAGTTCACTGTGACATTCCAACCTCACAAGTTCAGACTCAGGTGCCAGGTTACACCATTCATCAATCGCACCTCTGTTCTGTTCATACTCTTCAACAGCTTCCTCAATCTCTTTACTGTTCTTCTCGTATTTGTCTTTGTTTCGTTTGACTATGGCTTTAACCGTCTCGGGATGGTCAGAAAACGGCAGCCGTACGCAGCCACTGTTGCGGAAGGACTCATATGTGGGTAAATGAGGTCTTTTCAGCTCCAGGTCTGATCGATGTGGAAGGTACAGTTTTAGTAAAGCTCCATAGAATTTCTCGGGATATTTTGTCTCTGACGGACGGTAGAATCTGATGACGGCGGGCTTATCGTTCTTCCTCATTTGAACAAAGCCCATCTCGTTCAGCAGAGGCAAAGCGTCTTTGCTTTTGTTCTGACCGTAGACAAACCTGCAGGTGGCTGCAAAGTCAGCCAAGCACATGACCTCATACTCTGGTATTTCTGGTCTGCACTTGTACTTGTCAGTCAGAGAGGTCATCCACACGTTCTCGCTTTCTGGTGTCGTGTCCTCGAGCTGTGCTATGGGACGACTCATTTTCACTGCGTTGTCGTCGGTCGGTACGAAGACGAAACCACGCGAACACTTTTTCATGTGGATGCCACAGGCTCGAGCCACACATTCCTGAGCACTGATCTCTCTCTTCTTTGAGTAGGCCTGCATGACTTCCCTCATCTCATCGCGTTCATTAACGCCGTCCGTGTCGGAGTTCTGAATGACTGTTTTCAGGTACTCGGACAGTCCGCTCTCATTCTTACACATGTATGAACACAGGTAGATCACAACACTTCCGGCGTTCAAAATGTACGACAGATCGAGGTTTCCATCCCAAGCTTCCAGCAGATGTGGATTATATGCGTTTACCCAGCAGTCCTTTGGATCACGCTTCAATATCACAGAGCTGGCTTTCATCACCAAATGGAGGCATTGTTCATACTCTGTCAGTGTTAAACCACACTGTGTCAGGAGCTGCCGTAAACTCATGGAGGCAACTTCAGGTTCGTTCAGCAGTCGGTTCAACGGTCTCAGTTTGTTCTTTGCGTCCTCCAGTGACGGTGACTCATCTGAGCTTTCTTTTGGTCTTACTATCATTGCCCTGGTGGCTGGTGGCTTGGGAAACCCAAAACGACAATCCGCTCCAAAGTATTTGAAACAAGACTTGGAGTGGTTTCTGCTATGTACTTGCACTTCTGTGACTTTCTTGTACAGTTCAGGTTGCGTGCGTTGGTCGGGAAGCTGAGCCGTGATGTACTTGGACACAAAATTACACACAGTCTGATCGTCGTCTACTTCCAACACAGGTGCACCTTCAACCCACAGAAGACAGTGTATGTGAGGAGAGCCACGATTCTGGAACTCAAGTCTAATGAAATGATCCACGACTCTGCCTAGGACAGCATTTGACAAGATTAAATCTCTGAACAACGCTTCAACGCGTTTGTCAAACATGCGCATCGCCGTGACAGGATTGCTTCTCAGTATGTCCGTTTTTTCCGTCCAGCTCAGCTCATCAAAATTCACTTCTTCACCCTGTTGACGTTTGATTGCCTCAATCACTTCAGGCCAACGCATTTCTGCTGCTGAGAACGTGCAAAAGAACGTAGGAGTTCCCAACTGTCTGATCATGGCAAAAAGGTCTTTAGTGGTTTTCTCCCAGTACGCTGGTGTTCCTCTGAGCGGCTGCATGAATCGGATAGCGTCTTTGTTTCTCACCAGTTTCTCAACCTCTCGTTTATCTTGTAACATCCTAGACGTTATTCTGCGTCCATCTCTGGTCACTGGTTTTCCTTTGCGTAACTGTATCGTCATACTTGAAGTGGCCAAATGTATTTCAGTCACAAACTGTGCAAAGAACAGATAATTTGTATCTCTGGCAAAGCGTTCGTCAATACAGAATAGCCTGGATTTAAAATATTTGCTAGGCGTTAGTTTAATTGGTCTCTTTGCATCCAGAGTGTTTTGACCGGTAGGGAACTGAACAGGGAAAGCCATGGCCTCCAGGTGAGGTGTTTTAAAGAAGCTCACTGGACTGTTTCTTTCTGCTGGAGCAACAGAGTAGATGCCTTCACTGAAACACAGAATCTCCTCAGCAACGTCAGGCGGCTGCAGACACGATTCTAAAGCCAGCCCTCCATTAGGCAAGTCACCTTCCTGTTCCTCGTCATCTCTCGTTACCTGAGGTTCATCATCATCGTGTGGCAGCGAGTCAGTGTTTTGTGGATCATTTTCCAGATTTTCACGAAGTGCACTAACTTCACACCTGTCTATTTGCATGAGATCATCTTCCCCATATTCATCAACATCCATTGTTTCACAATCATCATCATCATCATCATCCTCGTCTGGAAGTGTTGGATCACAGAGCTCTTGTTCGTCTCTAATAACTATGTCCTCATACTGTGGATGAATGTGTTTGAGTTTATGCAGCGCTCGCACAAGTTTAGACCAGGTTACAGTCTGAAACATCTGATGACCTTTGTAACACAAGCGTCTCTTCAGTTTCACTCTCAGGACCTGAGACTCACTTCTCACTCTGGGTAAAGCATCAACCGTCTCCTGTACCTCAGATGGGACACACACTACATTCCCATGTATTGCTCTCTGTCTGCCTTTGGGAAGAGGAACTATTTTAGCAAATGGGATGCACTTTGCTATGAGATGTCTCTCCAGTATGTTCAGATCACACAGTTCAGCTGGAATGTCAGCGAGCTCCAGGTTGTTGGCTACAGCAAGGTGGGGCATGGCTCCCTTTTTCAGGTAATTATGACACGTGTGACAAATCCACTCTCTCTTTCTCTCTTCGGGCACCTTACACTGTTGTTCATTGGTGCAGACATTGTCACAGACGTGAACATACTTTCCAGTCAGGCATGTTGACGCCACATCTTCATGTTTAGCGTAAGAAGGTCTGTTACAGGTTTGTACTTGGTTTGGAAACGACGCCTTGTGACAGACAGTGCAGACGTAAGTAGGACCAGCTTTTATCTGGGATCTGAAAACAGCTGTTGCCTCTTGGATCAAACTGTTGTCAAACTGTTGCTCTGTACGAGTACAACGCTGTCTGTATTTCCTTTTTATTTTCATTGCACATCTCATGTTGTGCATAATCCTGAAGGCAAGATTGTTTTCATACCTCTTTCTCATCAGTTGCTTCATGACGGCCTTGTGTCGATTCCGGAATGCGTCGTCATGCGCATAATGCTGAGTCATGTACAATCTCTGCCTTTGTTTAAATTCAGCATCGCGTCTGTAACGCTCGGTTATGTATGACTTTTGTCTAGCCATAAAACCAGCATCGCGTCTGTAACGTTCAGTTACGTACGACTTTTGTCTAGCCATAAAACTAGCATCGCGTCTGTAACGTTCAGTTACGTAGCGTTGCTGTTTCTTTCTAAAATCAACATTTTGTCTGTACTGGGCGTTTTTATTAATCATTTTCTTTTGTCGAAATTCTGGATTGTTTTGATATTTACTGTTGGCATAAGTTTTTTTCTTTGCCCTGTAATTTTCATGTGAAGTATATTTTTCCCTTTCTTTTCTTTTTTGATTCTCTTTCCTTTGCGGGGCTTTTGCTTTCACCATCTGTCTCCTCTTAAACTTTCTCCTACTACTTTTACATAGTTTTGACAGTTTACAGGAAGATTCAGATGGCTCTGCAATAGCGATCGTTAACTTTGACTTACTTCTGGCATCGTCCAACGGTTCAGGCGTCACAGTTGTTTGAGGTGTAGATCTCCCCTCTCTGGGTTGGACAGCGTCGCCGAAGTTGTCGAATTCTATAGGCTTCAGTTCATAAGCACAGGAGGATTGTGTGTCCAACATCTGGTAACATCTGGTGAGCCTGTCAATCATATCACTGAGATGTGGAAAGATAAGCATCACAGCTGTACCGGTACTGTTTGAACCCAGGGGTAGAGGCAAACCCTTAGCTGTCCTTGAGTGAGGATCAAAAAACCCATACTTGTTAGCTGTGGTTCTGAACACTGCAATGCATAACCCTGTCATCATCAACAATGCATACCGTACATCTGATAACAAACTACTCAAACCTGCCTCCAGGTCAAGGAAAGTGTCCACCGCTCCAGGTAAAGGTTCTCCAAACGTGCCGTAGCGGGAAGGTCGCGTCATGTCGATACGATACACACATCTACGTGCAGCAGCTTCATCGGGGAGCTCATCGGTAGCCAGATGGATGTTAGCAGGAAACCTTTTTCTAGCCTCTTTATACATCACATCACCTTTATCCAAAACAAGGTCAAGATCTGCTCTGGTGAAGTTTTCATCCTCGTGAAGAAATGCGAGAAAGGTCAGTGAGTTACAGGTGCACTGGCTGTTTTTGGATCTGCCGTACCTCATAGAAGCCTGGCTGCGGGACGCACGTACACAGGTCTCATAAGGCTGATCTGCCAAGTTTACGCTCACTTGTGTACCAGCTGGTCCGGCTACACATGCAACCTCACTCTGAGGTCCAGTCTTCAACGCACGTGAAACGCACTGACCTTTCGTGTTTACCTTGTCAGCCTCAGAAGATTCGACTACACGCACAGGATCACTCTGACGTCCTCTGTTCACAGCAGCAGCAGCACGAGAAGCTCTAGGCATAGATGGTTCATCGTGTAGACTTTCACTTGAACAATCTGCAGCTACAGTTACCTTAGTAGTTGTCGGAGGAACTGGAACTTCTGCTGGTTCACTTGCTGCTGCACAGTCAGACTCCTTCCGCTTCTGCCACTGCAGTTTTACACTCTGGGACTTCTTACTCTTCCTTGGCATTGTGTCCCAAATGGCCAAATGTCAAACAGTACAATTGACTTATTTACGGTACAGCTGAGATATGCACAAAAACTAAGTTTGTCAAACGTCTGTAATGCGTAAGCTAGGACAAAGTTCAATTATCTTTTGAGATGTTTTTACTTTCTTTGACCTGTGCACTTAGCGGAATAACCTTTATACTAATATAGTCTTACGTTAAATGTTACCAACGTTTATGTTCAGTCACAGTTGTTGAGGTGAGCAGACGAGAGCTTCTTTTTAAAGTGTCCACCACTTGACAATGATACTCTGGCGTCTGGCAGAGAAGAAATAGTCGCTTCTTCTTTGTTGGGCTCAAATACAACACTTGTACAGTGACTATTTGCAACAGTGACTCTGTATACAAAATATTTGCTTTTATACTGACCTGGGTACAAACCTGAAGAAGCGGGGAACATGCAACAGCAAGACTCAGGAACAGCTCAGTATTTGTCCAATTGTGTGTGCAATTTAGCTGAGCAATTTGGGAGAAATGTTTTACTGATAGTTACAAATTAGCAAGTTTTTCAATCAAATTAAATCTGGATATATGTGCATGTATTTTTAAATCTTCAAGATGGTATATTGCAAAGCTTCAATCACTGAAAAGATTGTTTTCCAATTTCAGTTCACTTGAAGAATGTCTTTAGATGATTTCAATTCTTTTAATCACTGATTGATTTAAATTTTGGATCACTTTAAATGATATGATGTGAGAGAGAGAGACAGGACAGATGGAGCGTAAGAGCAGAGAAGCCCTCAGAGCTTGTTATGATAGATAGACCAGGTAGCTGTAACCTGTAAGCGGATTTCAGTACAATAAGCAGGTAGGTAAATTGGCTTGTTGAATATATGCTTTCCAGTATAATTGATTCCAGTACAAGTGGGGCCAACAGGTGGAGGTGGAAAATAAGCCACCTGTTGGGAATGCTTTTATAACAAAGGGGCCCTGCTGTGGGCTTAGATAGAGCGTGGATAGAGTAGAGGGATACAAAAGATAGAATTGCCAATATTCAGATAGAGCGGGTAGATGGGATAGGACAGATAGAGTATGCTTGTTAATTTGATAGAGACAAGAGAGAGGTGGATGATCACACACCTGCAAGACACAAAGAACATTATTTAAAATAAATAGGACAAATTATGTGCAATGTCAAGTTTTGTTGAGTTTACGTGTTCACCAATTAGATATACCGTACATATTTAACAACGCTTCACTTCAGAGCCCAGTGCATTTCCTATTATAGTCACTGTGTGTTTTACTGTCACCGCAGTGCTTTCATTCCAAATACTTTATTCATACCTGTGAGGGACACTCGCACTGATGAGCCACTACCGTAGGGTTTCAGTGTCTTGGTCAAACACATTACACTCGCTCTACAACTGTTCCTTGAAACAGCTTTACGTTCATCAGCTTTCCACGTGTTGAAACTTACCGTCAGGTCAACGCAGCAAGACTGGACAGACTGCAAATTCAGACAGGAGGTAAAAGTTACTTGTTTGTAATTTGCATGTTTTTCATGTTTCAGAATATCTCAATACTTTTTAAATACAATTACTTATCCACCATGAAAACCATGGATGGAGACATTAATGATAACGTCTCCATCCATGGTCGGATACATTATCAGTCAGTAACAAAACAGCGTGTTGGTCGGAACATTGTGAGTTTGTACTCACAGTCTGACTTGGCCTGAAGTCCACAGGATTAAGCTTCAATGGCATATGTGAGAAAGGGACAGAGAATTGTATATAGATTTATTTCACAGCTTCGTAAAAATCCTCTACATATCAAGGTGAATAACCAATGACGAGCGATTACTGCAGGAAAACTACTTTCTATCTTGTAATCCAAGGACCAAACTGTGTTTGTGTGTTAAGTCACTAAAAGAGTGGTGCAGCGGCAGACAACGGAAGGAAGAGAATACAAGAAACCAATAGACAGAGACAGTTAGGTTTGTGTACACTTTTCAACATGGATCATTTATTGTAAGAGCTGCTGGAAAATTTAATTACTGTAAACTCTTTTAGTTGACATCAGTTAACAAACAGCACAGTCACAGTGTAAGTCAGTACTTACCAAGTGATGAGCACACAGCAATCAATAATGCTTTGTCTAACAGAGAAAACAATGAGTTAGCTATTTTACAAACACTAACCCTGAAAATATGGACAAGCTACAGCAGCGAGGTGAAACTCTATAAAGCACAGTCTATTTTTCTTTCAAGCTCAACAGGATTATCATTCACGGAACCTTTGAGCACAAGCAATACTTTCACCTGAAATGTTGACAACTTACCCTTTTGCCGTATGAAAATGCCATTTTAACTACCAATAACTCTGAACATACACAGAAAAAGTACAGGGTTCTTTGTCAACAACGGGGTGTAGGCAATATTAATTTTATACTATTCCATAATTACAACAGATCAGGTAAATACGGCATTTCACAGTGAAAACACAGCAGTAGCGGGAAACTGCTTCAATTACACTTGTTACGGTCTCACGTGTGTGTTGCGCAAACACAGACCCATTTAACGGTTCACACACTTTTTCATTTCCCGGCCAAAGCTAAAGGGGCTGAGACTGAGAAAAAACATACACATCTATACAAGTCCTGCGCTAACGTGTCTTCTTGCCGTAATTAGCATAATTGCCAGGTTCCTACTTGCATTAGCTCTTATGTTGCTAACTAGCTTTGACTATTTACGCCACTAAGATAAATAACAAATGCCTTTGAATTTCATCGGGTGTTTCACAGCTCTCGTCTTTTTAAGGCTCATATTTATGGTTCTCCGACGCCAAAAAACCATAAAACCTTAATGAACAAACGCTGACTACTCACCTGCGCAGAGGGCAACAAATTAATGACGGTGATTTCCGCAGGACGCTGATGAACAGACGTGTGGCGTTCACTGGCACTCGGAAATTCCCCCGTCGTCATAAAGTATCGTTTGAGCCGACGCAAGCACATTCATTGATGCATAAATATAATGTGTAATGTCGGTCTTAATGACATATACTTTATACTAATTACTGTATGTCGTGTGGGGCAAATCATCCAATGTCAAATATTTCCATGACCACCAACTGGATTAGACACAGATTCATTCATATGTTACTTTTACTGCACAGTAAGGCCTTTGACTATTCTTTTTCTTTTGGTTCTGGTGTGTGGCAAACAGTCTGATTGTGCCTTACTGCCATCTACTTGGTTGCACTGTGGAATGCTATGCTTTCCCCACCCTTGAGGTGAGACTTTCATTGATTACTGTCTGCAGCAAATCACATGCCTGTGGCTGGGAGATCCAGGAACTTGAGCATTACTAACGAGAGGCCGCTGTCCTGCTTGTTTTCCAACCCACCCTACTGATCACCTTGATCTGGTGTGTCAGTTTGCTTTTCTAACTGCTGGTTGATTGAACGCACCTGATCGAGGTGATCAGTAGTAGTCAGGGCAGGGAGCGTTGGAAAACCAGCAGGACAGTGGCCCTGGCGGATGGGAATTGTCCAACCTGACTCTATAGTTTCAAGTGCAGACAATAAAAAACAAGTGTTTAGAAGGTTTCTGAACCATAAAATGTGTAGAAAACTGCAGCTAAAACGGCCCGTTTCCAGCTCTGCTGCAAAGTACTGAAATTTACCAAAATCGTGGTGCTGCAGCTTGGAGGACAACATTAACTGAACTAATTGTGTTGATTGTAGTTTTGTCTTTACAAACTGGCTCTAAGGCTCATTTACCATGTTGCTCAAGTCTTGAAGACCAACAATTTAATCTTTGGACAGAGGTCGCAAACTTTCTGCAGGAATTCTCCTCTATTTGGCCATTTCACATCAGTGAGCACCACAAGCTGGGAGTGGTTGCAATCAGTCCCACATGCATTGAGCAACAGAAACCATTCAACTTCTGCAATTGATAAACAGGTGGCAGTAGTTAGACAACTGGGATCAGCTGTGGTAGATGAAAACCAAGAACACCTGTGATGTGACTGGCAAATTTCTAAGGATATGATCAACTGTTTCTTATTTGGTGATTTCAGTAAACAGCTTTTCCTGTTTCGTAAAGAACGTAAACGGTATTTATGAACAGCTAGAAACCCCAATAACTGAAAAACTTTCCTTAAAACCAATGTGGCAGAAAGGTGTTTCAAGTTACTTCAACACTACTTTGTTTCAGATCCTGACTTTACAGGTTATACACTAAGCTTTTGGAATCAAAGGTTGATTGAACGCACCTGATCGAGGTGATCAGTAGTAGTCAGGGCAGGGAGCGTTGGAAATCCAGCAGGACAGTGGCCCTGGCGGATGGGAATTGTCCAACCTGACTCTATAGTTTCAAGTGCAGACAATAAAAAACAAGTGTTTAGAAGGTTTCTGAACAATAAAATGTGTAGAAAACTGTTGACAAATAGTCACTTTGGCTAAAAAGTATGGTAATAGTAAAGACTAAAACACAACACTTTTCATTGGTTGGCTGTCCAGCCAATCATTACCCAGTGGGGTATATAAGCCATATATCGCCACGGATCATTCTCTTTCTCACTCAAGCAGAGCTGAAGGTAAGTCCTACTTATTTGACCCACCTCATATTTTTTTTTGGGGGGGGGGGGGCAAATGTTCCTTAAAATGAGACAGTTTTGAAGGTTATATGAAGGAATATGCAATTTTCATATTTTATGTTATCGCCTTCATCTCTAGTTTATCATTTCAGAATGGATTTGCACAGTGTGCTAAACACAAAAGCAGATGCTCCCTACACCCGGCCACCACCACTTAAAATTCACGTGGTGGCAATGAAGGAGCAAATTAAAGTGCTGGCCTGGGACTTTGGGCAAGAGCTTGTTAAACCTGCCTTGACGGCCACAAATAAAATTGTAGCCCTATCAGATGGGAAAATGGTAACCAAAGTTACCATTTATGAAAACTGCGCCTACAAATGCCATGTAGGCTGCAGTTATATGTTAAGGGGCTATACATTGAGGGGGGACTCTGTCCCCTATCAGTTATGTGTAAACCAGGGGACGCAGTTCTTTCGAACTGCTCCCCTGGTAATTTCAGAGGCACTACTTTGTGAGGGAGAAGCGCTGCTGCAGCCAGCCTCGCCAGTCGTTCCCCTGAGGGACTGCGCAGGCCAGCGAGGCTTAATTACAGTGGAGGGGGAAGTTGTTGAAGTAAGTCAATTCAGACAAAATAATGAAAATGAATATAGTAATACCAAGAAAAAGTACATGACTATAGTGATTTAGTCTAACTGTGAATTTGTGTGCACCTTGTTGTGGGGGGCTCTAACTCATTAATCTTCCTTGCTCCTCTTCAGGTGTCTGTGATAAAGAAGATCAAGTCGGGGACAGAAACTGTTCCCCTACGACGAGTCACACTGCAAAGGGTCTAATTTGTTTCATTGTTTCCTTCTGTTTTAAGCAACTTTCATTAGTGATGACTCAAATGTCTTCACTACTTTTTACCTGTATCTTGTAGAGATAAAAGTTATGAAATAATCATTAGTACCCTGTGCTTACTTCACTTTAGCTTTTACATCAACTCTTGTATCGTTTCCAGGACACAGCGCGAGTAGCCATGTCTCTCTGGCGGGAGGCAGCAGTGGAAGACCTGCAGCTGGGGTCCTGGATTCGTGTCTCCCATCTGAGGAGTAGAGATGGTAGTTATGGACTCCAGCTGCAGTCCACTAATTACACGATGGTTGAGGTAGGTCTTTAAATGACGCAATAGAACAACTTCTGACAATTTCAGTGGTCCTGTGGCCACTGAGTAATACCATCTAATGATTGCATGACAAACTAACTTTTATTTTTTTTTTGTATTTTTTTTTTTCTTGACAGGAGGTGACAGAGGCCACTGACGAAACTGTTGGCGAGGTGGTGGGGGTAATGGAGTCTTCAGTGCCAGGCTTCCTGGACCTGCTCCTTATGACTGACGACGTGCTTAAAATTGAAGCTGTGAAATGGGAGCCATTTGAGGCGCAACTGAGCGAAGGCTCAGTTACCATCAAATATAAAACCTGTGGTAACTTAATCACCGAAATAAATTCCTGAATATATGTACTATGGTTTTTGTGTTTTTTCACTTGATATTTTCCCATGTAAGGAAAACGGTCTCCAGTGTTGCATTCGAATATTATACCACATTGTGTGAGCCCTGAACGCTATCGTCAGCCTGTAGCCTCAAAATCTTGCACTGCAGAAGAGTTCAGCTAAAACGGCCCGTTTCCAGCTCTGCTGCAAAGTACTGAAATTTACCAAAATCGTGGTGCTGCAGCTTGGAGGACAACATTAACTGAACTAATTGTGTTGATTGTAGTTTTGTCTTTACAAACTGGCTCTAAGGCTCATTTACCATGTTGCTCAAGTCTTGAAGACCAACAATTTAATCTTTGGACAGAGGTCGCAAACTTTCTGAAGGAATTCTCCTCTATTTGGCCATTTCATCATGATATCATCATATTGGCCATCAGTAAGCACCACAAGCTGTGAGTGGTTGCAATCAGTCCCACATGCATTGAGCAACAGAAACCATTCAACTTCTGCAATTGATAAACAGGTGGCAGTAGTTAGACAACTGGGATCAGCTGTGGTAGATGAAAACCAAGAACACCTGTGCTGTGACTGGCAAATTTCTAAGGATATGATCAACTGTTTCTTTGGTGATTTCAGTAAACAGCTTTTCCTGTTTCGTAAAGAACGTAAACGGTATTTATGAACAGCTAGAAACCCCAATAACTGAAAAACTTTACTTAAAACCAATGTGGCAGAAAGGTGTTTCAAGTTACTTCAACACTACTTTGTTTCAGATCCTGACTTTACAGGTTATACACGAAGCTTTTGGAATCAAAGCCCCATCTTGTGGTTGTTTCCTGGAACTGCATTATTGCGTTCAGCTCTTTTTCTCCAGCTATGTTTATGTTACATTTGAAATGATCTAATGGTTATGCCGCTGTACTCTTTGATCTTTAACGCATTACACAGTGTGTCAAAAGCAATGCTAAAAAGGCCCTACATTTGTCCACCACACATGCAAATTCATGTGGTTGCAGTAGGAGATCACACCAGAGCACTGGCTTGGAACCTTGGCAAAGATCTTGTTAAAGCTGCCTTGAAGGCAATGCAGTTTTAAGGGGGACAACTCCTCCGCATTGTGTTAAGTAAATGAAATCAGTTTTGTTACTGCCCTCTAATTGTGACAGATAATTTGCAAGTTGTTTTTGGTACTTGGACAGTCCCTCAATGCATGTAAAACTGGCCTCTGATATAGAAGCTGCCGTTCTGGGCATTTACAATAGATCAGCTTTTGTCAATGTATTTCAACTTTCTTTAACTGCTTTAACTCCAGCTCAACTGTTTCAGCTTCTACGCAGATTTAAGCAAATTCGGCTTTTAACTGTTTAAGCAATGTCTTTCAACTGTCACAATGCTCGAAAGCTCGTATAGGGCAATTGGACTCTCTGAGGACATCCAGCTTCTGCAAACAACATGGTCTGTTAATTATCTCCTATGGTTCCCCAGCTATGAGTCTTGTGTGCTGCCCAGTAGTGTAGTGCTTAAGCAACCTGTCAACTACAGTGGGAATCTTGGGTTTAAATTTAAAACTTGGATTTGAAATGCTTTTAAACTGCACTTTTAGCACTTTTATCAATATATTTCAACTTTCTTCAACTTCTGCAAACATCCAAACAATTCCTATTCTTCTATGTTTTAACTGCTTCAGCTGTTTCATATTAACTTGTCATTAGTGTAGTAGTATTTCAAAGTATTTCTGCATTTGTAATGCTTTTAAACTGCACTTTTATCAATATTTTCAACTTTATTCTTTTAAAATCCAGCTTTTTCTGCTTAAGCCTCTCATGTACACAATATATTGTACAGACCCTTTTACTGGTTTCTCCAATAACTCTTCAACGTTTCTGGAAGCCAGTGTGGCACTAAACAGTTTCCACAGTCTACTTGGTGTCTGACACTGACTTTGCAAGTCTCACACACTTTAAGTTATTTTACACACAGCCCCATCTTCTGGTTGTTTCTAAGAATTGCATTATAGGAGTTTTAATAGGGGGGTGGTCACATTTCAATATTCACACCTCCTTCCCACAGAAACAGCTTCAGCTTATAAATACTGACTGCTGCTGCAAATAAACAATTGAATCACAATGTTGGCTGTACTTTGTGTTAGATGTTTGATAACAGATAAATTCTGTTTTGAAAGAGTACTTCAGCTGTGCCATATTAACTTGTCCCTAGTGTAGTGGTTAAGCAACTGCATGCTGCTCTAGGAATCTTGAGTTCAAATCCTGCTCATGGTATTATTTAAAAGTATTATTTTTAATGCTTTTGAACTAAACTTTTAGCACTTTTATCAATCTATTTCAACTTTCTTCAACTTCTGCAAACATCCAAACAATTCCTATTCTTCTATGTTTTAACTGCTTCAGCTGTTTAATATTAACTTGTCACTAGTGTAGTAGTAGTATTTCAAAGTATTTGTGCATTTTTAAGGCTTTTAAACTGCACTTTTATCCATATATTTCAACTTTATTCTTTTAAAATCCAGCTTTTTCTGCTTAAGCCTCTCATGTACACAATATATTGTACAGACTCTTTTACTGGTTTCTGTAACACTCTGTCAACAGTTTCAGCAGTTGATTTCAACACCAATAACTCTTCAACGTTTCTGGAATCCAATGTGGCACTAAACAGTTTCCACAGTCTACTTAGTGTCTGACACTGACTTTACGAGTCACACCCTCTAAGTTATTTTACACACAGCCCCATCTTTTGGTTGTTCCTAAAAATTGCATTAAAGGAGTTTAAAAAGTGGGGGTGGTCACATTTGAATATTCACACCTCCTTCCCACAGAAACAGCTTCAGCTTATAAATAGTGACTTCTGCTGCAAATTAACAATTGAATTACAATGTTGGATGTACTTTGTGTGAGATGTAAACGTTTGATGTGCTTAACATTCACGTTTTATAGAAATAGTTGTCAACACCCTAACTGAAACTGCTGTGACAAGAAATGACCTTCACACTGCATGGCAAGCTCAATACATCCAAAGCAAGCTGATTGGGCTTTGATGATTAGCATATTGTGTTATGTGCTAGTTGTTGGCCCACCAATCAGTAGATTTCACCTGATGGTGAAATGCAATCTGCAGTAATTATGCAGCTCCTGACTGCATCTGAAAAGTCAACGTTTTGCACCTCCCTCATCACTGTGTGGTGCAGTAGCTCAGTGGTTAAGGTGCTGCACTTTGCTCTGGGAATCGTGGGTTTAAATCCACCTTGGCCATGTGTTGTACAAATTAAATCAAAGTGTGCTCTCAACTGTTTCAGCAACCTACAAACTCCCAATACTCTGCTTTTACTACTGTTAGCTGTGTGGTTAGGCTGCAGGCCTTCACTGTCAGGGGCTGTGCTTCAAATCCAATATAGAGTGTACAACTACTTCAACTTTGTTCTTGCAGCTTCTTCAACTTCTGTTCAGCTACTTCAGCTATGTTTTAACTGCTTCAGCAGTTTTACTTCTTTTTACTTCTACTATCTACTTCTCCTATGGTCCTCTAGCTATTTGACCTGTGTGCTACTTGATGGTGTAATGGTTAAGTGATTGTCCTCTGCTCTGGGAATCTTGAGTTCAATTCCTGCTCATGGCAGAATTTACAAGTATCATTTTTAATGCTTTATATATTGATAAAAGTGCAGTTTAGCACTTTTATCAATATATTTGTCATAGCTTCTACAAACATTCAAACAAATTGTGCTCCATTTAGCTGTGTTTTAATTGCTTCAGCAGTTTTAGCAATGCACTGGTCTTTTATACTTTTTGAAATATTGAGCTTTTTGTATTTACAGCTGTATGCAGTTCCTCTCCTCTGCCACATTTCAGCTGCAGTAGTTATGCAGCTCCTGACTATTTCTGAAATGTCAACGTCCTGCACCTCTGCCCTCACTGTGTGGTGCAGTAGCTCAGTGGTTAGGGAGCTGCACTTTGCTCTGGGAATCGTATATTCAAATCCACCTTATCCACCTTGGCCATGTGTTGTACAAATTACATCAAAGCATGCTCTCAACTGTTTTACCAACCTACATACTCCCTTTACTACTTTTAGCTGTGTGGTTAGGCTGCAGGCCTTCACTGTCAGGGGCTGTGCTTCAAATCCAATATAGAGTGTAGAACTACTTCAACTTTGTTCTTGCAGCTTCTTCAACTTCTGTTCAGCTACTTCAGCTATGTTTGAACTGCTTCAGCAGTTTTACTTCTTTTTACTTTTACTTTTGCTTTTTACTTCTCCTATGGTCCTCTAGCTATTTGACCTGTGTGCTACTCGATAGTGTGATGGTTAAGTGATTGTCCTCTGCTGTGGGAATCTTGATTTCAATTCCCGCTCATGGCAGAATTTACAAGTCAAATTTTTAATGCTTTTAAACTGCACTTTTATCAATATATTTGTTTCAACTTCTACAAACATTCAAACAAATTGTGCTCCATTCAGCTATGTTTTAACTGCTTCAGCAGTTTAACCAATTCAATGGAATTCATTCAGCATGTCAGCATTCACAGTGCATTTTCTTATGGAAATGCTTTTTCTAGTTATTATTATAGTTCTTCCGTACGCTTTTTGGCATCTAACTCTATTTGCACTATTTGAGCTATAGGAACCATTCAAATATTAAAATGTGCAGCTTTTCCGGGAATCGAGTGCGTCTATACAACTTTTTGATATCTTTTATACTTTTTGAAATATTAAGCTATTTTCACTTTTTTTTCCCCATTGAAAATGAATGGGAAGCTGTATAGGGCAACTGCACACTCCCGCAAGAGACCCCAGTTCAAATCCCGCTCAAGGCATCTATGTTCTGCTTGTTATAACAATGCTTGGGAAGGTTCGGTCACCTCCGTTCTTGTACCTAAAGCGCCATCTTCTGGTTGTCCTGAGCATTGCAGAGAGAACAACTATTTATACTAATACTAACTTATAAATACTGACTGCTGCAGATTAACAATTGAATTACAATGTTGGTTGCATTTTGTGTTAGATGTAAATGTTTGATGTGCTTAACATTTACGTTTTATAGAAATAGTTCTGTGTTACGCTGTTTGAGCTTTGATGCCTTAAACAGTGTGTCGCTACGGCCGCAATTTTCGCTCTTTTTAAAAGATTCTTTCACTCAGATGTAGACACACTTGTCTACTTGCTAACTGGGCACATGACAAACTCGAAAGACCGGCACATTTCGCCGTATTTGTCTCGTACCGGCGGCAGCGGCCGCCATTAATTCGCCTGGCTCGGGAGACAGAAAAGACACATCTGAACGTTTTGAACTCGATATAAATTCAACAATTGTCAGCCTTTCGACATGAAACTCACACAGGTTGTAGATTACAGTCTCGGCTTTCATTTGATGTCATGGTTGTTGTGATTACTGTTACGGTTTCGCCGCTACGAACCGTTTAGCGGGCTTCGTTTCTATTGTTTCATAGCCGCAGCTGCTGCTGCTGTCAGCCTCTTATAGACCCTTCGCGAGCTGATACTAGAAGCAGCCCAGTGGCCTAGAGGATAGTGCGGTGAGCTCCAGAGCCTGAGGCCACGGGTTCAATCCCCGATGGAGTCAACATTTTTAGACTGATATTTGTTACCAAGCTGAGGGACTAATACACCTTCGGGCGCGACCGATTTCAGCCACTGACATGGCCGAGCGGTTAATCTGCTGTACTGCAAAGCGGGAGATCCCGGTTCAAACCCCGGCCGAGGCAACTGTCTTCAGACTCATGTTTGTTACCAGCACATTGAACCTGGATGTTCTGCTTGTTGTAACAAAGCTTTTAAAGCTTCAGCAATGTCAGGAAAGTCTTGCAAAATTCAATCAACATATCTCAGGGGTTATCTATACTTTTACTGTGTAGATCAACTCACCTGTGTTTTATTCAATTATTTAATTATTAATACTTACTTAATATTTTTTCATTATACTTTATTTTGAAATTTAAGACTTTTAACTTCTTCTGGACCTGTACAACCCTATTCTAGCCACTTCTATTTTACTTAAACTACTTTTAAGAACGTTTTAAACTCTCGAGCTACAGTTAGCAGTTATTGGCAATCCATTCAGCATAAAGCATTCACAGTGCATTTTCTTATGGAAATGCTTTTCTAGTTTTATTTTATTTTGTGTTGTTCTCACAGTGATGTGAGGATGAAAGGAAGCCAATGAAATGAAAAAGGAGGCAAACATGAGGAAGCATTTATACAGCAGCAGAGATAAAAAGAGCGTGCCTATGTGAGGGAATACTCTCTGATGTCACCAAATGGAACAAAAACAGAAACCACGATTCCACGGGTGTTTGGCTATTATGATCTCACTTTTAGACTAGTATTTGATTATCCAACCCCATGAACACCATAGAAATATTGCTGTACCTGCTGTTTTGTTGACGCCCTCCAACGTCAAGCTACATGTACAGTATATTTTAGATGCAAGTTTACAACTCACACTAAAATAAGAAATAAAAATGCCTTAGAGAAAAGAAATGTTTGAGGCTTCTGCGCAGTATCTTAGCTGCTTCTAGGACTGCACTTTTCTGGACTGAGATGTCTGAGGTCTTTCCTGGGATCTGTTCTAGCCACTCCTCCAGTTTGGGGGTTACTGCCCCGAGTGCTCCGATCACCACGGGCACCACTTTCGCCTTGACTTTCCAGGCCTTCTCAAGTTCTTCTTTGAGCCCCTGGTATTTCTCTAATTTCTCAAGTTCTTTCTGATGTTAGCATCGCAAGGTATTGCTATGTCAACCACAATGGCTTGCTTCTGCTGTTTGTCCACCACTACAATGTCTGGTTGGTTCGCCATTACCATTTTATCTGTCTGTATCTGGAAGTCCCACAGGGTCTTGGATCGGTCGTTCTCTACCACCTTAGGGGGTGTTTCCCACCTAGACCTTGGTACTTCCAGTCCGTACTCTGCACAGATGTTCCTGTACACTATACCAGCCACTTGGTTATGACGTTCCATGTATGCCTTTCCTGCCAGCATCTTACACCCTGCAGCCATGTGCTGGATTGTCTCAGAGGCCTCTTTGCACAGCCTGGTATATCTGGGCCTCTATTGCTCTGGTGCTCAAGGCCTGTTCCTGTGCAGCCATGATTAGTGCCTCTGTGCTGTCTTTCAGTCCAGCCCTTTCTAGCCATTGGTAGGATTTCTTGATATTAGCCACTTCAGTTATCTGGCGGTGGTACACCCAATGTAGGGGCCTGTCCTCCCATGATGGCACCTCCAGCACCTCTGCCTCCCCATTTCGCTGCCTGAGACACTCACTGAGCACTTTATCCATTGGAGCTATCCTCTGAATTTATTCATGGATCTTGGAGGTTTCATCCTGTATTGTACTTTGGACACTTACTAGTCCTCTGCCTCCCTCGTGGCGCTTAGTGTATAGTCTCAGGGTGCTGGATTTCAGGTGGAACCCTCCATGCATGGTGAGGAGCTTTCGAGTTTTTTACATGTGTGGTCTGTATCTCTTCCTTTGGCCATCTTATTATTCCTGCAGGGTATACAGGCCACACTTCTCTTGTCCGAATGACATTCCGATGTCATTGCTGTAGATCGTGGTTGTGTGGATCAGTGAGTCAATGTCTCTCTCGCTCTTGGCGTACAGCTTGATGTCATCCATGTAGAGGAGGTGACTGATGGTGGCCCCATTTCTGAGTTGGTATCCGTAGCCAGGCTTATTGATGATTTGGCTGAGGGGATTCAGACCTATGCAGAACAGCAGGGGGGGTAGAGCATCTCCTTGGTATGCCACATTTGATGGACACTTGTGCAATTGGCTTCCCATTGGCCTCAAGGGTGGTTTTCCACAGCCTCATCGAGTTTGCAACGAACGCTCTTAGAGGCCTGTTGATGTTATACATGTCCAAGCATTCACTGATCCACGTGTGTGGCATTGAGTCGTAGGCTTTCTTGTAATCAATCCATGCAGTGCACAGGTTGGTCTGCTGGGCTTTGCAGTCTCGAGCGACTGTTCTATCAACCAGTAGCTGGTGTTTGGCTCCTCTGGTATCTTTACCAATGCCCTTCTGTGCTGTGCTCATGTACTGATCCACATGCCCACTTATCTTAGCCGCTATGATGCCGGACAGGAGCTTCCATGGTGTGGAGAGGCAGGTTATTGGCCTGTAGTTGGATGGGACTGTTCCCTTCTGGGGGTCTTTCAGGATCATGACTGTCCGCCCTTCATCCATTCAGGGTGGGTCCCATCTCTTAGCAGCTTGTTCATTTGTGCTGACAGGCGTTCATGGAGTGCAGTGAGCTTCTTAAGCCAGTACCCATGTATCATGTCAGGCCCTGGTGCTGTCCAGTTTGCCACTGTGCATTGCTGTTGTGTGATGCTTCCTTCTCCCATAAGCCTTTCCAGTACTCTTCAGTCTCCAGCCTTGGTGGGTCTGCTCTGGTGTTATTACCCTGAATTCTAACTGGAAGTTTCTTACTGGAGGACTTGTGCTTGCATGAGCACAGACAGGACATGATGGTGTTGAAAATAATTTTATGGCTCAAAACAGGACACAGGTGATGGATGTGCTGCAGATGTAGATCCAGTGAACACACAAAGAAAGTCCACCACTTCCCTTTCTTTTTGGGATCCTGAATCACCCAATATAGAATTGTGGGACAGAAAATCCATGTGGCAATTTTGTTTTGCCTCCTCTCCACTGTTGACTGTGCACTTTTCCCCACTGGGGAAGTGGTGTTGATCTTCCTGGGCATAGATGGAAGATAAGTTGGGTCTGAGGCCTCCACCTCTGTTGAGAGAGGGGCTGTTTATCTGTACGTGTAATGCTTCTCTAATGCCCCGTTCATACCACCTGTCTTCTCTGTCCAGAATATGAACGTTGTTATCTTCAAACGAGTGACCTTTGGCTTTTAAGTGGAGATACACTGCTGATACTGGTTCTGACATGTTGTTCCTCCTGTGATGGGCCATCCTCTTGTGTATTGGGTGTTTGGTTTTACCAATATATAATTCCGGAAACTCTTCACTGCATTGAACTGCATACATTATGTTGCTCCTCTTGTGTTTCGCGTTTGAGCTTTTCTGAAACTCCAGCCATGTAAGGAATGATCAGGTTCTTCCATTGGTTTTGGTTCTCAGCCTGTTCTGTTGTCGTTTTTCTAGGCTGAGATATAGCCTTGTTGAAGACCCATCTGGGATCGCCACAGGTCCTGAGAGCTGTACTCAGATGCATGTTTTCCTTCTTCTTGGCTTCAGTGGAAGTGGGGATGTTGTACGCTCTGTGGTTTAGGGTCCTGATGACTCCTAGTTTGTGCTGCAGGAGATGATCAGAGTCAAACAGTAGATACTGGTCAGCGTGGGTGGGTTTCCTGTAGATTTCTATTTCTAGACTGCCGTCATTTCCTCTGATGACTGCACAGTCCAGAAAGGCCAGTCTGCTTTTCTTAATGTCTTCTCCAGTGAATCTGATGTTGCTGTCCACTGCATTTATGTGATCTGTGAATGTCTGTACCTCCTAGATCTTGATCTTAACCCCGGTGTCATCCACATATCTGAACCAGTGGGTCGGGACCATATCTGATAAGGAGTTGAGAGCTTTCTTCTCCACTTCTTCCATATACAGGTTATCCAAAATAGGTGACACAGGAGAGCCCATAGTACTGCCATGTCTCTTTCTGTAGAAGTCACCTCTCTAGCTGAAATATGTGGTGTTAAGTCCAGGAGTGATCATATTTGGTCCGGGTTAAGGTTACTTCTGGTGCCGAGAGTGCTGTTAAGGCATTGCTGGTGAGATGGCTGGTTCTTGAAGGAGACAGACGTAAGATTAGGGTAGATGTAAGATCGAAGCGGTTACGTAGGATGCACATTAGTTGAGTCATGTGATGTTTGTGCCAGTATATCACCTATTCCATCTTTTTGGTAATGTTTTGGTTGTGAGTAGATGATGGGGGAAAGCCTACTTTTGCTGATTGCTTACGCTTATGTTTATGGTTTTGCCCACTGAATATGTCAGCTGTGGATCATCTGAAACTTCATGAATTGGATGTGTTTCAATGTGTGGAGATCTGAACTCTTTTCTTTATGTAAAATAAAGGATTTTGTACAAAACATGGACTATCTTTTGAACAGTCAAACAGTAGGTACTGGTCAGTGTGGGTGGGTTTCGTCTGTAAATTTCTATTTCTAGACTGCCATTGTTTGTCTTCTCTAGTGAATGTAATGTTGCTGTCCTGCATCTGATCTGATCTTCACCCAGGTGTCATCCATATATCAGAACCAGTGGGTCGGGACCATTCCTGATAAGGAGTTGAGAGCTCTCTCTGCCGAGCGGCAGTTTCCCCAACTCAGCCACTCTACGGCTTAATATTATATTAGACGCCAAACACTTCTAATTTGTGATACTTCTTTATGTGTGTTGCTTTGCGTTTGAATGGTTGTTACAGTATTGTTCCCTAAATCTCTGTAATATAGTATAAATGCATGGATAGAACAAAGTAGTTAAATAATTTGTGTTTGTGTTTAAGTTTAATTCAAAAATTCTGGTGCAGAGTTACTGTGCTGTCCTCACAACACGTGAGCTGTGTGTCGCTAGACAGCCAGCTAACAACAAAAATAAGAAATAAAAATAAGGCCACACAAGGGTGGGGTGGGTTCCATTTCCTTTTTTATCTTATCTTTTCTTTTCTTATCTTTGGTTTTCTTGTAACTGAAATTAACAGAAACAGTAGTAAATTAACAAATTACACATAACGTATCACATTACACAATAGCTTAGTTTACACACTGATAAACCGTATAGCATACGTACATTCACACGTTACAGTTCTATCATTCTCACTCACAAACACATTTTCACTTACAAAGACGAATATTCTCCAAGGCACAAACGTTTAGGACTTTCAACAGACAAGAGCTACTAGGAATAAATAACACAACGGCTAACTGCTGTTAACTCCGCCGAGAAAGTGCCTCAAAGATCTTCTCCTAAACACATATGAACGAGCACTCACTCTAAACTCAGAAACAAATATCACTTACTCTAACAGATTTTTAACAGTTTGTTTAACTAAACTACTCTTATTATCTGAAAGGCATCACACTCCTCGCTTGATATAATCATATTATATCACCACAACTGAATTTAACATCAAGTAAACAATACTCATAGAGCCTGTGAAACAAGAACCACAATGTCTGAGATTGGTCTTAAGAACAGTTAGGCAGTCCCTTCTTTCACAATCCGCACTTCCACCTTGCGAACTTTATTGTCTTTGCTGGGAAGAGCCTTTACAACTATTCCCATAGGCCATTCATTCCTGCTGGTCTGGGCCTCCTTTAACAGGACTACATCACCTTCCTGAACATTCGGTCTCTTGTCAGTCCACTTTTTGCGAGCCTGTAAGGTTGATAAATATTCTCCTTTCCACCTTTTCCAAAAGGTGTCAGCGAGGTGCTGAACATGTTTCCACTGCTTCCCAAACAACTGTCCTGAGGAAAAGTTCCCGCAGGGAGCAGAAACTGTGCTCTACTTCTGTATAAGTAATATTGCTGGGGTGAGCACTGTAGGACAGTCTGGGTCAGTGGATACTGGAACGAGAGGTCTTGCATTGATAATTGCCATTACCTCTGCCATAAAGGTGCTTAAAACGTCATGAGTGAGACGCGTCGAAACATTCTGCAACAACATTGCATCAAGAATGGGTCTGGCTACACCAATTAGACGTTCCCAGGATCCTCCCATGTTTGATGCGTGAGGCGGGTTAAACACCCAAGTGCAACCTCTCTTCTCCAGGTACTTTTCGACTTCCACAGCATTTGCTTCTAGACCTAATTCTTTACAAGCTCCCATGAAATTAGTCCCTCTGTCTGAGCGCAGAAGCTTAGCTGGTCCACGAATAGAAAAGAACCTCCTCAGGGCGTTGATAAAGCTGTCTGTTGACATGGTCTGGACCAGTTCGATGTGTACAGCCCTTGTAGACATGCATGTAAAGAGCACAGCCCATCGTTTGCTCTGGGCACAACCCCCTCTTGTGCGACGAGTAATGACTGACCATGGTCCAAAAAAATCTAAGCCAACAGTAGTGAAAGGAGGTTCAGGAGTGACTCGATCTGCCATCTTCTGAATTTCTATCTTGCCTCTGAGTTTGCGACAGGTAACACATTTATGAATCACTGCAGACACAAGACGTTTACCTCCAAGTATCCAATATCCAGCACTGCGGACAGCTCCTTCAGTTATGTGACGTCCTTGATGAGGCACTTGTTTGTGGAAGTGTCTTACAAGCAGTGTGGCGACGTGGTTAGCAAATGGGATGATTATAGGATGCTTCTCGTTTTCTGTGAGGTTGGCAAAAGAAAGGCGTCCACCAACCCGTAGGAGACCATCTTTGTCTATAATCGGATTCAGCCTTTTTAGAGTGTCATGTCTTGTGTTTGTCTGCTTTCTTTCTTTGTTTTTGACTATGTCCTGGAAAGTGTCCCGCTGAACTGCTACAGTGATAACGATCCTGGCCTGTGTAAGTTCCTTAATGCTTGGACTTTCAGCAATACTTTTTCATCCCCTGTGATCACTGCTCTTTTGTTTGAAGGATGCAGCAACATGAATGAGTCTGGCTATGACTTGACAAAGTGTAGTCCAAGAGGAATATTTCTCAAAACGCTGAGAACCCAGCTGACACTCTGATGCTGCAGTTACCAGTGCAGTGACTTCTGGATGTATCTCCTTATCTGCATCAGGTTCAATCAGCCTGAACTTACTGACTTCGTGTGACTCTATTTGTCTGAACATAGAAAGGCCGGGCCTGAAAACCAGTTACTGTTTTGAAGCTGTGCTGCTGGAATAAATCTTGTAGCTTGATCAGCTGGATTTAGCTCAGTTGGAACATAATGCCATTGTTTGGGGTGTGTGGACACTCTGATTCTCGTGACCCGGTTGGCAACATACATATAGAATCTTCTTGAAGAGTTATGTATGTATCCCAACACGATCCGACTGTCAGTGAAAAATTTGACGTTGTCGACTTTCATATCCAACTCATGCCTGATCAGCTCAAACATTTCAACTGCGAGCACGGCAGCACAGAGTTCCAGGTGTGGTACTGTGTGTGCAGGGCGAGGTGCTAGTTTTGACTTCCCCATTACAAATCCAACATGACGATGTCCATCACTGTCAACAGCACACAGGGAAGCCACTGCCCCTATAGGCACTGTTGAGGCATTGGAGAAAATGCACAGTTCTTTTCATTCCATTCTGCTTAAGGAACCTGGACAGTAGCCCCTCGGTACTTGTAGACCTTTTAAGGTTTTTAAAGAGTCCTTCCATGAGATCCACATCTCTTCCTTTTCTGCAGGTAGGGGAGCATCCCAGTCCCTCTCTTCAGATGACAGTTCTCTGACTAGTGATTTTCCCTGCATTATTATAGGAGCCATAAAACCCAGCGGGTCATATAGGCTGTTAACTGTTGACAGCACCCCTCTTCGTGTGAATGGCTTTACCTCATCGGACACAAAAAAGGTAAAACTGTCAGTTTGTAGGTGCCAACCAATTCCCAAGCTCCTCTGAACTGGAAGAGCATCTACTCCAAGATCTAAATCTTTAAGATCCTTCGCTCGATCCTCGAGAGGAAAAGCTTCCATCACTTGACTGCAATTTGATGCCACTTTGTGAAGTCGCAGGTTGAATTCTGCTAGCATATTTCTGGTTCTCGTGAAGAGGTCAATTGCTTCTTCTGGCGTGGCAACTGATGTGAGCCCATCATCAACATAAAACTGTCTCTCAACAAAGTGTCTTGCATCTGAGCCATGTTCTTGCTCACCTTCTTGAGCTGCTCTTCTCATGCAGTAAACAGCTACAGCAGGCGACGGGCTGTTACCAAAAACATGAACCTTCATTCTATACTCCATCATGTTCTTGGTGATGTCATTGTCCTCAAACCAGAGATAGCGGTGATAGTCCCTGTGGTCTTCCCGTACAACAAAGCAGTAAAACATTTGCTGCACGTCAGCTGTCAGAGCTATGGGTTCCTTTCGAAAGCGCAGGAGTACTGCAATCAGTGTATTGTTCAGATTAGGTCCAGTGAGAAGCATTTGGTTGAGTGATGTTCCATCACACTCTGCGCTAGAGTCAAATACAACCCGTATCTGGTCTGGCTTCTGTGGGTGGTATACACCAAATGTAGGTAGATACCAGTGTTCCTTACCTAGAGGTAGAGGTGGTGCAGGCTCAGCGTGATCATTACCCAGCATTTTCTGCATAAACTGGATATAGTTAGTCTTCATTTCGGTTTTCCTTTTCAGGCTTTTCCTCAGTGAGTGGAGGCGTTTTAATGCCTGTTCTTGATTGTCTGGAAGCCTTCTTCTTGGAGAGTGAAAAGGCAAAGGAGCAACCCAGCTGTTGTCATTGTCCTTGGACATGAGGGCTAAGAAAGTTTTGTCGTCTACTGACAGTGCAGCCTTATTATCACACTCTGACCTATCGAACACATAGTTCCCTAGGCTGTCTGTGTCCTGAGCACTGTGCATTGTGTCCACAGGATTTGCTGCTGGTGGGGCGCACTGCTGCGATGTGACCCCGTAGTTTTCCTTTACATGAATAAAGTTTTGACACGGCTCAAAGTAAGATGCACGGCCAGTGTCAGTGGTGTGTGTTCTGTATACACTGACCTCTGAGGAACTGTGAGCCTTCCCTAAACACTCCTCTCCCATGATAACCCAGCCTAGGTCCAGTCGTTGGGCATATGGAGAATTGTTAGGCCCATTGATTTGCTCACGTACCTTATGAAGCCTTAGGATGTCCCTTCCCGGGAGTAAAAGGATTGGAGCCTGGTGATCCACAGGTTGGATCTTGTCTGCAGCTGCAAGGAGATGTGGATGATGGTGTGCTATCTCAGGAGAGGGTATCTCTGTCCTGCCGTCTGGCACGGAGTCGCATTCAATTAAGGGAGGTAACTGGATATTTAATTTTCCATCCATGGACTCTATACAGAAGTTCTGAGCTCTTCTTCCTAATACCTGTGCTCTTCCAGAGCAGGTCTTCAAGGTATATGGAGTAGGTCTGGTTTCAATTTCAAAGAGGTTAAAAAACTCTGACTTGCAAGTGACCTATTGCTCTGTTCATCGATCACAGCATACATTTTGATAGCTGACTCTTTCTTCCCTGAATGAATAAAGTTTTGACACGGCTCAAAGTAAGATGCACAGCCAGTGTCAGTGGTGTGTGTTCTGTATACACTGACCTGTGAGGAACTGTGAGCCTTCCCTAAACACACCTCTCCCACGATAACCCAGCCTAGGTCCAGTCGTTGGGCATATGGAGAATTGTTAGGCCCACTGATTTGCTCACGTACCTTATGAAGCCTTAGGATGTCCCTTCCCGGGAGTAAAAGGATTGGAGCCTGGTGATCCACAGGTTGGATCTTGTCTGCAACTGCAAGGAGATGTGGATGATGGTGTGCTATCTCAGGAGAGGGTATCTCTGTCCTGTCGTCTGGCACGGAGTCCCATTCAATTAAGGGAGGTAACTGGATATTTAATTTTCCATCCATGGACTCTATACAGAAGTTCTGAGCTCTTCTTCCTATTACCTGTGCTCTTCCAGAGCAGGTCTTCAAGGTATATGGAGTAGGTCTGGTTTCAATTTCAAAGAGGTTAAAAAACTCTGACTTTGCAAGTGACCTATTGCTCTGTTCATCGATCACAGCATACATTTTGATAGCTGACTCTTTCTTCCCTACAGGATAGACCTTTGCTAGACAGATCTTGGAACAAGAGCGTGAGCTGGCACTTGAGCTACATACCTCCGTGCATTTTGAGATTACTCAAGGAGGGTCATCACTCTTCTCTTCGTTGTCATTAGCTGCTGATTTTGTGTACCTTGGAGCAGGACCTGGATGTAATGCTGACATATGCCTACTACTGTTACACTCTGTGCACTTGACTGTTGCTGTACAATCCCTTGCAATATGCTGCACAGATCCACAGCACCTATAGCAAATACGATGTTCTTTGAGATAAGCTTGCCGTTCTTCGATGGGTTTATCTCTAAAGAGCTTGCATTTTTTGAGTGGGTGTGGTTTCTTGTGGATCGGGCACTGTCGATCTGGTTCCTCCATTTTCTTCATCACTGGGCTACTCTGGACCGGCTCTGTTGCAATGTTTGTTTTGTGTGCCAACACCATGGGTTTGTTATTATATAGGGTGGGCTTCCCTGTTCGTGGGGCGATATGGCTGGGACTGGACATGGCAAAGCTTGGGTCATTTCTCATTTTTCTTGTTGCTGGATGAATTGTGTGAAAACAGAGAAAGGTGGAAACAGAACACTATGAGTCTCTTTGTATGGTGTTCCTACAGTTGTCCATCTTTCCTGCAAGTTAAATGGCAGTTTTTCGACAATTTGTCTAACTCCTCGAGCTGTATCTAGGATATTGAGTCCTGGGAGACCACCGTCTTGTTTTGCACATTCCAATTCCAACAGGACGTCACTAAGCTCTCTTAGTTTAACACTGTCTTTGATGGTGAGCCTGGGAAATTCCTCCAACTTTTTCAAGAGTGCATCTTCAATAACCTCTGGTGCACCATAGCACTCCTCGAGGCGTTGCCAAACCACCTTGGTGCCTGCAGAAGGATTGAGGTTATGTACAGCTCGGATCCTTTTAGCTTGTTCTGACGAATTGGGACCCAGCCATTTTGTCAGCAGGTCTAGCTCCTCTCTGTCAGATAAATTTAAGTCCCTAATTGCACTAATAAATGAGGCTTTCCATGAACGATAGTTTTCAGGTTTGTCGTCGAATTGTAAGAGCCCTGAACTCACCAGTTCTTTGCGGATGAGATATCTTGCAAAGTCCTGTGTTCCACTTGAATCATGTAAGTGGTTGTTTGAAAAGTCTAATGTACGTTTAGAAGCTTTAGGTAAATAGGGGCCAGTAGGAAAAATGTTAAATGTGTTGTTTTCCTTTTTAGAAGGTTCTATTGTGGCATGTTGGACACAAGTGTCTGGGAAAAGCAACTCACGTTGTTGCTGAACATATACACTGGTGCGGTGGGCTGAACTGCAAGACTCTGCTTTGTTGTTGGTGTCTCTCATGAGCTCCCCGATTTGAATTACAGCTTCTTCGAGGGCTGTGGCGTCAGCTTCAGCTGCTGCTACTGCTTTTTGACACTGTAAAACGTGAAGGCTAGCATCTAGCTCCGCTCTCCTCTTCATCACGTCAGCTTCTCTTTCTGCGAATTCAAGTTGGGCCCTAGCTGCTTGTGCCTCAGCATAGGCTTTTGCAGCTGCAGAACTTGTCGATGACTGCTGAGAGCGTGTTGTTGCTCTAGACGACTGCGACCTGGTGTCGAATGGTGGTGAAGACGGCTGCATCGGTACAGGTTGATCTGAGACCTCTGCCTGTGCTTCACCTCCCTCATTCTGCTGCCGCGTGTTGTCGTTCCTGCGGTAACTTCTCCCTGGGCGTAGACTCATGTTTGTAAAAAGTTGCTCTGTATTGTTTGAGCCCGCCGTGTAATCGTCTTTTTACTGTGCTGTCCTCACAACACTGGTTGTGTGTCGCTAGACAGCCAGCTAACAACAAAAATAAGAAATAAAAATAAGGCCACACAAGGGTGGGGTGTGTTCCATTTCCTTTTTTATCTTATCTTTTCTTTTCTTATCTTTGGTTTTCTTGTAACTGAAATTAACAGAAACAGTAGTAAATGAACAAATTACACATAACGTATCACATTACACAATAGCTTAGCTTACATACTGATAAACCGTATAGCATACATACATTCACACGTTACAGTTCTATCATTCTCACTCACAAACACGTTTTCACTTACAAAGACGAATATTCTCCAAGGCACAAACGTTTAGGACTTTCAACAGACAAGAGCTACTAGGAATAAATAACACAACGGCTAACTGCCGTTAACTCCGCCGAGAAAGTGCCTCAAAGATCTTCTCCTAAACACATATGAACGAGCACTCACTCTAAACTCAGAAACAAATATCACTTACTCTAACAGATTTTTAACAGTTTGTTTAACTAAACTACTCTTATTATCTGAAAGGCATCACAGTTACCCTATATCAACTCACCTGTCCATGCCAGAATCACACTCACACACAGTGAGCTGCAAAGACAAAAAAGTTATTTTGACAAAGTGGCTCAGCTGCACAGTGCATGGTACTATCACCTTCCTTTGGGATGTTCTGATTAACAATTCTTAACCACCGAGATTTGTGTGCTGCCTTTTTATAATTCCTCTGCTGTCTGCTGTTATGAATAATACATGTGAAAAAGGAGAAGTGAAAAGACATTGTGCTAGGGAGGAGGAGGACTTTTAGTGGTTCTACAAGGAAAACAATTCTTTAATGCTCACAGAACTGATCTATTAAAGAAAGCGTCTTGAAGGGTTGGTAAAGAACAAGACTATTCAGGCCACAAACATGTTCATTTGGTACTGGGCTGTCAGAAAGGCATATATTTTGTTAATATTTGCTCCATATTTGCTACTAATGTTAATAAATAGCTCCCTGTAGAAATGGCCTGTGGATTATTCTCAGTAACAGTATTAAACCCTGTTAAACCCTAACTAAGTATACTAACTACTAACTATATGTAAATGGATAATGCCAGATACAACATTTTCAACAGATATGTTTTAACTTAAATTTTAGAGTAAAGTATGAAATATGGATTGAAAATCACAGTTTATACAGTGTAATCATGTCCAGAAATGTCCCTGCATCACAAACCTCAGACACCATTCAGCATCCTGTTCTCTCACTCCGGTGGAAATGCATCTCTGATACAGGCCACAGCACTTTACACTAGCTGTATATTTGAATGTGTACAAAGGTGACCAACAGTGGTTGTCTTGCCAGACCAGCAGTATCAGAAAGCCATTTGTGATGCTGCATTAAATCCTTGGTTGTCTAAAATGTGAGAAATTATGATTACCTGGGGGAAATCAGTGATAATCACCACAATGTTTATGGTTTGTCTACTGGAAGGACTTATATCGATTCAAGAAATTCATCAGCAGAGGAGCAAAGGAGCACTGATGTAGAACTAGCTTTGTGCCCTGCTTTGAAAAGGCTGTCTAAACTGTCTACTACCGTGTGCTTCTTTTGACTTCAAACAGAATACAAAGAAAACAAATCCTGCACTGTCTTGTCTTTCTGTTGTGTGAGAGCACCTAGTGAATCACGGTGTGTAGTATTGCATGTGGAAAGGGAAACTGAAAGGGCATGGTGGATTTCGTTGCTGTAGCATACAAACTTTCTTTATTGCCCTTGGCCTCTCACAGGTCAGTGTGAGGGAAAGGACTCAGTATCACTGTAAGTGCTCAGAATAAGTATTCTGTGTGGAGTTTATTGTGCAGACTGTTTATTATTTACTGTGCCACAAATTGTTACATACATATGTAGTTTAAGTAGGAGTGAATGTTTGTATATGTGATTTGATGTAAACTGGACCCATGCTGCGATGTGTTGAGGGAGCTTGGAATGTGACCACTCAGACATTGGGCGGGAGCAAATCGAGGAAGAGCTCCTACATGTGCTGCAGGTGCCCCGATGACTCCCACAAGGCCTTATTTTTTTAAGTTCACGGAGTGTATGAGTTAATGTTGTTGATGTCCTAGAGCCAAAACAAACAAAGACTCGAGGACTCGTGTGGTGGTAGTGAAAGTCATAGTGGTGACAGAGAAGGCAGAAAGGTGGCAGGCAATAAAGCTCACTGTCAATCAATGAGTGTTCCTCTTGCAGAGTGTCTGTGGAGATTCTCAGTCATCCAGGTGAAGTTGTCTGAAGGCTGAGTCATGGCAACTGGACTTCTTCTATTTCATAGAAAGTCTTCTTCCAGAAGATACTAATTAAAAATGCAGCCTGCCCTGTGTTCATCACTGCCCTGTTGGTCAGTGGCTGTGAGTACTGTACTGTACATTATTTACTGTAGGAAAACATGCTAAATTAAGTCACCAGCATTAGCAACGCCTTTTATTACTTGAACAGTCACAATACAGCTGACACTAGATTTTCATGTCTTTATGAATATACTCATGGCTTTCTTTTTCTATTCCTAGTGAAAAATGTGTCCTTTTATCCAGTTTTTGCTAAAATGCTTGCCACAACTTAAACAAGCCAGTTGTAAATTTGCAAAACTAGCAAAATCACATTATTTAAATGCTAACATTATGTGGAATTTATTTCCACATAACACATGGAGTGTTAGTTTTACACAACACAAGGTGAGTAAGGTGACTGTTAATAAACTTTAAAATAAATATATTTATTACTATTCGCTCCAATTATAGTCAAATCAAAATACTCTAGAACCTCCTGTTCTCACAGAATTCATTGAATCACAATGATTTTATCCAGGAAGAAGTTTGATTGTATGTAAAGAAGACACAGGTTTTGGTGTATGTGAGCAGAAGGCACACAAATGGAGCAAAGAGATGGATAACCATCTCGTTCTTAGAAATGCAAAAAGACCTGGACAAGTATCACCTAATAAACAGCCCTTCTAGTAAGTAGTAGATTTGTTCAATAAGAACTCAAGAACAAAAGGCATTTTTGTACCAAATAATTCCTGTCTAAGTTAAATTACATTACACCTTTGAGTAAATGAGAAAAATATAAACTTTTAGCTCACAAATACACAAACATTCTACAGTACAGATCAAAACAAGCTATAGACTAAAAGATTCTTATTTATCTCTTGTGTCTTACAGTTTATCTTTGTGGCTGCTTCAATCCCTTTTTAGATGTTTAGCAGCATTTCTGGTTACTATTTTCTTTTTATTCTTTTCACTTGTTTGGATGTTTGGACACTGTTTGATGTTGTGGTCATATTGTTATTTTGTAGTATAAACTAACACTCTGACCATCATGGGCCCTGGGTTCTGTTTCCAGTAGGCTAATCATCAGGACTCCTGGATGTATATGTGGCACACTGGACATTTATGGTATTATAGTAGCATATCCAGATCCTATCAATGTCCCACTCACTTTGTCCCACTATCTTTTTTGTGCATTATTCTTCTGTTGAACGATGTATGGCCACTGAAAGTGGGAGATTCTCACCTGCTTTGCATTAGGGCACTAAGGTGTTTAGATTTTGTAGCCCATACACACAGAGTGCCATGTATGCACCCAGATGTAGTCTCAGGGAGATAAAGGCACCCAGGAGATGGGTCCCACTCAACACATTGTCCTGAAGCGTTAAACGAAACCCCAGGGATGGACTCTCACTTCCCCTCTGCTGGGCCATCTGGTTACAAATGGAGCTGTGTGCTTCTCCATTGAGCTTGTAATTAAAACACGTAATGTATGGTTCATCTTTGTACATAAACAGACACATACACTTGAAAAAGAGAAATGACTTAATAATTAGTACATTTATAATGCCTTTTTTCTTCCTTTATTAGTAGGTAACAGTTACTAATACTTCATTAAGCACACAAAAGAATGTAATAATCTCAGAACCATTGCCCATAATAAATTTGATGACTTCAAATTTGACAAGTGTTATTGTCATAGCAACAGGCTATAGACCTCTGGATTGTGTAGTATGAAATGCAATTTCTTCTGCACAGAATTGGGATGACATATATGCAGTCCTGTCCGTCTGTCCATTCGATGCATGTATACATTTTGTGGCAGTAATTTCTTTGTATTCTTTAATCTTTAATTATGAAATGCTTTTCCTTTCATAATTCAGCAGCTCTTCTTTTATCATATCACTGGGGAAGACACTGCACTGTACTATAATCCCAGTGCGTGCAAGCACATCACGAGCTGTGAAAATACATATTTATATGTAGGATGAGTCAAGCTGGTATGTGACACACTTTGGATTATTTCTGCAGTCTTGTGCCTCTACTGTAACTGATGCTCTTTGGCTAACCACTGAAACCTAGAGTGTGACAATTATAGGTTGCATCATTTATAAAAAGAAAACAAATCTGCATATACTCAATATGACCTTCAGTTGTCACAAATTTACACCACCAAACCCAGATCTAAGTTTTGTTTTGACTTTGGTTAACCCCATAGGCGTTGCAACTTATCACGTCTTCAACATGGCAGCATAGTCAAGAATGTCAAAAATGTGTCTAGTTACTCCACAAGCTAAAAACTGTCCATTACTCCTGTTGATCTGCAGATAGTCTGCCCTGTTAAGCACACATGGGATCACACACTGGTTAGAGAGCACTAACTGATGTTCTTTGTCAGCACTGAAATGCCAGCAGCAATAGCAGCAGCCAAAAAGTGGTGCTCCCAACTCTCCCCAGGCTGGGGTCTCAGTCAGATCAGTGGGCGACAGCTCTACCTCTGAGCCACTGCCACCCTGATGGAGATGGAGATACAGTCAGGTGAACACCCCCATCTCTTTAGTGCCCACCTTCTGTCTGTTATTACTGTACTGACTGGCAGCTAGTGGGAGTTTACAAGGTGTCCTCTGGAAGAGGACTTTTCTAAGTTGATATAGCTGGGGTTTGAGTAAGCGTGTTGTTTGCCACACTTAAATTTAGTCAGTGTTTGCTGGACATGACAACAGGTACATGCTGACCTCTGGCACGTTGACGTCTAGATAAACCAACTAAAGTACATTACACTTGCCCTGCTGTGAATAAAACCAAGAACCACAATATTTCACTTGATAGTCCAGAATTGTTTTGATTCGATTTCAAGGCAATGGCCCTGTATAGTACACACTGAAGCCCTGATACTGCTGGATGCTCTAATCCTCTCACATGACAGAGAGCAAAGCAGCATATTAATTGTTTCTTGTTTTTAGTGCCAAGGCACTAGAATTAGAGTAGCTTGAGGGCAGCTGCTGTGTGGATGGCCTGATCTTGATTCCCAGACAGACCACAGTTTGTGAGGCTGCGCAACTGTGTTTCTGACGTGGTCATCTGCAGCACGGGGGCCCCCCAGGGGACGGTGCTCTCGCCCTTCCTGTTCACCCTGTACACAGCGGACTTCAGGTACAACTCCAGCAAATGCCACCTGCAGAAGTTCTCGGACGACACTGCGATTGTTGGATGTGTATCTGGGGGGAACGAGCTGGAGTATAGGGGGGTCATCACCGACTTTGTAGACTGGTGTGAGGATAACTACCTGGTTCTGAACACCAGAAAAACAAAGGAGCTGGTGATTGACTTCCGGCGGAAACCAGCACCACCACCGCCGGTGTGCATTAGGGGTTCTGGGATCGAGATGGTGGACACGTACAAATATCTGGGTGTCCACCTCAACAGAAACCTGGACTGGACCGACAACTCTGGTGCCCTGTACAGGAGGGGCCAGAGTCGCCTCCACCTGCTGAGGCGACTGAGGTCCTTTGGGGTGTGCAGGGCTCTCCTACGGACTGTTTATGACACGGTGGTGGCATCGGCAATCCTCTACGGCGTTGTGTGCTGGGCGGGCGGCAGCGCGGACAGAGACAGGAAGAGACTGAACAAACTGGTTAAGAAAGCTGGCTCTGTCCTGGGCTGCCCACTGGAGTCCATCGAGGTGGTGGCCAACAGAAGGACTCGGGCGAAACTGTCGTCCATCATGGCCAACCCCTCCCACCCCCTGCACCAAACCGTGGAGGACCAACGCAGCTCGCACAGCGCAAGACTGCTGCACCCGAAGTGCAGGACTGAGCGCTACCGGAGGTCCTTCATACCCACGGCAATAAGACTCCACAACACATCAACATGACTGGAATGCATGTTTATAGTGTGTGTGTGTGCCGTGCGGTGAACATGTTGCATATAGGTTATTTTATTTTATTTTTCTTTTCCTTTTGGAACTTCTTCGCACTTTATGTCCATACATGTACATACTGTCAAACAATTTTACTCTTTTTCTTTTTGTAATTATTGTAATCCTTTTATTCTGTCTGTAATTATGCTGCTGCTGGGTCACCAGAATTTCCCCATTGCGGGATAAATAAAGTCCTATCTATCTATCTATCTATCATAAAATTTGCATGGACTGTCTCCGAAATCCATTTTGAAGTGACAACTATAATATGATGTATTACATCCAGAGGGAGTTTTTCCACGTTATCCTGTATGATATATACGTCCCTCCCTCGGTCGATGCAGCGGCGGCGTGTGAGCGACTGCACGGAATAGTGACGCACAGGCGCTCCTTCTCATCAGTGGGGCTTTAATCACGCCTCACTCTCTTCCATTCTGCCCACTTTTACCCAGTATGTGAAGTGCCACACCACGGAGAACAAGACACTGGACTTACTGTATGCAAATGTAAGGACGCATACGACTCCAACCCCCTCCCCCCACTCGGCTGCTCTGATCACAACCTGGTGCATCTGTTTCCTGAATACACACCCATGGTGAGAAGAGAGCCTGCACAGAAGAAGTCATTGAAAGTGTGGACTGATTAGGCCAGTGAGAGACTGTTTCCAGATCAATAATTACGCAGTAATAACAATAATAACAGAAGAACCAATCTTAAGCCTTGCGCAGCCTTCGTTGGGGTCAAAATGAAAACAGGGGGCGCTCTAAGTTCAAAAACCACACAAGGGTTGGATAGAACAGCCACAGACAGCTGATATATCACAACACGCTGAATGGTTGGACAAATACTTATTCATCAGAAGACCCATACGTGTCCATTTCTTGAATTTAACACCCACGAAGACTGTTTTATACATCCCTTGTGTGTGTTTTTGAGCTTTGGCATCCTCTATTTTACAGTGGGGTCGTTTCGACCCCTTGAAGGCTGCACGAGGGTTAAACACATTGTCAGAGTTCATCCATTTCTCTCTCGAGCCTTACATGCATTTATTACCAGTTAAAATGACTACTGCACTGCTCTTCTTTCAGGTCTTATGTTATGCCCTTACTACTTATCAGAGTTTGTTTTTACTCTGTGAGCCTTGTAGAACCCTCAGGCTTTGTTACACCTCGCTGCACTAACTAACTAGAGTACCAGGGGTAGAAAATGCCTGAGCCCCTGGTACTGTTTCTAGTTGCCACTAGATGGCACCAAACAAACTCAAGGAGAGTTCAACCTAGAGCCTTTCCCTACTGACAAGACTCAAGATACTAATGGGGCTGCTCGACCAAGAGCCTATGCCCACTTTAACCAAACTAACGGGGAGGACCCAATCGCACGACCTAGAGACAAGGGAACAATTTAGCCAAAGTTTTAATGAGAAGGGAATCAACATGAATTGTACACAAACACAAGTGACCACGAACACCATTAACCAAAACACGAATGTGACGTCACACAACCAACATTAAACCTAAACTAACACCTCGTTACTAGTCACAAAAACAAAACCTGGAGCTACAAAAGCTTAGACAGCTTCTGAAAACCAAAACCAGGGACTACAGAACTTTAACCCATACAGGACTCAAAAGAACAAAGTAACTGAAGTATCTCTAACACGAACATAAAGCAAGACCCCAAACCTCAAATTCTAATGCTGAATACAAATACTGATCTTAACATACAGAAACCCTAGTCCAAATAGTAACAGACACCAGATACCCAAGAACACAAATAGATAGAAGATAAATAACAGGGACGAAGTGATAGGGACAAACTCCAAATAACATAGAACAAGAACTAGTGCCAGAGAAAAGATACCAAGTAATGACGAATCTCTCTAATGTTTAATGATGGCAGAATACACAAATAACTGCAACCAATTTGGTCTCTACATAAGAGGTTGTCAGGTGATGTATATAAGCACCTCAGTGAGATGCAGAAGTACATATTATGTTCACTGACATCACATACAATCCAAGGATTCATTCACCTTGCAAATATGTAAGCCACTATTAGACAGAGTGACAGACAGACACATTGAACCTGACAAAATTACAAGAACTGTGATCATTATTCCTTTCTCGTGTACTCATGCAATGCTTAATGTTCAGGATCACAGCGGTGGGTTGGCGAGTGCATCTATGTATGTGTCAGTGTGTGGGAGTGTGTCAGTTTGTCAGGGTTACAGTCTGCTTGGGTGGATGCATTACAGCAGGCACATTGTTGTAAAAAAATGGTGTGTTTGTCAGCACACTGTACCTGTTCAGAACCACTGAATCAGATAAGTGGCTGCTCAGAGAGTGTATGGGAGGTCAGAGAGACGTAAGAAGTGGCAATAGTGGAATAATTATGTGTGCAGTTAACACTGCTTAGTGATTTGACATGTCTCATATAAACAAGGTATAAACCAAGTTTTTTCTTAAAGTAAAGTGAGAAGCACTGAAAAGAATTCCTATTCATTAGAGCTACCATTGTCTGTCTGTTTTTGAAGAGCTTATATAACAAGGTGTTGATTTAAGCGTTGTCAGATTTCATGAAAAATGTATGTAGCGGCCCCTCGGATATAGAGTGATCAAGACGCAGAGAGTTTCAAACGGGTGTCGATTTATTTCGTCCTCTTAACAAGCACCATGCACCATGAACACCGTGAAAACTACAGAATAAACAGAAATACAAAATCCATGTAGTTTCAGAAATAATTAGCACATAAATCATCTTCGCATATTAATCATGTTTACACCCAATACAAATTATTTTAACAAATGACCAATATGAAATAATGTGTTTAAGTTTACATGACAAATGAAATATCACATGCTTCTTTTAAATTAAACATATATTATAATTGTTTAAAGAAAGAATATATTGGTTTTATATTGATGACATGTCAAATAAACCCATAAACAAATGAAGTATTGACATTTTCTTTTCCTTAAACAATATCCTTTCTAATAATAATACAAACTCCACCTATTTTCCTTCGTACCTCATTCCGCTTTTCCAAGGGCGCTAATGAAAGAGTTTCTGCCATCAGCTACCATGCGCACTAGCTTGACACACCCTCACAGTTCGGAGCTCTTAAAAAATAACATGTACAAGCAACACAAATAATAAAGTAAATCACAATGTAAACCTTTTCTTTACAAGATTGAAATGGATGAACATGATAAATAACTTAACTGTTTACAAGTTTTACCGTTCTTCGGGCGATACGTGACCATCACATTGTGACGAGAGAATAGCGGAAGTCACAAAAAAAACAACCAAAGAAGAAAGCTTTTTCAAAATAAAAGCGGAACAGACAAAGTGACACTATTAAACATATAATGCCTTAAAATATTAATATAAATGTTATATATGTTATAAACTGTGTAGAATATTAATGCGATTTATAAAGACATTTACACTCCCACCAAATCCTGGTACAATGAATGAACAAATATACAAGGCGTAAGTGAATTGTTCAGGATTTTTTGACTAAGAAATTAATAGCCTGAACTTAAGCTATCAGAGGCGCAACTATATGGCATCATGCATAATAAGGCAGTTTGTGCAGTGTTGTACATCGCTTTCTTTTAATCAGTTCTCTAGGAGGAGCACCAATTTTTTGATTGGTCTCTCAATAGCTAAGGGCTTGGAGGGTGGATCTTGTTTTTAATGAGGTTTCCGCTCACCAACTTGCACTTTAACTCGACGATCCAAGCCATCACTACTTTGAACAGTTTCAATCACCCGTCCAAGTTGCCACTGATTTCTTGGGAGGTTGTCGTCTTTAATAATGACAATGTCATCCACTTTGAAGTTGCGCTGAGGTGAGTGCCATTTCTGTCTCAAGGATATGTTCAGCAGACTCCAAAAATGTTCGATGAGATACTGAACTCTTCTCCACCCTTTTGACGTGTGACCGGTGTACTTCTGCGTTGTGTTCATATGGTTAGTCGGTTGTTGGAATGATGTCCTTTTATTCTGATGCATAGAAACAAACAAAAACACACTCCTGTAACATCTGCCCGCTCCAGTTCCTCTCCCACCGCAGGATCGTACAGCAAGGGGCGGGGCAGTGCGTACAGAAAATACTCGCAGCAAATATAAAATAAAAATACATAAAGTTTACATACCTGATGCATAGAAACAAACAAAAACACACTCCTGTAACATCTGCCCGCTCCAGTTCCTATAACGGCAAAACTAAAGTTAGCTTGACTGACTAACTTTGTAAGCTAGCAGCATCGGAGGGCAGCAACTTACAGAGTGGCAGAAAATGAAGCAAAAATAAATCAACATATTCACATAAAACAGTAATGACAGATATAATGACAATAAAGAAATTAAGTAGAACAAATTAATATAAAAGTATGAAAATATAAAGAGACGAGTAAAGCAGCACCTACCTCTCCCACCGCAGGATCGTACAGCAAGGGGAGAGTCAGGGGCTGCAACCCATATATATAGCCAATGAAAATAAAACACCAACAAAGAAGAAATAATAGAAAAAAGGACTTCTTCTATGCTATCAGGATTAATACTGAAACCAACGCAACAAATACACACATTTTGTGTAATTATAACAAAAATATAGAAGCACAAGTATAACCAGGTTACAGACGCATACAAGTCTTCCTTTTTACGCTGAACTGTTCTTCATAGGCTTTTGTTTTATGGCTATGCTCTTGTAACTACTATTCACATAAAAAGAACAATCACATTTAGGTAAATATTTTTAAGATAATAAATAGCCATTAAGTGTGGCACGGTGGTGTGGTGGTTAGCACTGTCGCCTCACAGCAAGAAGGTCCTGGGTTTGATTCCCAGAGGCGAACCTTTTGTGTTTGCATGTTCTCCCCCGTGTCTATGTGGGTTTACTCTGGGTTCTCCGGTTTCCTCCCACAATTGGAAAACTGCGTAAATTGCCCGTAGTGTGCGTGACTGTGACTTGTCTGTCTGGCAATGGACTGGCAATCTGTCCAGGGTGTACCCTGCCTCTCGCCCATAGGGGAATAAGCAGAAGATGAATCATTAAAACTAAAATGTGAGTAAATAATGTGACAGAACATGTCCAGAAGAGTTTTAGAAATTTGATAGCATATTTCCTCACAACTATCAGAATGTGTGCACTAAGCACCAGTCAATGTCTTTCAATTTTTAACATTTTGTGTGCCTGTTTTGTGTGCCTGTCATTGCAGACTGAGCCCCTCAGGCCTGTAGATGCGCCGTGATTGGAGTCATGTTCTAACGACAACATCTTAGCTACCATGAAAGGGTTAGGAGCTAACCGCAGTCGTCACCTATCTGACACATGTGAACCAGCAGGATGTCCACAGAAGCCTCTCTGCTCTTTGACCTCTGACCCTCATGGCTCCTTTCTGTTGAGCCCCACTATTAACCACTATGGAACTTTGGACCCTCATTACTATCAGTGTCCTCCCACCAGCCCCACCACCTTGACCCCTGACAGCCTGCTACCTTTCAGTGCGATGTCGAACAGCAGTACTTTCCCTCGTCTGCACTTCACCTCCCAGACTGAGCAGGGCGACTGCTCACAGGGCTGTATGACTGTCAGTGGCGGAGTTGGGCAGAGTAGCAGGGCAGGTACACTGTCCACCTCATTGTCTATGGGTATGGGCCTGGGTCTAGGCCTTACCGGTGCTCCTATGATAACTAGTGGATCAGCTACCATCTCCTCTGCAGCAGCAGCGAAGATGAACCGGTTACCTTCCAGTCTTTTGGACCAGCTAGAGAGGCATCTGCCCCTACAGCGTGATGGCTTCAGTACTCTGCAGTTCCACAGAGGGCGTATCTCAAAGCAACGCAGTGAGAGTCCGGGACGCATACGGCACTTGATGCATTCTGTTCAGAAGTTGTTTGCCAAGTCTCAGTCGCTGGAGAACTCAGCACTTAAAGGTAGCATGAATGGACGCTCTGCTGGAGGAATGACTGGCACCACAGGGGCTGTAGAGGAAAGTGGGAGACCAATGCGCAGGAGCAAGAGTAAAGACAGGGCTAAAACAGAGGGGCCAAAGCAGAGACCTCGGCCTAATGCTCTGGGCCTCTGGAGCTCAGATGATGCTCTGGACACTGACACTACCAAAACTGGCTCGATTGCTGTAGGTTACCGCAATCCACTGAGCATGATGACTCTAGGAAGAGCTGTGTCAGATAGCCAGGCCATTCCCAAACATATTCCACAGGGCTATAACACCATCTCTGCACATACTTTGAAGGCCTCAAAAAGCAGCAGTGACCTCAAATTACTAACATGCCCAGCGATGCAAGTAGGATCTAAGGAAGAGGAAGAGAGGATTAGAGAAAGCAGCGATGACACACTGGTGAAGAGGGGCTCCTGGTCCACCCTCACCCTCAGCCAGGCAAGGCAAGTGTTGCAGAAGGGCTCAACTACAGTCAACACGACTCTGCTTAACAAATCAAAGTCATGTCACCGAGACCTGGCACATCAGTTCCTTCAGGTAGGAGGGACAGTGAGTATTCATCTTCATCATCATTCTTTGTAAGTTTGCATGTGTTAATATTATTTTTATGATGTTTTATTGATCCATCTTAAGTGCTGGTGGACACATTTTTTGCTTCATAATTTAATTAAATTGAGTGTTTTCTGTTCATTATACAATACATAATTTAGGTATCATGTACTAGATTTTATTTATGCTTATTGTTTATACATTCAAATCAAATCATTTATCCCATGTCATATTTTAAGCACCATTGTTCCATTGCACCATGCCCAGAGTCATATTTTGAATATTGTAATGTGATGTAAAGTGAGATTGAAACCAAACTTAAATCAGGAAATACATACAACATCTAAGGCCTACAACTGTATGTATGTAGAGTGTTACATACTATAATCTTAATGAGTGTATGTGTTTCTATAATTCAGGTGCCATTGGGGGACTGGGCTGGAACGTTAGGTCAGAGTAGGGCCAAAGGAACCGAGATCCCCTGTCGAAGAATGCGAAGTGGTAGCTATGTGAAAGCAATGGGAGACTTAGAAGACAGTGAGGACTCGGAGGGAAGTCCCAAACCTTCCCCTAAATCTGCAGCTCGTCGCCAGAGCTACCTGAAAGCCACCCAGCATTCCCTTAGTGAGCAACAGCCACCTCCACGCAAGTGAGTGCCACTACATAGATTCAACATCATTTGAATTGTGATCTAGATTATAATACATATTTATAGGTATTATACTCATTAAAAGAAAAACAGGAACTGAATGTAATTTTGTTTGTTAATGTGGCAAGAGACATTTTAATAAATTCCCCAAACATAATCACCAGATGGCAGCATCTCGTCACAAATCATAGGATGTACAGCAGTACTTTCTGAACACATGTCAATAGAAGCAATGTATGCGGGTAGAAATTCATCTTAAGGAGAGGTGACAAGAAATATCATGCCAATATCTTCATAAGCTACAAAAGCAATAGGACGTGAAAATTTGCCATGTGTTTTATTCCTACATCCACACGGACAAACCTTGTTGCTACACTCTCTTAAAGGAGGATTATCTGTGGTCTCCTCTGCAAAATGCATGCTCTATGCAGCATCTGAGGTCAGTGTCACCCATAGGCAGAACAGTGTGGCCACCCACCCACCACTACTACCCAGCCACCTTTTATGTCTGATCCTTTTACTTTTACCTGCTGCTTTTTCAGGCCCTGTTTTCACTACATGCAAATTGTCTATGCAAATCACTTCGCCACCACTCTCTCAGTGCACTCACATTTTTACTTACACCAAATAGAAGCCAAAACAGAGGAAACATCTAGTTTATCAAAAGCTAAATAAATAAAGTTAATTTTAGCATGTCTTTTAAATTATTGTTTCCTCTGAGCTGCTATTATAAACCCTGGCACATACTGTATCACTATCCACACATTACACACGTATTTAATATTAAACCACCCAGGGGAACGTTTTGGAGTGTAATTTGAGGTATCTTCTGGATATCGTCAATTAAACACAGTTCTCGTTTATTTTAATGTCTGACCTCTGGGAGGCTGATTATTAAATTACCTCCACAGCTCCCTGCCATCCCTGAAAGAGCTGTCGACTAATAGGAGCCTGGATAACTTAGACTACCTGATGAACCCATTGGAGGCCCTTCCACGGCACAAGAACAATAATTTCAGCCAATGCTCTGGCACACTGGGCAGAGATTCAAGCACCCAGGTATATCTAGTTTTTACTGTTACTGCTGTTACTGTGGCTTGGTAGAAGTTTAGTATTTTTGCAGGTCTCTGCCAAACTGAGGTGTTTTGCGTGGTCAGGACTAAACAATTTCGATAGCCAGACTAACAAAACAAGTGAAGACAAAAAAATCCATAAGGGTTCGACAAGAATAATTTAATAAGCATCAAAACATTTATAACATATAAACAAGGTAGTGGAAATAAATGCTACATTAAAAATCATTGCTTGGGCAGGAACACAACTAGCAAGAGAGATCCATAATTCAAAATCAATCAATGCAGGTGCAGAAAATAAAGGAGAGAACGAGTAATACAAAGGATGCAGTGGCAGGCTGTGCATGTCACGCCTAGGTCTTTAGTGATGTCCTATTTAGTTCCACTCAAATAACTACCCCTCGTGATACCATCATTAATGACATTGGCTCCAGGAATTATATACAGAAGCACACTTAACCTCACCATCACCATAATATAGTCATGTATACTATACCAACCAAATCTGCAACCGAATGTTCTCTTTTCTCCTTTTTTTAGCCACTGTGGGTAAAAAGCTAGTAGATCTATTTGAGCAAAGCAACACCTCCTCTCAGTAAATATCCAGTCACAACAGGATGTATTTTTTAATAAGGTGAATGAATTAAACCAAACTTACTGGTAGCAGATGGAGATAAGGGGTAAACCAGCACTAAGAAACTGGTAAGAAACAAAGAACAAACTTAATATGAGGACAAACAGGAGAAAAATGAACAACGTAACAATAATAAACTAAAGGCAATAGAGACTCTTAGAAGCATAAGTAACACTTCGGAGCTTGTATCAATCTTCCTTAAGCAAAGGGATTTGAAAACACTGGTGTTTTGATACAAGCTCCAACACACTGTCATGTGACCGATGATGTTTGAAACTTTACTTACTTTTGGTTGTACTGGGGTTTGTAGTTCATTAAATAGAAGTATGTTCTCTAGACAATACATCTTTGTCTCAGTCTGCCTTTTGCCCTCAGCGTGTGAGTATGCACACGTTCTTTCAGGTATGTGGGCAGGGCTGTGGGCACTCCTTACCATACTGTGAGGGGGAATCACAGGCGATGGAGGCTCTTGATCTGCCTGCACCTACATGCTTCCGGTCTCGCAGCCACAGCTACTTGCGGGCCATCCAGGCAGGCTGTTTCCAAGATGAAGATACAGGTTCTGTGGATTCAGACTCACCACCACCCACTACTACAGGCTACACCTGCAGTTTTGACACAAGTGAGTAACTGTGACAGGATATGGACACGTAGAAACTATTATTATATTATTCAATTGTATGTTTAGTTTATGTTAACCCTAAAGGACATTATAGATCTGTGCACTACACAAGCTACCTACCTCTACACAAAAATCTGAATAATTTCCATCCTCATCATTTAAATATTAGGCCAGCTCTGTAGTAACAAAGCTGAAAGCAATGTTTAACAGGAGATGCTAAAATGTTTCAGTTAGATTTCCAGTCCTTTAAAAAAAAAGGAAAATGTGAAAAATTACCTAACAACTTGCAATACTTAATGTGTAATTCAGGGTGTAGCTATGTTAGGTATTTTGCAATAATGTACCTAACCTATAATAATATAT